>JARQOD010000001.1:87339719-87394748 GCA_033576555.1 Oophaga sylvatica
TTTCCCTTTTTTCTCTCTCTTTTTTTTCTTTCCTCTTTCTTTCTTTCTTTTTTTTTCTTTCTCGTTCTTTCTTTTTTTCCCCCCTCTGTCTTTTTTCTCTCTTGTTCTTTCTTCCCCTCTTTCTTTCTCTCTTGTTTTTTCTTTCTCTCTTTCTTTCTCTCCCCCTCTTGTTTTTTCCCTTTCCCCCTTTTCTTTTTTCTCTCTGTTCTTTTTTTTGTCCCCTTTTTTTTCTCTGTTTTTTTTTCTTTTTTGTTCTTTCTTTTTTTCCCATTTTTCTTTTTTTCTCCTTGTTCTTTTTTCCCATCTTTCTTTTTCTCTTTTGTTCTTTTTTTCCCCCTCTTTCTTTCTCCCCCCCTCTCTGTTCTTTCTTTCCCCTCTTTTTTTCCCCGTTCTGTTCTTCCCCTTTTTGTTTTTTTTTCTCTCTGTTTTTTCCCTTCCTTTTTTTGTTTATTTCTTTCTCTTTACTTTCTCTCTGTTCTTTGTTGCTTTCCCTCTTTCTTTATCTCCTTTTTTCTGTTTTTTTTCTCTTCTGTTCTTTCTTTTTCAGTCCAGTGTCCCCAAAGAAACAGTCAGGTGATCACCAGTTTAAATGGGTGTTGTCGGGGCGGTGGACATGGGTTTTGGATAGTTGTGAATGTGTGTGGTCGGGGTGGCCTAAATTTGCCACGGCCTCTGTCGCCCCCGCAACCTTTGTCCTCTTTCCCATTTCAAAATTGGGGGGTATGTATGAGCTGTGTCTGTCTACTGTGCAATTTCAGTTTTTATTATAATATTATTTTTACTTTATATTTGTTTGATGTGTGGGATGTGTTTTTCTACCTTTTTTCCAGCTTGGAGCTTTTAAGAGCAAGTGTGAGACAGAGCAGGGGCTTAAGGAGCTGTAATGAGCATCACTCTCGTTCCCCCACTTGCTTTTTTAGTTCATAATGAACTAATCTCTGTCAGGATGGTGAACTAGATGAATTTCATTGGAAGTTATTAATGTTTTTTAAATTTCTACTTAGAATACCCATCCTACAGCAAGCATCAGGATGAAGGAGGATTCCCCTGTTCTCTGTGTGCCCCGCCCCAAAAAATTGTGGGTTCCGGGGGAAAGGGGGTACTCAGACCCGAGCCCATGGAGTCTATGGGGGGTTTTGTCACAGGAGCTGGGTCGGTCTGTGGCCCGGGGGTCGGCGTTTGTTGGGGTATATTTACAGGGGATAGGGTTATTACAGTTGGGGCCCCACCTGTGTATTCTGGAAATTGTCCAGGGGCTGGAGACTTTTGGGGGGTGGTGGGCAGCTAGATGTGGGTCCCAAAAGGTGGGATGGTCCCTCAAAGTTTGGGGAAATTTTGTGAAGCGAGTGCGTTTAAAGAAACGTCTCACAGGGGTCAGGTCTTTCCATACCTTTCTTGTAAGATGTTCAGGCGGGCCCCCCGGGAGGCTGACCCCAAGGGGATGATTTCGAGATAGCAGTGGCAAGTTGGGGGCCTCCTTTATTTCCCAATTGCGAGTTCAATAGCTGAAGCGTATTTCCCCTCCAAAAAAATTGGTTCTTTCCACATGCATGAAGTATGGGATGTTCGGTCCCAGTAAAACCCGGGTTTAAAGTGCAGGACTTCCCTCCCAAAGCCCTCCCAAAATTACCCCTGTGCCTTTGCTTGCCCGTGCTGGGAGCATAAGCATCCCTCACTTCACAGTATTTATCAGTCAGTTCCTTTTGTTCCTTCCGAGTTGCTAGCGATCCAGGGAATACTTTTAGGCAGGAGCACGTCTCTGAACCTCTACCGTCCTCTAGACAGGCGTCTGAATTATCTGCAGTCACTCCTCTCTCCTGCACGACTTCTCGCTGACTGACTGTCTCCTCAGACAAACTGAACTGACTGAAGACAGGACACTCTCTGACTGAACACTCCCTGCTGATGTCACAAGCTTATAAACCTGTGGGCGTGTCTAAGTGCATGTTGGAATGAATGTTCATTTAGCATTAAACTGCTATCTCTCACACATCCTCCAGGGTACTGCGTGTGCCTTCACACACCAGGGCTACACATTCCCATGGTTAAAAGACAGCACTCCGGGCTGTGAAATACAAGAAGACAGAAATTTTTGTTTATGCATAACAACAAACATTAACTTCTTCCATCCGGGAGGTACGAATATCTTGAACGTTGCATTAAACATAGAAAAATACACAAAGTATCAAATAGACATTTTTTCATATTAACGGTACAACTACTTTCACTTTTATAAAAAACTTATTATACATCTTCTCAGCTGCGGTAAACCCTGTCTGGGTCCTACGTTCTTCACATCTCTTTATTAATTTCTGTTACACTTTCCATCCCGGGGGCTGGAACAATGCGATGATCCCTAGATCTCATGACGAACAGATCATGTGCTGCGATCAGAGTCTGGGTCGCAACAGTCTTTGTATGAACCATCAGGGGCGCACGGGTATCTCTTTCTCGTGAGACGCCGACTGCGTCTCAATTGCGTTGCAGGGGGCGATTCAGCTGTAACCGCAGTTTGCGATGTAGATTGGGTCGCCGATTGCGATGCAGAGGTGTACGCAGGGGGCGATGCGGAATAGGACGCACAATGCTGGTGTGATGCAGAGCAGGAAAGCAGGTGTGCGCAATGGCTCAATTGAGGACGCACTAACATGCTGCTGTCGCTGCTCCATCTCTTCCCAGTCGCTCTCCATCATTGACGGCTGGGTCCCCGCCGGTGTCCCTACCAGGGATTGATCATTGCTGCGGCTCCTGGCCGGCGGCGGGCGTTCCGGAATGGCCGGTACCCTCCTCAACCTCCTTTGCCTCCACCGCTCCATCGGTGGGATCAGGATCGGTACTTTTGGGGGCAGCCTCCGGTTTCTCTTCAGCCTTCCTCAGCAGGGAACTTGGGAATTCAGGAGACGGCCATTATGCTTGTTGGAGAGAACACTTGCGTCCCTCAGCAGCCGCTGTTTCAGGGCACGCCGCGTTCTCTATCTCCTTCATTCCTTTTCGGTGGAGACAGGACCTTCGTCGCAGGCGCTCTGATGTCAGAGCGTTCACTTCCTGTCGCAGGACCTGCGATGAGTCAGAGCCGGGGGCGGAGCCAGGCAACAGCGCGCTTTTACAGGTACGCCCACCTTCTTCTCCAGCGCCTGAGGGCGCGATTTATGGCGGCAAAATGGCGGATTTTAGCGCCAAAAATAGCAAAACAGTCCTTTTCACAAAAACAAGTCCTTAGGCACACAGGGCTCGCAATTTCGCGAGTTTCGTATCTGTTCGTGACGCCAAGTTTTTGTGTCGACCGCCCACAATTGTGGGTTACCAGGGCAATGGGGTACTCAGAGCCGAGCCCATGGAAGTCTATGGGGGTTTTGTCACAGGTAGCTGTGGCTCGGTCTGTGGCCCGGGCGGTCTGGCGTTTGTTGGGGATATATTTTTACAGGGGATAGGTCTATATACAGTTCGTGACGCCACCTGTAGTATTCTGGTAATTAGTACCAGCGCTGCTGTAGATCTCTGAGGGGATGGTGAGGCAGCTGATGTCGGGTCCCCTACAGGTGGGATGGTCCCTCAAAGTCTATGGGAATTTGTGAAGTCGAGTGCAGATAAAGAACACAGTCTAACACGGTCAGCGTCTTTCCATACCTTTTACTTGTAAGATGTTCAGGCAGGTCCAGGGAGGCTGATCCAAGGAGGATGTATTTCGAGATAGCAGCTGGGCAAGTTAGGGGCCTCCTTTACTTCCAATATGACGAGTTCAACTAGCATGAAGCGTAGTTCCCTCCCAATAAATCTGGTTCTTCTACACCATGCATGAAGCTATGGTGATGCTTCGGTCCCAGTAACCGGTTAACAGTGCAGGATTCCAATCCTAAAGCACTCACAATATCTACCACTGTGCCTTTCGCCTTGCCCGTGCTGGTAGCATAAGCATCCCTCACTTCACAGATTATATATCAGTCAGTTCCTTCTTAGTTCCTTCCAGAGCTTGCTAGCAGAATACCAGTAATACTTTTAGGCAGGAGCACGTCTCTGAACCTCTACCGTCCTCTAGACAGGCGTCTGAATTTATCTGCAGCTCACTCCTCTCTCCTGCACAGACTTCTCGCTGACTGACTGTCTCCTCAGACAAACTGAACTGACTGAAGACAGGACACTCTCTGACTGAACACTCCTGCTGATGTCACAAGCTTATAAACCTGTGGGCGTGTCTAAGTGCATGTTGGAATGAATGTTCATTTAGCATTAAATGCTATCTCTCCACACATCCTCCAGGGTACTGCGTGTGCCTTCACACACCAGGCTACACAATCTATCCTCCCCCCTCCATATTCTACTTCTCATCATCATCCCTTCATCTTCCCTGACTGTTACCTAACTCTCAGGTACTGTGAATACAATTGGTTAAAGTTCATGACGGCATCATTTTTTCAGATTAACCACATGCAGCTGGGTCAAGCATAGGAGGAAAGGATAGCAAGTAACACTATCTGCCATTGCTTGTACTGAGATCCATGCTCACATCCCTGAGACAATCTCACCTATGTACAGTACATCAGAGGCAGAATACATGAATTTTAGGTCTGGAATGTGACTGGGGCATTAACATGAATATGCTTTGATCTGAACCATCCATTGTGGCAGGGTTGTTGTCCTGCTGGAATGTGAACCTAAGCCACAGTCTCAAGTCTTTTGCAGTCTTTGGCCTCATACTCACTGGGTGGAAAAAAATCGGTCCGTTTTCTGCAGGAAAAAAACGGTACATTTGTTGTAAAAAGGCATGCGATTTTGATGCGATTTTAAATCGCACCATGCGTTTTCTGTCAGTTTTCCATCAGTTTTCCATCTGTATTGCAATGCGATTTTTAACATGAAGTTTTACATAGAGCAGTTATCCTTATGTAAAAAGTCATGTAAAAATCACATTGTAACAAAAAATTTTACATAAAAAGCAAATAATTATTATATATTATATATATATATATAATATATATATAGGTCATACACTTCTACATAGTATAATAGCCGCTAATTCATCCCTGGCATTACTGTAAAATCACACTGACAGCTTTAATAAAGAATAGAACAATACATATACACACATAGAATACATATATATATTATATTATATATATATGTAATTGTGACATATATATATACATTTATTTATAGTTCCTAGACTTCTCATACTGTAATAGCTGCTAATTCAATTGCCGGCTTTTGTGAAATCACAGAAGCCGACATGAAATGATACATTGTTTCCACACAGTTAACCATGTCATTTCCTGTATTTTGATATATGGTTTGAACTTACAATTACATGAGTGTATTTGTACAAAATTTCAGACATGTAGGGGTTAATTAAAGGTGTAAATTCGTTGAAAAAAAAATGCGTGGGCTCCGCTGTATTTTTCTCACCAGACAGACAAAGCAAGCGAGTGGGGGCAGATAATAATAGCCTAGGGAGGGTACATTTTTTTGTGCCCCCCTGGCTACTAACATCTGCCCCCAGACACCCCAGAAAGGGCAAATCTATAATTAGATTCACCCTTTCTGGCACTTTGCCCGTCTATTCCCATTGCCCTGTAGCGGTGGCGAATGGGTTAATAAGGGGTTAATGTCACCTTGCTATTGAAAGGTGACCTTAAGCCATGTTAATAATTGAGAGCTGTCAATTAGACAACTATCAATTATTAATCCTATTGTATGATAGAAAAATCAAAACACACACGTTTAACCTAAATTATTTCTGGGAATTGTAGTCATTGCCCTCCTTATAACGCGCCTGCACATTGCAATCTTGAATTGTGCACGCGCACTATGCTTTGCCCGCAGATTGCAATGCGCAGGCGCGTTATATTTATTATTATTATTATTATTATTTATTTCTATAGCACCATTGATTCCATGGTGCTGTACATGAGAAGGGGTTACATGCAAATTACAGGTATCACTTACAGTAAACAAACTAACAATGACAGACTGATACAGAGGGGAGAGGACCCTGCCCTTTCGGGCTTACATTCTACAGGATTGTGAGGCAGGAGACAGTAGGTCGGGGGGGTTGCAGCAGTTCCGGTGTTGGTTGAGGCAATATCTCCGGTAGTGGTGAGGAGGTAGCAGGGTCATTGCAGGCTGTAGGCTTACATTCTACAGGATTGTGAGGCAGGAGACAGCAGGTTGGTGGGTTGCAGCAGTTCCAGTGTTGGTTGAGGCGATATCTCCGGTAGTGGTGAGGAGACAGCGGGGATCATTGCAGGCTGTAGGCTTTCCTGAAGAGATGGGTTTTCAGGTTCCGTCTGAAGGATCCGAATGTGTTTGATAGTCGGATGTGTTGGGGCAAAAGAATTCCAGAGGATGGGGGATATTCGGGAGAAGTCTTGGAGGCGGTTGGGTGAGGAGCGAATAAGTGTGGAGGAGAGAAGGATGTCTTGGGAGGATCGGAGATTACGTGAGGGAAGATATCGGGAGATTAGTTCAGAGATATAAGGAGGAGACAGGTTATAGATGGCCTTGTAGGTCAGTATTAGTAATTTGAACTGGATATGCTGAGGGAATGGGAGCCAGTGAAGAGATTTGCAGAGGGGAGAAGCGGAGTAGTAGCGAGGAGAGAGGTGAATTAGTCGTGCAGCAGAGTTAAGGATGGACTGGAGAGGTGCGAGGGTGTTAGCAGGGAGGCCAGAGAAAATGGTGTTGCAGTAGTCGAGGCGGGAGATGATGAGGGCGTGCACAATCATTTTAGTAGATTGAGGGTTGAGGAAAGGACGGATTCTTGAAATATTTTTGAGCTGAAAGCGACAGGAGGTAGAAAGAGCTTGGATGTGCGGTTTGAAGGACAGGGCAGAGTCAAGGGTTACTCCGAGGCAGCGGACTTCTGGTACGGGGAAAGCGTGATGTCGTTAATTGTGATAGATAGGTCAGGTAAGGAAGATCTGTGGGATGGGGGGAAAGATTATGAGTTCAGATTTGTCACATTGAGTTTGAGGAAGCGGGAGGAGAAGAAGGAGGATATGGCTGATAGACACTCCGGGATTCTGGATAGCAGAGAGGTGATGTCTGGGCCAGAGAGGTAGATTCGAGTGTCATCAGCGTAAAGGTGGTACTGGAATCCGTGGAACTTTATGAGTTGCCCCAGGCCAAGTGTATAGATTGAGAAGAGTAGGGGTCCTAGAACAGATCCTTGGGGGACTCCAACGGAGAGAGGGTGGGACGAGGAGGTAGTGTGTGATGGGAGACGCTGAATGTGCGGTTGGAAAGGTATGAGGAGATCCAGGATAGGGCGAGGTCTTTGACGCCAAAGGAGGAAAGAATCTGTAGTAGAAGGCAGTGGTCAACTGTGTCAAAAGCAGAGGACAGGTCAAGAAGCAGGAGTATAGAGTATTGTCTGTTCGCTTTGGCTGTAAGTAGGTCATTAGTAATTTTGGTCAGGGCTGTCTCAGTGGAGTGATAGGGGCGGAAACCAGATTGTAGAGTGTCAAAGAGCAAGTTAGAAGAGAAGTGGTAGGAAAGCTCAGCGTGGACATGCAGCTCCAGGAGTTATAGGAGGGCAACGACTACAATTCCCAGAAATAATGGAGACAGCGGCAAACAACATGTTAAGGCAAGTACCCAAAAACACCGCCCATCTGACCTGACTGTCATTGTGTCGACCCGCCACCACAATTGTGGGTTACCAGGGCAATGGGGTACTCAGAGCCGAGCCCGTAGAAGTCTATGGGGATTGTCACAGGTAGCTGTGGCTCGGTCTGTGGCCCTGGCGGTCTGGCGTATGTTGGGGGAATATTTACAGGGATAGATTTATATACAGTTCGTGATGCCACCTGTAGTATTCTGGTAATTTGTACCAGCGCTGCTGTAGATCTCTGAGGGGATGGTGATGCAGCTAGATGTCGGGTCCCCTACAGGTGGGACTCTTCCCTCAGGTCGGTAGTTAGGTAGGGATTGTGCAGGCATGCAATAATAACTCAGTCTCACACGGTCAGCGTCTTTCCATTACCTTTACTTGCAAGATGATAAGGCAGGTCCCAGGGAGGCTGATGGGGTTGATGGAGGATGAGCTTTGAGGCAACAGCTAAGCAAGTTAGGGGCCTCCTTTACTGTCCAATGAAGATGAGTACGACCAGCCTGAAGCGTAGTCCCCTCTATGATTCCAGCTTTCCAAAGCTGTTCTACCCAGTCAGATTTGTGGTGAAGCCTTCCTGCGAGAGAGCTGAATTCTTATCTTGTCGTGCACTGACTCAAAGTCTTCACTCCCCCTGACCCCAGTTACGTACTGACTATAAGGGGCTTGTTTGCCGCGACCTAGGGTCCGGTAAATCTCTGGTTTTCTCTTCACTATGCTGTAGCTAATAGTGATCCTTCGGTCCCCAGTGACCGGTAGCAATGTGCAGGACTTTTCCAAGTCAAAAGCACTTTTCCAATTATCTTCCTTCCACTTTGCCCTTCGATTTGCTCGACTCTTAATAGTTAGCTCAGTCTTTCTTCCAGTGGGGCACAGCTCTGACTAGGCTAAGGTGAATTAGACCACCTGTACCAGCCTCCACTTTCTGAACTGCTGACAGGCTCAAACTGGACACGTCTACTCTGTCCAAGGACAGGAAACTGACTGACTAGAAATCACTCCTTCCACACCCCTGCTGGGTGTGTCAGAAGTGTACGTGATGTCATGAAGAGACCTTAACTGTTACCTCTCCACTCATCCTCCTGGTATTGTGTACCAGGGCTACACATTCCCCCATGGTAAACGACAGCACTCCCGGGCTGTAAAATATAAAGAGACATTTTTGTTTATGCATGAAAACATTAACAATAACATTAATTCGTCCCATCCGGGAGGTGAGGATATCTTGAACGTTGCAAACAATAACATTATATATAGAAATACAAATATTAAATAGCATTCAATAAATATACGGTATACTTGTGAAGGACCCGCACCAAACCTTCAACGTGGGTCCTGGGTGGGCTGCAGGACATCCAAATGCAGACCTCACTCAGTGCCACACCACGGGTTTTTGATTCAGAGGTAAGTCAAGGTTTCATGTGAAACCATTAAAAAGGCACTTTAGTGCAACTATTTACAGGATACAGTTTTTGGGCTGGCTCAGTCCTCAGCCTCTGAGTCCATTGTTAAACGAAGACATAATAGGGAAAAACACATATATATATATAGACTTTTTACAATGTTCACATAAACTACTGCTGATATCTAATGGGTAATTTCCCTTTTGTGATTCTCTCTGATCTACGTGGTGTAGTTTCAGGTATATCAAGTTGCAATCTGTCTGCACTGCGTAACGGCAAACTATAGAACTGCCTTAATCTTTCCATGGATCTGGCAAGCGTACTGATGGCTGGGCGGTGTGAGTCAGCTTCACCAGGGGATCCCATAGTATGGGGCGCTGCTACAGATGATCCATCTTGAGGTTCCATAGGTTGAGGTGTTGCTGGGATGGGTAACTCCTGAGCGGGCTCAACTGGCACCACAGGCACAACTGGAGGTAGAACTTCCTCTTGTGGCTGATAAAACTGCAACACTGGAATTATCACAGCATCTCCCAGTCTAGGCCAATCCGCAGGAAAATCTCCCAGATCGGTGTGTATGACCTCTTCCTTTCTTTCTCCTTGATTGAGGACAGGGTTCTTTTCACAACTCTTTAAGTGTTCTGGACACAACTTCAAATGATCTCTGGACACAGTGATTGTTGTTCTTCCTCCGTCCTTACTGACGACACAAACTTTTCTGTTGTCGTACTTAGAATCTTGTATGACGTAGGGTTCTTGCTCCCACTGGTTATCCAGTTTGTGCATCTTTCTTTTTCTTTTTAATACTACCTCTCCAGGCATCAAAGGCTTGGCAGGAGCATTTCTGTTGTAAACATCTTCCTGTTTCTCCCGTGCCTTATTAAGACTTTCCTCTACACAGATTTGTACTCTTCTGTATTGCTCTTGCCGATTGACGTCCCAGTTTTCAACAGCGTCGTCTGCCTCCGGTTCTACCACTCCAAGTTCTAGGTCCATTGGTAGTTTTCCAGGCCTTGCTCTCATAAGATAGGCTGGAGTGCAGTTAGTTGAGCTTACAGGTATATGATTATACAAATCAACCAAATCAGGCAGTAAATCCGGCCATCGATTCCTGTCTTCCAACGGTATGGATCTCAACAAGTCAAGGACAATATGGTTCATCTTTTCACAAAGACCGTTGGTTTGAGGGTGGTATGGTGTCGTTCTTATTTTCTTGCACCCGTACATGTGACAGAATTCCTTGAATAAATCAGCTTCGAAAGCAGGTCCCTGATCGGTTAATACTTGCTCCGGATACCCATGCGGTCTGCAGAAACTTGCTTGAAAGGTCTTCGCTGCCGTCACTGCGGTCTGGTCCTTAACTGGAACGACTACCAGAAATCTGGAGTAATGGTCTACCATGGTCAAGGCGTATGAGTATCCAGATCTACTTGGCGACAGTTTGACATGGTCCAGGGCCACAATCTCCAGGGACGAGTCGTCCGGATAGGTTGCAGGGGTGCCTTCTGACTACCGTAGTCCTTTCTTCTGAGACCACAGGGTCCACAGTTCCGACACCACCTCTCGACAGAGCTGCGCATCCCTACCCAGTAGAACCGGCATCTCAACAGGGTCTCCAGCTTCCTCCAGCCAAAGTGTCCTGCTTGATCGTGGTACGCTTCCAACACCATTGGGACGTCTGCCTTGGGGACCACTATTTGCCAGACCATCTCATGGGTTCTGGGGTTGACGTATCTCCTGCACAACTTCTCACGGTATAGGAACAACCTGCTTTTCTCGTTCCACAGGAGCTTGGCTGACATAGGTGCATCCTTTTCCAAGGAGGAACCTTCCTGTTTTAACAACTCCTTGATGCGGCTGACCACTGGATCACTGTCCTGAGTCTCTTTCCAGCTGTGATGGGGTAAAGGATTTAATGTTGCACCATACTGCTTTCTGTGGACTCGATGCTCGTGGACTACCCCATTTCGATGAAACGCAGGGAGCTCAATTTCTTCCAGGTCGTCCGATTCTTCTTCCGTATCAGAGTCATGCGGCATTCGGGACAACGCATCAGCATTAGCATTCTTTCGACCTGCCCGGTACTTGATAGTAAACTGATAATTGGACAACCGAGCCATCCAACGCTGCTCCATGGCGCCCAGCTTGGCGGTTTCCAGGTGCGTTAACGGGTTGTTGTCTGTGTACGCCGTGAACTTATTGGAGGCCAGATAGTGCTTAAATCTTTCAGTAATGGCCCAGACCAGCGCCAGAAACTCCAGCTTGAAGCTGCTATAATTTTCCGGATTTCTCTCAGTTGGCCTGAGTTTTCTGCTAGCATAAGCGATGACTTTTTCTTGGCCATTCTGCTTCTGACTGAGAACGGCTCCCAACCCTTCATTACTGGCGTCGGTGTACAACAGGAACGGTTGGCTGTAATCAGGATAGGTTAAGATTTCATCACCTGTAAGGATCTCTTTCATCTTTTGGAATGCTTCAGCCTGTTCTTTACCCCAATTAAAGGGAGGGTTTCTGCTCTTTAAAGATTGTCCTACCAGGAGGTCCTGTAAAGGAGCTGCCTTCTTCGTGTAATCTTTCACGAATCTCCTGTAGTAACCCGTTAGTCCCAGGAACTGTCGCACTTCCTTAAGGTTCTTCGGCTCCGGCCACTTCTGGATGGCAGTGACTTTCTCTGGGTCCGGCGCTACTCCTTCCGAACTGACGATGTGCCCCAAGTATTGTACCTTCTGCTTGAGTAGATGGCATTTTGAGGGTTTTAATTTCATCCCGTACCTGGACAGGGACTCAAACACTTCTGCCAGGTGCTTCAGATGGTCCTCATATGTCTTGGAATACACGATAACGTAGTCTAGGTATAGCAGCACGGTTTCAAAATTGAGATGTCCCAGACAGTTTTCCATCACTCTCTGAAATGTTCCTGGGGCACTACTGAGCCCAAACGGCATTCTGTCGAACTCACAGAGCCCCATTGGGGTGGTGAAAGCCGTTTTCTCACGATCCTCCTCAGCCACAGCCACTTGCCAGTAACCACTAGTCAGATCAAGGGTAGAAAAGTAGTTAGCCGTTTTCAGAGCAGCTAATGATTCCTCTATACGTGGTAACGGGTATGCATCCTTGTGTGATATGCGGTTCACCTGCCTGTAATCCACACACATTCTCATACTACCATCTTTCTTTTTAACCAGAACTAGAGGGGCTGCCCAGGGGCTACAACTATCCCTTATCACCCAGCTTTCTTCATATCATTCAACATTTCTTTAGCCTTCTGATAATGAGCTGGAGGTATGGGCCTATACCGCTCTTTGATGGGAGGATGATTGCCTGTAGGGATATGATGTTGTACTCCCTTAATTGTCCCAAAATCAAGTGGATTTTTGCTAAACACTTGGGCATACTCTTGCACCACCCGTAATACCCCTTGCTTCTGGTGAGCGGGAGTGGTGTCCGTCCCAACATGGAGTTGCTGACACCATTCCGCCACCTGGGTTGCTGGGTCATTGTCCTCCGCTATTTGACAGGAGTCTAAGGACTCAGCCGGGAGAATAGAATTATTATCAACAGCATGAAGTTTAGCAATGGTTGCATAACGGGGTAAATTTACCTCATCATCTCCCCAATTGAGAAGCCGTACCGGTACTCTTCCATTCACCACTTCTACTACTCCTCTAGCAGTCATAAGTGTAGGTCTATGTTCTGAATGGTGGGGTTCTACTACAGCTTGGTAATTCTGTCCTCTCAGACCTATGGCCGCCCTGCACCAAATGATCATTTCACTCATTGGGGGTATCACAATAGGATCCGAGTCAGTGACCCGTACATTACCAATTTCGCCGTCGGTAAGCTTCGCTTGCTGCTGACACACCAGGGCCCGGATCTCTCTTTGGATTACTCCTCTCTGCCTTGGTCGGGCAATCTCAGCGAGCTGTTGGAGCAAGAACACAACTTCTCCCAAACAATTACCGATAATGTTAGTACCCAAAATGATATTTAAACCGTTCTCCTCATTTACAGTCTTTACTACCAGAAGCCCTTGGTCTTTCAACTCCTCTCTGCCCACCTTTACATCTACACATTTTGTCCCGAGTACTTCTACAGGAAGACCATTAGAAGCATACACAGTAAAGTCAAGGCTCGGAGGTTTAAGACTGTCCATTGACCAGTACTTGGTATATAGAGCATCAGGTATTAGGGTCACCTGGGACCCAGTGTCTAACAATGCTGGAACAGCAATACCATCTAGAATAATAGACAGGTAGGGTCGCCCACCCACATACCTGCGGTTCCAGTCTAGGGGGCCTGACGGGTATTCTCCTGGGTGTTGGCCCTTGGACCCAGGTTCTGCCCGTTTAAAGGACACTGTGTAGACAGATGA
This sequence comes from Oophaga sylvatica, assembly GCA_033576555.1. NCBI lineage: Eukaryota > Metazoa > Chordata > Amphibia > Anura > Dendrobatidae > Oophaga > Oophaga sylvatica. Next base: position 87,353,098 of record JARQOD010000001.1, read on the forward strand.
CCTTTCCGGTTGCAGCGGTAACAGATGATCTCTCGACGAGGAGGGTGTTGATCAGAGGTTGCTCCTGGGGGTGGCGTTGTCCTCCTCCGGGGGGGCGACGTCTTCTTTCTTCTCCGGTGCATCCACGGAACGTCCTCTGGGCAGTCAGCTAACAAGATCTTCCCTTCCTCCTCTTTCCGCAGCTGCAGGGCACTCATCACAGCAGCCAGATTTTTAGTCAGCTGGCGCACCTCTGAGCGCAGACAGTCCAATTCACTAGGAGGTGTCACCTGCGCTTTGGCTTCAGCCACTAGCGGGGAAGAGGGGGTTACTGCCGGTTCCGGAGTGACTTCAGCCTGATGATGTTGGGTGGCCACCTCAGGTTTGCCCAGGGGCCGCAGCCCTTTTATTGCCATGTCCTTTAGGGCATCAAAGGTAGCATCCGGATGATCTAAGGACCACCAATTTACAGTTCTGCGTTCCTCTGGGGATCTCAATCCCTGTATAAATTGTTCTTTCAGCATTCTATTCTCGTCGATAGCATTTAAATGGTTAATTTGCTTGAGGGCTCTCAGGGCTCCCTGTAGTCGGCAAGCATAGTCCCGGATGCTGTCACCTGGCTGTTGTGAACAGTGATAGAAGGCCATCCGGAGATCCGTTTCTGTGCGGTCTTCAAATATGGCATGCAGCTTAAGGAAGATCGCAGGTACCGACTCCTGATCAACGGTATCCCAAGTCTCCACTTCCCTCTCAGCAGCGCCAGTTAGCTGCCCTATTAGCACAGCAGCTTTTTGTCTCTCAGGCATGGAGTACATTTCTAGGATGCTGCATAACTTCCGCTTGAAGCCTGCTAATGTGCCTGGCTCACCGCTGTATTGGGGAAGCCATTTCGCCCCAGGCATATATGGGAGCGTTAGTGGCATGATCGGGACTACCGGACTGGGTGCAGGGCCTGCGCCCCCATCTGGCGCTACAATACCAGACGGTGCGGGATTGGGGCCGCCGGCCGGGGCCGCACTGTCAGCCGGTTGTTGTGACATCTTAGCGCCCCCTTGGTTAAACGGAGCCTACCGGTTTCAGATGCTGCTACTTCACAGGCACCGCAGTGGGAACAGGACCTTCGTCGCAGGCGCTCTGATGTCAGAGCGTTCACTTCCTGTTGCAGGACCTGCCGCTGAGTCAGAGCCGGGGGCGTGTCCAAGACTTTGCGCGCTCTTTCAGGTACGCCCTCCTTCTTCTCCAGCGCCTGAGGGCGCAAATATGGCGACAAAAATGGCGATTTTGGCGCCAAAAATGCAAACAGTCCTTTTTCACAAAAACAATCCACAGGCACACAGGGCTCGCAATGCTGCAAGTTTCGTATCCTGTTCGTGACGCCAAGTTTTTGTGTCGACCCGCCACCACAATTGTGGGTTACCAGGGCAATGGGGTACTCAGAGCCGAGCCCGTAGAAGTCTATGGGGATTGTCACAGGTAGCTGTGGCTCGGTCTGTGGCCCTGGCGGTCTGGCGTATGTTGGGGGAATATTTACAGGGGATAGATTTATATACAGTTCGTGACGCCACCTGTAGTATTCTGGTAATTTGTACCAGCGCTGCTGTAGATCTCTGAGGGGATGGTGATGCAGCTAGATGTCGGGTCCCCTACAGGTGGGACTCTTCCCTCAGGTCGGTAGTTAGGTAGGGATTGTGCAGGCATGCAATAATAACTCAGTCTCACACGGTCAGCGTCTTTCCATACCTTTACTTGCAAGATGATAAGGCAGGTCCCAGGGAGGCTGATGGGGTTGATGGAGGATGAGCTTTGAGGCAACAGCTAAGCAAGTTAGGGGCCTCCTTTACTGTCCAATGAAGATGAGTACGACCAGCCTGAAGCGTAGTCCCCTCTATGATTCCAGCTTTCCAAAGCTGTTCTACCCAGTCAGATTTGTGGTGAAGCCTTCCTGCGAGAGAGCTGAATTCTTATCTTGTCGTGCACTGACTCAAAGTCTTCACTCCCCCTGACCCAGTTACGTACTGACTATAAGGGGCTTGTTTGCCGCGACCTAGGGTCCGGTAAATCTCTGGTTTTCTCTTCACTATGCTGTAGCTAATAGTGATCCTTCGGTCCCCAGTGACCGGTAGCAATGTGCAGGACTTTTCCAAGTCAAACGCACTTTTCCAATAATCTTCCTTCCACTTTGCCCTTCGATTTGCTCGACTCTTAATAGTTAGCTCAGTCTTTCTTCCAGTGGGGCACAGCTCTGACTAGGCTAAGGTGAATTAGACCACCTGTACCAGCCTCCACTTTCTGAACTGCTGACAGGCTCAAACTGGACACGTCTACTCTGTCCAAGGACAGGAAACTGACTGACTAGAAATCACTCCCTTCCACACCCTGCTGGGTGTGTCAGAAGTGTACGTGATGTCATGAAGAGACCTTAACTGTTACCTCTCCACTCATCCTCCTGGTATTGTGTACCAGGGCTACACATTATCATTTAAATATCCCGCCAATTTAGGGTGACAGATTCCCTTTAAGCACATGACCATATTACTACATTGTATAACCTTGAAGTTGCACTTCTCAGTAAGATGGCACGCTTATTAGTGCATGGGGCTTGTATTTTGCCTTGAATATGTGGATAAAGAAGTTCAAGCACAAGAGTCAGCAATGATGAAGATGCTGGATGCCTAACCACATTCACACCTTATGACAACATTGTGCGTGCATGTGAACTGATTCTGATAAAGAGGTAAAGACAGCAGTGCATATATCTTTTTAATGAGGGAATACAAACGCTTGTTAGCATATTGACAACGTGTATTGAAAAGCAGGTAGATTACGTCCAAAAATGATGTATATGACTTGTCTAAAAGTTGATTAAAATAGATTTTTCAGTGAAAGTGAAGATATTTTTCAACTGATCCTCAAAGGCTCGGAGAAAAATTAAAATAAAGCATAATCGCGCTACCAATCCTACTGCTTCCCTTGAGCTCCTGTCTGCATTCCTCACTGATCTCCATGCTTCTTCTTCAGGGCCAAAGGGACGCACAATCACAGGTCACAGTGGTAACCAAGGGGTCACTGCATTGGCCCATGACTTGCTGCAGTGATGAGTGGAGATCAGTGACAAAAGCAGGCAGCCTTGGTAAAGGAGCAGCAGGGTTTTTTGCTCTCATGCTGTTGATATGAAAATCAGCAACATGAAATGTGTATTTCCTTACACACTAAAAGTGCTGATTCATGGTTCTGTATGGCTTCTGTATAATAAAACCATAAAAAGTCATTCTTCAAGTTGATATTGCTGCACATGTAGTTGCATAAGTCTTGTCAGTTACAATTATGCTTGTTTGTCTCAATAGTGGCAATTTAAGGACATAAACAGTGGTAATTACTTAATCCTGGTTTTTTTCTCAATCACAGGCCTATGTAGAAGTTTGGTGTAGAAAACCATTCACCAAGTATAGACTAAAGACCCCAAAATGCAATATGTCGCTTTCTGTGTTCATTTCAGATTGCTAACCAAGAATAAACATAAACTAGTAATATATATATAGAATATAATGTAATAGTGCCCTAACTCGTGCTGACTCATACCACTATGCATTTTAGGGCTTATACACATGCACTATGCTCCATTTTGATAGAGCCATTGCAGGGTTACTACTGTTCAGGCTTTCATATGAACCTCTCAAGGAAAAAATCATAGCATATTCCATTTGACACTGCATGTTTGGAGAGATCATCTCCTACAAGCATTGCTTCCATGAAAGAATATATCCAGAGGCGTAATGGGGGGCAGGCAGGGCATTTGCCATTTGTAGGGCCAGCAGGAGGGTCACTATTAAGCAGCCTAATACGTCAGTCCAAAGTGTCTCCCAGGCCGGCATTTTACACAGCCGGAAGTGAGATGCAGCCGTTCTCCAGGCTGGTTTTTTAAAAATAACAGCTGCCTGCTTAATTCTTGTTTGCAGTAAGAATAATTGATCTCTGCACGTCATGTGCGATGGACATGAGGTAGAAGGTAATGTTGATGGGGACATGAGGAAGGCAAACTTGCAGGTAAAGGAGACAGTATGGGATGGGCTAAGCAGAAAGTAGAGGAAGTGGGAAGTGGAGGAAGTATGAAAGGCAGAATATGTGCGAAAAGTGAGGGGACTAGTATGGGGGCACAATAGAAGACAGTATAGCATACAAGTGCGTGAGGGTCAGAATGGCGCTGGTACGACAGTTCGTGGAGATGCACAAAAGGTAACAGTGAGACAGTATGGGGAATGTATGGAGTATAAGGGTGACTTAGAAATAGGTAAGTTGGGTAAGATGTACTGAGATTACAAAAGTGGGCAGCATGGAGTGTGTGCCAGCTGCGCTTGGTACACAGTTCCGGAGTATGCACAAAGGTAATTACAACCTGATATTCATTCACACTCAATTCCCAGGAGCCCCCAGAGGGAGCTGTCAGGTATTAGGGGGAGAATGCACATAGGCATCTAGCAGTCAGTATTCGTTGTTGGTTGTACTCAGCAGATGATTCCTCAGATCAGAGTGAAGGATTCTGCAGAGTAGTTCTGTCAGAGTTGATTCTGTCATGAGAGACGAAGATTTCAAGTGTTTTCTCAGAACAGATTGACTGCTAGTACCCTATGCATGTGGAAAGTGACTCTCGGAGCGGGCTTGTATTCAGTCTGACGAAAGGTCCTGAAAGCTGCTCTGGACAGAGTCTATGAAGGAACAGAAGGAAGGGGACTACAGTTGTCAGAACATCGAGTTAACTGAGAAACGGCCAGTGAGCTGTGGAAGGAAGGAAGCTGACGACTTCACCTACTGCTACCCGTGCTTATGTTAAGGGTGAGAGTAGGGCGACGGGCGAGTGGTGAAAAGAAGACGAGAGAGTGACATAGGTGACATAGCACCTCCACTCTGCTATCCAGACGCCGGGTCCGAAGCCTTGCTAGAACCTTCACGGCTAGTAGGAGAAAAACCGGAATCCCTGCTGGACTTCAAGTCGCAGAGGGGCCCTATCGTGCTGATACTTAACCGGGGTCAGGGAGAACAGGAGTCAGGCCTGATCAGCCATAGACTTAGTTCTTGCCAAAAGAAGGCTCCACCACAATGTCGGCCGGGCATAGCTGTTCTATACAGAGTTTATCTTCGCTTCAGGCAGGTTGGAAACTCACACATTAAGAAGTAAGGAGGTCTTAAACCTACTCAGTGATTACCTGAATGTGCATCCTCCACCCTGAGCAGCTTCCCGGGACGTACCTACAAATACCACCAGTAAAGGTATGGAAAGAGACTGACTTGTGTGTGACTGACTTATTGCCTGCACCTTGCACCGCCATATACTTTGAGGGATCCAGTCTTACCTGTGGGAGACTTAACACCTTGCTGCCAGTAACAACCCCTCAGAAGATTAACCCTGCAGCGCTGGTCACCTTGATCAGAAACCACAGGTGGCGTCACGAACAATTACCATTATCCCCTGTAAATATCCCCCTTTGTATGAGCGCCCAGGGCAACGGACCGAGCTGTGCTACTTGTGACATTCCCCATAGACTTCAACGGGCTCGGTGCCGAGTACCCCATAAGCCCTGGTACTGTTGTGCGACTCAGAGGGATGTGAGGTCACAGCAAGAAAGGGTCAATTTGCAGAGGAGTGAGAGTGGAGGAGAGGGCACAGTATAGAGACTGAGCAGTATAGGGTGGACACATTGTGAGAACACAGTTTGAAAAGGCGGGCAGCATGAAGGGGGCCACTTAAGATAGGAACAGTGTGGCAGCTATAATTAATCAGGGCAGACAGTGACATATTTATAACTAATAAAGGCGGACAGTGTAGTGTAAGTGAAAAAATTGCCACGTGCATTGGGAGGGTGTTTTCAAATGTACCAATATGATTTTTTATTATTCACTTCCTGTGATTCCATCAAAAACTTATTTAAACATTTGCAACAAAATGGCAAAAGCATCCTCATAGTTAATTTCTTCATCTGCCTTCAGCCGACATTTAAAAGCACTTTGTAATATGACATTAGTTTGTGACCACCTTGTCCTCTAATTACACATCCCCTTACATTTAGTTTTCAGCATATGCAGCACATTTCTCATGAATGGCCCCATTTTGCAGAGTGCTCACAATATTATATATTTTAACTATAAGCCATTGTAGGAGGAGGTTCAGCAATTCTAAAGTATACTTCCTAAAATATTCTATTTATTTCAGTTTTTTAAGAACAATCCAAACTGCGTTAGCGCTCAATAAATAAGAAGATGTGTTTCTCTATATCAACAAGCCAGTGACCTCGGAGGAGCTCATTAATGGGACCGCCACATATCTGTCTCAGTCAGATTTGGACAAAGGAGAAGCAAAGGGACTAATTAGCCAGGTCCATGTGACACGTTATATTTTTACCTGATAATTACAGAGTCACTGGTAACAGCAGGATTTTAAGGGATATAATTTCTCCCAAGTGAGACAGTAGGCATAAAATAGTATCCAGGTGAGACAGGTGTTACTGAGCAATAATATTACAGCATGACAACCACATGTGTGATCTACTACTCATAGGCACCACATTATCGCAATACAAAGAGGAATCCGGACCATCAGACAATGATCTATCAGGACCATCAGACAATGGACCATCAGACAATGATCTATCAGGAAACGACAATCATCAACACATGGACCATCAGACAATGGATCACTATATCCGGACCATCGGCAAGTCATTCCCGAGATGTACTCAATAGCTAGGGCTGCACAGGAGACACTTGTATTATAAGTGTTGTAGGACAGCATGTTTCAGGCTCCATCCGGTACCATTTTAGACAGAAATGGGCTATCCTCACACCAGCGTAGCTACTGGGGAGGCAGAGCAGGTGGTTGCCCTGGCGCCTCATGCAGAGGGGTCTTCCCGTCAGGGTGGCACATTGGAGAATTTCTGGGAGAAAGATGTCATTATCGCACTGGAATTTTGACGTTCAATGCATGTCCCGGTGTAACAGGCCAGATATACCCCCCCCGCCCAGAATATACCCGGGGTTAACATGGCCTAGGCCAGGTTATACCCATCTGGGCCAGAATATACCCCGGGTATAGTAGATCAGATTTTTCACGCTTTTGAGAACCATTGAGTGATATACTTAATAACAGGGCCCCAGTCAGTGCACAGGGGCCAGGCAGCACACAGGGGCCCCAGGCAGTGAACAGGGGGGTAGAAACAGCGAATGGGGCCCCAGACATGGCACAGGGGCCCCAGACATCACACAAAGGCCCCAGATATTGCACAGGATTGAATGATATACTCAAGAACGGGGCCCCAAGACATCGCACAGGGGCCCCAGACATCACACAGGGGACCCAGACATCACACATCGCACAGGGTCCCCAGACATCACACAGGGCCCCAACATCACACATTGCACAGGGGCCCCAGACATCAACACATTGCACAGGGGCCCCAGACATCACACATAGCACAGGGGCCCCAGACATCACACAGGTGCCCCAGACATCACACATTGCACAGGGGCCCCAGACATTGCACAGGGGCCCCAGACATTGCACAGGGGCCCCAGATATCGCACAAGGGCCCCAGACATCACACAGGGGACCCAGACATCACACAGGAGCCCCAGACATCGCACATGGGCCCCAGACATTGCACAGGGCCCCAAACATCACACATTTCATAGGGGCCCCAGACATCGCACAGGGGCCCCAGACATCACACAGGTGCCCCAGACATCACACATTGCACAGGGGCCACAGACATCGCACAGGGGCCCCAGACATCACACAGAGGACCCAGACATCACACATCTCAAAGGGGCCCCAGACATCGCACAGGGCGCCAGACATTGCACAGGGACTCCAGACATCACACAGGGCCCCAGACATCACACATTGCACAGGGGCCCCAGACATCGCACAGGGGCCCCAGACATCACACATGTGTCCCAGACATCACACATCGCACAGTGGCTTCAGACATTGCACAGGGGCTCCAGATAGCACACAGGGGCCCCAGACATCACACATCGCACAGGGGCCCCAGACATCGCACAGGGGCCCAGACATCACACAGGGGACCCACACATCACACATCTCACGGGCCCCCGATATCGCACAGGACGCCAGACATTGCACAGGGGCTCCAGACATCACACAGGGGCCCCAGACATCACACATCTCAAAAGGGCCCCAGACATCGCACAGGGCGCCAGACATTGCACAGGGGCTCCAGACATCGCACAGGGGCCCCAGGCATTACACATGTGCCCCAGACATCACACATCGCACAGGGGCCCCAGACATCACACATCGCACAGGGGCCCCAGACATCGCACAGGGGCACACCCAGGACCATCACACATGCACCAGGGGCCCCAGACATCGCACAGGGCCCAGACATTGCACAGGGGCCCCAGACATCGCACAGGGGCCCCAGACATCACACAGGGGACCCAGACATCACACATCTCACGGGCCCCCGATATCGCACAGGGCGCCAGACATTGCACAGTGGCTCCAGACATCACACAGGGGCCCCAGACATCACACATCTCAAAAGGGCCCCAGACATCGCACATTACATAGGGGCCCCAGACATCGCACAGGGTCCCCAGACATCACACAGGTGCCCCAGACATCACACATTGCACAGGGGCCCCAGACATTGCACAGGGGCCCCAGACATCGCACAGGGGCCCCAGACATCGCACAGGGGCCCCAGACATCACACAGACCAAATCACACATCAAAGGGGCCCCAGACATCGCACAGGGCGCCAGACATTGCACAGGGGCTCCAGACATCACACAGGGGCCCCAGACATCACACATTGCACAGGGGCCCCAGACATCGAACAGGGGCCCCAGACATCACACATGTGCCCCAGACATCACACATCGCACAGGGGCCTCAGACATTGCACAGGGCGCCAGATAGCACACAGGGGCCCAGACATCGCACAGAGGCCCCAGACATCACATATCGCACAGGGGCCCCAGACATCGCACAAGGGTCCCAGACATTGCACAGGGGCCCCAGACATCGCACAGGGGCCCCAGACATCACACAGGGGACCCAGACATCACACATCTCACGGGCCCCCGATATCGCACAGGGCCCCAGACATTGCACAGGGGCTCCAGACATCACACATTGAACAGGGGCCCCAGACATTGCATAGGGGTCTCAGACATCACACATGTGCCCCAGACATCACACATTGCACAGGGGCACAAACATTGCACAGGGGCCCCAGATAGCACACAGGGGCCCAGACATTGCACAGGGCCCCAGACATCGCACAGGGGCTCCAGGCATCGCACAACGGCCCCAGACATCACACAGGGGCCCCAGACATTGTACAAGGGTTCCCAAACAGTGCACACGGGGTTCCAGACAGTGCACAGGGGGCAGAGACAGAAGGGGGACAGAGACAGCGCACAGGGGCCCTGCGCCCTGTCTCTTCCCCCTTACTCACTGTCTCTTCCCCCCTTGTGCGCTGTCTCTGCCCCCCTGTGCACTGTCTGGGGCCCCATGCGCTGTCTGTGCCCCCCCTGTGCACTTTCTGTGGCCCCATGCGCTGTCTCTGGCCCCCTGTGCATTGCCTGGGGCCCCTATGCACTGCCTAGGGACCCTTGTGCTGCCTGGGGCCCGATGTGCTGCCTGGAGCCCTATGTGCTGCCTGGGACAACGTTCGCTGTCTCTGCCCCGTGTGCTGCCTGGGGCCCCCGTGTGCTGCCTAGGGCTCTGTGTGCTGCCTGGGACCCTGTTCGCTGTCTCTGCCCCCATGCCCTGCCAAGGGCCCCTGTATGCAGCCTAGGGCCCCTGTGCGCTGGCTATGGCCCCCGTGTGCTGCCTGTGGCCCCTTTATATCAATGGTTCTCAAAAGCCTGAAAAATCTGATCTACAGCAGCTGGGGTATATTCTGGCCCAGATGGGTATAATCTGGTCTAGGCAACTTTAACCCCGGGTACATTCTGGTGTGGGGGTTAATCTGGCCTGTTACACTGGTGTGTGGCCCAGCTGCGCTTGGTACACATGTTTCCTGGAGAGTGCACAGGAAGGTAATTGTAGAACACCTGATATTCATTCACGCACACTTCCCAACACTGCCACTAGAGGCATTTGAGACCATTTAAGTTAGTGTGACGTAGCAGTAGCCAGATTAGTTAGTTTTCCTGTCTCAGGACAGAGCAGTCTAGTCTAGGAGGGAGAGGAGAGAAGACTGACTCCTGACAGAGCTCAGGTAGTTCATCTCGAGCTGAAGTGGAGGCTAGTACGAGTGGAAAGGAATCACTCTAGCCTAGTCAGAGCTACATCTGAATCTGAAGCTGTTACTCAGAACAAGCCGCCTGTGTTCCCTAAGAACGTGGAAAGTGACTCTCGGAGTGAGCATGAAATCAGTTTGACAGAGTTCCTGTTAGCCACTCTGGACAGAGTTTTGGAAGGAAAGAAGGAAAGGGATTACAGCAGTTATAACATCGAGCCAACTGAGAGCACGTCAGTGAGCTTGGAAGAACAACTGACTATTACACCTACTGCTACCCGTGCTTATGTTAAGGGTAAGAGCAGGGCGACAGGCGAGTGGTGAAAGAAAGATAAGTGACTAAATTGACCGGACACCGGGTCCGAAGCATTGCTAGTACTTCACGGCTAGTGATAGAAAATCCGGAGGCCTTGCTGGACTTCAAGTCGCAGAAGGTAGCCCCAAGTGTTGATACGTAACTGGAGTCAGGGAGAACAAGGACTTTGAGCAGGACGCTGCAATAGGAGGACTTCGTTCTTGCCAGCATCTGATTATCAGAGACAGAAAAGGCTCTACCACAATGTCGACCGGGCGTAGCTGCTATAGTAAGAGTTAAACTTGACTTCATGCAAGTTAGGACTCACAGATATTCAAAGGTAAAGGAGGCCTTACACCTGCTCAGCAATTCCCTGAATGTGCATTCTCCAACCTGACCAGCTTCCCGGGACATACCTGCCAACAACATCAGTAAAGGTATGGAAAGAAACTCAATTGTGTGTGACTGACTTCTTATCTGCACCCTGCAACACCATTGACTTTGAGGGAACAGTCCCACCTGTGGGGGACTTAACATCTAGCTGCCTAATAACACCCCTCAGAAGATTAACCCTGCAGCGCTGGTCTTTTTGATCAGAAACCACAGGTGGCGTCACGAACAACTATTACTACAATCCCCTGTAAATATCCCCCATTGCATGACCGCCCAGGGCCACGGACCGAGCTCTGCTGCCAGTGACATCCCCCATAGACTTCCATGGGCTCGGTGCCGAGTGCCCATAGCCCTGGTACTCACATGTGGTGCGCGTCATCTTTTGGCGTCACGAACAGGATACGAAGCTTACAATTTGTGAGTCCTGTGTGCCTTTGTGGACTGTTTTTGTGAAAAAGACTGTGTGCAGTTTTTGTGATTTTTGGCGCCATTTTCCGCCATTTTGCCGCCATATTCGCGCCCTGAGGCGCTGGTGAAGAAGGTGGGCGTGCATTCGTGGGCGTGTACCCCCCTGTGGCGCGAAAGTGATGGGTGCCCTCTCTAAATGCTACTATAATGTGAGAGCCTGCCCCACTGCTAAGGAGATCCGCCTCCTCTTCATTTTCTATGCCAAAAAGAGGAAGCGCAAATCCCGCCTCCACGGAAGAGACCAGATTGTTCCAGATGGAAAGCACAGTCTGGCCTGGAGAGAGATGGCGGAAGGACAGGAGACGCTGTGTGGAGGAGCGGCGGCGCGCAGGCCCGTTCCCCAGAAAAGCTACTGCCTGTGCCGGAGCCGTCCCCAGTTAGGGACACCGACCAAATTATGCTAGAGTTGGAAGAGGTGAATGCGGTGCTCAGAGAATTGATTCAGCGCCGTGAAGAGATGGATGAGACGGAGAGAAGCTGGCGTGCCCGGAAACAGCGGCTGCTGTGGGACGCAATTCTCTCTCCCCAGGAACGAAGCCATCATCTGTGCTCCCTGTGCCACCACCGTCAGCGGCTGAAGAAAACCGGAGGCCGGCCCCGAAAGAGCTGATCCCGACTCCACCGATGATCCGGTCGGAGGGACGGAGGCTGAGGAGGCCCTGCCCAGACCGGAGTGCCAGCCAGGCCAGGAGGCCGCAGCAGAATGCAGTTCCCCGGTAGGGACACCGGAGGGAAGCGAGCCGTCCATAATGGAGGTCGACTGGGATGTGATGGAGTATCTGGACGATGTGACCTATGATATCCAGACCGACAACGAATGGCAACGCAGAGAGCAGGAGCAGCGACGCCAGCAGGAAGAGAGAGAGGTGCAGCAGTTCCGTCAGCGGTACCATGAGGAGTTCCTCGCCGACAAGGAGAATGTCCGGAGGGATAAAGGTACGCTCCGGGAACCGCGGCGTCAGGGGTGCGTTAGCGATTTTAAACTCCGCAAAGGCTAGGGCTTCCTCCATGAGCCAGGCCTATACCAAGGAGTCTTTGTCAGCCGCAGAGATGTGGAGTCCCATCTGCCCATTGGTCACCCGGGAAGGGACCTTATGAACGGGGACATAGTCAGCTATACGCGGCACTGGGGCCTAAAAGGGTGGTATGCCTTAAACGTCACCCGTGTCAGCGACCCCGTCCCCGACGCCGGTAATCTATATCATGCCACAGCGTCCCAAGACCCAGCTCCAATAGCACCCGGCCGTGCACCAGCATCGCAACCTGCGTCCTCCTCCGCATCAAGATCTTACCCAGCACCACAACCTGCGACCCACTCTGTATCGCAACCCACGACCGCTTCTGCATCGCAACCTGCAGCCCATTATGAAGAGCATCAGGATTGTGCGTCCTATACTGCAACGCAACCGGATGGTGCGACCACAGTTAAATCACAGTGCAAGTCTGCGTCTTCAATGGAAGATTTGTACCTGCTTGAGGCACCCGTGGGGACCCAAGAAGATCGCTCAAATGCGACAAGAACTGTGTCAACGCAAACGCAAATTGCAGGCCATGACTTGTTTGTTATGCGATCAAAAGAGCACCGCGTCGTTCCAGCCCCAGGAGTGGAAGACGTTGTTGGAATCTGTAAAGAAGAAGACCAGTAGGACTCAGACAGGGTTTACTGTACTTGTAAAAAGTTGAAGAAGTTGAAGAAAAATTTGCACTTTATTAATATTGTGATAAATGTTTAATAATGTTATTTGCCAAATGTGAAGATGTTTGCATAAGTATGCATAGAATACCCCAGTTGGGTAATGAGAGTTAAAAAGAGTTAATGTGATTTTCTAAACTTGAAAAATGTTTTATCCAAAGACTGCGTGGCTGTGGACTGTGCCAGCCCAAAAACTTTCATTGTAAATAGTTCGCACTTCGGTGCCCCATCTTGGTTTTACATAAAGCCTTAACTACCTCTGAAGAAAAACCCGTATGGTGTGGCCTAGAGTGAGGTCTGCAGCTCAGAAGTCCTGCAGCCCACCCAGGACCCACGTGGGAGGTTTTTGGTGCGGGTCCTCCACAAGAATCTTGTCTTGTAAATATTTAATATGAAAAGTAATTTTGATATTTTTCTAATGTCCATTGTACACAGTGTAACGTTAAAAAGTCCTTACCTCCCGCAAGGGATGAGTTTTAAAATGTTAATGTTATATGCAAAACAAAAATGTTTTTCTTTTCTATTTCAGCCCGGGAGTGCTGAGTTTAACCAGGGGGGGATGTGTGGCCCAGCTGCGCTTGGTACACATGTTTCCTGGAGAGTGCACAGGAAGGTAATTGTAGAACTCCTGATATTCATTCACGCACACTTCCCAACACTGCCACTAGAGGCATTTGAGACCATTTAAGTTAGTGTGACGTAGCAGTAGCCAGATTAGTTAGTTTTCCTGTCTAGGACAGAGCAGTCTAGTCTAGGAGGGAGAGGAGAGAAGACTGACTCCTGACAGAGCTCAGGTAGTTCATCTCGAGCTGAAGTGGAGGCTAGTACGAGTGGAAAGGAATCACTCTAGCCTAGTCAGAGCTATATCTGAATCTGAAGCTGTTACTCAGAACAAGCCGCCTGTGTTCCCTAAGAACGTGGAAAGTGACTCTCGGAGCGAGCATGAAATCAGTTTGACAGAGTTCCTGATAGCCACTCTGGACAGAGTTTTGGAAGGAAAGAAGGAAAGGGATTACAGCAGTTATAACATCGAGCCAACTGAGAGCAGGTCAGTGAGCTTGGAAGAACAACTGACTATTACACCTACTGCTACCCGTGCTTATGTTAAGGGTAAGAGCAGGGCGACAGGCGAGTGGTGAAAGAAAGATAAGTGACTTAGGTGACAGATCACCTTCACTAAATTGACCGGACACCGGGTCCGAAGCATTGCTAGTACTTCACGGCTAGTGATAGAAAATCTGGAGGCCTTGCTGGACTTCAAGTCGCAGAAGGTAGCCCCAAGTGTTGATACGTAACTGGAGTCAGGGAGAACAAGGACTTTGAGCAGGACGCTGCAATAGGAGGACTTCGTTCTTGCCAGCATCTGATTATCAGAGACAGAAAAGGCTCTACCACAATGTCGACCGGGCGTAGCTGCTATAGTAAGAGTTAAACTTGACTTCATGCAAGTTAGGACTCACAGATATTCAAAGGTAAAGGAGGCCTTACACCTGCTCAGCAATTCCCTGAATGTGCATTCTCCAACCTGACCAGCTTCCCGGGACATACCTGTCAACAACATCAGTAAAGGTATGGAAAGAGACTGAATTGTGTGTGACTGACTTCTTATCTGCACCCTGCAACACCATTGACTTTGAGGGAACAGTCCCACCTGTGGGGGACTTAACATCTAGCTGCCTAATAACATCCCCTCAGAAGATTAACCCTGCAGCGCTGGTCTTTTTGATCAGAAACCACAGGTGGCGTCACAAACAACTATTACTACAATCCCCTGTAAATATCCCCCATTGCATGACCGCCCAGGGCCACGGACCGAGCTCTGCTGCCAGTGACATCCCCCATAGACTTCCATGGGCTCGGTGCCGAGTGCCCCATAGCCCTGGTACCCACATGTGGTGCGCGGCACTGGCACCATGATATCCCTGTGTTGGTTCACCAAGCTTTGCCATGACCTGCTAGCAGAATCGATTGGATCAAGGGTTAGATGAGTATAAGATGTTTATTTTTTATTTTAATAGTACTTGTAAGAGGACTGTGGGACCATGATACAGTGTGAGGGCATTATACCGTGTATAGGGGAACTATGGTAGCATTATACTGTATGTAGATGGGCTTTGGGGCCATCATACAGTGTGGGGGGACATTATATTGTGTGAGTACTATTGTGTGGGTCATCATACCAAAAAAGACATGAAAAAACTGGTCACCATTCTGGTTGCTCTTCTCTGAGCTTGCTCCAGTCTACAAACAATGTCCTATGAGGAACGGTTGGAGCAGGGTCGGACTGGCCCACCGGAGAACCGGAGGATTCTCTGGTGGGCCCTGGCACCTGCTGACATACAGGGGCCAGTTGCCTAGGGCTCCCGCTGCTCCAGGGGCCCCCAGCCAGTGGCATGTCACTAATAGCGGCACACCACGCAGCTGCTATCGGGGCCCCGTGCCAGCGGAGCAGCAGCGGGTGACAGGAGGCAGGAGCCCCTGTCCCCGCTGTTAAAGTGAAATGAATATTTACTGCTTTCCACGCCCACATGGGCATGTAAAGGGGTGAATATTATTTCACTTTAGCGGCTAACATTGCCCACTATCAGGGCCGGGGGACCAGGGCCCCCCACTCACCCAGTGGCCCCCAGCTCAGGCAGTCGCTATGCGGCAGAAAGTCAGGACCAGTGCCGCCCTCAATTGTAATGGAAGAGAGAGCATCAGATGACGCTCTCACTCCCATCAGTCCCCTCTGCTTCTGACTCACAGCCGGTGCGCGATTGAGTCGCACTTAGTACCAGGGCAATGGGGTACTCGGCACCGAGCCCATGAAAGTCTATGGGGTTTGTCACTGGCAGCAGGACTCGGTCCGTGGCCCTGGGCGCTCATACAATTAGGGGATATTTACAGGGGAATTTGTAATAGTTCATGACGCCACCTGTGGCTTCTGGTCAATTGTACCAGCGCTGCTATAAGGACTTTCACAGGGGATGTTATGGGGCAGCTGGATGGTAAGTCTCCCACAGGTGAGACTGGTCCCTGGAAGTCTATGGTGATGATGCAGGGTGTAGCTAATAATTCAGTCACACACAATGCAGCTTCTTTTCATACCTTTTACTGGTAGATGGTTCAAGCAGGTCCCGGGGAGCTGGTCGGGGTGGAGAATGCACATTCGGGTAACCGCTGAGCAGGTTAGAGGCCTCCTTTACTTCAATATGTATGTGAGTCCAACTTGCCTGAAGCGAAGTTAACTCTGAAATCTCCAGCTTTTCAATAGCTGACAAGCCCGGCCGACTTTGTGGTGGAGACTTCTATGGCTCTGACTAGCAGATGTTGGGAGAACTAAGTCTATATTTGCTGATCAGGCTAGACTCCTGTTTTCCCTGTCTCCGGTTACGTATCAGCGCTTGGGCTGCTCTCTGCGACCTGTAGTCCAGATAGCCTCCGAGTATCTTGTTACTATGCTTGAAACACTAGCAATGCTTCGGACCCCGGTGTCCGGTTATTTAGTGCAGGCAATCCAATACCTGAAGCACTTCTCTATGTCTTCTCCACTGCGCCCTTCGCCCTGCTTTTGCTCTTTGCATAAGCACTTGTAGCTTTCGATGGAAATGTCAGCTTTCTCCAGAGCTCGCTGAGCAGCTCTCAGTATCCTCCTTGTTTCAGCTTCTGCTGAGGTACTGATTAAGGGTAGCTCTGACTAGGCTAGGATGATTCACTTCACCCGTACTAGCCTCCACTTCTTTGTCAGGTGAGCTACGCTAGCTCTGCGAGGATTCAGTCCTCTCTCCTAGTCCAGACTGAACTGGCACTGAACTGCACTGTCCGAAGACAGGAAACTCTCTGACTGATCTGCACTGTCCTTAGACAGGAAGCTTGAATGGTCTCTGCTACGTGTCACTACCTCCTATACCCCTAGTGGGTGTGTCTGAAAGTGTGAGTGAAGTGCATGAATAGCAAGCTTTTGCGATTACCTTCCTGTGCATTCTCCTGGATTTTATGTGTGCCTTACATAGCTGGGCCACACACGATGACGTCACTTCATCGCGCACCCGCTGTGTGTCTGGCAGACGACAGCTCCTGACACTGAAGCAGAGCCGCTGCCGGAATCAGCGTGGGAGCGAGGAGGAGAGGTGAGTATTGTGTTTTTTTTAATATTTCTATATCTATCTATATCTATCTCCTCTATCTATATCTATCGATCTATATCACCTATCTATCTATCTATCTATCTATCTATCTATCTATCTCTATGTCTATCTATATCTATCTATATCTACCTATCAATATCTATATCTATCTATTATCTATCCCATATCTATCTATTATTTATCTATCTATATCTATCTATCTCTATATCTATCTAGCTATCTCTATATATATATATCTATTATCTATTCCATATCTATCTATTATCTATCTATCTATATCTCTATCTATCTATCTCTATATCAATCTATCTATCTTTCTATAGCTATCTATCTTTATATCTATCTATCTATCTATCTATCTATCTATCTATCTATCTATCTATTTATCCATTATCTATCTTCTATCCATCTATCTATCCATCTGTCTATCTATCTCTATATCTAGCTATTTATCCATTATCTATCTATCAATCTATCTATCTACGATACGATAATACACTTTATTGATCCCAAGAGAAATTATGGTATCACAGCAGCGTTACAACAGCATTACAAACAAAACATTACAAACAGCATTACATAGAGTAATTACTAGACACAGATCTTGCACATGATTAACCACAATACGTAACAAACAAAGGTACACAAATCTCTAATCATTTCCATTAGTGCGCCAGTCCTAGGTCGTAGCCATCTTTCACCCTTGTGAATTGTTATACATCCCCATAGCGGTAGGCACAAACGATTTCCTGAATTTCTACTTCTTGCATCTTGGAAGGATTAGACGGCTGCTGAATGTGCTCTTCTGCATCAAGAACAGCTCCTATAGTGGGTGTGTATTATTGTTCATTATTGCCCTACACTTCTTTTGAATCCTATACTCCACTACTTCCTCAAAAGAGTCAAGATGGAGGCCAACAGCTGCACTTGCCTTCTTGATAAGTTTCTTGAGCTTATTAGCGTCAGCTACTCGCACACTACTGCCCCAGCAAATGATAGCAAAAAAGATGGCGCTTGCTACAACGGACTGGTAGAACATTTCCAGCATTTTGCTGCACACATTGAACGACCTGAGCTTCCGCAGAAAGTACAGTCTGCTCATTCCCTTCTTGTAAACCTTTTCTGTATGACACCTCCAATCAAGTTTGCTGTCAAGGTGAACCCCCAAATATTTGTAGCTCTCAACCATCTTCACCTCCTGGCCAGCAATAGTGATAGTGATCCATCTATCTATTCATCTATCCATAATTCTATCTATCCCATAACTATCTATCTCTATATTTTATACATATCAAAATGTCCACAAGAGATATAAATATATCACCTCAAACAAGATAATGGTAAACCATATCTACCACTGGTAAATGGCAGAAAGAGGCATCAATGAGTCAAAATTAAAATATCAACACAGTTTATTAAACATCAAATTCATAAAAAACAAACAATGGATATACACAAACGCCATAGGTATATAGACCAAAGACCAAATGGGGATTTATGCCATTAAAGAAGCACATATCAAATCACATTGGGAACCAGTACTCTGTAAACAATACATAATGAAAGTGCTAAGTGCAATAAATTACTCACAGTGTACTAACTATTTTATCGTCGGCGCTCCCGCTGGGTAAGTATTATCGCTGAGTGTGGCACCTTTTCTTAGCGATTTAGCGGTACTTTTGTACCGCTAAAGTCGTTAAGGAGATCGCTAACCGCGATAGCGTCGTTAACGATATCGCTAAGTTAAGCCGCACTCAGCGATATATAAACAATCCCGCTAGCGATCGCATTAGTATGCGTCGTTATCATGATCGCTAGTGGGATTGTTTAGTGTGGCAGTACCTTAAGGGCCCCGTCTCACATAGCGAGATCGCTAGCGAGATTGCTGCTTAGTCACAAGTTTTGTGATGCAACAGTGATCTCAGCAGCGATCTCGCTATGTCTGACACGTACCAGCGGTCAGGCCCCTGCTGTGAATCGCTGGTCGTGTCAGAAATGCCAGGACTTTTTTTTGATCGCTGGTCTCCCGCTGGCCAGCACGCATCGCTGCGTGTGGTGGGCAGGAGACCAGCAATCAGCTGGTAACCAAGGTACACATCGGGTTTCCAGGCCCGGGGCTGTGCCTGGAAACCCGATGTGTACCTTGGTTACCAGCTCCCTGCATCAGCGGGCTGGTATCCAACGTACACTGCGGGTTACTAAGCGACGTTACCCGCAGTGTCGCTGTCCTGATCGCTGCCTGAGCTGCCTGTTTGCAAGTTCATATCGTTGTCGGAATCGCTGGTGCGTCGCTATGTGAGACGGGGCCTTAACTGTGAACCACAATGCGATAAGTGCTTAGTATAAGAAGGTGCTAATATTAGCTTTCAGCACATAACCTGCTAGCCACCTATTTACAAAAGGAATCCTCCACTTACATGTTTATAGGTCCTGGTGTAACCACCCACAGCCACCCCGACAGCACCGTTTCACCTCACAGGCTTCTTCAATTAGGGGCATGTGTGTTTCATGAAATATACGGCTATAAACACCCCTCCACACAGCTGATGGCAATGTCGGCGTCACCGGCTTAGGCCTCTTTCACACTTCAGTCGTGCGGCATCAGTCAAAATCCATCAAAATGTAAAAAAAAGGATCCGCCATTTTTTTTGGCGGTTCTGTTTTTTTCCCATTGACTTGCATTAGTGACGGATTTTGATGGATGGTCATCCGTTAGGTCCGTTTTTTGACGGATCCGCAAAAAATTGGCGTCCAATGCAACGTTTTTTTTTGGTCCGCCAAAATGGCGGACTATGGCGGATCCGCTGCATCCGCCATTTTGCATAATGGCCGCCTATGGGCGGCGGATCCGCTGACATCCGTCTTTGACGAATCCGCCTGCGGATCCGTCGCCTCCATAGAAAAGCATTGAAAATGCTGCCAAAACTGTCCGGGGTCTCTCTCTCTCTCCTCGGTCCGGACTTGCATACTTACATTTACGGAACGAAAATTTCATCATTTCCGGGTGAAAACTTCTTGGCGGATCCGTCAGAAAATTGATCCATTTTACATCCGTTTTTACATTTTTTTGACGGATCCGCCATTTTCACACTTGGGCGGATGTCACACGACTGAAGTGTGAAAGAGGCCTTACATCTGCGCATGCGTCAGTCCACAGACTTCCTCTATGTATAATAGTGACTTCCTGTTCCTCGCGCTTGGAACGCAAGCGTGGAACGCTACGTGTCACTACAGGGAGTGAGGCAGGAAATCACAAGGTTGTCATGACCAGCGCATGCGCTAAAGCCACGCACCAAAACTCCACAATAATTTAGCGAGGGAAACCATATAATATGGCCAATGAAAAATGAATCATTTAATAATGAGGTAAAAAAATCTAACAATATGTGACTTTAAACAAACATAATTAAAAATATACATATATAGTGCAAATATATATCTTACTATATGATGTAAAAATCTAATATATAAATACATAATGAAAAATCTGTGATTAAAGTGTATATTATAAAATAGTGCAATTATATTTATATTATCAATAATATATAATATCAGTGTAATACAATTACATACAGTTATCAATACATAATAAGGACCTTACATTCCTCTATGTGTATAATTAAACATCCCAATATACCCCATTTAATAGATACATAATTTCATAAACCAAAATACATATATTAATACAAATGACTATATTGAAAAGGAATTATAAAAACAGGGCCCAGAGAGAAGAAAGCTTGATGATTATATACAGCAGACTTCAATGTGTACAGTAGTGGACCTATTCCCCTTCTGACATTTTGCAACGAAGGTAAGAAGCTTGTAACAACTTCCCAAAGCTAAATAAATGAGAGGAGAAAAGATATTAAAATCAACACACACAAAACA
Organism: Oophaga sylvatica; assembly: GCA_033576555.1. NCBI lineage: Eukaryota > Metazoa > Chordata > Amphibia > Anura > Dendrobatidae > Oophaga > Oophaga sylvatica. Next base: position 87,374,212 of record JARQOD010000001.1, read on the forward strand.
CACCAACAGACAGGATGAACAAATTAAAAAGGAAAAAGAAAGAAAAAGGATCAATTTCTTTATAGAAATGCACTGAAACCCATAGTTTCATTGAAACCTTGTGGAGTCATAGTTTCCAGTGAATAAATCCCCCGGCTCTCCTTCTGTGCTAAAACTTTACCAAGGTTCCCTCCCCTACAGCCTAAACATACCTGATCTATAGCTTTAATCTCTAGACCTAAAGGGTCACAATTGTGATACCGTTTAAAATGTCTAGGGAGAGTTTTTAGCCCATCTAGGTCCTCTATAACTGCTGCCTTCTCGATTCATCTAGATTCACCGGTGGTCGGTGCTCATACAACCCCTGGCAAAAATTATGGAATCACTCAATTCTGAGGGAAAAAATTATGGAATCACCCTGTAAATTTTAATTCCCAAAACTAACACCTGCATCAAATTAGATCTGCTCGTTAGTGTGCATCTAAAAAGGAGTGGTCACACCTTGCACCAAGTGGACTGACATGAATCATAGCTCCAACACAAGAGATGTCAATTGAAACAAAGGAGAGGATTATCACACTCTTAAAAGAGGGTAAATCATCATGCAATGTTGCAAAAGATGTTGAATGTTCACAGCTGTGTGTAAAATCTGGACCAAATACAAAGAACATGGGAAGGTTGTTAAAGGCAAACATACTGGTAGACCAAGGAAGACATCAAAGCGTCAAGACCGGAAACTTAAAGCAATATGTCTCCAAAATAGGAAATGCACAAAAAAAAAATGGGTGGAAACTGGAGTCAACATCTGTGACCGAACTGTAAGAAACCGCCTAAAGGAAATGGGATTTACATACAGAAAAGCTAAACAAAAGCCATCATTAACACCTAAACAGAAAAAACCAAGGTTACAATGGGCTAAAGGGCCCGTCTCACATAGCGATATCGCTACCGAGATCGGTGCTGAGTCACTAGTTTTGTGACGCAGCACCGAGCTCACCAGCGATATCGCTGTGTGTGACATTCAGCGACGATCAGCCCCCCTGCCGGGTATCGCTGATCGTCGCTGAAATGTCAGGACATTTTTTTGATTGCTGGTCTCCCGCTGACAGGCACGCATCGCTGCGTGTAACAGGTGGGAGACCAGCGATCCGCTGGTAACCAAGGTACACAGCGGGTTTCCAGGTGCGGGGCTGTGCTTAGAAACCCGCTGTGTACCTTGGATACCAGCGCCCTGATGCAGGGAGCTGGTATCCAAGGTAAACAGTGGGTTTCCAGGCACCGCGCAGCGCTTGGAAACCCGCTGTGTACCTTGAATACCAGCTCCCTGCATCAGGGTGCTGGTATCCAACGTACACTGCGGGTAACTAAGCGATGTTACCCGCAGTGTCGCTGTCCCAGATCGCTGCCTGAGCTGCCTGTTTGGCAGCTCAGCAGCGATCATGTAGCGATACACCAGCGATCCTGACAAGTGCATATCGTTGTCGGGATCGCTGGTGTATCGTTATGTGAGACCCAGGCTTAAGGAAAAGCAATCGTGGACTGTGGATGACTGGATGAAAGTTATATTCAGTGATGTATCGCAAATCTGCATTGGGCAAGGTGATGATGCTGGAACTTTTATTTGGTGCCGTTCCAATGAGATTTATAAAGATGACTGACTGAAGAGAACATGCAAATTTCCACAGTAATTGATGATATGGGGCTGAATGTCAGGTAAAGATACTGGGGAGAAGGCTGTCATTACATCTTCAATAAATGCACAAGTTTATGTTGATATTTTGGACACTTTTCTTATCCCATCAATTGAAAGGATGTTTGGGGATGATGAAATCATTTTTCAAGATGATAATGCATCCTGCCATAGAGAAAAAACTGAAAACATTCCTTGAAAAAAGACACATAAGGTCAATGTCATGGCCTGCAAATAGTCCGGATCTCAATCCAATTGAAAATCTTTGGTGGAAGTTGGAGAAAATGGTCCATGACAAGGCTCCAACCTGCAAAGCTGATCTGGCAACAGCAATCAGAGGAAGTTGGAGCCAGATTGATGAAGAGTACTGTTTGACACTCATTAAGTCCATGCCTCAGAGACTGCAAGCTGTTGTAAAAGCCAGAGGTGGTGCAACAAAATACTAGTGATGTGTTGGAGTTTTTATTTTTGTTTGTTTGTTTTTCATGATTACATAATTTTTTCCCTCAGAATTGAGTGATTCCATAATTTTTCCCCTATGCTTGGTTAAAAAAATAACCATTACTACCACATTATTTGTTCTTGTTTTCTTTTAGTGTTTCTTAAAGCCATAAAGTTGCCATTTGAAGTGACTTCAGTTTTGTGCCATGTCTGTGCTTTGTTTTTTTTTCAACAAAATAAAACAACTGAATGAACATCCTCCAAGGCCGGTGATTCCATAATTTTTGCCAGGGGTTGAAGCAAGTGAGGTATTTTGCTACATGCAGGCGATCTGATCATTGTCTGTATGTAGCAGAGCCGATCGGGCTATGGCAGCTTCTATTCTCCCATGGAGACTATTGAAGCATGCTAAAAGTGTAAAAAAATATTTTTAAAATTATAAAAAGAATAAAAAAATATAAAAGTTCAAATCACCCCCCTTTGCCCCTTTCAAAATAAAACAATAAAAAAAAATCAAACATACGCATATTTGGTATCGCCGCGTTCAGGATTGCCTGATCTATCAATAAAAAAAGGATTAACCTGATCGCTAACCATCATAGCGAGAAAAAAAGTAAAAAACACAAGAATTACGTTTTTTTGGGTCGCCGTGACACGTCATCAAAATGCAATAACATGGTATAATTAAAAATGTCAGCTCAGCACACAAAAAATAAGCCTTCACCCAACACCAGATCACAAAAAATGGAGACGCTACGGGCATCAGAAAATTGCGCTATTTTTTTTTTTTAACAAAGTTTGGAATTTTTTTTCACCGCTTAGTTAAAAAAGAACCTAGACATATTTGGTGTCTATGAACTCGTAATGACCTGGAAAATCATAATAGCAGGTCAGTTTTAGCGTTTAGTGAACCTAGTAAAAAAGCAAAACAAAAAACATCTGTGGGATTGCACTTTTTTGCAATTTCACCGCACTTGGATTTTTTTCCCATTTTCCAGTACACGATATGTTAAAACCAATGGTGACGTTCAAAAGTACAATTCGTCTTGCAAAAAACAAGCCCTCACGTGGCCATATTGACAGAAAAATAAAAAAGTTATGGCCCTGGGAAGAAGGGTAGCAAAAAATAAAACGCAAAACAGAAAATACCTCCGGTCATGAAGGGGTTTATCCTCTGTTTGTTGATTCATTGTAAAAATGCAAGTTTAGAAGCTGCCATAAACAAGCAAATCTGTTATACAATGAGGCAGGTTTAAGAACAGGTCCTTCTGGTTGTCCTACTTGATTATCTTGGCCATAGATTGAGGTTTTGGATTCTCTAACTTGGTAGAAACAGTGTTTGAGGCTGATGTTTTCGGTGCTACTGATCACTTTTAGGAGATTGTGGAAGTCTGAAGTCCTGCAAAGACCATTAGGCCGGAATCACACATGCGAGAAATTCACACGATTTTCGTTCAAGTGTCTCGCATGAACACCTGGCACTCAGACCGGAGCGTGCGGCTGCATAGAAATACATGCAGCTGCACGCTTCAGTCCGAGTGCCGCCGGCAGTGCCGGGTGTTCATGCGAGAGACTCGCACGAGAATCGTGCAAGTTTCTCGCATGTGTAATACCGGCCTTAAGATCACTGACAAAACTCAATAGGAAACCTACTCCCGAGTCTTGGGTCCTATGGTGTCAACACCAAAACAACTGCAAATCCAACATTCAATCAGATTAATGGTAAAAATATCAGCTTGGTGGAATTTCTAGGTACGTTGTAGCACATACAAGGATCAGCTATAACATTATAACCACTGACAGTTCAAGGTGCACAGCTCAAGAAAAAGTTCACATTATATCAGTGAAGCAATAGAAAATAGCTCAGCGCTAACTAAATTAAATACTTTTTCTTTATTAAATGATTGTCATAAAAAAATAACGGTACAAAGAGCAGGTGACAAGGCAACAGCCGTTTCACGTAGAGAGGAAGCGCGTTTATTTGCATAATGTCTGTTGCCTTATGACCCTCTCTCTGCACCATTGCTTTTAAGCATCACTCCACCGTTTTTTTAATTTCACCACTGGAGTGGTGCAACTAACCTAAGTTCCCTGACGCTAGTCTATTATTTACCAGCCGCCATCTCCAGCTCGTCCTGACACCGCTCCGTTCCTAAAGAAGTTAGTGTTGCAGATTTGTTCTACTTCAACAGAAGTAACAGCAATCAGGCATTTGTGGGACAAACCAGGGTTTACTTGAGAGATACAGACTTATCCTAAGATGGCAGCTATACTAGAGAGTGATAGTTTAAACAAGAGACAAAACAGTTAAGATACAACATATTATTAGGCCTCGAAAAACACAACATCGCATCTGCTGACACGCCGTAGTAAGGGGTAACGGTCACAAGTTCTCAGTGTTAGGGCACAGTCAGTCATATAAATCAGATGAAGATGGGAAAGCTATGCTTGGAGTAGACATTGCTCTTCCTACCGAGTGTGACAACTTCATTTTTCTATGCAGCTGTCACACAGATCGGGTGAGTCACTGGTCAATCCGTGCCCTGAGTTCTGATCTCTGTATGGTTTATATGGTGATCTAACTGCACCTCAGTCTATGACAGCCTTGTTCGGCCTGATCTGGCCTGTTCTAGTCTCGCTCTGGTCTCGTTCTTATCTCGTTCAGGACTCTTTGTGGCCTCGTTTTTGTCTCATTCAGGCCTCTTTGTGGCCTCGTCTGGTGTTGTTCTGGTCTCGTTCTGGCTCATTCTGGCCTCTTTGTGGGCCTCGTTCTGGTCTCGTTCTGGTCTGGCCTCGTTCTGGTCTCGTTCTGGCCTCATTCTGGTCTCGTTCTGGCCTTGTTCTGGTCTCGTTTGGCCTCATTCTGGTCTCGTTCTGGCCTCGTTCTGGTCTCGTTCTGGCCTCATTCTGGTCTCGTTCTGGCCTTGTTCTGGCCTCGTTCTGGTCTCGTTCTGGCCTCATAGACTTCCATTGAGTAGTGACTTCTGGAAGGCCAGCAAACACTGGAGCGATCCAGCAGGTCACAACTGCAGGAGACCAACAGAAGTGGCACCAATAAAAGTTTGAAGACGGCAGCTGATGAATATAAGACTAGGGGTAGGGAACTTAGATTAGTAGCACCACACCAGCTTTGCAAAAGTAAGATACATCGCAGGAGTGGTGATTTAAGCCAATGACTTAATAAAGAAGAATGATTTTATATATTTAGTCAGTGCCGAGCCATTTTCACAATCTACATTAATGGAATAGTCAAAGACTGAGGCTTTTTTACATGTACTGTACAAAGCACTTGTCTGATGTGTGTCCCTATACGTGTTGTGTAGCAAGTGTCTTTTATAAGAGGTCCACACACAATTGTAGCACAAGGGGGCTTCACTGTCCGTGCCCATCTCTGTGTCCACCATCATTGGAAATGCACAGGTGTGTTGAACCTTATGTGGTGAGAGATCGCCTCAAACCTTAGTAATGAGCTGTGTCGTCATTAATTGTCAGTACAATGAGTGAGTAGCTGAAAGTTGTTCATCCGGTTCCCGAACAAAAGCATTGCAGGAAGGTAGACTGTTGTCTTCGCAGCCACACATACACACGTTGCCTTATGTGACATAGCACTTGATTGAAGACATTTTAAAGGCACCGTTACATCCTTGCATGAGTGTGATTGGACAGTCATCTAAACGTCTATTGCGATCTATGGGTAAGCTGAAGATTTTTAATTTCAGATATGCAATCGCTGGGTTGAGATGCGACTCTTTTGCACCGTAGATGTGTCAATATGCAGCTTTTTTCTGAGTCTGTTTTTTATGATTTTTCATGTAGCTCTATCATTTATCATGATCTATGTTAGCTTCACCTCACCCTTACTTACACAGTACGCACCGTAAGACGACGGGCGATTCACTGAAACCTAATATTAATAAATTATGTGATTAATAAACTGTACAGGAAATCTAGAATATTACAAAATGTTTTCAGAGAAGATATTTAGCTACATTTATTCCACTTTTACCTTCCCACATTACCGGAAACAATATTCTACCTTAATTATAGCATTTAGCACATAGCTGTGGGTAGCAAACAACAGGGCTTGCTGCACTGCCAATGCGAGAAGAAATTGGCATAAGGGGCAATTGTCAGCCAATATCGACTCGTACATCTAGCAGTAAATGGACCCAATAATGTACCGTATGTGATGTGTGCGGTGAGATACTGAGGAATTATAATATTATTATAATATTAATAGCGCTATTAACGTCCAAAGATGATATAATTTGTCGATGTGATCTAAACATGCTTGCTGGTATTATCAGACCCCGCTGCAGCTGAATGTAAATTTAGGAAATTGATATCTATGAATTTCTCTATTACAAATTAACTTGTCTTCATAAATGATGCCTTTGTGTATCTGAGGCTACACAGGGACACGTGGAAAGCCACAAGAATTGTCATAAAAGTCATGAGACCATAAATATTTGTGCAACTTTTCTAACTATTTTATAGCTTTTTGCTGTAGGAAGGCAAGTCGCACCGAGGTTGCAGTTGAACCGACTTGCGTTGCAAGTGAGATGCATGCGACCAATCGCAGAAAAGCTGGGGCTACATGGTGACTTTGGCAGAGACACAGTTCTCATGGTCAAAAATTGCTACGTGCTGTGTTGTGTAATACAGCTGATCGGATTTGCAGTACGACCACTTTGGTACCTCGACCATGACAAGCAAGTTGCAAAAAGTCAGGCGCCCAGTTGGATATTTTGCAACTTATTTGTTACTGTCGCAGTTCCTAGGGGTCACAATACGACTCCTTTCACCTGCACTACGCTGCGGACAGCAGCACATCGCGCTCTTTTGCTGAGTGACAGGTATTGGAGTCCCAGGCAAAATTAAAGACATTTTAACTTTTGCAACTCTGTGTGGCAGTCGCGTCAAGTCGTAGGTCCCAACGCGACACCATAGCAGATCATTAGACGAGATGCTGCAGTGCGACTTTGCGATTTCAGCATCACTGAGTGTCTCTAGACTGAACGCTGTGGGTGATTCTAGGTTGCTGGGTGGGATTACTACAGATGGTCTCATGTTTAGACACGTAATGTGTCTCCTGAGCAAAAGAATGAAAGCAATGCAAACCTGGTAATAGTCAGGAGGACCTCTAGGCTGAGGAGATCCTGAATCTTCCTGATGGGTGTGAACCTCACTGAGTCACAATGTAGTGGAGGCTGGCAGGAGGCAGAACCTGGGCTGACAGCACTGTAGTGACAGCAGTGCCAGGGGACGGGGACTCTGGAGGGGACAGCGCAGGGGAATCATTCCTGGATTGAAGAATGGGAGAGTCAGCGCCAGCTCTGATAGATGTACCTGTAGAATCCGTGTGTGACACAGGTGAGTGCGGCTCTGATAGATGTACCTGTACGATCCGTGTGTGACACAGGTGAGTGCGGCTCTGATAGATGTACCTGTAGAATCCGTGTGTGACACAGGTGAGTGCGGCTCTGATAGATGTACCTGTACGATCCGTGTGTGACACAGGTGAGTGCGGCTCTGATAGATGTACCTGTACGATCCGTGTGTGACACAGGTGAGTGCGGCTCTGATAGATGTACCTGTACGATCCGTGTGTGACACAGGTGAGTGCGGCTCTGATAGATGTACCTGCAGGATCCGTGTGTGACACAGGTGAGTGCGGCTCTGATAGATGTACCTGTACGATCCGTGTGTGACACAGGTGAGTGCGGCTCTGATAGATGTACCTGTAGGATCCGTGTGTGACACAGGTGAGTGCGACTCTGATAGATGTACCTGTAGGATCCGTGTGTGACACAGGTGAGTGCGGCTCTGATAGATGTACCTGTACGATCCGTGTGTGACACACGTGAGTGCGGCTCTAATAGATGTACCTGCAGGATCCGTGTGTGACACAGGTGAGTGCGACTCTGATAGATGTACCTGCAGGATCCGTGTGTGACACAGGTGAGTGCGGCTCTGATAGATGTACCTGTAGGATCCGTGTGTGACACAGGTGAGTGCGGCTCTGATAGATGTACCTGCAGGATCCGTGTGTGACACAGGTGAGTGCGGCTCTGATAGATGTACCTGCAGGATCCGTGTGTGACACAGGTGAGTGCGGCTCTGATAGATGTACCTGTACGATCCGTGTGTGACACAGGTGAGTGCGGCTCTGATAGATGTGCCCGTAGGATCCGTGTGTGACACAGGTGAGTGCGGCTCTGATAGATGTACCTGTACGATCCGTGTGTGACACAGGTGAGTGCGGCTCTGATAGATGTACCTGTAGGATCCGTGTGTGACACAGGTGAGTGCGGCTCTGATAGATGTACCTGTAGGATCCGTGTGTGACACAGGTGAGTGCGGCTCTGATAGATGTACCTGTACGATCCGTGTGTGACACACGTGAGTGCGGCTCTGATAGATGTACCTGTAGGATCCGTGTGTGACACACGTGAGTGCGGCTCTGATAGATGTACCTGTTGGATCCGTGTGTGACACAGGTGAGTGCGGCTCTGATAGATGTACCTGTACGATCCGTGTGTGACACACGTGAGTGCGGCTCTGATAGATGTACCTGCAGGATCCGTGTGTGACACAGGTGAGTGCGGCTCTGATAGATGTACCTGTACGATCCGTGTGTGACACAGGTGAGTGCGGCTCTGATAGATGTACCTGTACGATCCGTGTGTGACACAGGTGAGTGCGGCTCTGATAGATGTGCCCGTAGGATCCGTGTGTGACACAGGTGAGTGCGGCTCTGATAGATGTACCTGTACGATCCGTGTGTGACACAGGTGAGTGCGGCTCTGATAGATGTACCTGCAGGATCCGTGTGTGACAAAGGTGAGTGCGGCTCTGATAGATGTACCTGTACGATCCGTGTGTGACACAGGTGAGTGCGGCTCTGACAGATGTACCTGTACGATCCGTGTGTGACACAGGTGAGTGCGGCTCTGATAGATGTGCCCGTAGGATCCGTGTGTGACACAGGTGAGTGCGGCTCTGATAGATGTACCTGTACGATCCGTGTGTGACACAGGTGAGTGCGGCTCTGATAGATGTACCTGTAGGATCCGTGTGTGACACAGGTGAGTGCGGCTCTGATAGATGTACTGTACGATCCGTGTGTGACACAGGTGAGTGCGGCTCTGATAGATGTACCTGCAGGATCCGTGTGTGACACAGGTGAGTGCGGCTCTGATAGATGTAACCTGTACGATCCGTGTGTGACACAGGTGAGTGCGGCTCTGATAGATGTACCTGCAGGATCCATGTGTGACACAGGTGAGTGCGGCTCTGATAGATGTGCCGTAGGATCCGTGTGTGACACAGGTGAGTGCGGCCTCTGATAGATGTACCTGTAGGATCCGTGTGTGACACAGGTGAGTGCGGCTCTGATAGATGTACCTGTACGATCCGTGTGTGACACAGGTGAGTGCGGCTCTGATAGATGTACCTGTACGATCCGTGTGTGACACACGTGAGTGCGGCTCTGATAGATGTACCTGTAGGATCCGTGTGTGACACAGGTGAGTGCGGCTCTGATAGATGTACCTGTACGATCCGTGTGTGACACAGGTGAGTGCGGCTCTGATAGATGTACCTGTACGATCCGTGTGTGACACAGGTGAGTGCGGCTCTGATAGATGTACCTGCAGGATCCGTGTGTGACACAGGTGAGTGCGGCTCTGATAGATGTGCCCGTAGGATCCGTGTGTGACACAGGTGAGTGCGGCTCTGATAGATGTACCTGTACGATCCGTGTGTGACACAGGTGAGTGCGGCTCTGATAGATGTACCTGCAGGATCCGTGTGTGACACAGGTGAGTGCGGCTCTGATAGATGTGCCCGTAGGATCCGTGTGTGACACAGGTGAGTGCGGCTCTGATAGATGTACCTGTAGGATCCGTGTGTGACACAGGTGAGTGCGGCTCTGACAGATGTACCTGCAGGATCCGTGTGTGACACAGGTGAGTGCGGCTCTGATAGATGTGCCCGTAGGATCCGTGTGTGACACAGGTGAGTGCGGCTCTGATAGATGTACCTGTAGGATCCGTGTGTGACACACGTGAGTGCGGCTCTGATAGATGTACCTGTTGGATCCGTGTGTGACACAGTGAGTGCGGCTCTGATAGATGTGCCCGTAGGATCCGTGTGTGACACAGGTGAGTGCGGCTCTGATAGATGTACCTGTACGATCCGTGTGTGACACAGGTGAGTGCGGCTCTGATAGATGTACCTGCAGGATCCGTGTGTGACACAGGTGAGTGCGGCTCTGATAGATGTGCCCGTAGGATCCGTGTGTGACACAGGTGAGTGCGGCTCTGATAGATGTACCTGTAGGATCCGTGTGTGACACAGGTGAGTGCGGCTCTGATAGATGTACCTGCAGGATCCGTGTGTGACACAGGTGAGTGCGGCTCTGATAGATGTGCCCGTAGGATCCGTGTGTGACACAGGTGAGTGCGGCTCTGATAGATGTACCTGTAGGATCCGTGTGTGACAACGGTGAGTGCGGCTCTGATAGATGTACCTGTTGGATCCGTGTGTGACACACGTGAGTGCGGCTCTGATAGATGTACCTGTACGATCCGTGTGTGTGACACAGGTGAGTGCGGCTCTGATAGATGTACCTGTGGATCCGTGTGTGACACAGGTGAGTGCGGCTCTGATAGATGTACCTGTAGGATCCGTGTGTGACACACGTGAGTGCGGCTCTGATAGATGTACCTGTTAGGATCCGTGTGTGACACAGGTGAGTGCGGCTCTGATAGATGTACCTGTCAGGATCCGTGTGTGACACAGGTGAGTGCGGCTCTGATAGATGTACCGTATGGATCCGTGTGTTGACACAGGTGAGTGCGGCTCTGATAGATGTACCTGTAGGATCCGTGTGTGACACAGGTGAGTGCGGCTCTGATAGATGTACCTGTTGGATCCGTGTGTGACACAGGTGAGTGCGGCTCTGATAGATGTACCTGTTGGATCCGTGTGTGACACAGTGAGTGCGGCTCTGATAGATGTACCTGAGGATCCGTGTGTGACACAGGTGAGTGCGGCTCTGATAGATGTACCTGTTGGATCCGTGTGTGACACACGTGAGTGCGGCTCTGATAGATGTACCTGCAGGATCCGTGTGTGACACACGTGAGTGCGGCTCTGATAGATGTACCTGTTGGATCCGTGTGTGACACAGTGAGTGCGGCTCTGATAGATGTACCTGTAGGATCCGTGTGTGACACAGGTGAGTGCGGCTCTGATAGATGTACCTGTTGGATCCTTGTGTGACACAGGTGAGTGCGGCTCTGATAGATGTACCTGTTGGATCCGTGTGTGACACAGTGAGTGCGGCTCTGATAGATGTACCTGAGGATCCGTGTGTGACACAGGTGAGTGCGGCTCTGATAGATGTACCTGCAGGATCCGTGTGTGACACAGGTGAGTGCGGCTCTGATAGATGTACCTGTAGGATCCGTGTGTGACACAGGTGAGTGCGGCTCTGATAGATGTACCTGAGGATCCGTGTGTGACACACGTGAGTGCGGCTCTGATAGATGTACCTGTAGGATCCGTGTGTGACACAGGTGAGTGCGGCTCTGATAGATGTACCTGAGGATCCGTGTGTGACACAGGTGAGTGCGGCTCTGATAGATGTACCTGTTAGGATCGTGTGTGACACAGGTGAGTGCGACTCTGATAGATGTACCTGTAGGATCCGTGTGTGACACAGGTGAGTGCGGCTCTGATAGATGTACCTGAGGATCCGTGTGTGACACAGGTGAGTGCGGCTCTGATAGATGTACTAGATCCTGTTGGACACAGGAGTGCGCTCGATGATGTACTGACTTGACAAGGTGAGTGCGACTCTGATAGATGTACCTGTAGGATCCGTGTGTGACACATCGACTGATAGTGTGAGATCGGTGTGACACACGTGAGTGGGCTGATAGTGACCTGTTGGATCCGTGTGTGACACACGTGAGTGCGACTCTGATAGATGTACCTGCAGGATCCGTGTGTGACACAGGTGAGTGCGGCTCTGATAGATGTACCTGCAGGATCCGTGTGTGACACAGGTGAGTGCGGCTCTGATAGATATACCTGTAGATCGTGTGTGACACAGGTGAGTGCGGCTCTGATAGATGTACCTGTTGGATCCGTGTGTGACACACGTGAGTGCGGCTCTGATAGATGTACCTGCAGGATCCGTGTGTGACACAGGTGAGTGCGGCTCTGATAGATGTACCTGCAGGATCCGTGTGTGACACAGGTGAGTGCGGCTCTGATAGATGTACCTGTAGGATCCGTGTGTGACACAGGTGAGTGCGACTCTGATAGATGTACCTGTAGGATCCGTGTGTGACACACGTGAGTGCGGCTCTGATAGATGTACCTGTAGGATCCGTGTGTGACACAGGTGAGTGCGACTCTGATAGATGTACCTGTAGGATCCGTGTGTGACACAGGTGAGTGCGGCTCTGATAGATGTACCTGTTGGATCCGTGTGTGACACAGGTGAGTGCGGACTCTGATAGATGTACCTGTAGGATCCGTGTGTGACACAGGTGAGTGCGGCTCTGATAGATGTACCTGTAGGATCCGTGTGTGACACAGGTGAGTGCGGCTCTGATAGATGTACCTGTAGGATCCGTGTGTGACACAGGTGAGTGCGGCTCTGATAGATGTACCTGTTGGATCCGTGTGTGACACAGGTGAGTGCAGCTCTGATAGATGTACCTGTAGGATCCGTGTGTGACACACGTGAGTGCGGCTCTGATAGATGTACCTGTAGATCCTGTGTGACACAGGTGAGTGCGGCTCTGATAGATGTACCTGTTGGATCCGTGTGTGACACACGTGAGTGCGGCTCTGATAGATGTACCTGCAGGATCCGTGTGTGACACAGGTGAGTGCGGCTCTGATAGATGTACCTGCAGGATCCGTGTGTGACACAGGTGAGTGCGGCTCTGATAGATGTACCTGTAGGATCCGTGTGTGACACAGGTGAGTGCGACTCTGATAGATGTACCTGTAGGATCCGTGTGTGACACACGGTGAGTGCGGCTCTGATAGATGTACCTGTAGGATCCGTGTGTGACACAGGTGAGTGCGGCTCTGATAGATGTACCTGCAGGATCCGTGTGTGACACAGGTGAGTGCGGCTCTGATAGATGTACCTGTAGATCCTGTGTGTGACACAGGTGAGTGCGACTCTGATAGATGTACCTGTAGGATCCGTGTGTGACACAGGTGAGTGCGGCTCTGATAGATGTACCTGCAGGATCCGTGTGTGACACAGGTGAGTGCGGCTCTGATAGATGTACCTGTAGGATCCGTGTGTGACACAGGTGAGTGCGGACTCTGATAGATAGTACCTGTAGGATCCGTGTGTGACACACGGTGAGTGCGGCTCTGATAGATGTACCTGTTGGATCCGTGTGTGACACACGTGAGTGCGACTCTGATAGATGTACCTGCAGGATCCGTGTGTGACACAGGTGAGTGCGGCTCTGATAGATGTACCTGCAGGATCCGTGTGTGACACAGGTGAGTGCGGCTCTGATAGATTACCTGTACGATCCGTGTGTGACACAGGTGAGTGCGGCTCTGATAGATGTACCTGTTGGATCCGTGTGTGACACACGTGAGTGCGGCTCTGATAGATGTACCTGCAGGATCCGTGTGTGACACAGGTGAGTGCGGCTCTGATAGATGTACCTGTAGGATCCGTGTGTGACACAGGTGAGTGCGGCTCTGATAGATGTACCTGTAGGATCCGTGTGTGACACAGGTGAGTGCGACTCTGATAGATGTACCTGTAGGATCCGTGTGTGACACACGTGAGTGCGGCTCTGATAGATGTACCTGTAGGATCCGTGTGTGACACAGGTGAGTGCGACTCTGATAGATGTACCTGTAGGATCCGTGTGTGACACAGGTGAGTGCGGCTCTGATAGATGTACCTGTTGGATCCGTGTGTGACACAGGTGAGTGCGACTCTGATAGATGTACCTGTAGGATCCGTGTGTGACACAGGTGAGTGCGGCTCTGATAGATGTACCTGTAGGATCCGTGTGTGACACAGGTGAGTGCGGCTCTGATAGATGTACCTGTAGGATCCGTGTGTGACACAGGTGAGTGCGGCTCTGATAGATGTACCTGTTGGATCCGTGTGTGACACAGGTGAGTGCAGCTCTGATAGATGTACCTGTAGGATCCGTGTGTGACACACGTGAGTGCGACTCTGATAGATGTACCTGTAGGATCCGTGTGTGACACAGGTGAGTGCGGCTCTGATAGATGTACCTGTAGAATCCGTGTGTGACACAGGTGAGTGCGGCTCTGATAGATGTACCTGCAGGATCCGTGTGTGACACAGGTGAGTGCGGCTCTGATAGATGTACCTGTAGGATCCGTGTGTGTGACACAGGTGAGTGCGACTCTGATAGATGTACCTGTAGGATCCGTGTGTGACACAGGTGAGTGCGGCTCTGATAGATGTACCTGTTGGATCCGTGTGTGACACAGGTGAGTGCGACTCTGATAGATGTACCTGTAGGATCCGTGTGTGACACACGTGAGTGCGGCTCTGATAGATGTACCTGCAGGATCCGTGTGTGACACAGGTGAGTGCGGCTCTGATAGATGTACCTGTTGGATCCGTGTGTGACACACGTGAGTGCGGCTCTAATAGATGTACCTGCAGGATCCGTGTGTGACACAGGTGAGTGCGGCTCTGATAGATGTACCTGTAGGATCCGTGTGTGACACAGGTGAGTGTGGCTCCATTACCTCTTCTATCCTATGTCACCTGCTGCTGTGTATATCATATAAAGAATACATCTGAGGCTGAGGTATCTGTGTGATCGTCCGTGTATGCTGGGAGTTGTAGCCCGCACTCCTCCTGTGAATGTTGAACTATGTGTTACTTTGTGATGTCTTTATCGTCTTATTGTAAAGTGCTGCGGAATATGTTGGCGCTATAGAAATACCATTATTGTTATTATATTAGCCACACAGTGCAGTCTATCTAGTTTTTGTTCAGCTACAACCCCCAGTCGGTATCTGTCTTTCTATGCTGGGAGTTGTACTGATCCAGTGAAGAACTATACGATTGGTTTCATGCTTCCTAACGTACGTAGACGAGGAGGTCCGACAGATTGATCACTTCTGGCACATATTTTGGTGTTTCTTTTTCCATACCTCCTCCTTGGTGGCGTATTTTAAAGTAGTATTTTTCACCTAAAAGATAAAGCTTGTTAATAAATGAATAAATATGGCACATTTTACTACTTGACAAAGTAATGTTTTTTTCCTAGATCCTTTAGAAAAGCATAATTTGCGTCACCAAAATTATGGTACATGTATTGCCCAAATTCTGGCCCAACTATATGTCATCGATGTGTGAAGGTTTGTCCGCAGCCGAGTGCAGCCCGAGGTTCTTATCGCTTTGGTTGAACTCCCACTCTCTATCAGATTTAAAGGGGTTGTCCAGTAAAAATGAGTTACTATTTGGGATGAGCGGATCTGTGGAAGTTTGGGTTCTGGTACACGACCCGAACTTTAGTCCAAAGTTCAGCTTGGGTACCAGCACTGTACCCGAACTTGAACCAGAACCCGAACTCCATTGAAAACAACGGAGACCCAAACTGTAGATCTGGAAACAAATCTCTCTCTGCAATGGACTTTTGGGAGAAGTCCTTTTTCGGTGTTTAGCGCCGGACACTAACTGTCTGGTATGAACGCTGAACTTGTAAATTCTGGTTCGCTCATCTCTAGTTACCATCTATTTACAGGTGATAACTCATTGATCTGCAGTGGTCTGATCGCTGTGATCTGCACTGATTGGCAGAACTAGGCACTTTCATCCATGTTAAGAGTGGGGCGGCAGTGGTCATGCTCGGCCTCTGCTCCATTCATTCCCTTTGGGGGCTGCCGAGTGCTGCGCTCTGACCACTGCTGTCCCACTCTAACAGGGATGGAAGTTCCCCAATCTGCCGATCAGTGCACGTCCCAGTAGTGGGACCACACCAACCAGCAAATTTTCTCCTACCTGATGGACTGGATTGCAGGTGTGGACTGATGATAACTCGTTTTCTCAGGACAATCCCTATAAAGTATGTACATTTGTACATTGTCTGCTTGTATGTATTTATCTCAGCATTAACAGCCTGTTTCTTTGTAACTGTTCTGCATAATCTGAATATATAATGTAATGTATGTGCAGATCATAAACACAAATTTTAACTACTGTAATAATACTGGTGTCTTGTTATACCGCATAGAGGGATGTGAACCCGTCTGGAATTATGGGATTAGGCTGTGCTCACAGAGATTTTGAGGCATTCAGAACAGCACAATTTTCCAAACCTCTTCAAGGAATGCTTTTATTTTAGAGAGTTTTGGATGCTTTTTTTTACCTAAAGAAGTTTTTAAGTGGTTTTGGTGGAGTTTTTTTTATTCCTGTAGCGCTGTCTTTTTAAAAAAATAAAAAAAATTGTAGATATAAAAGAGTGGAAGCCTCGTGAACAATGGAGCCGACACTTCTTACAGTTGCTTCATGGCTTTCGAAGCTTGAAGAGTTAAAAAAGAAGTTGCTTTGATATTGCAATATGTGCATTCTTTGTCATGTTTACTGAGGGTTATTTCAGGCAGGATCCAGGCGGAATCTGCCGGACACAAACCTTGTGTGCACAGAACCTTAGAGCGACTGCTGCAGTCCTCAATGTCTGTAGACATGGTGACAATAGTCTTTCACGATGCAAATATTCTCTTTCATGTCCATATTTCTTTATTTCACTATTTTCTCGAGAGCTATACATCCTGTCATACTCAAAGTGGAAAAATAAAGGAAAACATTTATGAATTTTTTTTTTAAAGCAAAAATTGAAAAAAATAAATGTTGTCTGTAAGGCGGGAAAGATGTATATCTTTGTACCGTGTTAGCCAATAGATTTATTTGTCTGTAAGGCGACAATTTTAAGTCCTGTCAATGTGCTGGTGACGAATCCTGCACAGTAGTTGCCGCAGTGTCGGACTGGGATGCCAAGGGCCCTCCAGTAAGCATCTCCAGGGCCCCACTTTTCAGCTACATGCAAATGTGACTTTATTCTCAATCACAAATGTATATAACAATGAACTCGGTAGATTGATAAATGAATAAGATGCCGCCTTTGTCTGTACATAGTGATTCATGTATATTGTGCCAAGTACTGTTCATTTAAGAGGGTGGTGGCCCACCGGAGGATTCTCCTGTTCTCCTGTTGGCCAGTCCAAGCCAGGTTATTGGATGTCCTACGAACATCACACGGATGCCTTTCTTGTGCCATCTTGTGCTGTCTGTTCTTAACATTTTAATGGGTTGGAGAATCACGTGAAGAAATTACTTCTGAAATAATCATTAAAATGTGATCCAAAAAAGCTGATCATCTGTCTGTTTCTTCACGTGTGAGAAAAATCACTGCCGTCTGAATGAGACTAAAGGGCATCTCTTTGGCATACGACTGACCTGAATGTGTCACAGTATCATCTGGCTTAAAAAGCTGCTATTGTCTCGACCACGCACCACAATTGTGGGTTTCCAGGGCAATGGGGTACTCAGAGCCGAGCCCGTAGAAGTCTATGGGATTTGTCACAGGTAGCGGTGGCTCGGTCTGTGGCCCTGGCGGTCAGGCGTATGTTGGGGGGTATATTTACAGGGGATATATATATACAGTTCGTGACGCCACCTGTAGTCTCTGGTAATTTGTACCAGCGCTGCTGTAGAGCTCTGAGGGGATGGTGAGGCAGCTAGATGTCAGGTCCCCTACAGGTGGGACTCTTCCCTCAGGTCGATAGTAATGATAGGGTAGTGCAGGCATGCAATTAAAGAACTCAGTCGCACACGGTCAGCGTCTTTCCATACCTTTACTTGTAAGATGGTAAGGCAGGTCCCAGGGAGGCTGATCCAAGGAGAATGTATTTCGAGATAGCAGCTGGACAAGTTAGGGGCCTCCTTTACTTTCAAATGATGATGAGTACAACCAGCATGAAGCGTAGTTCCCTCTATAACTCCAGCTATTCCAAAGCTGTACTGCCCAGTCAGTTTTGTGGTCGGAGCCTTCCTGTGAGAGAGCTGAGTTCCTATTCTTGCTGATCAGGCTCAAGGTTCTCACTCCCCCTGACCCCAGTTACGTACCGACTATTTAGGGGCTGCTTTCCGCTACCTAAGGTCCGGTAAGCCTCTGGGTTTCCTACCACCATGCATGAAGCTATGGTGATGCTTCGGTCTCCAGTGACCGGTAACAACGTGCAGGACTTCTCCAATCCTATTGCACTCAGAATTTCTACCACTGTGCCTTTCGCCTTGTCCTCGCTGGTAGCATAAGCATTTCTCACTTCACAGGTTAACAAAGTCAGTCCCTTACTTAATTCCTTTCTTGAGCTTGTTGCCAGACTCTCAGTAATCTTCCAGGCAGGAGCACGTCTCTGAACCTTCACCGTCCTTGGGACAGGAGACTGAAGTATATCTGCAACTCACTTCTTTCTTCTTAATAAATGTCTCAGTCTGTCTTCTAGTGGGGCACAGCTCTGACCAGGCTGAGGTGATCTGGCTCACCTGTACTGGCCTCCACTTGCTGAACTGCACACAGACTGCACTTAGCTCTGCTGCTGTCTGACTCACTGAATGACTGAACTCGACTCCCCTCTCACACTGCACTTCCTTGACTGTGACTAGACTTTATATACCTGTGGGCGTGTCTAAGTGTGTGTGTTGAAATGAATGTTCATTGAGCATTAAACTGCTATCTCTCCACACATCCTCCAGGGTACTGCGTGTGCCTTACACCAGGGCTACACATTCCCCCATGGTAAATGACAGCACTCCCGGGCTGTGAAATACAAAGAGACAATTTTGTTTATGCATTAAACATCAACATTAAACATTAATTCGTCCCATCCGGGAGGTAAGGATTTCTTGAACGTTGCGAACAAAACATTATATATAGAAAAGTACAAATATTAAATAACATTTTCATATAAATAGACAATATGCTTGTGAAGGACCCGCACCAAACCTTCAACGTGGGTCCTGGGTGGGCTGCAGGACATCCGAATGCAGACCTCACTCAGTGCCACACCACACGGGTTTTGTATTCAGAGGTAATTGTGCTGGTTTTATGTAAAACCAAGATTAGGCACCGAAGCGCAACTATATACAGATAAGTTCTGGGCTGGCACAGTCCTCAACCTCGAAGTCCATTGTAAAACAAAGACACATTATATCAAATCACATCATAATAAAGTGCAAAAACTTTTTATCTGATTACCCAGCCGGGCATTCTATTTTTGGCAATTATATATACGTTATATACACATTTAACTTGTGCAAAAAACTGGCAAACATTCTTAAACTTTTTACAACATTACTTATGGTAGACCCCTATCTGGATCTCACCGGTTTTTCTTTTACTGTTTAATTATTTCAAATACATTTTCCACCCCGGGGGCTGGAACAATGCGATGGTCCCTAGATCCCATTACTAACAAGTCGTGCGCTGCTATTAGGGTCTGGGTCGCCACAGTTCTCGTGCGAACCTCTAGGGGCGCAACGGGTACTTTCTCCTTGCGAGACACGATTGCGTTTCAATTTGTGTTACAGTTAGCGATATTGATCGTGTCATAGATTGCGATGGAAACTGGGTCGCAAGTTGCGATGCAGAAGGATGACTAGATGACGAAGAGTATGTAGACATTGCTTCCATTTGCGATGAGCCTGCAGGGGGCGATGCTGGGGCACGGCCGGATGCTGTTTGAGCTGGAGACGGGGACGCTGCAGTAGTGGTGACGTTACCTGCGTCTGGGACGGGGTCACAGACTATGGTGACATTAAGGGCATACCATCCCTTCATTCCCCAGTGCCGTGTGTATGTAACAATGTCTCCATTAACTAAGTCCCTCCCGGGATGGCCTTGCGGTAGGTGGGATTCTACATCACGTCTGCTGACAAAGACCCCTGGGTAGAGGCCCGGTTCTCTGATGAAGCCCCAGCCCTTCCGGAGCTGGAACTCTGTCACACACCCCTGCCGCCGCGGTTCCCTCAGGGTACCTTTCTCTCTCCGGACACTCTCCTTGTCCGCGATCAGCTCTGCATGTTGCCGCTGTCGATTCCGCTGAGCTTCCCTCTCTTCCTCCTGCTGGCGTTGCTGCTTCTCCTCACGACGCTGCCACTCACATTCCCACTGGGCGGTATAGGCGACGTCATCCAGGCGCGCCATCTCGTCCCAGTCCACGTCTGGTAATGACGGACAGGACCCTCCGGTGTCCCTACCGGGGATCGATCATCTGCTGCGGCCTCCTGGCCAGGCGGGCGTTCCGGAACTGGCGGTACCTCCTCAACCTCCTCAACCTCCTTCGCCTCCACCGCTTCACCGGTGGGATCAGGATT
>JARQOD010000001.1:87394848-87487117 GCA_033576555.1 Oophaga sylvatica
AAAAGCCTTCCTATTAGTGCACCGATGCAAGGACATTGCTGAAGCCTGGCCCTGGTGGAACCATGATGCAGTAAAGTATGTCTCCTTTATTTCCTTAGTGCCATGTTATCATCATATTTCCTGAATGAGAAGCTGAATATCCACGGAAAACTGGGTTGTCTGTTGTGTATCTTGGGCTCCACCATGATGGTGATACATGCTCCTCATGAAGAAGAGGTCACATTCTCTTCATGATATGGAGATCAAACTAAGAGATCCAGGTTGGTGTTTACGCATGATGGAAACCTACAGTATATATGTTCATATTCCAAACACGTGCACATATATTATTATTATTTATTTAATTCCATGGTGCTGTACATGAGAAGGGGTTACATACAAAGTTATAGATATCGTTTACAGTAAACAAATTTACAATGACAGACTGGTGCAGGGGGGAGAGGACCCTGTCCTTGTGGACTTACATTCTACGGGATAATGGGAAAGAAACAGAAGGTCGGGGGTGCGGCAGCTCTGGTAGTGGTGGCGAGGCGGCAGCTCTGGTGATGGTGGTGAGGTGGCAGCTCTGGTGGTCGTGGCGTGGCAGCAGCTTTGGTGGTGGTGGCGAGGCGGCAGCTCGGGTGATGGTGGCGAGGGGCAGCTAGGTTGGTGGGGGTGAGGGGGAAGCTCGGATAGTGGCGAGGTGGCAGAATGGTTATTGCAGGCTGTAGGTTTTACTGAAGAGATGGGTTTTCAGGTTCCGTCTGAAGGATCCAAGGGTGGTGGATAATCGGACATGTTGAGGCGTGGAATTCCAGAGGATGAGGGATATTCGGGAGAAATCTTGGAGGCGGTTGTGTGAAGAACGAATAAGTGTGGAGCATAGTAGGAGGGTCTTGGAGGATCAAAGATTACGTGAAGGAAGATATTGGGAGATTAGTTCAGAGCTATAGGGAGGGGACAGGTTGTGGACTGCTTTGTAGGTCAGTTTTAGTAGTTTGAACTGGATTCGTTGGGGAATTGGGAGCCAGCGGAGGGATTTGCAGAGGGGAGAAGCAGGGAGTAGTGAAGAGAGGGGTGGATTAGTCGGGCAGCAGAGTTGAGGACAGACTGGAGTGGTGCAAGAGAGTTGACGGGGAGGCCACAGAGGAGGGTGTTGCAGTAATCGAGGCGGGAGATGATGAGGGCATGCACAAGAGTTTTAGTAGATTGAGGGCTGAGGAAGGGACGGATTCTGGAAATGTTTTGAAGTTGGAGGCGACAGGAGGTGGCAAGAGTTTGGATGTGTGGTTTGAAGGACAGGGCAGAGTCGAGCGTTACTCCGAGGCAGCGGATTTCAGGTGCGGGATAGAGCATGATGCCATTTACCATAATAGGTAGATCGGGTAGGGAAGATACGTGAGATGGAGGAAAGATGATGAGTTCGGTTTTGTCTACACTGAGTTTTAGGAAGAGAGAGGTGAAGAAGGAGGATAAGGCTGATAGACACTCCGAGATTCAGGACAACAGAGAGGTGACATCTGGGCCAGAGAGGTACATCTGAGTGTCATCTGCATACAGGTGGTACTGGAAGCCATGGGACTTTATGAGTTATCATAGACCAAGGGTATAGATGGAAAAAAGTAGGGGCCTCAGGACAGAGCCTTGAAGGACTCCAACACAGAGAGGGCGGGATGAGGAGGTAGCGTGGGAGTGGGAGACGCTAAATGTGCGGTCGGAAAGGTAAGCGGCGATCCAGGACAGGGCAAGGTCTTTGATGCTAAGGGAAGAAAGAATCTGTAGCAGTAGGCAGTGGTCGACTGTGTCAAAGGCAGAGGACAGGTCAAGGAGGAGGAGGATGGAGAACTGTATGTTAGATTTGGCTGTGAGTAAGTCATTAGTAATTTTGGTCAAGGCAGTTTCAGTGGAGTGGTGGGGGCGGAAGCCAGATTGGAGGTTATCAAGGAGAAAGTTAGATGAGAGGTGGGAGGAAAGTTGAGCGTGGACATGCTGCTCAAGGAGTGTGGAAGTAAATGGGAGCAATGATATTGGGCAATAGCTGGGCATAGCAGTTGGGTCAAGGTTTGTTTTTTTGAGGATGGGTGTGATGGTGGCATGTTTGAAGGCAGAGGGAAAGGTACCTGAAGATAGCGATAGGTTGAAGAGATGGGTTAGGGCTGGAATGAGCGTATTAGTTAGGTTGGGGAGCAGGTGGAAAGGGATGGGGTCAAGTGCACAGGTGGTGAGGTGTGATCTGGAAAGGAGATGAGTAAGCTCTCCTTCAGTGATGCTGGAGAGGGAGGGCAGAGGTCTGGTATATGGAGTGCTTGAGGTGATGGAGCAGTAAAGGTTTGCCTTGTTTGTCAATCTTATTTTTGAAGTAGGTGGCAAAGTCCTCGGCAGAGATGAGGGGAGTTGGAGGTGGCAGTGGTGGGCGGAGGAGAGAGTTGAATGTGCTGAACATTTGTTTTGGGTTGTAGGATGATGAAGATACAAGGTTTGTGAAATAGGTCTGTTTAGCAGAGGTGAGGGCTATTTTGAAGGCAAGTGTAGCTTGTTTGAAAGCAGTGAAGTCGTCTGGCAGGCGTGTTTTCTTCCAATGCTGCTCCGCAACCCTGGATGATTGTCAAAGTTTTTTGGTGAGATTGTTGTGCCAGGGTTGCCTATTGATTCGTCACACTTTGCCATGCGTGAGAGGGGTGACTGAGTCTATGGCCGATATGAGGGTGGTGTTATAGAAAGCGGTGGCGCTGTCTGTGTCGTGGAGTGAAGGTATGGAGGACAGAGGTAGAAGAGAGTCTGAGAGTCTGTGAATGTCTAGGTGTGCGAGGTTTCTGCTAGGATGTGCCAGTGGCTGGACATAGGGGGCAGGTGAGGAGGACAGGGATGAGAAGGTGAGTAGGTGGTGGTCGGATAGGGGGAGGGGAGAGGTTGTGAGATTAGATAGGGAACAGAGGCGGGTGAAGATGAGGTCTAATGTATGTCCGTCTGTGTGGGTGGATTGTGGAGGACCACTGAGTAAGTCCAAAGGATGAAGTAAGTGACAGGAGTTTGGAGGCTGCTGGCTGGCGGGTGTCAATAGGGATATTAAAGTCACCCATAATGATGGTGGGGATGTCAGCAGAGAGAAAGTGAAGAAGCCAGGTGGAGAATTGGTCAATTAAGGCAGTGACTGAGCCCGGTGGTCGGTATGTGACAGCCATTTAGAGATTAGAGGGAGAGTAGAAAGAAGGAAACCCACGCCTCCACCATGTCTGTTGCCTGAGCGAGGAGTGTGGGTGAAGTGGAGGCCACCGTAACTTAGTGCAGAAGGGGAGGCCGTGTCAGGGAGCGTCAGCTAGGTCTCAGTGAGGGCCAGGAAGGAGAGGTTGTGGGAAATAAAGAGATCGTGGATCACGTGGAGCTTGTTGCAGACAGAGCGGGCATTCCAAAGTGCTCCAGAGAGAGGAAGCAGGGGGTGGGGGTCAGTGGCACAGGTTTTAAGTGTGAGGGATTGCGGTAGTTTCTCTTACTGTGAGAAGTATAGTGGTGAGGATTAGTGGGATGTATGAGGCAGGGGGAGCCAGGATTGGGGGATATGTCACCAGCAGTGAGAAGAAGCAGAGAAAGGGAAATCAGGTGGGTGAAGGAGTGACTGGCTTACGTTATATTTTAGTGGGAGAGGTCTGAGGTTAAGAAGCAGGTCTGCAGATGAGGCGATGTAGGGGGGTAAGAGAGAGGGGGAGATAGTTATTTGGTTCGAGCTTGCAGGGGTTTGTGGATAGCGAAGGAGAGTGAAGATTAGCGGAGCAGAAATGGTGAGGGTAAATGTGAGTTAAAGAGCAGGGTAAAAGAAAGGCAAGTAAAATTAGAAGACAGTGATTATTCTTACCTTCTGACCGATTTCTGGACTATTTCTGGTATATTTCTGATGTAACACTTCAAAGATGTCACACTTAAAATGATGTCGCATCTGACCAAGGTCACATCTGACCTGCTCCATTCAACTTATAACATTCAAATGTCCAAGAAATTAAGCCAGATGAGAGAGAGAGAGGGGAGGAGAAAGGAGCAGGAGGGCAGTTCACAGCAGGGAGCAATTAACAGATTGACAGATATATATCTATTTATGATATATGATATCTTTGATAATATGTTACATTTAAATGATTGCTGTACGACGTGTTCTATATTCCGATAATTTAGTCTGAACACGAATGTATACTCATTGAAAACATTACTGCTATGTGTTAACTCTTATTATATGTGGCTTAAAGTAGTTGTCCACTACTCAGACAACCCCTCAATCTCTATGTTTACCCCATAGTAAAATAATAACACTTACCCTACTTGATGCCGGTGTCAGCACCGTTCCCGCGGTGTCCGCACTAGCTCTCCCAGGGTATCATTTGACATTGTTATGTCACACCATGCCTGCAACCAATCAGATCTGGCTTCACTATCCTTCCTACAGATGTAATTGACATCTGGAGAAATGGAGAAGATAGCTGCATCTGTTCTCTCACTCCCTCTGGATGTTTTGATTTGTCCGAAGGAGGGAAGTGAGAAGCCTGCACTAATTGGACACAGGGATCACGTGACATAATGTCATGCAAGCCCCGGGAAAGCCAGTGCCGAAACTGCTGAACAGTGCTAGCAGTAAAGAATGAGATGATTATAGGCGTTCTTATTTTACTGGAAGGATTCATGAGGGGATGTCCAAGTAGTGGACAACCCCTTTAAATTCTATGGACTCCTTTAACAAGGCAAAAATAATTTTTACATATGTTAGTGATTATCTTTTGTTATCAAAATTGAAGCAAGTTTCAGTCTGCAATCTTCATCACTTCATTCATTTTAAGACTCCCTTATATGCAGTTTGCAGCCTGATTAAGCTTTAGTATTAGAGATAGCAGCAGGGAAAAAGGTGCACATAGATTTCCACAACATGGAAGGAGAGAAAGTTTCTAAAGGAGGGCAGAAAAAAGACGCTACAGATAAAGAGCACAGTTAATGAAGAGGAGATCAGTGCAGGATAGAAGCTGTGCTGATATTTTAGCTACTAAAAACCCAAGCACCCTGGATACACACAGATTTCACGTTCAGCCTATATTACCGATAGAAACAAACCCGCAAGAGAAAAAAATGAAACTTGAATCAAGCTTTTCCATACCCCTTATATATGCTATATACGTATATAGAGTCTAATATCATATAGTTCATCCTAGATTATGGATAATGACAATATAGTGGTAATAATATGTTTAGCATGTTTATTTAATACTTATTTATATTTTTACATTTGGTTCCCACAGGGTTTATTACATTTGCAGTGGTGTCAGTTCTGGCATCTCTTATCCTTATCTTTGCTGTTGCTCCAAAAAAAGGCCCAACCAACATTCTGGTGTACATCGCCATTTGTTCCATCATTGGTGCATTCTCCGTATCATCTGTTAAGGGTTTGGGCATTGCCATTCAGGAGTTTATCGAAAGAAAACCAGTTTATAAAGACCCCCTTTTCTTCATCCTGTTTGCCAGTTTAGTTCTATCCATCAGCACACAAATCAATTATCTCAACAAAGCCTTGGATGTGTTCAATACGTCCATAGTGACCCCAATATACTATGTATTCTTTACCACGATGGTGGTCACCTGCTCTGTGATCCTATTTAAGGAGTGGAACAGTATGGATGTCAGTGACATGATTGGGACCCTAAGTGGATTTTTTACCATTATTGCTGGGATTTTTCTTTTGCACGCTTTTAAGAACACCAACATCACCTGGAGCCAAATAACCTCTAATGTTCAAAAAGAGAAACAAATGCTCTCCGAAGGACAAGAAGACCAACACAGCTTACTGGGGAACCCTGACCAATCTGGCTTGGCATTTGAAGATGATAATATCAATCTGAGCAGAACTAACCAACACTAAGTCCAACAAAGTCTGTACTGTTTCTCCATTACTACTTCATAAATGACCATACTGAGCCTCTGTTCAATGGACCTGATGTAGATATATATATATTTTTTTATATTTTTATGGTGAAGTATTCATATACATTATGGATGGATTTTACAGCCAAAAGGTCCTTACATGAAAAATCATAGTGGCCTTTTGGATATTGCGCCTTTGCCAGGACATATGAAATGGATAAAGGGTATATGGTTTCACTCGATCAGAATGCCCTTCCTCAAGCAAGACCCCAACAGGTCGTCATTATGGAAGTCACAATCAGAAATGTGCTTGTCCAGATCAGATGACCTCTGTTTAAGAACATAAACCATTAAAATGAAGAATATTGAGACAAAACAGTAAACGTATCATTGATTCCTCATCATTCCTCATCTATGGATGGAAGCATTTTTATAGCCGGAGCAGTGTACAATCATGTCATCCCGCTGCACATGCTGTTGGACAATGCAGGTGGTTGCATTGATTTTTTTTTATGCTAATGGGTCATGTACTCTGGACATGTGGCTGAATCATTAACTGGTGAAGTGACTGTACAAAGGCCAGATTTATACAATATTCCATGTATTACACACAGAATGAAAACGGGTTAAATTTTTTAAACAAGATAATTACCTATACATAGGTATCGCACTTTAATAACACAGCTTACGAAATATGTTGTGATTTACATTTTCTGAATGAGTTGCGCATTTTTTTTATTTTTTAGTTTTTTTTTTTATAAAATATGTTGTTGGATTATCTTATATTTTATTTTGCATTCTTCTTATAAGAGGACAACCAGGTGTATGACCAATGAGTTGGTGTACTGTACCTAACTTATAGCTTGCAAATTATATGCCCTGTTGGTAGAAATGGGAGAATCAATACGATGTGGGGCCATACGCACATACGACGTGGCGCCAAGCCGCCACTGATGACAGCAGGTAAGCGGTGATTCGCAGGGCTTCCATAAAGCGGATCCAGATTACTGAGTTTGCCACTGGACTGGAGTTGGGTGAATCACCGCATACCTGTTGTCATCCATGGCTCCTCTTATAGAAGCAGGTACACAGCACTCTTGAGCGAAGAATTGGGTGCCCAAGAATGGTTCCATCCACCCCATGCACATAAGGAAATTATAAGATACTTGGCAGTCCAAAATAGGTAACAAAACTTTATTAGGCAATCCAAATATCCAGTCAATTATGTTTCGGCCCTTAAATATAGGCCTTCAAGTCAAATAGAAAAACCGGGCTGTGGGATGGCAAATTGCCTCGCCTGGTGCTGTGCGTAATTTGGAGTGCCTAGTATCTTACAATTTCCTCTTTTGATTGGCCGGGCTGGTGCCACATCTCATGTGCATCACGTGATGATGCCATCTCACCAGCCTGACTAATCAAAGGAAGAGCGAGGATGACAGCAGGCAAGCGTCAATTCACAATGGTCATAGACCCGGGTTCTGCACCCTGTTGGTCATTGTTTGACTGGTATTTCTCAGCTACTGGCTGCATATGACTGACCAACATTTCAGCTAATGGTTATATAGATGAAAGACCTCAATGATCTTGGAAAAAACAGTCTTGGGCGACATTTATGGTGCATTGCAGTTTATGTTTGTCATATGTGCCACAGTCAAGGTATTCAGAGGCATCCAGTAAAAAATTCTCTACAACATATTGTATGTTTTTTAATTAATGAGCCTAAGGGTGATATACGCCATTGTATCCTTATAGAGTGGCATACGTTACAGGCATTAGTCAGATGTATAGAGTGTGAAGTTTTCCCAACACATACGGCAATACTCGTGTGAATACAGACTTATCTCAAGTCTATCACCATTCTTAGTTCTGTAGAAATCTATGACACAATATTGCACTTAGTGCATAAGAGTAAGTGCTAACCACTCATGAGTGTAATGTGTTATTTTACCTGTAAGGAAGTATGCACAAGGAGATCTCTGAAGGGTCTTTTGAAGCTGGTCCTCTCCAAAATGCTTCTGTAAAATCACTCAAAATTCTCTTAACAAACTCTTTCTGTTTATTTCTAATGTCAAACGACAAGCTGCTCGTATGTTCAGTCTGTTGAACGTTTTTCTTCCACTTGAGGTTTGAAAAACACCCAGTGGGAGAAAACAAGGTGCATGTCACTTCTTTGAGGTATCTCCTGATGGACTTTGTTACAAAGAAAGCTTCAGAAAAAAAAATCTCTAAAAACCTTTCAGTAAACTGAAAAAACAATTCCAAAAACCCCTCAAAGGCTATGCACACCGAAATCTTACTTCTGCGTTTTCGGAGCAGAAGCAGAGCGGAAACTCAAAGATTTTGAGGAGTTTTGAGATTTGGAGAGTTTCTGCATGTGTTCATTCTTTTGAGTGTTTTGTCAGCCAGCTTTTGGAGTGGATCACCCATAACCTTGCACATACCCTTCCTTAGGCCTTAATCATACCATTGGGCTGGTGCTGTGGTGAACGCCACACTGTATATTAGTACATGCCATATAATTAATCAGAATGGGTGCTATGCAGTACAGAGGAAATGAACTGCCACAACATGTGTAACAAAACACACCGCACATTTCACCTTACTGTATGTTATCGTGTTTGCCTAAAATTTCTGTTGCTTTGTGAACACTGTTGCAGAAAATGTATTCCTACTGGATGCCCACTTCAATTAAATTTAGGTATGGAATTCACCCTGAAATCTTATTGGTTTGCGAGTCCATTTTTACCATCATTGTGGCATCTGTTCATCTCATATGCAAAAAATAAAAATTCAAAGCTTCTACTACCTATTAAAGGTTACCTGTCATATAAAAAATGCTATTAACCTGCAGATATGGGGTTAGTCTTCAGGTTAATAGAGTTCTGAACCTGCCCGGCACCCGCACTGAGAGCTCCGCTGCAGGGAGAAAATGAACTTTATTCCAACTGACAGAGTTCGGTCTTCTGTCACCGCTCTGTGTATAGAGAACGGTGGCTGTAACCGCGCCCCCAGAAATGACTGACAGCAGCACAGCATTAGCTCCGATTGTCAGTCAGTGTTGGGAGTGTAGTTACAGCCGCCACTCTCTCTACACAGAACGGTGACTGAACGCGCGCCGGCGCCGCCCCCGTGACTGAAGCCTGAACGCTCCTGGGAGAAATAACGTTTATTTTCACCCAGAAATTCAGAACGCTATTAATCTGAATGCTTGGTTTGCATTCATCGCAGTCTGTAGCCAGCACCACAGACTGCAATGAATATATATTTTCTATCTGTGAAATACAGCCTTAGTGATGTCATTTGATGTCTGTTAGTCTGAGACGCTGGACCTCCAGTGAGAACAGGAGTAGAAACTCTGGTCTTGGCAGTAGATGGCAGGGTGAGTAGAAGATTAACAATGCATTCTATTAGAATTTGGCCATTGTGAGAGGTGGTGGCACTGCCTATGACTGCTTAGTATTTCTACAGAAGAGGAATGTTTAATATAGGATGTGCTCATATTTTGCTGATTTCCCAAAAATGCTGTAAATGTAATGCCCTTTCATGACTGAATAACATGAATGTCGGCTTTCTTTCCTGGAACTCACATTGCATGGCAAATACATCTAACACTTTATTGCCATCACTAGCTGAGATGTAATAGAAATACCAAAATTTGACCATGTAATAGATAGACCCTCCACAAGGAAAACAGGAGGCCTACTGTACAAGAACAAGGAGTTTAACGACCAATGTAAAATAGAAATCTTTATTGATCCGTTTTCCTTGTTCTTTGTAGGTTTTTGGAGGTCACAAAGTTTTCTAATTCACTCAAATCAAGATATTAGACCGTTATTATTCTCGGTTTTCCATAGAACGGCTCCAGTGGTCGCCTATGAGTTCCAATAGGTGAGCAATCATCTCTCCAAGTTAGGGCCCCGTCTCACATAGCGACACGCCAGCGATCCCGACAACGATCAGGATCGCTGGTTTGTCGCTACATGATCGCTGCTGAGCTGCCAAACAGGCAGCGATCAGGACAGCGACACTGCGGGTAACATCGCTTAGTTACCCGCAGTGTACCTTGGATACCAGCGCCCTGATGCAGGATTCCAGGCGCTGCGCGGTGCCTGGAAACCCGACGTATACCTTGGTTACCAGCTCCCCAGCAGCACGCTGGTATCCAACGTACACATCGGGTTTCCAGGCACAGCCCCGTGCCTGGAAACCCAATGTTTACCTTGGTTACCAGGAGATCGCTGGTCTCCTGCCTGTCACACGCAGCGATGCGTGCTGGCCAGCGGGAGACCAGCGATCAAAAAAAAGTCCTGGCATTTCTGACACGACCAGCGAGACATAGTCAGACATAGCGAGATCGCTGCTGAGATCGCTGTTTAGCAGCGATCTCAGTAGCGATCTCGCTATGTGAGACGGGGCCTTTCGACACATGGCTGTTATTTCATGGGACGCACACAAGTAATGTATGAGAGGTACACACTTTTTAGCTGACGTTAGGCCTTACATTCTGCATTGTGTGTTTCCATATTCTTACTGTACTTGTGCCAAGACCTGCTTCCTTTAGATGAAGGGTGAGGGTTCCTTTCCCTGGACCATTTTAATCTTACAGGGACAATCATTATTAAATATTTTATATGGCAATTATGTATTTGTTATATAATCATATTATCACGCAAAAAATGTAAATTAATGTGTGATTGTAATGTGAGCAGTCCCTGAGCCACCAAATGGGTCTGCCTTCTGGTGTTGGTTCGTAGAAACCTATCCTAGGAGAGGGAGTGGGAAGCTGGATGGCCGCTTCCTCCATCCCACCTGTAAGGGAAGGGCAATGTTTGACCTTGCCCTGTTAAATAATGTTTTGTCCCTAGAGCTGGGAGGGTCAAACAAGAATTGAGCCCCTTTCTATTGTGGTTGTTGATTAAAAGCATACAAAAGAATTACAATACTGAAAGTGAATAACAAAAGGAAAACAAGATTGAATCCCTAATTACTCAGATAAAGGTTAATATATAAGCTCTGACCATTCTACTCTGGGATGGTCTCTTCACAGTTATCACTGCGGTGTCTATTCATGAAGGTAAATAGTTGATGAGTAAAGGGTATGCCACACTAAACAATATCGCTAACGGGATCGCTAAAAAACGTCACTATTTAGCGATCCCGTTAGCGATATTGTTCAGTGCGGCAGCTTCCAGCGACGAGCTTCCTGCTGTGATCTCGCTCGTCGCTGGAATCGTTCCGGACCCTATTATAGGTACTGCCACACTAAAAAATCCCGCTAGCGATCACGATAACGACGCATACTAATGCGATCGCTAGCGGGATTGTTTCTATATCGCTAAGTGCGGCCACATTTAGCGATATAGTTAACGACGCTATCGCCGTTAGCGATCTTCTTAACGACTTTAGCGGTACAAAAGTACCGCTAAATCGCTAAGAAAAGGTGCCACACTAGCGATATATACTTACCCAGCGGGAGCGCCGACGAGAAAATAGGGTCCGGAACGATTCCAGCGACGAGCGAGATCACAGCAGGAAGCTCGTCGCTGGCAGATGCCGCACTGAACAATATCGCTAACGGGATCGCTAAATAGTGACGTTTTTTAGCGATCCCGTTAGCGATATTGTTTAGTGTGGCATACCCTTATTTCATCGCTGGCGCTCCCGCTGGGTAAGTATCTAATCGCTGTGTGGCACCTTTTCTTAGCGATTTAGCGGTACTTTTGTACCGCTAAAGTCGTTAAGAAGATCGCTAACGGCGATAGCGTCGTTAACTATATCGCTAAATGTGGCTGCATTTAGCGATATAGAAACAATCCCGCTAGCGATCTCATTAGTATGCAACGCTAACGAGATCGCTAGCGGGATAGCTTAGTGTGGCAGTACCTTAACGATATTGCTCACTATGTCTATTATGCTTAGAGACATTGATAGCAGAGAAAATTGTAGACCGTCCCTTGTTAAATATCTTGACTACTTGATAAATATCTACCTCTTTACAATAAATGACAGGTAACCCGGCAGGAGATGCATGCTGCCCTAACGTGCAACAGTAGGAATCAGAACCCAGCTGCAATATTCTGGCTGTGTGTGTATTACTCCAAAATGCTGCAACATTTCAAAGAAAGCCAAATGTAAAAAGTAGCCAGGGACTATGTGTCTCAGATGACTAGTTGGAGCCATATCCCCAATGGCTTTTCCATGCCTGCATCACTATATCAATTCAGGTTAGAACCTCAGCATCACAAAAGAAAAGTAAATGAGACTGTGGGTCTTGCTGCAGGTGCTGAGGTTCCCACCATAATTAGTCTGGACCATGAGTCCCTTCCTCAAGCTCACAATTCTTTCAACATTGTGCCGGTCTTTCTCCTTCTAATCTGCTTCGCTATACTGACTGATGTCTCCTTATACAGACACACATAGGGAGAGACCCAATAGTCTAGGGGAACTAGAGAAGTCACTTGCCTCGGCCTAGTCATTTGGGACAGCTTTTCAATACATGTTCACTCTGAAATGCCATAGTAAAATATGCACGGCTGCAGTAATGTAGCCAGTGTTTGATTCCTGCGTGGGCATCATGCATCAGCCGGCAGCTTCCCTTTAACAGTTAAAAGTTATGGACAACTTTCTATCTTTTTTTATTTTGATTGCATTGTATGTAATAGGTAATAAATTAATTTTTAAAAAAAAAGATTCTGTTGTTTTGCTTCTGCAGCTTCCATATCATGCAATACAAGCTGCTCAATGCTGTTTAGTGTTAATCAAGACCGTGACACTCCCTGTCTGATCAGTCTTCATTCCTTCATTCCCTCCTGTCTCCTGAATGTAAATCTAAGCTGAGTTCTGATAATAATAGATTCAATTGTAAAGTCTTTTACATTTGCATTCAGGAGACGCAGGAAAGGCTAGAGACTGAGACAAGAGGAAGACGTGGATATCGGGATTGACACTGGCTGAGCTGCTTATAATGTTTTATATAATATGCAATACAATAAAATGTCCATAGCCTTTAATGCTTCTGGTTAGGATCAGCCTTAAGTCGACTTGTATATAGTGTAAGTGGTATTATCAGAAATTCATTCTATTACTGAATATGATTCTGTATATTGTATATGTCTTGAATATAAGTTGTGTTTTTACCAATTTCATTTAATTGTCATGATGTCATTTTACTTTTAGGATCTTGTCCTAAATTTCTGAGCCTGGAACTTTACACATTATGAATATTATTACTGAACTGACTGGCCAAATGAATTTAATAGTCACGTACACTACCGAGAGTGTATTTACATATTCAGGGAGTGTTATATAGCACACAATCTTATTTCATGTACTGTTATATAAAAGACCATAAATGCACAAAATGTTTGGTTTGTCTTTAATTCTGATGAATGAATCGCATGTGGCTAGCTCCTTTACTGTATGTGCCTCCGGTCTCGCTGACTTGTCTCTTAGACCCACAGCTCTCAAGACTTGGCTGACACTTCTCATTCCCGGAGGCCCATAGGGACCCTCCTAAAGTTGCTGAACCAAAGTTCCCTTCCTCAACTGCCTGTTAGGAGTACTGCATGGCCACCACTCTAGCTCTACTTAATTATTTTCCTTCCCTGTCTGTTTCTCTGTTATCCTCTTCCACACATACACTCACTGTGGTGAGGACCACCTTGACAAGAGGGGTGTTCTTTCTTTTTTCCTTGTCTGAATCTACTAACTGGACTTCCTTTTCATGTCACTAACCCACAATCCCTAATCCTCCTCGCCAATCTGGGTTGGCCTTTACAGTTAACCTTGTCTACACTACTAACAGGAAACTGCAGCCACAGAAGGATAACTCTTAAATACACTACAGTAAAATACATTTTCATACATTTAACCCCTTAATGACCAAGCCATTTTGTAGGTTAAAGACCAGGCCAATTTTTACAATTCTGACCACTGTCTCTTTATGAGGTTATAACTCTGGAACGCTTCTACGGATCTTGGCGATTCTGAGATTGTTTTCTCGTGACATATTGTACTTCATGATAGTGGTAAAATTTCTTCAATATAACTTGCGTTTTTTTATGAAAAAAATGGAAATATGGCAAAAATTTTGAAAATTTTGCAATTTTCAAACTTTTAATTTTTATGCCATTAAATCAGAGAGATATGTCACAAAAATTAGTTAATAAATAACATTTCCCACATGTCTACTTTACATCAGCACAATTTTGGAACCAAAATTTTTTTTTGTTACGAAGTTATAAGGTTAAAAGTTGACCAGCAATTTCTCATTTTTCCAACAAAATTTACAAAACCATTTTTTTAGGGACCACCTCACATTTGAAGTGAATTTGAGGGGTCAATATGACAGAAAATACCCAAAAGTGACACCATTCTAAAAACTGCACCCTCAACGTGTTCAAAGCCACATTCAAGAAGTTTATTAACCCTTTAGGTACTTCACAAGAATTGAAGCAATGTGGAAGGAAAAAATTAACATTTAACTTTTTTTCCCAAAATTTTTCTTTCGACACAATTTTTTTAAATTTTGTCAAGGGTATCAGGAGAAAATGAACCACAATATTTGTTGTACAATTTCTCCAGAGTACACCGATATACCATGTGTGGGGGTAAACCACTATTTGGGCGCATGGCAGAGCTCGGAATGGAAGCAGCGCCATTTGACTTTTTTGGCTGGAATTGAGATTGGACGCCATGTCGCATTTGGAGAGTCCCTGTGTGCCTAAACAGTGGAAACCCCCCACAAGTGACCCCATTTTGGAAACTGGACCCCTCAAGGAACTCATCTAAATGTGTTGTGAGAGCTTTTAACCCCAAGGGCTTCACAGAAGGTTATAACGTAGAGCCGTAAAATTAAAAAAATCATATTTTTTCCACAAAAATGATCTCTTCATCCCAATTATTATTTTCCAAAGGTTAAAAGGACCCCAAAAGTTATTGGGCAATTAGTCCTGAGTACGCTGATACCCCATATGTGGGGGTAAACCACTATTTGGGCGCATGGCAGAGCTCGGAAGGGAAGCAGCGCCATTTGACTTTTTTGGCTGGAATTGAGATTGGACGCCATGTCGCATTTGGAGAGTCCCTGTGTGCCTAAACAGTGGAAACCCCCCACAAGTGACCCCATTTTGGAAACTAGACCCCCCAAGGAACTTATCTAAATGTGTTGTGAGAGCTTTTAACCCCCAAGCGCTTCACAGAAGGTTATAACGTAGAGCCGTAAATTAAAAAATCATATTTGTTCCACAAAAATGATCTTTTCATCCCAATTTTTATTTTCCAAAGGATAAAAGGACCCCAAAATTTATTGTGCAATTAGTCCTGAGTATGCTCATACCCCATAGGTGGGGGTAAACCACTATTTGGGCGCATGGCAGAGCTCGGAAGGGAAGCAGCGCCATTTGACTTTTTTGGCTGTAATTGAGATTGGACGCCATGTCGTATTTGGAGAGCCCCTGTGTGCCTAAACAGTGGAAAACCCCCACAAGTGACCCCATTTTGGAAACTAGACCCCCCAAGGAACTTATCTAGATGTGTGGTGAGAGCTTTGAACCCCCAAGGGCTTCACAGAAGGTTATAACGTAGAGCAGTAAAATTAAAAAATCATATCTTTTCCACAAAAATGATCTTTCCACCCCCAATTGTTATTTTCCAAAGGGTAACAGGACCCCAAAAGTTATTGTGCAATTTGTCCTGAGTACGCTGATACCCCATATGTGGGGGGAAACCACTATTTTGACGCATGGCAGAGCTCGAAAGGGAAGTAGCGCCTTTTTCAAATGCAGACTTTGATGGAATGGTCTGTGGGTGTCATGTCACGTTTGGATAGCCCCTGATGTGCCTAAACAGTAGAAACCCCCCACAAGTGACTCCATTTTGGAAACTAGACCCCCCAAGGAACTTTTCTAGATGTGTGGTGAGCACTTTGAACCCCCAAGTGCTTCACAGAAGTTTATAACGTAGAGCCGTGAAAATAAAAAAATCATATTTTTTTCCACAAAAATAATCTTTTTGCCCCAAATTTTTATTTTTATAATGGTAACAGGAGAAATAGGACCCCAAAAGCTATTGTGCAATTTGCCCTGAGTACGCTGATATCCCATATGTGGGGGGGAACCACTATTTTGACGCATGGCAGAGATCGGAAGGGAAGGAGCACCGTTTTTAAATGCAGACTTTGATGGAATGGTCTGCGGGTGTCATGTCGCGCTTGGAGAGCCCCTGATGTGCCTAAACAGTAGAAACCCCCCACAAATGACCCCATTTTGCAAACTAGACCCCCCAAGGAACTTATATAGATGTGTGGTCAGCACTTTGAACCCCCAAGGGCTTCACAGAAGTTTATAATGTAGAGCCGTGAAAATAAAAAAAATCATATTTTTTTCCACAAAAATGACCTTTTTGCCCCCAAATTTTTATTTTTATAAGGGTAACAGGAGAAATAGGACCCCAAAAGCTATTGTGCATTTTGTCCTGAGTACGCTGATACCCCATATGCGGGGGGGAACCACTGTGATCGCCTTACTGCGATCTTTGGGAGGCACAATGAACAAATCTACAAAAGGTGAAGAATTGGTTTTCTTTTTTACGCCGTTCCTCGTGCGGTATTAGTGATTAGGCGACTTTATTCCTCGGATCGGTGCGATTACAGCGATACCAGATTTACATCCTTTTTTCATGTTTAGCTTCTGTCACACACTAAAAGATGCTTTTTTTTGGAATAATTTTTTGTAAGAATTTTTTGCATTGCCGTATTTTGAGAGCTATAATTTTTCCATATTTCGGCCGACAGAGTTATCTGTGGGCTTATTTTTTGCGGGACGAGCTGACGTATTTATTTGTACCATATTCGGGCACATAACGTTTTTTGATCGCTTCCTATTCCGATTTTTGTGGAAGCAGAATGAACAAAAACCAGCAATTCAGGAATTGTTTTTTTTTTTTTTTTTTTTTTTCCCCCGTGCCGCGTGTGGTAAAATTGATAAAGCAGCTTTATTCTTCGGGTCACTACGATTACAGCGATACCTCATTTATATATTTTTTTTATGTTTTGGCGTTTTTTTACACAATAAAGAATTTTATAGAAAAAATAATTATTTTTGCATCAGTTTATTCCGCAAGCTATAACTTTTTTATTTTTTCGCTGATGATGCTATATAGTGGCTTGTTTTTTGCGGGACAAGATGACGTTTTCAGCGGTACCATGATTATTTATATCTGACTTTTTGATCGCGTGTTATTGCACTTTTTCCAAGCGGTATAATGATACCGCTTGGAAAAAGTATAATTTACTACTTTTTTGTGTTTTTTTTTACGGCTTTCACTGAAGGGGTTAACTAGGGTTATGCTTTTATAGATGGGATTTTTACGGACATGGCGATACCTAACATGTGTATTTTTTTTGTTTTTTATTTTTTTTATTACATAAAAATGTGTATTTTTTAGGGGATTTTTTTAAAATTATTTTTTAATATTTTTTTTACAATTTTTTTTAAAAATTGATTTTTTTCAACTTGTCCCTTTATGGGACTTTCACTTTTTTTACTTTTGATTGCAGTTACAATGCATTGCAATGCTCTGGCATTGCAATGCATTGCAACTATAGTGGAAGCTGCTGTGACATGATCACAGCAGCTTCCCGTAGCTAAATGACCCGGAGGTTGTCATGACAACCCCCGGGTCATCAAGGCAGAGATCGGCCCTGCGATTACATCGCTGGGACGCTGATCTGAGGCAGAGGGAGCTCCCGACCCTCTGCCTCCCCCCCTGAGCTCTGCGATCGCTCTCGATCGCAGCAGTCAGGGGGTTAACAGCCAGGGGCGGTGGGGGCTCCGCTCCTGGCTGTCAGTGCAGGAAGCCTGGCCACTGCAGCGCCGGCTCCTGCACTGATCGCGCTGGGGAAGCTGAAATTTCAGCTTCTCCTGCGCGATCGCTGCTGTGTTTGGTCAGTCAGATTGACTGACCAATCACAGCGCTGTGAGTGCGGGTGTGTCGACCCGCCACCACAATTGTGGGTTACCAGGGCAATGGGGTACTCAGAGCCGAGCCCATGGAAGTCTATGGGATTTGTCACAGGTAGCTGTGGCTCGGTCTGTGGCCCTGGCGGTCTGGCGTATGTTGGGGGAATATTTACAGGGGATAGATTTATATACAGTTCGTGACGCCACCTGTAGTATTCTGGTAATTTGTACCAGCGCTGCTGTAGATCTCTGAGGGGATGGTGAGGCAGCTAGATGTCGGGTCCCCTACAGGTGGGACTCTTCCCTCAGGTCGGTAGTTAGGTAGGGATTGTGCAGGCATGCAAATCAATAACTCAGTCTCACACGGTCAGCGTCTTTCCATACCTTTACTTGCAAGATGATAAAGCAGGTCCCAGGGAGGCTGATGGGGTTGATGGAGGATGAGCTTTGAGGCAACGGCTAAGCAAGTTAGGGGCCTCCTTTACTGTCCAACAAAGATGAGTACAACCAGCCTGCAGCGTAGTTCCCTCTATAACTCCAGTTATTCCAAAACTGTTCTGCCCAGTCAGATTTGTGGTGAAGCCTTCCAATTGATGAAACTAGGTTCTTGCTTTTGTCTGCGCTTGACTCAAAGTCCCTATTCCACCTGACTCCGGTTACGTACTGACTATATGGGGCCATTTGCCGCGACCTAAAGTCCGGTAAATCTCTGGTTTTCTTACCACTATGCTTGTAGCTAATAGTGATCCTTCGGTCCCCAGTGACCGGTAGCAATGTGCAGGACTTTTCCAAGCCAAAAGCACTTTTCCAATAATCTTCCTTCCACTTTGCCCTTCGATTTGCTCGACTCTTAATAGATAGCTCAGTCTGTCTTCCAGTGGGGCACAGCTCTGACTAGGCTGAGGTGAACTAGACCACCTGTACTAGCCTCCACTTTCTGAACTGCTAACAGGCTAAAACTGGACACGTCTACTCTGTCCAAGGACAGGAAACTGACTGACTAAATCACTCCCTTCCACACCCCTGCTGGGTGTGTCAGAAGTGTACATGATGTATGAAGAGCCCTTAACTGTTACCTCTCCACTCATCCTCCTGGTATTGTGTACCAGGGCTACACATTCCCCCATGGTAAACGTCAGCACTCCCGGGCTGTAAAATATAAAGAGACATTTTTGTTTATGCATGAAAACATCAACAATAACATTAATTCGTCCCATCCGGGAGGTGAGGATGTCTTGAACGTTGCGAACAATAACATTATAAAGAAATACAAATATCAAATAAACATGTTCATAAAAATAGACAATATACTTGTGAAGGACCCGCACCAAATCTTCAACGTGGGTCCTGGGTGGGCTGCAGGACATCCGAATGCAGACCTCACTCAGTGCCACACCACACGGGTTTTATGTTCAGAGGTAAGTCAAGGCTTCATGCGAAACCATTAAAAGGCACCTTAGTGCAACTATTTACAGGATACAGTTTTTGGGCTGGCTCAGTCCTCAGCCTCTGAGTCCATTATAAGACATAATAGGGAAAAAACACATATATATATATAGACTTTTTACAGTATTCACATTAATTCGTTATAATTACTGCTGATATCTAATGGGTAACTTCCCTTTTGTGATTCGCTCTGATCTACGTGGTGTAGCCTCAGGTATATCAAGTTGCGATCTGTCTGCACTGCGTAACGGCAAACTATAGAACTGCCTTAATCTTTCTATGGATCTGGCAAGCGTACTGATGGCTGGGCGGTGTGAGTCAGCTTCACCAGGAGATCCCATAGTATGGGGCGCTGCTTCAGATGATCCTTCTTGAGATTCCACAGGTTGAGGTGTTGCTGGGATGGGTAACTCCTGAGCGGGCTCAACTGGCACCACAGGCACAACTGGAGGTAGAACTTCCTCTTGTGGCTGATAAAACTGCAACACTGGAATTATCACAGCATCTCCCAGTCTAGGCCAATCCGCAGGAAAATCTCCCAGATCGGTGTGTATGACCTCTTCCTTTCTTTCTCCTTGATTGAGGACAGGGTTCTTTTCACAACGCTTTAAGTGTTCTGGACACAATTTCAAATGATCTCTGGACACAGTGGTTGTTGTTCTTCCTCCGTCCTTACTGACGACACAAACTTTTCTGTTGTCATATTTAGAATCTTGTATGACGTAGGGTTCTTGCTCCCACTGATTATCCAATTTGTGCATCTTCCTTTTTCTTTTTAATACTACCTCTCCAGGCATCAAAGGCTTGGCAGGAGCGTTTCGGTTGTAAACATCTTCCTGTTTCTCCCGTGCCTTATTGAGACTTTCCTCTACACAGATTTGTACTCTTCTGTATTGCTCTTGCCGATTGACGTCCCAGTTTTCAACAGCGTCGTCTGCCTCCGGTTCTACCACTCCAAGTTCTAGATCCATTGGTAGTCTTCCGGGCCTTGCTCTCATAAGATAGGCTGGAGTGCAGTTAGTTGAGCTTACAGGTATATGGTTATACAAATCAACCAAATCAGGTAGTAAATCCGGCCATTGATTCCTGTCTTCCAACGGTATGGATCTCAACAAGTCAAGGACAATATGGTTCATTTTTTCGCAAAGACCGTTGGTTTGAGGGTGATATGGTGTTGTTCTTATTTTCTTGCACCCG
The DNA here is from genome assembly GCA_033576555.1 of Oophaga sylvatica. Classification (NCBI taxonomy): domain Eukaryota; kingdom Metazoa; phylum Chordata; class Amphibia; order Anura; family Dendrobatidae; genus Oophaga; species Oophaga sylvatica. The sequence goes on from JARQOD010000001.1 coordinate 87,415,323, forward strand.
TACATGTGACAGAATTCCTTGAATAAATCGGCTTCGAAAGCAGGTCCCTGATCGGTTAATACTTGCTCCGGATACCCATGCGGTCTGCAGAAGCTTGCTTGAAAGGTTTTCGCGGCCGTCACTGCGGTCTGGTCCTTAACTGGAACAACCACCAGAAATCTGGAGTAATGGTCCACCATGGTCAAGGCGTATGAGTATCCAGATCTACTTGGCGACAATTTGACGTGGTCCAGGGCCACAATCTCCAGGGACGAGTCGTCCGGATAGGTTGCAGGGGTGCCTTCTGACTACCGTAGTCCTTTCTTCTGAGACCACAGGGTCCACAGTTCCGACACCACCTCTCGATGGAGCTGCGCATCCCTACCCAGTAGAACCGGCATCTCAACAGGGTCTCCAGCTTTCTCCAGCCAAAGTGTCCTGCTTGATCGTGGTATGCTTCCAACACCATTGGGACGTCTGCCTTGGGGACCACGATTTGCCAGACCATCTCATGGGTTCTGGGGTTGACGTATCTCCTGCACAACTTCTCACGGTATAGGAACAACCTGCTTTTCTCGTTCCACAGGAGCTTTGCTGACATAGGTGCATCCTTTTCCAGAGAGGAGCCTTCCTGTTTTAACAACTCCTTGATGCGGCTGACCACTGGATCACTGTCCTGAGTCTCTTTCCAGCTGTGATGGGGTAAAGGATTTAAGGTTGCACCATACTGCTTTCTGTGGACTCGATGCTCGTGGACTACCCCATTTCGATGAAACGCAGGGAGCTCAATTTCTTCCAGGTCGTCCGATTCTTCTTCCGTATCAGAGTCATGCGGCATTCGGGACAACGCATCAGCATTAGCATTCTTTCGACCTGCCCGGTACTTGATAGTAAACTGGTAATTGGACAACCGAGCCATCCATCGCTGCTCCATGGCACCCAGCTTAGCAGTTTCCAGGTGCGTTAACGGGTTGTTATCTGTAAACGCAGTGAACTTATTGGAGGCCAGATAGTGCTTAAATCTTTCAGTAATGGCCCAGACCAGCGCCAGAAACTCCAGCTTGAAGCTGCTATAATTTTCCGGATTCCTTTCAGTTGGCCTGAGTTTTCTGCTGGCATATGCGATGACTTTTTCTTGTCCATTCTGCTTCTGACTGAGAACGGCTCCCAACCCTTCATTACTGGCGTCGGTGTACAACAGGAACGGTTGGCTGTAATCAGGATAGGTTAAGATCTCATCACCTGTAAGGATCTCTTTCATCTTTTGGAATGCTTCAGCCTGTTCTTTACCCCAATTAAAGGGAGGGTTTCTGCTCTTTAAGGATTGTCCTACCAGGAGGTCCTGTAAAGGAGCTGCCTTCTTCGTGTAATCTTTCACGAATCTTCGGTAGTAACCCGTTAGTCCCAGGAACTGTCGCACTTCCTTAAGGTTCTTCGGCTCCGGCCACTTCTGGATGGCAGTGACTTTCTCTGGGTCCGGCGCTACTCCTTCCGAACTGACGATGTGCCCCAAGTATTGTACCTTCTGTTTGAGTAGATGGCATTTTGAAGGTTTCAACTTCATCCCGTACCTGGACAGGGACTCAAATACTTCTGCCAGGTGCTTCAGATGGTCCTCATATGTCTTGGAATACACGATGACGTCGTCTAGGTATAACAGCACGGTTTCAAAATTGAGATGTCCCAGACAGTTTTCCATCACTCTCTGAAATGTTCCTGGGGCACTGCTGAGCCCAAACGGCATTCTGTCGAACTCACAGAGCCCCATTGGGGTGGTGAAAGCCGTTTTCTCACGATCCTCCTCAGCCACAGCCACTTGCCAGTAACCACTAGTCAGATCAAGGGTAGAAAAGTAGTTAGCCGTTTTCAGAGCAGCTAATGATTCCTCTATGCGTGGTAACGGGTATGCATCCTTGTGTGTTATGCGGTTCACCTGCCTGTAATCCACACACATTCTCATACTACCATCTTTCTTTTTAACCAGAACTAGAGGGGCTGCCCAGGGGCTACAACTATCCCTTATCACCCCGGCTTTCTTCATATCATTCAACATTTCTTTAGCCTTCTGATAATGAGCTGGAGGTATGGGCCTATACCGCTCTTTGATGGGAGGATGACTGCCTGTAGGGATATGATGTTGTACTCCCTTAATTATCCCAAAATCAAGTGGATTTTTGCTAAACACTTGGGCGTACTCTTGCACCACCCGTAATACCCCTTGCTTCTGGTGAGCGGGAGTGGTGTCCGTCCCAACATGGAGTTGCTGACACCATTCCGCCACCTGAGTTGCTGAGTCATTGTCCTCCGCTATTTGACAGGAGTCTAAGGACTCAGCCGGGAGAATAGAATTATTATCAACAGCATGTAGTTTAGCAATGGTTGCATAACGGGGTAAGTTTACCTCATCATCTCCCCAATTGAGAAGCCGTACCGGTACTCTTCCATTCACCACTTCTACTACTCCTCTAGCAGTCATAAGTGTAGGTCTATGTTCTGAATGGTGGGGTTCTACTACAGCTTGGTAATTCTGTCCTCTCAGACCTATGGCTGCCCTGCACCAAATGATCATTTCACTCATTGGGGGTATCACAATAGGATCCGAGTCAGTGACCCGTACATTACCAATTTCGCCGTCGGTAAGCTTCGCTTGCTGCTGACACACCAGGGCCCGGATCTCTCTTTGGATTACTCCTCTCTGCCTTGGTCGGGCAATCTCAGCGAGCTGTTGGAGCAAGAACACAACTTCTCCCAAACAATTACCGATAATGTTAGTACCCAAAATTATATTTAAACCGTTCTCTTCATTTACAGTCTTTACTACCAGAAGCCCCTGGTCTTTCAACTCCTCTCTGCCCACCTTTACATCTACACATTTTGTCCCGAGTACTTCTACAGGAAGACCATTAGAAGCATATACGGTAAAGTCAAGGCTCGGAGGTTTAAGACTGTCCATTGACCAGTACTTGGTATATAGAGCATCAGGTATTAGGGTCACCTGGGACCCAGTGTCTAACAATGCTGGAACAGCAATACCATCTAGAATAATAGACAGGTAGGGTCGCCCGCCCACATACCTGCGGTTCCAGTCTAGGGGGCCTGACGGGTATTCTCCTGGGTGTTGGCCCTTGGACCCAGGTTCTGCCCGTTTAAAGGACACTGTGGAGACAGATGACCTTTCCGGTTGCAGCGATAACAGATGATCTCTCGACGAGGAGGGTGTTGATCAGAGGTCGCTCCTGGGGGTGGCGTTGTCCTCCTCCGGGGGGGCGACGTCTTCTTTCTTCTCCGGTGCATCCACGGGACGTCTTCTGGGCAGTCAGCTAATAAGATCTTTCCTTCCTCCTCTTCCCGCAGCTGCAGGGCACTCATTACAGCAGCCAGATTTTTAGTCAGCTGGCGCACCTCTGAGCGCAGACAGTCCAATTCACTAGGAGGTGTCACCTGCGCTTTGGCTTCAGCCACTAGCGGGGAAAAGGGGTTTACTGCCGGTTCCAGAGTGACTTCAGCCTGATGATGTTGGGTTGCCACCTCGGGTTTGCCCAGGGGCCGCAGCCCTTTTATTGCCATGTCCTTTAGGGCATCAAAGGTAGCATCCGGATGATCTAAGGACCACCAATTTACAGTTCTGCGTTCCTCTTGGGATCTCAATCCCTGTATAAATTGCTCTTTCAACATTTTATTCTCATCGATAGCATTTAAATTGTTAATCTGCTTGAGGGCTCTCAGGGCTCCCTGTAGTCGGCAAGCGTAGTCCCGGATGCTGTCACCTGGCTGTTGTGAACAGTGATAGAAGGCCATCCGGAGATCCGTTTCTGTGCGGTCTTCAAATATGGCATGTAGCTTAAGGAAGATCGCAGGTACCGACTCCTGATCAACGGTATCCCAAGTCTCCACTTCCCTCTCAGCAGCGCCAGTTAGCTGCCCTATTAGCACAGCAGCTTTTTGTCTCTCAGGCATGGAGTACATTTCTAGGATGCTGCATAACTTCCGCTTGAAGCCTGCTAATGTGCCTGGCTCACCGCTGTATTGGGGAAGCCATTTCGCCCCAGGCATATATGGGAGCGTTAGTGGCATGATCGGGACTACCGGACTGGGTGCAGGGCCTGCGCCCCCATCTGGCGCTACAATACCAGACGGTGCGGGATTGGGGCCTCCGGCCGGGGCCGCACTGTCAGCCGGTTGTTGTGACATCTTAGCGCCCCCTTGGTTAAACGGAGCCTACCGGTTTCAGACGCTGCTATTTCACAGGCACCGCAGTGGGAACAGGACCTTCGTCGCAGGCGCTCTGATGTCAGAGCGTTCACTTCCTGTTGCAGGACCTGCCGATGAGTCAGAGCCGGGGGCGTGTCCAAGACTCTGCGCGCTCTTTCAGGTACGCCCACCTTCTTCTCCAGCGCCTGAGGGCGCGAATATGGCGACAAAGATGGCGATTTTGGCGCCAAAAGTGCAAACAGTCCTTTTTCACAAAAACACTCCACAGGCACACAGGGCTCGCAATGCTGCAAGTTTCGTATCCTGTTCGTGACGCCAAATTTTTGTGTCGACCCGCCACCACAATTGTGGGTTACCAGGGCAATGGGGTACTCAGAGCCGAGCCCATGGAAGTCTATGGGATTTGTCACAGGTAGCTGTGGCTCGGTCTGTGGCCCTGGCGGTCTGGCGTATGTTGGGGGAATATTTACAGGGGATAGATTTATATACAGTTCGTGACGCCACCTGTAGTATTCTGGTAATTTGTACCAGCGCTGCTGTAGATCTCTGAGGGGATGGTGAGGCAGCTAGATGTCGGGTCCCCTACAGGTGGGACTCTTCCCTCAGGTCGGTAGTTAGGTAGGGATTGTGCAGGCATGCAAATCAATAACTCAGTCTCACACGGTCAGCGTCTTTCCATACCTTTACTTGCAAGATGATAAAGCAGGTCCCAGGGAGGCTGATGGGGTTGATGGAGGATGAGCTTTGAGGCAACGGCTAAGCAAGTTAGGGGCCTCCTTTACTGTCCAACAAAGATGAGTACAACCAGCCTGCAGCGTAGTTCCCTCTATAACTCCAGTTATTCCAAAACTGTTCTGCCCAGTCAGATTTGTGGTGAAGCCTTCCAATTGATGAAACTAGGTTCTTGCTTTTGTCTGCGCTTGACTCAAAGTCCCTATTCCACCTGACTCCGGTTACGTACTGACTATATGGGGCCGTTTGCCGCGACCTAAAGTCCGGTAAATCTCTGGTTTTCTTACCACTATGCTTGTAGCTAATAGTGATCCTTCGGTCCCCAGTGACCGGTAGCAATGTGCAGGACTTTTCCAAGCCAAAAGCACTTTTCCAATAATCTTCCTTCCACTTTGCCCTTCGATTTGCTCGACTCTTAATAGATAGCTCAGTCTGTCTTCCAGTGGGGCACAGCTCTGACTAGGCTGAGGTGAACTAGACCACCTGTACTAGCCTCCACTTTCTGAACTGCTAACAGGCTAAAACTGGACACGTCTACTCTGTCCAAGGACAGGAAACTGACTGACTAAATCACTCCCTTCCACACCCCTGCTGGGTGTGTCAGAAGTGTACATGATGTATGAAGAGCCCTTAACTGTTACCTCTCCACTCATCCTCCTGGTATTGTGTACCAGGGCTACACACGGGGACCGACGGCAAAGGTCCCCGCACCGCTTGTCGTGCCTGTCAGCTGTCTGTGACAGCTGTCGGCACTGATCTACCACTGCGTGTTTACACGCAGTGGTAGATCAAAGGCATGACGTGCAGAGTCCGTCCTGGTGCCGGAACTGGCACCTTGCCATGACGGACTCTGCACCTCAGTGGACATTAAGGGGTTAAACACCAAGGGGTGTCAGAGGAGTGCAATGCCACTCTCACTGCTCTTACATTATCAATACCATGGATAGTCAGAATAACAAACAATTCTATTTTGAAACAAATCAAGCCAGACATGACACTCGATGCAAGGATCACCACGTTACAACTTGCCTACTTTTGACACATCATATGAAGAGAACAATCACTGGAAAAGGACATCATGGTCACAAGAATAGAAGGAACAAGGCACAGAGGAAGACCAACAACCCGACGGCTTAATACTTCAAGGTAACGGTCAAGACTTGCACAAGATCGATCTTCCTACAGATCGTTCATCCATCAAGTCGCCATGGCTCAAGATCAAGCCAAATGCTGTTAACAAAATATATACAGTGGGGAAAATAAGTATTTGATACACTGCCTATTCTGCAAGTTTTCCCACCTACAAAGAATGAAGAGGTCTGTAATTTTTATCATAGCTACATTTCAACTTTGAGAGGCAGAATCTAAAAATTAAAGGCAGAAAATCACATTGCATTATTTTTACATAAATTTGTATTTTATTGCATGAAATAAGTATTTGGTCACCCAGAACTATAAGAATTCTGACTCATACAGACCTGTTAGTTTTTCTTTAAGAAGCCCTCCTACTCTGCACTTATTGCCGGTATTAATTGCACCAGTTTGTACTCGTTACCTGTATAAAAGACACCTATCCACACACTCATTCAATCACACTCCAAATCTCTCCAAAATGGCCAAGACTAAATAGCTTTATAAGGACACCAGGGACAAAATTGTAGAGCTGCACAAGGCTGGGATGCACTACAGGACAATAGGCAGGCAGCTTGATGAGAAGGCAGCAAATGTTGGCACAATTATTAGAAAATGGAAGAAACACAAGATGACTGTCAATCTTCCTCAGTCTGGGGCTCCTTGCAAGATCTCGACTCGTGGGGCAAGGATGATTCTGAGAAAGGTTAAGAATCAGCCCAGAACTACACAGGAGGACCTGGTCAATGACCTGAAAAGAACTGGGACCAGAGTCTCAAACATTACCGTTAGTAAGACACTACGCCTTCATGGATTAAAATCCTGCAGGGCACGCAAGGTCCTCCTGTTCAACACCAGCACAGGACCAAGCCAATTTTCAGTTCACCAATGACCATTTGGAGGATCCAAAGGAGGCATGGGAGAAGGTCATGTGGTCAGATGAGATCAAAATAGAACTTTTTGTTATCAACTCCGCTCGCTGTATTTTGAGGAAAAAGGATGAATACAACCCAAAGAACACCGTCCAAACCGTGAAGCATGGTGGGGGAAACATCATACTTTAGGGGTGGACGACTGCACTGCATTGAAGGGAGGATGGATGGATGGGGTCAAATATTGCGATATTTTGGAAAACAACCTCCTCTCAGTAAGAGCAATGAAGATGGGTCATGGTTGGGTCTTCCAAAATGACAATGGTCTGAAACACACAGCCGGGGCAACTAAGGAGTGACACCATAAGAAGCATTTCAAGGTCCTGTAGTGGCTTAGCCAGTCTCCAGACCTGAACCCAATAGAAAATCTTTGGAGGGAGTTGAAACTCAATGTTGCCCACGAAACCTGAAAGATCTGGAGAAGATCTGTTTTGAGGAATGGGCCAAAATCCCTGCTGCAGTGTGTGCAAACTCGGTCAAGAGCTACAGGAAATGTCTGATCTCTGTAATTGTAAAACAAAGGCTTCTGTAACAAATATTAAGATCTGTTTTTCTATTGTATGAAATACTTATTTCATGCAATAAAATGCAAATTAATTATGTAAAAATCATACAATGTGATTTTCTGGATATTATTTTTAGATTCTGTCTCTCATAGTTGAAGAGTACCTATGATAATTAATCTTAAAACTCAGATGCCCCCTAGTGGCACACGTTGTATACACAAACATTAATGCTCCCTTGGACCTAGTTTCTTAATCTATAGAAATAAAAAATTCTCCCAAATAGGAGAAATTCTACTTTCCTAAAATACAGAAAATAATGCTGAACTCATACTGATTTTTGCTATAAATGTTTTTATTAAGCGATAAGATTCATAGAAAGAGAATTTGGAAATAAAACAAAGCTCATTGCATTTGAATGTTTGCCAATAGTGATATATGGTTCATCAAGAAATATACTGACATTTTGAAAACCTATCATCTTTAAGTGTGAATATTGTTGTTGCATCAACACAGTGAAGATGCGAGCTGCAGCACACGGATGACACACGGATGGCTTCTGTGTGCTATCCTTTCTTTCACAGACCCATTCTCTTGTATAGGGGTCTTTGATGGACCAGATGACCCAGGAGGTCCGTTCCAATTCTACCATTCTATGATTCTATGTGTGAATCAGAATAAAATGTGACATTTCTTTGTTTTATTGCTTTGGTTTTTCTTTTAGACACTCAGTCAGTCTGCGGACATGTGAACAGTTCCATAGATAATAATGGGTACATGTTCTATCCATAAATGGCAGACATCTATATGTGTAATGTAAGTAATCTATTCTTCACATCGCCGATCATTTCTAGTGTAATCACGGCAGCGATCAGCAGAAAAATATGCAATCACTCATTTGTCTGCTAAGCAATAATTTTACTTTGCCCTAACATTTGTAGGCAGCAAATCTCCCTATGAAAACAAGGGATGTACGACCAATCAAATGTAGAAAACGTGTGTGCTTTCAGCTCGCCTCTCAAATACTTCGCTAGATCCCTGGAAAGTGGTCAGAAAAATCCTGGTTGGGAAGGAATAGATAGGACTTGAAAAGTTAGTGAAAATCCGTCTGAACTATGTTTATTTATGAAAAAAATAAGAAATTTTGAGAATTTTGCAATTTTCCAGCTTTTAATTTTTATGGCCTTGAATCAGAGAGTTATGTCACACAAAATAACTAATAAATAACATTTCCCACATGTCTACTTTATATTTAAAGAACATCTAATATAGAATTACCTTGTAATGTCTTCACATTCTGTTCCGTCCAGATCTGTCCAGATCCCAGAATTCCAAGCGGCGGAAGTTCACCGACCGCCATATTGGGACACTCAAGTGATGGATGTCTCAATATGGAATCTTCTGGTGGGCCCAGCCTTTTGCACGGTACCACCAAAGGAATACCGTCACACACACACAAACACACACACTGTATACGCCGTATGCACCACACACACAAACACACACTGTATATGCCGTACGCACCACACACACACACTGTATACACCGTATGCACGACACACACAGTGTACGCTGTACGGCACCACACAAACACACACTGTATATGCCAAACGCACCGCACACACACACTCTGTATATGCCGTACGCACCACACACACACACACACACACTGTATATGCCGTACGCACCACACACACACACGGTATACGCTGTACACAGCCTCTTGTGTGGTACCACCAGCAGAACACCGTCACAAACACGCTGCTGCAGGGATTAGCCGAATGATTCACTGACCGCCGCCATCTTTGTACAGGAGGAGCGCATGCGCAGTTTTAAAGAGAGAGTGGATAGACGGGTGAGCACATGGGGAGAGATTCTCAATGCTGCAAAGCCTGCCCCCATCGTGACATTACCGCCCTCCTGATGCGATAGCATCGGGCCTCCATCTACTTAACCATAATAGAATTTCATTGGTGCAATATGTAATTCAAAATATGATAACAAAATGTAACCACTAAGTATATAAAGTCCAAAAGTAGGCACATGCGGGCCCACATGCACCACCCAAGGGACTAAACATCTGAATAAATTGATGTCAGATAAAAATAGCACTTCACTTTTATTTTTTCATTAAAGGGAATCTGTCACCCTAAATTGGCGGGATATTTAAATGATGGCAGTCAGGACAGATGGGCGGTGTTTTGGGTACTTGCCTTAACATGTTGTTTGCCGCTGTCTCCATTATTTCTGGGAATTGTAGTCGTTGCCCTCCATATAACGCGCCTGCGCATTGCAATCTGCGGGCAAAGCATACTGCGCGTGCGCAATTCAAGATTGCAATGCGCAGGTGCATTATATGGAGGTCAACGACTACAATTCCCAGAAATAATGGAGACAGCGGCGAACAACATGTTAAGGCAAGTACCCAAAACACCGCCCATCTGACCTGACTGCCATCATTTAAATATCCCACCAATTTATGGTGACAGATTCCCTTTAAGGGACCTTTTTGAGTGACTTTATGTAATTGTTATTACAATTAGACATAATCCATCCTTCTGCTCAGTGTTTGCTTGTTTTTTTCATTTTTTTCTGTGTGCTGTCATCCCTTTTTAAATATTTTTAGACACGGTTCAATAAAACTACCTTTATATGAATTTATTGGAGGATTTTTTTCTTGTGTAGGTTACAGTGATTAGGGTGCGTGCGATCCAGGCTTCTTAAAGTGTTTTAATGTCTCATTTACAGTCCAGACCTCAACCCAATTGAAATGCTGTGGCGGGACTTTAAGAGAGATGTGCAGAAAAGAATACCCACACGCTTCAACGAACCAAAGCAAAGAAGAGTGGGCCGAATTTGTTGAAGAATGATGTGACACACTGATAAAGTCATAAAGGAAATAATTACTTTAAGTCATCATTGCTCGTAAAAGTGATTCTGCAGCTACTAATTCATGGGGTGTACTTAATTTTCCACGCACTGCTGTTGCATTCTGGCCTAGTTTTTCTTAAATAAATAAATAACAGCATGTAATTTATTATGTCTTGCTGTTCATTTGAGGTTGTACATAACAAATCCTAAAACCTTTTCAAAACCTGACTTTTTTAAATTATGCCCTGATACGTTAATCTATAGGACTCAAAGAAGGTGTACTTAATTTTTCTCATCAACGTTTATTCTTCATTCTGGGATTATTGAACCACAAATCATAAAACACTGGCATTTATATAAAGTGTGCTGTCGACATAACATGAAAATCAGGCCAGATTTACAAAGTACAATATTCCTTCTAAACTGTAAAATTTCACATTATAGAATCCTCTAATCACAGATTTGTACATATTTATATGGTTATTCTCATGATGTTTTACTGGGATGTAAAGCAAATGTTCCTATTGTAAATCACTGTTTACTTTCTCTCATATGAATGGCAATAAACACGATCTTAAAAAAGTGTCTTACACGGACGGTGGCTTAAAGCGGTTCTTAGGGCTGTCAAAGTACGACAGTAAAAATGCACCAGACACAAGGGCTACGGAACGGGTCTTGGTCTGTAAATAGAGTGTGGATTAATTGTGCTCATAACCCTTACATCACTTATCTATATCACTTACCGAGCCCGAGTCAGGGGCTTTAACTCTTCTTCGCACTTTTTTCCCCCTTCTCTTTTTTACATTTCCTCTGTGCCTCCTCCATTTTGTACGCTCTACATGTTTACACAGCAGTTATGACTTCTTTTATTGCTACTGTGCTAAAAGTTTGGCTTCAGATCAATCGGGGAGGAGGAATATAGAAGGGTGGTTTCTGACTTTGTGGATTGGTGTCAGACTAACTGTCTAGAACTAAATGTAAAGAAAACCAAGGAGATAGTGGTGAGTTATAGAAGGAAAAAGGAGGATTACTTACCGATCACCATTGCTGGCCAGGAGGTGGAGATTGTTGAGAGCTAGAAATATTTGGGGGTTCACCTTAACAGTAGACTCGATTGGAGGTGTCATACAGAAAAGGTTTACAGGAAGGGAATGAGCAGACTGTACAGTCATGGACAAAAGTTTTGAGAATGACACAAATATTAATTTTTACAAAGTCTACTGCTTCACTTTTTCTAATGGCAATTTGCATATACTCCAGAATGTTATAAAGAGTGATCAGCTTAACAGCAATTACTTGCAAAGTCAATATTTGGCTAGAAAATGAACTTTATCCCCCAAAACACATTTCAACATCATTGCAGCCCTGCCTTAAAAGGACCAGCTAACCTCTTTTCAGTGATTGCTCCATTAACACAGGTGTGGGTGTTGATGAGGACATGGCTGGAGATCAATCTGTCATGATTAAGTAAGAATGACACCACTGGACACTTTAAAAGGAGGCTGGTGCTTGTCATCAGTGTTTCTCTTCTGTTAACCATAGTTATCTCTAAAGAAACTCGTGCAGTCATCATTGCAATGCACAAAAAATGGCCTAACAGGGAAGAGTATCGCAGCTAGAAAGATTGCACCTCAGTCAACAATCTATCGCATCATCAAGAACTTCAAGGAGAGAGGTTCCATTGTTGCCAAAAAGGCTCCAGGGCGCCCAAGAAAGACCAGCAAGAGCCAGGACCGTCTCTTAAAAGTGTTTCAGCTGCGGGATCAGGCTACCAGCAGTGCAGAGCTTGCTCAGGAATGGCAGCAGGCAGGTGTGAGTGCATCTGCACGCACTGTGAGGCGGAGACTCTTGGAGCAAGGCCTGGTCTCAAGGAGGGCAGCAAAGAAGCCACTTCTCTCCAGAAAAAACATCATGGACAGACTGATATTCTGCAAAAGGTACAGGCAGTGGACTGCTGAGGACTGGGGTAAAGTTATTTTCTCTGATGAATCCCCTTTTCGATTGTTTGGGACATCAGGAAAACGCCTCATTCGGAGAAGACAAGGTGAGCACTACCACCAGTCTTGTCTCATGCCAACTGTTAAGCATCCTGAAACCATTCATGTGTGGGGTTGCTTCTCAGCCAAGGGAATCGGCTCTCTCACAGTCTTGCCTAAAAACACAGCCATGAATAAAGAATGGTACCAGAATGTCTTCCAAGAGCAACTTCTCCCAACCCTCTAAGAGCAGTTTGGCGATCAACAATGCCTTTTCCAGCATGATGGAGCACCTTGCCATAAAGCAAAGGTGATAACTAAATGGCTCAGGGAACAAAACATAGAGATTTTGGGTCCATGGCCTGGAAACTCCCCAGATCTTATTCCCATTGAGAACTTGTGGTCAATCATCAAGAGACGGGTGGACAAACAAAAACCTAAAAATTCTGACAAAATGAAAGCATTGATTGTGCAAGAATGGACTGCTATCAGTCAGGATTTGGTCCAGAAGTTGATTGAGAGCATGCCAGGGAGAATTGCAGAGGTCCTGAAGAAGAAGGGTCAACACTGCAAATATTGACTTGCTGCATTAACTCATTCTAACTGTCAATATAAGCTTTTGTTACTCATATGTTTGCAATTATTATATTTCTGTCTGTGATAAAAACATCTGTCAAACACACATAAAAACCAGAGGGCAGCAGATCATGTGAAAATATAATATTTGTGTCATTCTCAAAACTTTTGGCCATGACTGTACTTTCTGCGGAAGCTCAGGTCATTCAATGTGTGCAGTAAAATGCTGGAGATGTTCTACCAGTCCGTTGTAGCAAGCACCATCTTTTTGCTATCATTTGCTGGGGCAGTAGTGTGCGAGTAGTTGATGCCAATAAGCTCAACAAACTTATCAAGAAGGCAAGTGCAGCTGTTGGCCTCCATCTTGACCCTTTTGAGGAGGTATTGGACGATAGAATTCAGAAGAAGTGTATGGCTATAATGAAGAATAATACACACCCCCTATACGAGCTGTTCTTGAAGCAGAAGAGCACATTCAGCAGCCGTCTAATCCTATTAAGGTGCAAGAAGGAGAAATTCAGGAAATCGTTTGTACCTACTGCTATGGGGATGCATAATAATTTCCTAAGGGTGGTAGAAAATAATGACTGATGGCTGGTGTACTAATGTCAATTAACATTGTCTTATATACACCTGAACTACACACTTTTATTTATTATGTAATGTTGGTATACCTGTGCAAGATTTGTGTCCTAATATTTTATGTACTGCTGTTTGTATTGCTGCTGTAATACTGTAATTTCCCCCCGGGATCAATAAAGTGTATCGTATCGTAGCTCAATGACGAACTCTTGCATATCACAGCAGGACTGGCCGGTTGTTTTCATTTGCAGCCTTGGGGGGGTCTGCATACATACAGTCATGGACAAAAATTTTGAGAATGACACAAATATTCATTTTTACAAAGTCTACTGCTTCATTTTTTCTAATGGCAATTTGCATATGCTCCAGAATGTTATAAAGAGTGATCAGCTTAACAGCAATTACTTGCAAAGTCAATATTTGGCTAGAAAATGAACTTTATCCCCAAAACACATTTCAACATCATTGCAGCCCTGCCTTAAAAGGACCAGCTAACCTCTTTTCAGTGATTGCTTTTCAGAGCAACTTCTCCCAACCCTCCAAGAGCAGTTTGGCGATCAACAATGCCTTTTCCAGCATGATGGAGAACCTTGCCATAAGCAAAGGTGATAACTAAATGGCTCAGGGAACAAAACATGGAGATTTTGGGTCCATGGCCTGGAAACTCCCCAGATCTTAATCCCATTGAGAACTTGTGGTCAATCATCAAGAGACGGGTGGACAAACAAAAACCTAAAAATTCTGACAAAATGAAAGCATGGATTGTGCAAGAATGGACTGCTATCAGTCAGGATTTGGTCCAGAAGTTGATTGAGAGCATGCCAGGGAGAATTGCAGAGGTCCTGAAGAAGAAGGGTCAACACTGCAAATATTGACTTGCTGCATTAACTCATTCTGTCAATATAAGCTTTTGTTACTCATATGTTTGCAATTATATTTCTGTCTGTGATAAAAACATCTGTCAAACACACATAAAAACCAGAGGGCAGCAGATCATGTGAAAATATATTTGTGTCAGTCTCAAAACTTTTGGCCATGACTGTATACGAAGGAACATTTGTCACATGTCTCAGTCCTTCCCATCCCATTTGTCATGGAAAATGGGTCATATGTCAAATAGACCATCCCACTTGACAGGGTGACAGGATGTGAGACCTTCTTAGCTGCTCCATTTGCCGGGTTAGTTATTGGATTGCTGCACTCATCTCAGCCAAGGAGTTTGACGGTTTTTTTTCAGTCTGGTCTCCCTATCCTCTGGGGCCATACAGTCGTAGAGTGCTGGAGTGGGCTCATCTTCATGAGTCAAAGCTTCTGTGTTAAACTTGGCAAACTTAAGTGTCTCATTCGCCCATATCTGATCCCGCAATGTCCATCTCAGCGATGAATACATCAGTCCCTGAACAAACTTCTTTCATGATGGTGTCAGAATCGGTGAAAATAGAGGCTACAGCCTTACATTTTGTTTGGCAGGCAGGTCTGTAACATTATCTGTAAAGCATGTATTTACTTGGAGATGCTTTTGTCTTTGTGCTGTCTCAGATTAAAGAAGGGCGTCCAGAAACTAATGGCTGCGCCTCTCTCTCCGTAAACCTCCTCTAATAGGGCTAGAATGTCTTCAAGAGTTTTTCGTGTTGATGCAGAACACGAAATTACTGTTTTCCCGGGTTTCTCCCCCTACCGCGTTCAGCGTGAGGTCAGAGTGCAGCTCCTCAGCTAGGTTGTACAGTCTGTATGTACTTTGCATACGATTGGCCCATTCTTCGATTGATAATTTATCGCCGTTAAATTTTGCAAGTTGTCTCAGTATGTTCCCTGCTGACAAGCTCAGTTCAGAGCGTTTAGAGGCGGCAGGAGAGTGACTGGGACAGGTGCTCCCGCAGACCCAGAGATCTGTACCACCCTACCATCCCTGGTAACATTCTGCATTGTAATGCTGTACCCTGCTCACAGAGCCAAATGAAACGTGGACAAGGGACTGCCACAGGACAAGAAGCACAGCAACAATCAGCAGACCCGCACAAAGATTAGGTAAAATAATATGAATATTTACTAACCAGTTTTTAAAACAAAGGAAAGGATGGTAGGTAGCAGTGTATAAGTAACAAATAGAATGACAGCAGTTACTGTCAATAACACAGAGTAAGAGTATACACAGGTACTCTTAAACAGAATTAACAGTTAGGAGTGCAAAATACAACGCGACTAACCCTTACTATGCATAAATCAGTAAACCGACAGTGTTATGCCAGTACTTTAGTAATCGCCTACTTGGAGCAGTTCTCGAAGTGTCTCTTAAGGTACTGTCACACTATGCAAGATCGCTAACGAGATCGCTAAAGAGCCACCGATTTTATGACGCAGTAGCGATCTCGTTAGCGACTTAGCTGTGTGTGACATGTAGCAGCGATGTGGCCCCTGCTGAGATGTCGTTGATCGCTCATGAACGTTCTGAGCCGTTTTTTGGTCGTTGGTGTCCTGCTGGTGAGCCTGAATCGCCGAGTGTGACACCCTTTATGAACGACTTCACCAGCGTCGCAGGTGGGACTAGGTTTTCCCAACGACCGCAGAGGTCGTTATACAGATCGCTGATGAGATGTGTTTGGAAGCTAACTAGCGACCACATAGCAATCACACCAACGATCTCGCCAGGGTGTGTCGTTGTCGTGATCGCTAGTGCGATCTCTAAGTGTGACAGTGCCTTTACAGAAGAGGCCTTTTCTCCTAATTAACTGGACCTATATAAGATTATTTATATATGTGCATATATATATCCAGACACAACAAGGTATGTCCTGAAACTGAAGTAGAAGTGTTCTTGCTGGGCTGAGTCCTGTATAATCAGAAACTCTGCCTTGAAGCTCTTAGAGAATGCCAATCTCCCCATTGCAGGTCTTCCCTAAGTTGATAGAGATAAGGCCTCACACATTGCCTAGCCCAAGATGCTATGCACTTGGTTGTCCTCACCAAGTCGGCTCATGTGAAGCCGAACAATGCATCCCAGGGTCACCAACAGATCAGAAGTCGCACTGCCTATCCAAACTTTTTCCAAGGATCCGCAGCTTCACTTCCACCAGTACTCTCCTTCGACTCCCAACAATCGCTACACACCCCCACTCTCCAACTCCGGCCTCTCGCCGCTGCCATCTACTGGCCAGATCATATATTACATCACAACTTTCCAACAATAAAGTAAATTGTGATTAACCCTTACAACAGTGTACAAGTGGAGTAAAAAGTGTGGAGGGTACTGTAGAAGTGATGAGTCATAGATGTATGTGTGCTATTTTCCGCTGAAACAAACTCTGGCTGGAAGAAGTGATAGCGGTCTGCACCGGTTGAAGAAGAAAAGTAAAAGATAATTTAATCTTGATGAGTTACAAGAAAGTCATTGGATTTATCTGTAATATATATATATATATATATATATATATATATATATACACACAGTACAGACCAAAAGTTTGGACACACCTTCTCATTCAAAGATTCTTCTGTATTTTCATGACTACGAAAGTTGTAGAATCACACTGAAGGCATCAAAACTATGAATTAACACATGTGGAATTATACATTACACTTTACAAAAAAGTGTGAAACAACTGAAAATATGTCTTATATTCTAGGTTCTTCAAAGTAGCCACCTTTTGCTTTGATTACTGCTTTGCACACAGAAAAGGTGAACGGATGGACTCTACATGCCTGGTTCCCACCGTGAAGCATGGAGGAGGTGGTGTGATGGTGTGGGGGTGCTTTGCTGGTGACTCTTTGTGGATTTATTCAAAATTGAAGGCATACTGAACCAGCATGGCTACCACAGCATCTTGCAGCGGCATGCTATTCCATCCGGTTTGCGTTTAGTTGGACCATCATTTATTTTTCAACAGGAAAATGACCCCAAACACACCTCCAGACTGTGTAAGGGCTATTTGACCAAGAAGGAGAGTGATGGGGTGCTACGCCAGATGACCTGGCCTCCACAGTCACCAGACCTGAACCCAGTCGAGATGGTTTGGGGTGAGCTGGACCTCTCACTGCTTCAATTTTGAATAAATTCCCAACAGTGTCACCAGCAAAGCACCCCCACACCATCACACCACCTCCTCCATGCTTCACGGTGGGAACCAGGCATGTAAAGTCCATCCGTTCACCTTTTCTGCGTGCAAAGCAGTAATCAAAGCAAAAGGTGGCTACTTTGAAGAACCTAGAATATAAGACATATTTTCAGTTGTTTCACACTTTTTTGTAAAGTGTAATGTATAATTCCACATGTGTTACTTCATAGTTTTGATGCCTTCAGTGTGATTGTACGATTTTCATAGTCATGAAAATACAGAAAAATCATTGAATGAGAAGGTGTGTCCAAACCCTTGGTCTGTATTGTGTATATATATATATATATATATATATATATACTTGATCTATAAAGCTCCTGTATATAATATTACTGTTGGTATTATTACTTTTAATACTGTGATTTTTGACAATGATCAGTGTGGTGGTGTTATTCGGTCACTGTGTGGTTGTAATATGTGGTCAGGTCATGGTGTCGCAGGATTGATCCCTTGTGGTTTATTATTGGTATATTAGTTTTGGTATAGCAGACTTGTTCAGTAACAATATGGTGATATCTTTACTTCTAAGTATTACTAAGAAAATTATGTTATTGCAGTGTTTGTTTCATTCTACATCTGCAATCGCAGTGTACATAGTGCAGAGTGATCGATTAGAAGCCCTGCCATCCATAAGATGGCGGTGCACTTCTAACAAAATTTAGTCAAAAGAAAAAAAGGTTTTGGTACTGTGTTAAAGCAGTTGAAAAACGATTGAATGCTCTTTGTAGGAGAAACAAAATAATTATATTGTAGATATGATACCTATTAAATAAAATAGTGATGTTACAAAGTAAGCTTTCCAGATTACTTGCGTCTCTTCATCAGGAATGGTATAATTAAGTAACTAGAGAAACAGTAAACTACTACTAAAATCTGAACTGATTGAGGATTTACTCTCCAAAGTCAATTTGTTTTTACATGTCCATTTATTCTGTCATGTCTCTGCTTTTTGTGTATATATGTTTTCTTCAGATACTTTGCTATACAATGCCTGATGAAGACACATAAGAAGTCTGAAACGCTTGCTTTGTAACATCACTATTTTATTTTTGTTAGCCATTAAAACCAACTGCTACCTTGGATCTAATCCTTATAAACAGGGAGGAAATGGTTGAGGAGGTAAGAGTGGCTGGGACCCTAGGAGGTAGTGACCATGCTATTTTAGAATTTTGGATAACAAGAGGAGGAAGACCTGTGAAGACTCAGACGTCAAGGTTAGATTTCAGAAAGGCAGATTTTAAGGGACTCAGAAAGAGAATTGGAGGGATCCAATGGCAGGATATCCTTAAGGACAAAAATGTCCAGGAAGGATGGGACATTTTGAAAAATGAGATTCTCAAAGCACAATCGTTAACAATTCCAAAAAGAGGGAAGAATGGGAAGCATTTAAGGAAACCAGGATGGATGAACACAGAACTTAAACACATGCTAAAAAGGAAGAAAGAAATGTTTATCAAATGGAAAGAGGGAGGCATATCTAAAGAAGAATATAATGCCATCTGCAGAACCTGCAGGGCACAAATCAGATTATCTAAAGCTGACAATGAATTAAGGCTTGCAAGAGATGTCAAAAGCAACAAAAAAGGATTTTGGGGATACGTCAAAAGTAAAAAAAATGTCAAAGATGCTATAGGATTTTTACAGGATGAAAATGATGAAATGGTAAGAAAGGATGTTGAGAAGGCTGAACTTTTAAATTCCTATTTTGCATCTGTTTTCTCTCAGAAAGGAAATGTAACATCAACTGATCTTCACTGTCCTATTAAAGGAATAGAAGAATCCAGGATATCTATAAACAGAAAGACAGTGAGGAAACACTTAGCTAACCTAAATGAATTCAAGTCTCCAGGTCCAGATGAATTACACCCCAGAATACTGAAGGAGATAGCAGAAGAAATTCTTGAACCACTGTCCATAATCTTTGAAAATTCTTGGAGAACAGGAGAAGTCCCAGAAGACTGGAGAAGAGCAAATGTTGTTCCTATCTTCAAAAAGGGGAAGAAGGTGGACCCAGGAAACTACAGGCCAGTGAGTCTGACTTCTATACCAGGAAAAATCTTTGAACAAATTATTAAAGAACATGTATGTAAGTACCTGCATAAGAATGAAGTGATTAAACAGAGTCAGCATGGGTTTGTAACTAATAAGTCATGTCAGACTAACTTAATTTCCTTCTATGACAGAATCACTGACTGGGTGGATCAGGGAAATGCTGTAGATATAGTATATCTTGACTTCAGCAAAGCATTTGACAAAGTATCTCACACAATTCTTATTGAAAAAATTACTAAGTATGGAATGGACAAGGCAACTGTTAGGTGGATTCATAACTGGCTTAGTGATCGGACTCAAAGAGTGGTCGTAAATGGCTGCACATCCAGTTGGAAGAATGTCTCAAGTGGGGTACCACAAGGCTCTGTTTTGGGCCCTGTATTGTTCAACATCTTTATCAATGATTTAGATGAAGGAATTGAGGGTAAACTGATCAAATTTGCTGATGACACAAAGCTAGGAGGGGTAGCTAATACTAGAGAAGAGAGAGAGAGGATTCAAAAAGATATAAATAAACTGGAGCAGTGGGCAGCAACTAACAGAATGGTTTTTAACAGGGAAAAATGCAAAGTACTACATCTGGGCAATAAAAATGAAAAAAGCATATACAAAATGGGAGGAATAGGGCTAAGTAACAGCACATGTGAAAAAGACTTGGGTATACTTATCACAGACTGAACATGAGTCAACAGTGTGATGCAGCAGCAAAAAAGGCAAATACAATTCTAGGATGTATCAACAGAAGCATACAGTCTAGATCACGTGAGGTCATTATTGCCCTCTACTCCTCTTTGGTCAGACCTCATCTGGAATACTGTGTCCAGTTTTGGGCACCACATTTTAAAAAAGACATCAACAAACTGGAGCAAGTTCAAAAGAGAGCCACCAGAATGGTGACCGGTCTGCAAACCATGTCCTATGAGGAACGGTTGCAGGATTTGGGAATGTTTAGCTTGCAAAAAAGAAGACTGAGAGGAGACTTAATAGCTGTCTACAAATATCTCAAGGGCTGTCACATTGTAGAAGGATCATCTTTATTCTCATTTGCACAAGGAAAGACTAGAAGCAATGGGATGAAACTGAATGGGAGGAGACACAGATTAGATATTAGAAAAAACTTTTTGACAGTAAGGGTGATCAAGGAGTGGAACAGGCTGCCACGAGAGGTGGTAAGTTCTCCTTCAATGGAAGTCTTCAAACAGAGGCTGGACAGACATCTGTCTGGGATGATTTAGAGAATCCTGCTTTGAGCAGGGGGTTGGACCAGATGGCCCAGGAGGCCCCTTCCAACTCTACCATTCTATGATTCTACAAAATTATTATTTTGGTGTTCCTCCTACTGGAATAAATCAATCGTTTAACAAAATTTAGTTACATACATTTTTAGATACAGACTGTCATGTATGTTGGCATCTATCTAAATAAAGTAAACAAACATATGCAAGTTTTTTTTTTATAAATTAATGAAAATAGATTATTAGATTTCTTAGTGATCTTTGAAGAATGTGTAAATTTCAAAGTGTATTTAGCACTGGAAGAAAAGTCCAAAGTCCAGAACATCAAAAAATAAATACACTATATGGCCAAAAGTGTGTGGACAAATGCAGGGCTGTGGAGTCAGTAAGCCAAACCTCCGACTCCAACTCCGATTCCTCAATTTCCATGACATCGACTCCCTCATACCAGGGCTCTGGAGTCGGTAAGCCAAACCTCCGACTCTGTCTTCGACTCCTCAGTTTCCATCCAACTCAGACTCCACAAAAATGGTCTCCGACTCCACAGCCCTGGACAAATGATAATCGCAACTATATGCGCTTGCTGGACATCAAGTTCCAAAACAATAAATGCGTCACAATTCATTCCCAACATGTTCGTTGGGGTTGAGGTCAGGGCTGTGTGCAGGACACTTGAGCCATCAACACCAAACTTGTCAAACCATGCCTGCAAAGGATGCGGCTGAGACCCCGGCTCTGGGGAGGGGTGCTGAAATACTTCTGCGTA
Source organism: Oophaga sylvatica (assembly GCA_033576555.1). NCBI lineage: Eukaryota > Metazoa > Chordata > Amphibia > Anura > Dendrobatidae > Oophaga > Oophaga sylvatica. The sequence goes on from JARQOD010000001.1 coordinate 87,436,982, forward strand.
AGGCCATGTTCCCATGATGCATATATTCTTAGTTTTTTGCACTTTTTTTGTGCAGAAAATCTCCCTCATTTAACAGTACATCAAAAATGGATGTGATTTCATGAAAACTCATTTCCAATGTGTGTTTAAAGACATTGCAGTACTGTGCGTTTTTTTGTGTATTTTTTCATATAGGCTTCTATGGGGATTGTGAAAAAAATTATATAAAAATGCAATTGTGTTTTAAATGCAGAAACCCCATTTTTTTAAGTAAGAATATTAAAATTATAAAGCATTAAAACAATTCTGCGCCAAAAGAGAATCAAAAGGGAAAAACTAAAAACAAGATGCAATAATCACCAAATATTTTTTTGGCATATTTCTATTGTGCATTTTGCTGCAGACACTTGAAAAAAAAATATCTGAAAAATAAATCAGCAATTTCACATATTGGAATACAGCCATTTAGAATATTTTCACTATTTACAACCTGTTATCTTCAGACGTGTCACAGTCACAATACAATGCACATGTAAAACATTTATTACAATTCATTGATTACTGTCCCAGAAAGTCCACAGTCATGAACATCGATCCAGAATCCACATCTATAATCGTTTCACGACATTATGGACACTGAACATGGGGTGGGTTAATCTGTAATCAGTAAAGTAAAACACGTAGTGTGCAAACAGTTTAACCAAACATAGAAAGAGAAGTTATGGAAGAACTGCACAATGAAAGGTGTCCAATAGTCCAGATGTCCAATAGTCCAGATGTCCGGCTACTAACACCCCTAATGTTCATCAGAGCTCTCCTTCCAGGATTTGTCCTATGTGAATCAGCAAATCATGAAACTTTGGACGTCCTTCTGGTTTCTAAAAAAAACAAACAAGAAAAGTATAATAAAAATGAATCTGCAATAAAGACTTTTTGACATCTCTAGAAAATTTTAAAAGGGTAGTTCACTTTTAGTAAATAAATGTTACTATTTTCAAGATCTCTGCCTGCCATCATTCAATTTAAATTTTTATGAATATTATGTGTGTTTATCCCTAACAAGATAAAAGGGGTTCTACAGGCAAAATAAAAGTTTGTCCAGGGGACGGATTTGTAGAAATGAACAAAATCACTAATACTCACCTACCTGGATCCAGCGCTGGTCGCTTGAAATGGAGACGTCATCGTCCCACCAGACGCCAGATGCCTGCAGCCTGTTATTGGCTGCAAGTCATATGTTTTTCTGATGATGTACTGATCAATGTCACCTGACCGCTGCAGCTGATCACAGGTCGCAGTGGTGCAGCAGCTTATGGAACAGTGACACCTCCACTTCCAGCGCTTGCATAGACCACAGTGCGGCCTGTGATGGCTCTAGGTGGGTGCTGGTAAGTGAGTATTAGTGAGTTAGTTATTTTTTGGGAAAGCTTTTATTTTGACAAATCACTACATTAATAAGGAAAGTTCCTCCTGAATGAAGGTAAGCAGAGTAAATGAGATGATACTTGTATTTAAGCATTTCTAATCATTTTAGCAAAATTATGATTAGAATTGATTCTGAAAAATCAGCTCCTAGTAAGATACACAAGACCATGCTGCGTTACTGGTGTATAGTAAGTACCGTATTTTTCGGACTATAAGACGCACCGGACCATAAGACGCACCCCAAATTTTGGGGTGAAAATAGCAGAAAAAAAGATTTTTACAATATGGGGGTCCGTCTTATTGTCCGAATTTTAAGGTACCTGAGGGTCGGCGGTGGTACAGCAGAGGTTGCGGCAGTGGTGTGGCAGAAGTGCGGTGATGCTGATAGAGGATCCTTTCCTCAGGTGAGGTGACGCCGCAGCCCGATGTCCAAGACAAGCAGGAAAGCCGGGTTAACCACAAGTTACCAGGGGTTGCGGCAGTGGTGTGGCGGTGGCAGAGGTGTGGCGTTACAGAGGCGCGGTGGGTGGCGTGCACCTGAGCAGGGTCCCTTCCTCAGGTGACGCCACGGCTCGGTGTCCACGGAGAGCAGAGAGAAGAGCAGAGCCGGGTTTGTCGGTGGTGGCGGCCATCTTCCTGAGGCGACGCGTGCGCAGATGGAGTACTCTGCTTCCTGGGGCTTCAGGAAAATAGCAGCAGGAGGCAGCGCGTGTGCAGATGGAGATCGCGGCGGCCATTTTCCTGAAGCCGAGCTCTCAATCTGTGAACTTGGCTTCAGGATAATGGCAACCGCGATCTCTATCTGCGCACGCACGGCCTCCAGCGGCCATTTTTCTGAAGCCGCAGGAAGCAGAGTACTCTATCTGCGCACGCGCCGCCTCAGGAAGATGGCCGCCACCACCGAGAAACCCGGCTCTGCTCTTCTCTATGCTCTCCGTGGACACCGTGCCGCGGAATGACCTCACCTGAGGAAGGGACCCTGCTCAGGTGCACGCCGCCCACCGCGTGTCTGCAACGCCACACCTCTGCCACCGCCACACCACTTCCGCAACCCCCCCGGTAAGCCTGCGTTCGGGCTATAAGACGCACCCCCCATTTTCCTCACAATTTTTTTTGGGAAAAAGTGCGTCTTATAGTCCGAAAAAAAAAACGGTATGTAGGGTGGGTTTGAAAGGATGAAACATAATGGGGTCCACAGCGATTCTATCGCCCTAGGAGCCACATGAACATGTTTTAATCACATTAGAATAATAACTTAAACGCTATGCATTCTACTTTGTTTTATTTCACCAATGCCTTTTAAAAATTAAGCAGATCTATGAGTCTCTAAGGTAACAGACTACAAGCAGGTCCTGTGTAGTCTTTGGTATGTATAATACATTTGCATAGGAATTTAGACACAGATTATTTATAAAGATTTCTAATTTTAAAAAGAATCTGGACCAGATTTTCAATATGTATTCTGAAAGGAGCATGATGTAGGGACTGAGACCCTAATTCCAGCGAAATATCACTTACTGCTCTCTGTGCTGGCATTTAGATGCAATCACTGTTTTCTCTACTGCAGATCTAAGGGTATGTGCACACGTTGCGGATTTAGATGCGTTTCCGCAGAGTTTTTGGACGTGCGGAAACGCATCAGATCCGCAGTGTAGTGCACAGCCAATGTACATCTATGGGAAACGCAGGTTTGTTGTGCACATGCTGGGGAAAAAAACGCGCGGATGAGCTGCGTTTCATTTTCCGCAGCATGTCAATTCTTTGTGCGGATCTGCAGTGTTTCTGCACCCATTGACTTGCATTGAGTTGGGCACATCCGCAGCAAAACCGCAGGTTTAAAAAGATCTGCGGTTTTGCTGCGGATGAAATGCTGCAGATCGGGAGGAGGGAAGTGTGTGGGCAGAGTGTGGGCAGTGACTGTGTGCGTGTATGTGTATGTGCCGGAATATGTGTGTGTGCGCGTGTGTGAGGGGGTTGCTGGGGCTATCTGGGGGGTCTGCGGGGCTATCCGAGACCTGTGCGGTGGTCTGCCGTGGCTGTCCATGGGTTGTCAGAGCTGTGCGAGGACTGCTGGGGCTGTGCAGGGGTTGACGGGGCTATCGGGGGGCTGCCGCGGTTGCCGAGGCTGTCCGGGGGCTGTGTGTGTATGCAGGCATCGTCCGATGGGACTACAAGTACCATCCGGCTACACCTGCTACACTGACAGTGAGTGACACATTAGTCAATGATGGGACAGTAGTAGTATCATCATCCGGCTAATGTGTTGAATGTTAAAAAAAAAACAAAAAAAAAAAAAACATACAGAACATACACATAACATAGAGTACATACTTACCAATCACCTAATCCCTGATGCCCTCGTCTCCTTTAATAAAAATAAAATAACAACCTATACATTACCTTTCCGCCGTAGTCCAGATAATAACGAGTGTCCCACGATGATCTCCGGTGTAGAACACTGACATCGGGTGATGTCAGTGCTCTACATGGCCTCCACGATGCACTGACAGTGGAGGTAATCCTCCGCGGTGTATATCCCTCCACAGCCGGGAGAGAGTGAGATCACTTAAGTTCATTCTCTCACTGGCAATGCTGGGTGAGAAAATTCCCATGCAGCATTGCCGTAAAGTGAGAGCATTAACTCAGGTAACCTCAGTGATGCACTGCAGGAGCCATTGTCTCCTGTCAGTGCATAACTGGGAGGCCCTATAGAGCAGTGACATCACCTGACTCATTATTAATTGGACTGCGTCGGACAGGGAGTATACGGTTGGTTTATTTTTTTACTTTTTATTATAGGAGACCGAGGGTGTCGCATGGATTGGGCGTGCATTATAAGATGGCAAACCGTGTTGTGTTTTATTTAATTAAAATACTTTATTCTTATGTGTGTGGTTTTTTAACCCTTTGATACTAAAAGATTAAAAATGGATAGGCGTCTTATTGACGCCTCTCCATTATTAACCGGGCTTGATGTCACCTTACAATAGCAAGGTGACATTAACCCCTTACTACCCCTTATGCCACAGCTACACGGCAGTGGGAAGAGAGGGACTAAGTGCCGGAATTGGCGCATTGTACAGATGCGCCAATTCTGGAGCGACTGGGTGCTGGTATTTTTAGCCAGGGGGGACGCCAATATCCATGGCCCCTTCCTAGGCTATGAATATCAGCCCGCAGCTGTCTGTGTAGCCTTTCTGGCTATAAATTTTAGGAGGACCCCACGTCTTTTTTTGGGGTCCCCCTATTTTAATAGCCAGAAAAGGCTAGCTGCGGGCTGATATTCATAGCCTGGGAAGCTCCATGTGTATTAACCCCTTCCCAGGCTAGAAATATTGGCCACGGCAGTCGGCTTTCCCCCTCTGGCGCAGAAAATTGCGCGGGAGCTCACGCCATTTCTTTCCCCATTTTTTTGTAAATTAAATCTATCTATCCCATATCTATCTATCCCATATCTATCTATCTAAATATCTATCTATCTATCTATCTATCTATCTATCCCATATCTATCTATCCATCTATCTAAACTATCTGTCTATCTGTGTGTGTAATAGTGTGGGTTGGACAAATGTAAAAGAGGAGGTTGGACAAGAAATGACATCACAAATCTTTTTTTTTTTTTTTGTTAAATAGCATATCTTTATTTAGCTTACAAAAATGCATAAAACACGGATTTTGGTAAAGACTTACCTGTAAAATCCTTTTCAGCGAAGGAAGGAAGAGAGACACAGTAATTCATTACTGATGGGTAGGCGGAGCCCCAGATCAGGATGTTACCTCAGATCAAAAGAGTGATGACTGGCTGGCCCCTCCAGCTCGGGCTCCTCCTACTCAGCTCCAGTCGTATCAAAGCTTTTAGGAAAAGAGCCAAGATCACCAGCGGAGCAACATAACCCTTCTGAAGGAACTTCAGAGAGAAAACACAAGGATACAGGTTATGCATGCAAAGAAAGCCAAAAAACCACAGAGTTCCAGGTACTACTCACGGAACCTGACTACTGCGATGAGCTGGCGATGCTGGAACAGAGCCTTAGCGCGCTGACCTCAGCCCAGATAATCGCTATCAGATAAGGGTCGCGCTGCATCTGAAAACATCAACACACTTCTGCCGTGGGAGGGTGCTGTGTCTCTCTTCCTTCCTTCGCTGAAAAGGATTTTACAGGTAAGTCTTTACCAAAATCCGTGTTTCAGCTGCAGATGAAGGAAGAGAGCCACAGTAATTCATTACTGATGGGACGTCCCAAAGCAGTTCAAAAATAAGGGTGGGAAAAAACCAATAAAAGGCAGAAACCCAACAACCTTAACAACAAAGCGCAACCAGCGCTAAACACAAGTTCATCCAGAACTTTAAACTACAGCTGCCTGCAGGACCCTACGTCCGAGGGCTGCATCAGCGGAAGCACTGACGTCCACTTATAAAATCTTGTAAACGTGTGGACAGAGCGCCAAGTCGCCGCTCGGCAAAGCTGCACTGCCGAAGCACCTTGATGAAAAGCCCACGATGAAGCCACAGCTCTCGTGGAATGGGCTCGAATCTTAATCGGGCAAGATTCACCCCGAAGACGGTAAGCTTCCAAAATAGCTGACCGGATCCAACGAGCTATAGAACCCTTGGAAGCTCGTTGACCACGCCGACGACCTGCCGGAACCACAAACAGGGAGTCCGTCTTACGAAAACCTTGAGTAATAGATAGATAAAACTTCAAGGCCCGCACTAAATCCAATGTGTGTAAATCTCGCTCTTTCGTATTCTTCGGATCCGGACAGAGTGAAGGCAACACAATATCCTGGTTAACATGAAATTGTGACACCACTTTAGGCAAAAAATCACCCCGAGTGCGAAGCACTACACGATCCGGAAAAAACTCCAGAAAAGGAGGCGAGCAAGAAAGAGCTGCCAATTCAGAAACTCTCCTCAAGGAAGTGACTGCAACAAGGAAAGCCACCTTCCAAGAAAGTAAAGAAAGGCTAGCAGAAACCATAGGTTCAAAAGGTTTATGCTGAAGAGCTTCCAAAACAAGGTTGAGCCGCCAAGGAGACACAGGTGCCTTCCGCGGCGGAAACTTACGAGAGATACCTCGGAAAAAAGAGATCACGTCTCTATTCGAAGCAATGGTTCTCCGGAATAATAAAGACAGAGCAGAAATCTGACCTTTCAGAGTGCTAACTGCCAAACCCTTGTCTAGCCCATGTTGCAGAAAAGCCAACAGGTTGGGAATGGAAAACTTTCTCGGGTTCCGAGAAGACCCCAAACACCACGAAAAGAAGGTTTCCCAAATTTTGTGGTAAATCCTAGAAGTAGCCGGACATCTTGCAGCACGAAGGGTAGCAATGACCTCGGCTGAAAAACCTCTACGGGTCAAGATCTCGGTCTCAAGAGCCACGCCGTCAAACGCAGGGACATCAAGTCCGGATGACAAATGGGCCCCTGAGTCAACAAGTCCTGTTGAAGAGGGAGTGGAAACGGAGGTGCCGCCAACAGCGACATTATTGTCGAGAACCACACCCTTCTTGGCCAGTCTGGAGCTATCAGAATAGCTGGAATTCTCTCTAGTCTGATCCGACGCAGCACTAGAGGAAGTAAGGATATCGGCGGGAATACATAGATCAGCTTGAACTGATCCCACTGAGCCACTAGAGCATCCACCGCCACCGCCTTCGGGTCCTTGTACCTGGACATGAATGTCGGTAACTTGGCATTGGACCTGGAAGCCATCAAATCCACTTGGGGGGTTCCCCAGCGAGAGCACAGTAGTGCAAAGACTTCCGGGTGGAGGCTCCATTCCCCGGGATCCATCCTTCTGCGACTGAGAAAGTCCGCTGTAATATTCTGAACCCCTGGAATGTGAATCGCCGAAATGGCTGGTACATTGGCCTCTGCCCAAATCAGAATTCGGGACACCTCTACCATGAGTCTGGAACTCCTTGTCCCACCTTGGTGATTGATATACGCGACAGCCGTCGCATTGTCTGTCTGCACACGGACTGGCAGACCGCTCAAAGGGACCGTCCAATGTTGGAGGCAAAGAAAAATCGCCCTCAATTCCAGGATGTTGATCGGAAGCACAGACTCTTCCGGTGACCATACCCCCTGAATCCAGAGATTGGTCCAAACACCCCCCCAGCCCGTCAGGCTGGCATCGGTGGTTATGACTGACCACTTCAGAGGGAGGAAAGACTTCCCCAGGGAGAATGCCCCTGGACGTAACCACCATTCTAGAGAATCCCGCACCGCGCGAGAAATGGTGACACTGCAATCCAGCGATTGCGACTGGTTCCATCGACTCAAGATGAACCTTTGAAGAGTCCTGGAGTGGAACTGGGCAAAAGGAATTGCCTCCATGGACGCCACCATCAGTCCCAGAAGACGCATACACTTCCGTAGGGACATTGCCGTTGAGGCTGTCATAATCTGTACATGTCGAAGAAGACATGACTGTTTGTCTGGTGGTAAGGAAACTACCGACCGAAACGTGTCGAGATGCATTCCCAAAAAGAGAATTGTCCTCGATGGTTCCAGGGACGACTTCTCCCAATTGACCAGCCAACCGAAGTCTTTCAGAAACTGAAGAGACAAATCCCGAGCCGTCAATGCCTCCTCCTCCGAGGAAGCCACGATCAAAAGATCGTCCAGATAAGGGAGAATCGTAATCCCCTGTCTTCGAAGGAGTGCCATGAGGGGCGCCAGAACTTTTGTAAAGACCCTTGGCGCTGAGGCTAAGCCGAACGGCAGAGCCACGAACTGGTAATGATTCTGACCTATGGCAAATCGAAGAAAGCGCTGATGAGCCTTTCCGATGGGAATATGCAAATAGGCGTCGCGAATGTCGATTGACACCAGAAAATCGTTCTGTGACAGAGCTGCCACAACGGAACGAAGCGACTCCATGCGAAATTTCCGGGTATGGACATGCCGGTTTAATCGCTTGAGATCCAGAATCGGGCGAAATTTGTTCTCCTTTTTGGGAACTATAAAAAGGTTGGAATAAAAACCTTTTCCTCGGTCCTCTGACGGAACCGGTATCACTACACCCTTTTGTAGTAGCGATTCGACCTCTCGCTGTAGAGCGACAACAAGCTCGGGTTCCGACGGAGCGCGAGATTGACAAAAAACATTTGGGGGTTGAGAAGCAAACTCTATGAAATAGCCTGCCGACACTATCCGCGTTACCCAGGAATCTGGAACGCGAGCCATCCAAGTCTCCTTGAAAAGAAGCAGGCGACCCCCCACTCGAGAATCCTCGAGTGGACCCCTGGCGTCAATCCGACTTTGCGGGTTTCTTGTCAAGTTCCCGCTTGTTCTGGCGGAAACTCTGCTTCCAGGGAGTACGAGTTTTCTGAGAGGATTTCTTTCCTGAGAAAGAAGGACGACCCGATCCCCACGAGGAGTGACTAGATCGTCCTCGGCCCCGAAAGGACCGCCGACCACTATAAACACCAGGCTTACTGGACACCGAGGCCATGGCCCTTCGCTGTGGTAATGCTGATTCCTTTGCCTTAGCCTTGGAAATCAGCTCTGTGAGGTCGGATCCAAAAAGATGGCCACCCTTGTAAGGTAAGGCCAACAACCCTTGTTTGGAAACTGCGTCCCCGGCCCACTGTCTGAGCCATAAAGCTCTTCTGACTGTGACCGCTGAAGCTTGCGCTTTGGCCAGCAGAGATGCCGTATCCAGACCGGCATCAAAGATATAACAGGCTGCCGTTTCTAACCATTCACAAGTTTCCCGTATCTCAGATAACGGAGATTCATTTTGCAACTCCGTCTTCAGACGTGCCAACCAGCTTAGAGAAGCTCTAGCAGCACACATGGATCCTAGCACTGCTCGAAATCCATGACCCGCAGCCTCATAGCTTGCTTTTGCCGCCAATTCTGCCTTTCTATCCAAAGGCTCCTGTAAGCTCGCTTTTCCCTTAATAGGGAGTAGTGAGGATTTACTAAGCTGAGATAAGGACACATCCACTTCAGGAGCAGAAGTCCAATTAGCCTTTAACTCCGTAGAGCAAGGATAAAGTGTATCAAAGAAATGCGTTCCATGAAAACGCTTATCTGGACATAGACGTTCCTCCTCTATCACGCCATTAAGCTCATCCAGAGCTGGCAATGTTGTGCGCGAAGCACGGGACTCCTGGAACATGCGTGCTGATTTACCAGGACGACTAGTTACCTCCTCCGGTAACTGTAGTATATCTCTCATGGCTTCAATTAATGCCTCCGTACGCTTCGTCATAGAGGAACGCCCCTGCGGCTCGTCCGCATCTGAATCGGATATTTCTCCATCCGAATATAAAGGGGAACTCTGCCCAATATCAGATACATCTGACTCGCTCCGTGTAGAGGCCGGTAACGGCCTGCGTCGCTTCCTCTGAGAGGAATTAGCAGACACATATTGACCTAAAAGGTCAGATAAGTTATTAATCGATCGAGCGATATCATCCAATTTTCCACCGCTGTCGACCGCAGCGCTAGACGCTGTGGAGGTCTGCGTATCTGATTGCCGCAATGGCACTGGGACGTGATCCGCGGCATCTGAACTCTGTTCAGACATGTCTCATCTGAATGAGCAGGTCAAAGCGGTAATACCAGCAAAAAACTATGCGGTTTTTTTTTTTTTTTTTTTTCAAACGCTGAAGGGTTAACGCTCCACCAAGCAGAGTTACCCCAGCGGTATTCAGTCAGCAAATTTATCAGGTAGAAATAACCCTCAAAGGGGTTAATATTGCAAACTCACCAAAATATATATATATTTGTGAGCCCCAGCCAATTTTTATGTCTCTGATGAGACTGCAGCTGCAGGATAGCGATCGCTGCGCTGCGGGGTGAGGAATCCACACTCACCCAGCTGGCCGTGGTGTCTATATGAGGAGGGGAGCGGTCCGAGGAGCCCAGGAGCCTGAGTAATGGCCGCCACAGTGAGGGGGTCGCAGGAGAAAAGCCAGAGCGCGCGTCTTCCTGCTCAAAAGACCGGGATAGACAGGCCACGCCCCCTGCTAGCTCAAATAATGAGCGCGAACTCTCCCCGCTCCTGCTCCCTCTCTGTCCTGCAGGTATCTGCCTGCGGACAAAAAATCACCACATCTTCATGTAGTAGCGCTGTCACAGCAGCGCTGAAGCATACTGACATTACATGTAGTAGCGCTGTCACAGCAGCGCTGAAGCTTACTGATATTTACATGTAGTAGCGCTGTCACAGTAGCGCTGAAGCATACTGACATTACATGTAGTAGCGCTGTCACAGTAGCGCTGAAGCATACTGATATTACATGTAGTAGCGCTGTCACAGCAGCGCTGAAGCTTACTGACATTTACATGTAGTAGCGCTGTCACAGCAGCGCTGAAGCATACTGACATAGTAACGCTGACATTAATAATAGCGCTGCTCATTCAGACGCTAAAGCACTCACACATAATTATTATTAAAATTTGTGTGGAGTACTCACCAGCCAAGGCGCCACAGGGACCCTCAGGGGTTTCTGGCGCAGTGCCCATGCTTCCCTCCAGGGCGAAGAACGCAGTGACCGCACGTGTGGTTTGCGTTCCCGCCAGAGAAGCTCTCCTCATCCCCCAGGGCCGGCAAGGATTCTGCAGGGACTTTGAGTGAATACAGATCCGCCAAGGGAGAGGTTGGGGTACAGCAGCGCTGATACCCCTGAGACCTCTAGACCAACTAGTGATCCAAGTCTCCTGTCCGAATATTAAAATAATAAAATTTTCTGAGGAGCTGCATTAGCAGCGACCATCCTCTGGACCTCAAATCTTAGACTGGAGCTGAGTAGGAGGAGCCCGAGCTGGAGGGGCCAGCCAGTCATCACTCTTTTGATCTGAGGTAACATCCTGATCTGGGGCTCCGCCTACCCATCAGTAATGAATTACTGTGGCTCTCTTCCTTCATCTGCAGCTGAAATCCGCACAAAAAAACGCATCAAAAACGCACCTGCGTTTTCTGCCAAGAGGTGCGGATTTTGTGCAGAAAATTCTGCAGGCTAATCTGCAATGTGTGCACATACCCTAATAGTGCTCTGAATGCTGAGCTCTGTATAATCCCACCCACACCACTGATTAGCAGTTTCTTGTCAATGTATGGTGTACACAGAGCTGCCAATCAGTGGTGTGGGCGGAGTTACACAGAGCAGGTGACTAGGTGGCACAAGACACCTAGTCCTGTAGTGATAATATCCTGCTGATAAAACACTGATTTTATTCAAATAGCAAAACACAGTCCAGTAAGTGACACATCACTGTAATCAGGCTGTCTGCCCCGACATAATGGTGATCTCGGATTACATAGCAAAAACCTGCTGACAGATCACCAAAAAATAACTTGGTGATAAAGGCATACCATAAGCCTTTAATGTTTATTGTTTCTCTGGATGGGTCACATTTCTCAAGCATGAATAGTGAGGGTGATTAATGAGTGGAACAAGCTGCCACGAGAGGTGGTGAGTTCTCCTTCAATGGAGGACTATAAACAGAGGCTGAACAGACATCTGTCTGAGATGGTTTAGTGAATGCTGCACTGAGCAGAGGGTTGGACACAATGACCCTGGAGGTCCATTCCAACTCTATTATTCTATGATTCTATCACTTCCAAGCCTGTATATTCTAGTTGCATAAAAAAAAATTGTAATTCATGAGTAACCTATAACCCACCTCATGCCAGCATGCCACCATAATAGTGTATATCCTGTTTGATGCCAGCCTTGGTCGATAGAGTCTATCTCCTCTTGAGACCATTTCTACTACTTCAAGGTTCGAATAGCTTTCAAAGGGCATCTTCCCCTCTGTGAATACTTCCCACATTAATACACCTAGGAAGGAAAATAAGAGAGAGCAACGTGACATATGGGGCCAAGTGACCCTCACACTAAAGAATAAGGGGTTCTTAAGCAACAGAAGACAGGTTTATAGTTTATGGAAATATTCAAGCAGATATGGGAATTAAGAATAACACTTTAACTGCTGAAAGGCTCCGTCAAAATGGGAACACATTAGAACTTTTCACACATAAACGCATCAAGAAAAATAAACCCTATATAAAGAGGGACGCTGTATCACTTCTGAACACTTTCAATAATGATTTAGTGACTAATGCATTATAAAATACATTGTGCTTTAAAGGGAATGTGTCACCAGGTTTTTGCCACCTAATCTGAGAGCAGCATAATGTAGGAAAAGAGACCCTAATTCCAGTGGTGTGTCACATACTGGGCTGCTTAGTGTAGTTTTGATAAAAGTCAGTGTTTTATCAGCAGCAGATTATCAATAGAGGACTAGTGAACCTGCTGTCAGGTAGTCCTCCATATTCATGAGCTCTGCATAACCCGCCCCCACCACTGTTCAGCAGCTTTCTGTGTACACTGTCCATGGTCAGAAAGCAGCCAATCAGTGGTGTGGGCGGGGTTAAACAGAGCTCAACCATCAACTGCTAGATCTGCAGTAGAGAAAACTGTGATTTTATCAAAATGACAGCAAGCAGCCCAGTAAGTAACATCTTTGGAATCAGGTTCTCTGCCCCTATATTAGGCTTATCCTAAGATGAATTGCTGCAGAAAGTTTAATTAGCATGATGGTCAGATACCGAATTATTGCTAAGTCCAGTGGAAGACTGAAAATAGGGTGCAAGGTCAATTTTCTGCAGAAAAAAAACACAATGCAAGTATTAATGAACACAATTGCCTGTCAGGAGAATCCATAAATGCTTTACATATGAGTAACATTCAGCTCATCACAGGGTCTGCAATCCTTTAACTCCTTTCTGACATCTGACGTAATAATCCGTCCATGTGACCTGGGCCTTGCGATCTGCCGTGCACACGGAGGGTGTGCGGGCGATCGCCGCTGGGTGTCACCTGATTCTGACAGCGGACACCAGACACTAAGTGCCAGGAGCAGTCCCGCACCACTCCCGGAACTTTAACCCCGAAATGCTGCGACTTGAATGTGATTGCAGCATTCCGGGAGCCTGCAGAGGGATGACAGACCCTTTGCCTTTGGATCAGAGATCTTACGGCGTGATGCGGGGTCCCGATCGTTGCCATGTTGACCCAATGTCATCATGGCAACAACCGGGTCACCAGAGATAGGAAAGTTGCTTGATTATGCACAGTGCATGATCAGCAACTTTCTCTGTCAGTGCAGAGCTGACAGTTTGCAAAGCATAGCGATGCTGCTTCCTCCCCATGCTGTACAAGCGATCAGCCTGAAAAAAAAATGATAGTCCCATAGCGGGATAAAGTAAAAAATTTCAAAAAAAAAAAAAAAGTTTTCAGATAATTGCAAAGATATTAAAAAAAATTATAAAAAAAAAATCAAAAGATATTGTATCTATAAATAAATATTGTATGAAAAAAATATAAATAAACGTACACATATTTGGTATCGTCGCGTCCGCAATGACTCGACCTATACTGTCCCACTATTTAACTCCTTTAGTCAACACCATAAAAAACAAATAAAAATCAAGACAAAAAACAATGCTTTATCATCACACCGCCAAACAAAAAATGAAATAAAACACGATCAAAAAGACGGATATAAACATGGTACCGCTGAAAACGCAGCACAGAAGACGCAACACAGCTCCAATAGCGAAAAAATAAAACAGTTATAGCTCTCAGAATAAAGCGATGCAAAAATAATTATTTTTTCTATAAAATTATGTCAAAGCGACAAAACATAAAAATATATATAAAAATGAGGTATCGCTGTAATCGTACTGACCCAAAGAATAAAACTGCCTAAACATTTTTACCACACATACAACGGCATAACCCCCCCCCCCCCAAAAAAAATAAAATCCTGAATTGCTGGTTTTTGGTTAAAGCGATCAAAAAATTTCATGTGCCCGAAAATGGTACCAATAAAAATGTCAGCTCATCCTGCAAAAAACAAGACCTCACATGACTCTGTCATCAACCAAAATATGGAGAAATTAAAGCTTTCAAAACGTGGGGATACAAAAAATATTTTTCGCAATAAAAAGCGTCTTTTAGTGTGTGACAGCTGCCAAACATAAAAACCTGCTATAAATCTGGTATCACTGTAATTTCACCGACCCGAAGAATAAAGTCACCTAATCATTTATACCGCATGAGGAAAGGCAGAAAAATGAAATAAAACTAATTCTTCACCTGCGGTTGATTTTTTTCATTATGCCTCCCAAAGATCGCAGTAAGGTTCGGCGCACATTTATCCTGAGCTCTGCGCTGAGCTCTTGCACAGGGTTCAGACAGAACCTCTGGTGGAAGATTCCCTATAATGAGACAGATGGACGCACTGTGGATGCAGTCTCACCTATGATCCGCCGGTGTCCATCTTTTTAGGATTGCATAAAAGTGCCATCAGCCACAGCTTTGTGCACTTCTGAAAAGAAGGACACCGCTGAGTCCAGAAGGAGTCCTGAAGAACTCTGCTGCCTCATTATAGTGAATGGGTCCCTCGGGGGTTTCATCTGACGTCAATCAGAAGTTTAGATGGCAACCCCAAATTAAGTGGTCAGTGTGCTTCAACTTAATCCAAAAAAAAGAAAAAAGTCCACACTCAGGTCTGTCATCTGTTAACGGAAATATAGGGGGCTTCGACGTTACTGGTAGTACAAAGGTTCTGGAATAGCTAAATGGGTCCTCGACCCTCAAAAGCAATTCTGCAAATTCTCCACTCCCAAATCCAAACGCCCCCTCCTTTCTGAGTCCCACAGTGTACCTAAACCCTATATTGCATCCACGTTTGGCATTTCTCAAGTGATAAGAGAGTGCCTAAAATACGGGTACAGGAAAGATAGTATATCTTTGTACCGTGTTAGCCAGTAGATAGAAAAATATTCAGAATTGAGAGTCCTCAGTGGTTGATACCTGTTAATGGCTAAGGCCGGTATCACACTGGCGAGTGTGATGCGAGTAAGTCGCACGACTTTCTCGCATCAACACCCGGCACGGCCACCCGCTCTCGGACCCGAGTGTACGGCTGCATAGAAATACATGCAGCCGCACACTCGGGACCGAGAGCGGGCGGCCGTGCCGGGTGTTGATGCGAGAAAGTCGTGCGACTTACTCGCATCACGCTCGCCAGTGTGACGCCGGCCTAACTGAAAAGATGGTAACAAATTGCAAGCTTTCCAGACTACTCAGGTCTCTTCATCAGGCATTGACTGATACTAAATCTGAAGAATCACATAAATATAATAAAGATCATTTTCTCATTGCTGCATTCGGCTACGTGCAGGCGCCAGGCAGCATCATAATGCTGTTAACCTGCAGATTAACCACATAGCTACAGGGTAGCAGCCTTATTTCTGGTGTCAGGTTCCCTTTAAATGAGGGGGCTGTCCTTTTTGTAAGTTCCGTGTGATCTGGCACACATCGTGTCTCTGATTTTATCTCATGGAAAACTCAGTTCGTGGTTTATGTAGTTTACTGTCCCTGCGGTTTCTTTTATATTGGCAAAACTATCCGACCGTTATACGTTAAGTTCAGAAAACATATGAAATCAATCATGTCGGAAAGGATTCCGCAAGACTCAAAGCATGTATGTAAATGTTATCAGTCTAATTCTGAAGTTTTAAGATTTGCAGGGATAGAAAGTGTTAATCTCCCGGATCAGTCAGGTAACTATAAGAAGTTACTTCTTAGATGGGAAGTCAAATGGATTATGAAAAAAAATCACAAGGACCGCTGGGTTTATCACAGTTTATGTTTGGACCCAATGAAGAACCATAGAGCGCGAAACGTCCAGAAAGTGCAGCCTTTCCTCTTTAAAGTTTCACGATTTTCTATTTCCCTTACTACTTCCCTCATTATAATTTATTCCAATTATAAATTTTACAGTGACATCAGGGCACCAGGCGATGATGAAGTTTCCTGGCTGTGAAAAATCAAGCACACAGCCCACAGCTATGTACAATGGTGACACATATCACATCAGCAATAAAGCACTTCTGACACCACCTGCTATAATTGTAAGAAGTTTAATTTCTTCTTCATACAGAACTAGCTGAAGAGCCCGGCGCTGCCCGGGCATAGTAACTAACTACGGTTAGTTATAACAAATTATAATGATTATATCTCTATATAAAGCTGAGTGTAGAGTCCCCCCCACTCCGCATAGCCACATTCACTATAATATCCCACACAATCCCGTCAGCCAGAGCCACCGGACTACTAATATCCCACATCATCCCGTCAGCCAGAGCCACTGGACTACTATCCCTAATATCCCACATCATCCCGTCAGCCTGGGGTCAGAACCAGAGCGCTGAGTGGATTTGCCCTGACTTCCATACCAATAATCCCTTTACAAGGCCTGGGGTCAGTACCACAGCGCTGAGTGGAACGGTCCTAACTTCCATACCGGGGATCCCTTTAAGAGAGGCCTGGGGTCAGAACCAAAGCGCTGGATGGATTAGCCCTGACTTCCATACCAATGATCCCTTTAAGAGAGGCCTGGGGTCAGTACCAGAGCATTTGGAGGCAATTGCCCTGACTTCCATACCAGGGATCCCTTTAAGAGAGGCCTGGGGTCAGAATCAGAGCACTGAGGGATTTGCCCTGACTTCCATACTGGAGATCCCTTTAAGAGACCCTGGGGTCAGAACCACCCAGTCACTGTCTGCTGAGGTGTTGTAGTGGAGTGAGAAAACTGTTGCTCATAGCAACCAATCACAGCTCAGCTTCTTTTAAACAGCTCTGGTGATTGGATGGTGATACCCACACACACATTCAAATTTATATATATAGAAGTGCTGACACGGGTCAGTGTAGCCAAAATTGAAATGGGGATTTCTGGATTGATTTTTAGGTTGGGCTCAAAATTGTTTGATTTTTTTTTCTTTTTCTCTGTTTCTTAGGTTAGTTTTACTTGTCATTCCATTTCATTCCAATATGTTATTCCTTTGCCCATAGCCATATAATGCCAGACATTATAACTTACATTTTGGTGCGCATATTGTATATATTTCTTTTAGTAACTTCACAAAATAACTAAAATTTATAATACTAATTTATGGAAAGAATTTGTACTTGGCTGTTTGCATTACTTTTACATTTTTTTCCTTTAGTACACATTTATGTACTTATTAAAAGCTTGCTTACTGTCTAATACTTTTATACTGATGATCTATCCCCAGGATTGGCTATTGGATCCAAACGGTGGAAGTAGGACACGGGGTAGCTCCACCGATCAGCTGTTATCACCTTCAGAGGCTGCTGGATGGAAACTGTACAGAGATGAATACCACAGCTCCATCAACTGTTTTCGTGGTCCCAGGAGGTGATCTGAAGTTCCCCCACCAATCAATCATGGATGGAAACGTAGTGGACACCCCCTTCCACCAAACCACAGCAAGAACAGCTCAACCCTCACCACCTGTATCCTCACCCATCCCTTGTAGATTGTGAGCGTCGCGGTCAGGGTCCTCTCTCCTCCTGAACCAGTCGGTAACTCGTTTCGTTCAAGATTATTATATACCCCTTTTCATATGTAAAGCGCGACGGAATAAGTGCAAGTGCCACGGAATAAGTGCAAGTGCCATGGAATAAGTGCAAGTGCCATGGAATAAATGCAATTATTTATATTCCCTGGTCAAGCTATTTAATTATAGGATAAAATTCTTGGCTGTCTAGCCATAAAGCAAATTGACATCAATGGAATTAATGCCATTGTAGGTAGAAAAATCTTTGATCTTTCAGTTTAGGGAGTCTGTCAGCACAAAATGACAATGCACAACAAACTGTTCTTTTCAACATATCTTCATCCCTTCTCCCTTAATTGAAAATATCAGTTTTATGGGAGTTGGAGGAGGGCAAAGATAAACAGAAAACACGTAGGTGCGACGGTTCAATGATGTAAGGTCAAGCCAATGGTGCACCGAGCGCTTGTGCTTGGTTTGAACAGTCATTTGGTGCTGACAGACTCCTTTTAAACATTGCAACTTAGTGACAGATTTCACACGCTCCTGGTGAAGTCTTGATACGAAACGTGCGTTGGGGTGGTGGGGACCTTCCATCCAAGTTTATATGTATGTAAGGGTTGCCATCTTGCTTGTTGTAGTGTATGGATTCCTAATAGCTTAGCCGATAAGAAGCTCACACACCAATGAAAAAAAAACACTGTGGTTTATAGCAGACTACTGAAGGCAATAATCCTGAATTTCACTAACTTAAGGGTATGCCACACTAAACAACATCGCTAACGGGATCGCTAAAAAACGTCACTATTTAGCGATCCCGTTAGCGATGTTGTTGTGTGCGGCATGCAGCAACGACGTGGCCCCTGCTGTGATCTCGTCCGTCGTCCTGATCGCTCCGGACCCTATTCTGATCGTCGGCGTCCCGCTGGGTAAGTATATATCGCTGAGTGTGGCACCTTTTTAGCGGTACTTTTGTACCGCTAAAGTCGTTAAGGAGATCGCTAACCGCGATAGCGTCCTTAACGACATCGCTAAATGTGGCCGACACTAGCGATATTGTAAACGATCCCGCTAGCGATCTCATTAGTATGCGACGCTAACGAGATCGTTAGCGGGATCGAGTAGTGTGGCAGTACCTTAAAGCAAGACTGAAATCTAGACATCCTGCTTATCTGCACATCCTCACACTGCAGCCAAATTAATTACCCTGGGTACAATGTGGTTACATTCTCCTAATGACATTATCTCACCAAAAGACCAGACATCAGATTTGCTGCTGAATTTGCTGTAGTTGAACACTTCAGGGGGCGACCATTTTACTGGAAACTTGGCTCCACATGAACTTGTGTACTGATCATCCAGAACATACCTGGTTTTAGTAACAGAAGAGATATGGATAACATAAATAACATATAATAATGCAGAAATCATCCAATGTCTAGGAAAAGAAAGAAAATGATAAATGTAATCAACATGAGACAGTTTGACCACATCTCAGCGCTCCATCAAACTGCATTGAAAATTGATAATATAAGTATTTGACACCATGAATATAGTGTTCCATCATTAAAGTCAGATAAATGTCCGATAGCAGCTTCTGGAAAAGTATAAAACTAATAGGTAATAATTATTAAAAAAAATAATAATCCTAAAAATACAAGAAAAAAACATATAAAAGTAAGTAATTATAACATTTGTTTTCCAAATATACCCCCATCCAGGCATGACTGACATTTCTAGGTCCGTACCAGATCTAAATGGAGGCCACAGGACTGTCAACCAAGCCTGGTAGGACAGGTTCGGAGACTGGCCCGCCTATCTGACTCTTCCTGACAGCAGCACTGCCCTGATGACTCTTTGCTGGTAATGAACACACAGAGGCACATTTGGCAACATTGCCAGGTCATGGTAGCAGTTTGAGGCGCTAAAGCAACCTAAAAGGTTTTCCTAAAGTATTAGGAGCAGAAACATTTTTCTGTATCCCTAAATTGATGGTGCTGTACTGTTGGTGGGAAGTGGTGATAGAGAGAACATCGTCTCATCTGGAAAACACGAGTCCAGGCTCCGGAGCCTTTAAGAATCTAACAATGTTATTCTTTGGTTTGTCGGTGGAAACCATTAGCTATTGACATCAATAACACGCTCAAAACACGGATTTTGGTAAAAACTTACCTGTAAAATCCTTTTCAGCGAAGGAAGGAAGAGAGACACAGTATTCATTACTGATGGGTAGGCGGAGCCCCAGATCAGGATGTTACCTCAGATCAAAAGAGTGCTGACTGGCTGGCCCCTCCAGCTCGGGCTCCTCCTACTCAGCTCCAGTCGTACCAAAGCTTTTAGAAAAAGAGCCAAGATCACCAGCGGAGCAACATAACCCCTTCTGAAGGAACTTCAGAGAAAAAACACAAGGATACAGGTTATGCATGCAAAGAAAGCCAAAAACCACAGAGTTCCAGGTACTATTCACGGAACCTGACTACTGCGATGAGCTGGCGATGCTGGAACAGAGCCTTAGCGCGCTGACCTCAGCCCAGATAATCGCTATCAGATAAGGGTCGCGCTGCATCTGAAAACATCAAAACACTTCTGCCTTGGGAGGGTGCTGTGTCTCTCTTCCTTCCTTCGCTGAAAAGGATTTTACAGGTAAGTTTTTACCAAAATCCGTGTTTCAGCTGCAGATGGAAGGAAGAGAGCCACAGTATTCATTACTGATGGGACGTCCCAAAGCAGTTCAAAAATAAGGGTGGGAAAAACCAACAAAAGGCAGAAACCCAACAACCTTAACAACAAAGCGCAACCAGCGCTAAACACAAGTTCATCCAGAACTTTAAACTACAGCTGCCTGCAGGACCCTACGTCCGAGGGCTGCATCAGCGGAAGCACTGACGTCCACTTTATAAAACCTTGTAAACGTGTGGACAGAGCGCCAAGTTGCCGCTCGGCAGAGCTGCACTGCCGAGGCACCTTGATGAAAAGCCCACGATGAGGCCACAGCTCTCGTGGAATGGGCTCGAATCTTAATCGGGCAAGATTCACCCCGAAGGCGGTAAGCTTCCAAAATAGCTGACCGGATCCAACGAGCTATAGAATCCTTGGAAGCTCGTTGACCACGCCGACGACCTGCTGGAACCACAAACAGGGAGTCCGTCTTACGAAAACCTTGAGTAATAGATAGATAAAACTTCAAGGCCCGCACTAAATCCAATGTGTGTAAATCTCGCTCTTTCGCATTCTTCGGATCCGGACAGAGTGAAGGCAACACAATATCCTGGTTAACATGAAATTGTGACACCACTTTAGGCAAAAAATCACCCCGAGTGCGAAGCACTACACGATCCGGAAAAAACTCCAGAAAAGGAGGCGAACAAGAAAGAGCTGCCAACTCAGAAACTCTCCTCAAGGAAGTGACTGCAACAAGGAAAGCCACCTTCCAAGAAAGTAAAGAAAGGCTAGCAGAAACCATAGGCTCAAAAGGTTTATGCTGAAGAGCCTCCAAAACAAGGTTGAGCCGCCAAGGAGACACGGGTGCCTTCCGCGGCGGAAACTTACGAGATATACCTCGGAAAAAGGAGAGCACGTCTCTATTTGAAGCAATGGTTCTCCGGAACAATAAGGACAGAGCAGAAATCTGACCTTTCAGAGTGCTGACTGCCAAACCCTTGTCTAGCCCATGCTGCAGAAAAGCCAACAGGTTGGGAATGGAAAATTTTCTCGGGTTCCGAGAGGACCCCAAACACCACGAAAAGAAGGTTTCCCAAATTTTGTGGTAAATCCTAGTAGTAGCCGGACATCTTGCAGCACGAAGGGTAGCAATGACCTCGGCTGAGAAACCTCTACGGGTCAAGATTTCGGTCTCAAGAGCCACGCCGTCAAACGCAGGGACATCAAGTCCGGATGACAAACGGGCCCCTGAGTCAACAAGTCCGGTTGAAGAGGGAGTGGAAAAGGAGGTGCCGCCAACAGCGACATTATTGTCGAGAACCACACCCTTCTTGGCCAGTCTGGAGCTATCAAAATAGCTGGAATTCTCTCTAGTCTGATCCGATGCAGTACTAGAGGAAGTAAGGATATCGGCGGGAATACATAGATCAGCTCGAACTGATCCCACTGAGCCACTAGAGCATCCACCGCCACCGCCTTCGGGTCCTTGTACCTGGACATGAATGTCGGTAACTTGGCATTGGACCTGGATGCCATCAAATCCACTTGGGGGGTTCCCCAGCGAGAGCACAGTAGTGCAAAAACTTCCGGGTGGAGGCTCCATTCCCCGGGATACATCCTTCTGCGACTGAGAAAGTCCGCTGTAATATTCTGAACCCCTGGAATGTGAATCGCCGAAATGGCTGGTACACTGGCCTCTGCCCAAATCAGAATTCGGGACACCTCTACCATGAGTCTGGAACTCCTTGTCCCACCTTGGTGATTGATATACGCGACAGCCGTCGCATTGTCTGTCTGCACTCGGACTGGCAGACCGCTCAAAGGGACCGTCCAATGTTGGAGGCAAAGGAAAATCGCCCTCAATTCCAGGATGTTGATCGGAAGAAAAGACTCTTCCGATGACCATACCCCCTGAATCCAGAGATTGTTCCAAACACCCCCCCAGCCCGTCAGGCTGGCATCGGTGGTTATAACTGACCACTTCGGAGGGAGGAAAGACTTCCCCAGGGAGAATGCCCCTGGACGTAACCACCATTCTAGAGAATCCCGCACCGCGCGAGAAATGGTGACACTGCAATCCAGCGATTGCGACTGGTTCCATCGACTCAAGATGAACCTTTGGAGAGTCCTGGAATGGAACTGGGCAAAAGGAATTGCCTCCATGGACGCCACCATCAGTCCCAGAAGACGCATACACTTCCGTAGGGACATTGCCGTTGAGGATTTCATAATCTGTACATGTCGAAGAAGACATGACTGTTTGTCTGGTGGTAGGGAAACTACCGACCGAAACGTGTCGAGATGCATTCCCAAAAAGAGGATTGTCCTCGATGGTTCCAGGGACGACTTCTCCCAATTGACCAGCCAACCGAAGTCCTTCAGAAACTGAAGAGACAAATCCCGAGCCGTCAACGCCTCCTCCTCCGAGGAAGCCACGATCAAAAGATCGTCCAGATAAGGGAGAATCGTAATCCCCTGTCTTCGAAGGATTGCCATGAGGGGCGCCAGAATTTTTGTAAAGACCCTTGGCGCTGAGGCTAAGCCGAACGGCAGAGCCACGAACTGGTAATGATTCTGACCTATGGCAAATCGAAGAAAGCGCTGATGAGCCTTTCCGATGGGAATATGCAAATAGGCGTCGCGAATGTCGATTGACACCAGAAAATCGTTCTGTGACAGAGCTGCCACAACGGAACGAAGCGACTCCATGCGAAATTTCCGGGCATGGACATGCCGGTTTAATCGCTTGAGATCCAGAATCGGGCGAAATTTGTTCTCCTTTTTGGGAACTATAAAAAGGTTGGAATAAAAACCTTTCCTTCGGTCCTCTGACGGAACCGGTATCACTACACCCTTTTGTAGCAGAGATTCGACCTCTCGCTGTAGAGCGACAACAAGCTCGGGTTCCGACGGAACGTGAGATTGACAAAAAACATTTGGGGGTCGAGAAGCAAACTCTATGAAATAGCCTGCCGACACTATCCGCGTTACCCAGGAATCTGGAACGCGAGCCATCCAAGTCTCCTTGAAAAGAAGCAGGCGACCCCCCACTCGAGAATCCTCGAGTGGACCCCTGGCGTCAATCCGACTTTGCGGGCTTCTTGTCAAGTTCCCGCTTGTCCTGGCGGAAACTCTGCTTCCAGGGAGTACGAGTTTTCTGAGAGGATTTCTTTCCTGAGAAGGAAGGACGACCCGATCCCCACGAGGAGTGACTAGATCGTCCTCGGCCCCGAAAGGACCGCCGACCACTATAGACACCAGGCTTACTGGACACAGAGGCCATGGCCCTACGCTGTGGTAATGCTGATTCCTTCGCCTTAGCCTTGGAAATCAGCTCTGTGAGGTCGGATCCAAAAAGATGGCCACCCTTGTAAGGTAAGGCCAACAACCCTTGTTTGGAAACTGCGTCCCCGGCCCACTGTCTGAGCCATAAAGCTCTTCTGACTGTGACCGCTGAAGCTTGCGCTTTGGCCAGCAGAGATGCCGTATCCAGACCGGCATCAAAGATATAACAGGCTGCCGTTTCTAACCATTCACAAGTTTCCCGTATCTCAGATAACGGAGATTCATTTTGCAACTCCGTCTTCAGACGTGCCAACCAGCTTAGAGAAGCTCTAGCAGCACACATGGATCCTAGCACTGCTCGAAATCCATGACCCGCAGCCTCATAGCTTGCTTTTGCCGCCACTTCTGCCTTTCTATCCAAAGGCTCCTGTAAGCTCGCTTTTCCCTTAATAGGGAGTAGTGAGGATTTACTAAGCTGAGATAAAGACACATCCACTTCAGGAGCAGAAGTCCAATTATCCTTTAACTCCGCAGAGCAAGGATAAAGTGTATCAAAGAAATGCGTTCCATGAAAACGCTTATCTGGACATAGACGTTCCTCCTCTATTACACTATTAAGCTCATCCAGAGCTGGCAATGTTGTACGCGAAGCACGGGACTCCTGGAACATGCGTGCTGATTTACCAGGACGACTAGTTACCTCCTCCGGTAACTGTAATATATCTCTCATGGCTTCAATCAATGCCTCCGTACGCTTCGCCATAGAGGAACGCCCCTGCGGCTCGTCCGCATCTGAATCGGATATTTCTCCATCCGAATTTAAAGGGGAACTCTGCCCAATATCAGATACATCTGACTCGCTTCGTGTAGAGGCCGGTAACGGCCTGCGTCGCTTCCTCTGAGAGGAATTAGCAGACACATATTGACCTAAAAGGTCAGACAAGTTGTTGATCGATCGAGCGATATCGTCCAATTTTCCACCGCTGTCGACCGCAGCGCTAGACGCTGTGGAGGTCTGCGTATCTGATTGCCGTAATGGCACTGGGACGTGGTCCGCAGCATCTGAACCCTGTTCAGACATGTCTCACCTGTATGAGCAGGTCAAAGCGGTAATACCAGCAAAAACTATGCGGTTTTTTTTTTTTTTTTTTTTAAACGCTGAAGGGTTAACGCTCCACCAAGCAGGGTTACCCCAGCGGTATTCAGTCAAAAAATTTTAGCTGGTAGAAATAACCCTCAGAGGGGTTAATATTGCAAACTCACCACAATATATATATTTGTGAGCCCCAGCCAATTTTTATGTCTCTAATGAGACTGCAGCTGCAGGATAGCGATCGCTGCGCTGCAGAGTGAGGAATCAGCACTCACCCAGCTGGCCGTGGTGTCTTATGAGGAGAGGAGCGGTCTGAGGAGCCCAGGAGCCTGTGTAATGGCCGCCACAGTGAGGGAGTCGCAGGAGAAACGCCAGAGCGCGCGTCTTCCTGCTCAGAAGACCGGGAATAGTTAGGCCACGCCCCCCGCCAGCTCGAATATTGAGCGCGAACTCCCCCGCTCCTGCTCCCTCTCTGTCCTGCAGGTATCTGCCTGCGGACAAAAAATCACCACATCTACTTGTAACAGCGCTGTCACAGCAGCGCTGAAGCATACTGACATACATGTAGTAGCGCTGTCACAGCAGCGCTGAAGCATACTGACATACAAGTAATAGCGCTGCTCATCCAGACGCTAAAGCACTCACACATAATTATAATCAAAAATTTGTGTGGAGTACTCACCAGCCAAGGCGCCACAGGGACCCTCAGGGGTTTCTGGCGCTGTGCCCATGCTTCCCCCCAGGGCGAAGAACGCAGTGACCGCACGTGTGGTTTGCGTCACGCCAGGGAAGCTCTCCTCATCCCCCAGGGCCGGCAAGGATTCTGCAGGGACTTTAAGTAAATACACATCCGCCAAGGGAGAGGTTGGGGTACAGCAGCGCTGGTACCCCTGAGACCTCTAGACCAACTGGTGATCCAAGTCTCCTGTCCGAATATAAAATAATAAAATCTTCTGAGGAGCTGCATTAGCAGCGACCATCCTCTGGACCTCAAATCTTAGACTGGAGCTGAGTAGGAGGAGCCCGAGCTGGAGGGGCCAGCCAGTCAGCACTCTTTTGATCTGAGGTAACATCCTGATCTGGGGCTCCGCCTACCCATCAGTAATGAATACTGTGGCTCTCTTCCTTCCATCTGCAGCTGAAATGCTGTGCAACAAAAGCTATGCTGGGACTTTTAGTACCACATTAGTGCTGAACATTAGCATGTGCGATAGTTACGGTAATTCAATATGACAGCCAGCCTTGCAGACAATTTTTATTTTTTAAATAGAAAAGGAAAAATGACTGCACAGGTTTTATGAAAAAAAATATTGCTATATTACAAGCGCTTTTACTTTTTTTTTTTTACAAGCACTTTTCTGTCTCTTTTGATTTTGGGACATGTTGTTCTTGCAATTTTCATGGTGTTTTCAAAGTCCTATAGGAAAAAGCCATAAAAATAACTACATAGAAAATAAGACTGTGCACTGTGTGTGAGACTGGCCAAACAAAGCTTCATGTTACGGTCTGTAGAGTAAGTAACTATTGTGGGAAAAGACCACAAGAGACATTTCCTGTCCGATCTGGTGACCCGAAGATCAGGATGTAATTTTAGACTACCACAATCGTCTCACAAATGGATCCCGCAGTCAAAAAAAGATGATATTCAGCTTAACAAGATATCTACATAATTAGAACTACAACTGATTTATCTAACCATGGAGCAACAGCCTGAACTCAATATGCCTTGATAAGAAATGGTCTTTTAACCATGAAGATTCACACTTAAAGCAATCTGTACGCACAAAAGGACTGTTCAAAACAAGCACAGGCGCTCGGTGAAGAAGCACACCCTCAGTTCCATGTTTTCCATCTTCAACCTCTTCTGTCTCCTGTAAAACCAGATCTGTCAAGTAAAGAAGCGCATGGCTGAGAAAGATGGGAATCAAGCAGGTGGGAAGATGCACTGAACTTTTTGGCACCGCCATGGTGCACAAATCGCCAATGCTTGGTTTACACAGTCATTCTGTGCTGACAGAGTCCCTTTAACTGTTTCATGACAGATGCATATACAGTGTGCTGTCATCACTTGACAAGTTGCAGCAGCTTTCAAGGGATTCCCTTGCAACCACCTGAATGTAGACGTATCTAAGACACTAAATAAAAGTTTGCTCAAAATTTTACTTTGTGCAGGAGCATAAAGCCATGAAAGACGGCAAGTACATTAATGAGTACTAGTATGACGAATATGCCAGTAACCATTTCATTGGAATGGGGTGGAGGCAAGAAACTGCAGTCTGAAGGCAGTTACTAAACGTCTGATTCGGTGTTACTGTATCTGCCTCCATGTTACGCAGCAGCCGATTATGATTGCTGGACCTCGGAGTGAAGATAGATTCACACGTATCCAATCAGGCAGTCAAGTTTGGGTCAGGTGACTTGTGGTTGTTCTCTTTACATTGTGGTCAATATTCGGATTTTGGGAAGCATGTTGCCTGTGGTTAGGGCAACATGATCTTAATGAAAGGGTTCTTTTAAAGGGATACTCTCAAGATTCAAACCTGTCCCCTTATCCACGGGATAGAATATAACTTACCAATCACTGGGAGTCCAACCCTTGAGATCCTGACTGATCCTGATAAAAGGCGCTCTGAATAGCCCCATGTAAATGGAGCGGTGCTTGTTTGTAAAGTGACGCAGAGCGGTAGTCGCAACCGAGCCGCTGTCCGGCTGTGCTCTGGCACTTTACAGATAATATAGGTGTGGGGTGCGTCACGCTCACTTGCAGGCCGCAGGTCGACCTCTGGGCTTCTGTCCTCAGGAGCCGCCGCACACAATGCATGGGACACCAGGATCTTTGAAACAGTTAAACTTTTACTAATCAGTCCAAGTTCATCAGATGGGTACAGGTGGGAAAGGGCACAGCAATTCAGTTTCCTCCTTCTTAGCACAACTCCTCTTCAGTGCTGTCATTAGCTCGTCCTGGACTAACCCCAAGCCCACTGATTCTATCAGTGTCAGGGATTTCTCGTCCACCTTGGCAGTGCACCCGGGACCAGCCATCACCTTCCGTCTATGTGGGTCCCTGTCTATCTTTCTGCGCTCCAGAGACACGATGTATCTGGTAGTCCCTATGCCACACCTTAGGCTCTGGACAGGACAGGAGTGACTGCTCAGGATCCCAGTAATGCCTCCCAGTGACTGGAACAAGCGACACAAGCTGCCCCTAACAACCCACCACCCCACCTGAACGTAAACCCATTCCACACTTCACTGGCTGACACTGAAGTCCGTCTAACCAGGAAGCGCCCCCTTCTTATCAGCACTAGTGCCCCCCACTGGGCTAATCCTGCTCTTAACCATTTTATATAGCATACAAAAAGTGAAACACGAACGGCAGCTAGGCAGTATCTTGGTAACATGCTCACATATGATCCTTATTAACTGATAGATGACGGTATACCCAAACCGGTATAGCGGTGCTCAGCATGAAAAAACTTTCATATGTGCAAAAGGCATGAGCACAAGAAATGCGGCACTCATCGGATGGAATTAAAAACCAAAGTCCTTTATTTACATCGAAAAGTGTGGACCAGGTTAAAATCGGGCAGGTACGTGCAGGAGTCCGTTGTCTGTTCATGTTCCCTGCACGTACCAGCCCGATTAACGACCAAGCCATTTTGTAGGTTAAGGACCAGGCCAATTTTTACATTTCTGACCACTGTCTCTTTATGTGCTTATAACTTTGGAACGCTTCAATGGATCTTGGCGATTCTGAGATTGTTTTCTCGTGATATATTGTACTTCATGGTAGTGGTAAAATTTCTTCGATATAACTTGCGGTTATTTATGAAAAAAACTGAAATATGGCGAAAATTTAGAAAATTTTGCAATTTTCAAATTTTTATGCCCTTAAATCACAGAGATATGTCACAAAAAATAGTTAATAAATAACATTTCTCACATGTCTACTTTACATCAGCACAATTTTGGAAACAAAATTTTTATTTGTTAGAAAGTTATAAGGGTTAAAAGTTGACCAGCGATTTCTCATTTTTCCAACAAAATTTGAATTCCACACAAGTTTCACAGCAGCACAGCTCTTATCTCTAACAATGTCACAGACAGAGTGATAAGGTGTAGCTGAGCTACTGTTTCCAGCATTTGACACACTGCTGTGATTGAATAGTTACATTTAGTATCCAATTACAGCAGTCAGAGATGCAGAGATGCTGTCATTGTTCCCTGCATCTCTTCACTGACCTCCAAATGAAGTGATCACTCATGATCATGGCATCAGCAGGGTTAATCAGTCGGGGGCAGTGCTCAGCTGTCCCTGGCTGTTCCAGCACCTCCCCCCAGCTCTCACAGCAGCAGGTCAGCAGATTCCACTGCCAGCTTCTCCTCTGATCGGATAGGAAGTGCTGCATCTCCTGTGTGATCATGCTGTGTTTGGTCAGTCAGATTGACTGACCAATCACAGCGATCTGGATGCAGGGACCGATGTCATGGGTCCCTTCACTTCTTCCCGTGCCTCTCAGCTGTCATAGACAGCTGTCGGCACTAAACTACCACTGTTTGTTTACACACAGTGGTAGATCAAAGCCATGACGTGCAGAGTCCGTCAAGGTGCCAAAACTGACACCTGGCCATGACGGACTCTGCACGTCAGTGGACATTAAGGGGTTAACCTGGTCCACACTTTTGGATGTAAATAAAGGACTTTGGTTTTTAATTCCATCCGATGAGTGCCGCATTTCTTGTGCTCATGCCTTTAACCATTTTATATCTTAATGCTAACCTATTCTATATCTTATGCTGGCCTTATCCAATGCTATATTCACAGTATGCTCTAACACTCTATATACTGTACAAAACCTAAGGACGGTATTCACATAGTGTGTCTGTTCTTCAGGGGAAAGAACGGGGTAAGACAGTCCACATCCCTACACGATCATGCAATCTGCCGCTCCATTCATTCTTAATGGGACCGGCAGATAGCTGAGTATTATGAATGGAGCAGAATTGCGCTTGATTGAGCACCTCTAAATTTACCATGTGCTCTTCAGAGCCCAGGTTTTCAGGATTGTGGAGGTCCCAGCAGTCAGACACAGGAGGTTATCATTTATCCCATGGATAAGGAATAACTTCCAAACTTGAGAACGCATCGTCAACATAAAACTGTATTTAGACAATAGGTCATTTTATATTGTTTCCCTTAAAGGGGTATTCCCATCACTAAGATCCTATCTCAACATGTAGTAGATATAATGATAATAATCTTCATTTTTATTTAGCGCCAACATATTCCGCAGCACTTTACAGTTTGCACACATTATCATCACTGTCCCTGATGGGGCTCACAATCTAGATTCCCTATCAGTATGTCTTTGGAGTGTGGGAGGAAACCGGAGTACCCGGAGGAAACCCATGCAAACATGGGAAGAACATACAAACTCCTTGCAGATGTTGTCCCTAGTGGGATTTGAACCCAGGACTCCAGCGCTGTAAGGCTGCAGTGCTAACCACTGAGCCATTGTGCTAGCAAATACTTTCAATTAGAAATGTGGTATAGTTCTTCTGATTCTCTATATTGCTTACCCCATGTGCAGGGTATTGCAGCAACTTAGGTATGCATGATTACGACCACTAACAACTAACTGTCACTATATGACTGGTCGTAACCATGGATATCTAAGCTTCCGCACTGCCCTGCACATGGTAAGCAACATATGCAATATCCTCTTATGCCATGTCACAACCTTGTGCACAATTCTTAAAGATTCTTGTTGTAGATCAGAAAGATAAGTGCAATTCTATTTCTGCTTCTCTTTTCTTTAGAAGTGGCAGTGGCATACAAATAATCTGCCAGCAATGAAAATTCTGTATCCAGACAACTCTGTACAAGGCGGGGACACATGTCTGGAGGAAGGGGACCCTAAATTCCTGGAGTTTTTATCATCTATAATCATATTGATTGTGTTAGGCTGTGTGTCTTCCCTTTTAGAAGCAGCGGTCCATTTGTATGTCCGTTCTTGTTGGGAGGGAAGAGTTAATGAAAAATATAACTTCCTGTGGTCTCTTCCTCTTTCTCCTACCAGAAGTCATGGCAGAACTCGCTGCCCCTGTATTCACACTGCAGACATGGCTGACCTCTCATACAGTGATGGTGCTATACCCTACATGTGATGTCTGCAGCTTCACGTAGTCCTGGTGTGATGGTGACAGTGGGAAGTGTGTGACAGGAGGAGCAGCACAAGGACAGGCATTTTACTCTGCTCAAGATGGAGTGTCAAGGAGGACACGTATTACACACAGGGATGAGCGAACCCGAAAGTTCCTAGTGTCCAGTACCGAACACTGAACACAACATTTTACTGTATGTCCTCCGGTTTCCTGTTTGGGTTTGCCTGTCTAATAAACCTTGTTGAAAAGCGGCAGTGCAGCCAATAATCAAGATTTTAGACTGTGGGCACTTCCAGAGTCATCACAGCAATGACAAGTATTGGCATGGCTGCAACTGGTGGGTGCAGCGTGTGCCCCGTCCTATATAAAGACCAGATCACTAATGCCGCCGCCGTTATGCTCTTGTTGATGTAGGGATAGAAAGCATCTGGAGTGAGAAACAGATTCTGACTGCGCACTCTGCAAACACAACTCTTCCTGTACTCTGTAACCCCTATATGTGCCTTTTCTGTGGTAAAAGCCGCTGTGTGTACCCTGCAAACCTCTGCTCTTGGTCTAGCACCTCCTCTCTTCTTGCGATGCCATCTTCCTTCTTGCTTCATCCCTTATGTCATCCACACAGTCTTGCCTACATTGCGCTCCTGTTGAGGGCAGAGCAAAGGACTGCAGTGCGCAGGTGCCAGGAAAGGTCAAAAAGCCTCGACGCATGTTCACTGCAGTACTTTGCTCAGCCCTAGTCAGGAAAGAGAAGTACACCTGCGGAGGAGATCGATGCCGGGGAGACTGTGTGGATGACATAGGGATGAAGCAAGAAGGAGGACAGCATCGTAACAAAAAGGAAGGCGCCAGACCAAGAAGAGCGACACCCCTCAGACCGTAACGCCATTCAGGTGAGTATAATAAATGCTCTTTTTCTTGTCTTGCATGTCGGGTTGTGAGTCGATATACAGCATTATAGAATGCTGTATATCAGGCCTGAAAAGCGGTGGCCATATCTGTTGTGAACATTTTGGAGACGACTTCGGAGCTGAAGCTCCCTCTGGTGGTTGCTGAGGGTATTGAACCTATCTTGAATACCAAGAGTCCTACACTCGCAGATAACAAGTGGGTGTCAGGTGGTACTGACTGGCCTGATATAAGTGAGCTGATCTCCCATGATCCTCGCCGGTGATCAATTGTGCTTCCTGGTTTAGTTTGGAATTCAGCTTGCTTTCCTGCTGTCTCCTGCTTGCGTTCAGATAAGTCTCTTTCAGTTTTTTTTACTGTGGTTTGAATTCCTTGCTTTTTGCTGCATTGCTTTTTGTCTTCAGCCGGGTCCCCTATTGGGGGCTTTAGCTGTTCTCAGTTCGTTTTTTGTATTTGTTCATTTGCTCAGTTCTTGTGATATTTTTCTGCTGGGTAGCTGCGTGTCCACACCAGAGATCTAATATAGGTGGTCGAGACCATGTGGTCTCAGTGTTTTTGGATTCAGAAGTGTTGGAGTTTTTCCTAGGGTTTTTCTGGGTTGCAGAAAGTATTCTCTCCTGTGCTGTCCTATCTAGACAGTTTTGGGCCCCAGCGTTTGCTCAATCTATTTTCTGTCTGTGTTTGTATTTTCATCTTGTCTTGCCATTA
The DNA here is from genome assembly GCA_033576555.1 of Oophaga sylvatica. Classification (NCBI taxonomy): domain Eukaryota; kingdom Metazoa; phylum Chordata; class Amphibia; order Anura; family Dendrobatidae; genus Oophaga; species Oophaga sylvatica. The sequence continues at coordinate 87,469,604 of JARQOD010000001.1, forward strand.
TATGTTTGGGGGGTTCCTACTCTTTTGGGGTCTACTCTGGGGCAGTTAGCTTTCCTCTTTCCATCTTCAGGGATAGCTATCTCTCCGGCTGTGCCGAGGCGTCTAGGACCACCGTAGGTACGCTCCACGGCTGCTTCTAGTTGTGCGGTTAGTTTAGGGGTCTGCAACCTATTAGTTTCCAACCTCTCTGGTGTTAGGGTGCCCATGCAGTTTTTTGCTCCTGCCTCTTCAGCTACCATAACATAACAGAATCACCGGCCATACTGAAAATTCTATGGTACTCAATAGAAGGGAAAAATAGTAAAGGAAAAAAAAAAAGTTGTCAGAGTTATCAGAAATTTTTTTTTTCCTGTTTGTTGCATTTTTTCCCTCTTTTTCTCTGGGGGCTGAGGAGGGATTTTTTCCCCAAAGGAGGTCAAGCATTTGTCCGATCGTGTGGAGCAGCTTGCTGCTGAGGTTCGGAGTATTGCTATCTATCTTGCTGGGTTGCCTGCTGTGGAACCTAGGATCCCTCTGCCGGATTTGTTTTTGGGGGATCGGTCTAAGTTTTTGAATTTTAAAAATAACTCTAAGTTGTTTTTTGCTTTGAAGCCTAAATCCTCAGGGAACACAACGCAGCAGGTTCAAATTGTCATCTCGCTGTTGCGCGGTGACCCTCAGGATTGGGCCTTTTCCTTGACACCTGGGGATCCTGTATTGAATGATGTTGATGTATTTTTTCAGGCTCTGGGGTTATTGTACGATTAACCCTAATGTTACTGATCAAACTGAAAAAAGCTTGTTGGCATTGAATCAGTGTCATGAAGCCGCTGAGCTGTATTGTCAGAAATTCAGAAAGTGGGCAGTCCTTACTAAATGGAATGATGATGCTCTGGCAGCTCTTTTTCGGAAGGGTCTGGCAGAGACTGTAAAGGATGTTATGGTGGGATTCCCTGTCCCCTCTGGTCTCAATGACTCTATGTCATTAGCTATTCAAGTTGACAGACGTCTGCACGAGCGTAGAAATATGCGTGAGATTATGATGCCTTGCGGGCCAGCCCCTGAGCCCATGCAGTGTGATGGAGTGACTTCTGGGGCACAGCGTCATGAATTTCGTAAGCGTAATAAGTTATGCTACTATTGTGGTGACACTTCTCATGCTATTTCCGTCTGCCCCAAGTGGGGAAGACATTTTGCGCGCTCAGTTGTTTTGGGTAGTGTTCAGACTAAATTTCTGTTGACTGTAACCTTGATTTGCTCCATGTTCACATTTTCAGCTCAGGCTTTTGTTGATTCAGGGGCAGCTATAAACCTGATGGATTTTGACTTTGCAAACGTTGTGGTTTTCCTATGATACCCCTGCGGAAGTCTATTCTTTTGCTGGGCATTGATTCTACCCCCTTAGCGGAGAATAAACCCCAGTTTTCTACACAGGTGATAATGTGGGTTGATCCGGACCACCAAGAGAATTGCAAATTTTTGGTGTTACATAATTTACATGACATTGTTGTACTGGCGTTTCTTTGGTTACAGACTCACAATCCTGTTTTGGATTGGAAGTCTGTGTCTGTGACCAGTTGGGGTTGTCAATGTGTTCGTACTGACACTCCTGTTTTTTTTGCCCCTCCCCCCAGTCTCAAGATGTTTTTTCTGCCTCCCCCCAGTCTCAGGATGTTCTTAACTATTTGACTGATTTTTCTGATGTGTTTAGTGAGAGTAAGTCTGCATCCTTACCTCCTCATAGGAGTTATGATTGTGCTATTGACTTAGTACTCGGTTGTAAATTCGCCAAGGGTCGGCTCTTTAATTTATCTGTACCTGAGCATGAGGCCATGCGATCTTATATCAAATAGTCATTAGAAAAGGGTCATATCAGACCATCCTCTTCACCCTTGGGCGCCGGCTTTTTCTTTGTGGCCAAGAAGGATGGCTCATTGAGGCCGTGTATTGATTATTGTCTCCTGAATAAGATCACTGTTAAATATCAATATTCGTTCCCTTGATTTCTGACCTATTTTCCAGAGTGAAGGGTGCTTGTTGGTCTACCAAGCTTGACCTCAGGGAGGCGTATAATCTTATTCGCATCAAGCACGGAGATGAATGGAAGACGGCGTTTAATACCCCAGAGGGGCATTTTGAGTGCATAGTGATGCCTTTTAGGCTCACTAATGCCCCTTCCGTCTTCCAATCCTTTATGAACGATATTTTCCGGGATTTCGTGGATAAATTTCTGATTGTTTATTTGGACGATATCTTGATTTTTTCCGATGACTGCGATTCTCATGTGGAACATGTTCGGACTGTATTCCGGATTTTGAGAGAAAACGCATTGTATGTGAAGGAATCAAAATGTCTTTTTGGCGTACAGAAGGTTTCATTTCTGGGATTCATTTTGTCTCCGTCTGTTATTGAATTGGATCCGGTCAAAGTTCAGGCCATTTGTGATTGTGTTCAACCCCCTACATTGAAGGCTCTTCAGAGATTTTTGGGTTTTGCTAATTTTTATCGTAAATTTATAGCTAATTTCTCTAGTATCGTGAAGCCTCTGACTGATTTGACCAAGAAGGGTTCTGATGTAGTGAATTGGCTCCTGAATAAGTTTCTGCGTTTCAGGAGCTTAAGCGGAGATTCACTTCTGCTCCTGTTCTGCACCAACCTGATGTTTCTCTACCATTTCAGGGGGAGGTTGATGCTTCTGAGATTGGTTCAGGAGCCGTTTTGTCCCAAAGGGATCCGGAGACCTCTAAGATTAACTCTTGTGCCTTTTTCTCTCGAAAATTTTCCCCAGCGGAACGTAATTATGATGTGGGTAATCGGGAGTTATTGGCCATGAAGTGGGCTTTTAAGGAGTGGAGACATTGGCTGGAAGGAGCCAAGCATCAGGTGGTGGTCCTCACAGACCATAAGAACCTGGTTTATCTTGAATCAGCCAAGCGACTTAATCCTAGACAGGCCAGGTGGGCCTTGTTTTTCACACGTTTTAATTTTGTGGTCTCTTTTCTCCCGGGCACTAAGAATGTTAAGGCGGATGCCCTCTCGAGGAGTTTCTTTCTGGATTCTCCTGAGGTAACTGAGCTTGCTGTTATTCTGAAGGAGGGTGTGGTTCTTTCCACTATCTCGCCCAATTTGAGACAGGCTTTGGAGAAATTTCAGGAGGATAAACCTGAACGTTGCCCTGCTGGGAGATTGTTTGTCCCAGACCAGTGGAGGAAGAATGTGATGTCCGAGATTCATTGCTCCACGTTGGTCAGCCATCCTGGTATTTTTGGTACCAGAGATTTGGTGAGTCGGTCCTTTTGGTGGCCCACTTTGTCTCGTGACGTCAGGGACTTTGTGCAGTCCTGTGGAACTTGTTCTCGGTCCAAACCTTGCTCTCACTCTAGTGGTTTGTTAATGCCATTGCCTGTGCCCAAGAGGCCATGGACCCATATCTCTATGGATTTTATTTCCGACCTCCCTGTCTCTCAGAGAATGACCTTTATTTGGGTAATCTGTGATAGGTTTTCCAAGATGATACATCTTGTGCCACTACCTAAGTTGCCATCCTCCTCCGAGTTGGTGCCCTTGTTTTTTCAACAGGTGGTTCGGTTGCACAGTTTGTTTCCAGATTTTGGAGGACATTTTGTTCCAAACTGGGAGTTCAGCTGTCTTTTTCCTCTGTGTTCCACCTCAGACCAATGGACAAACTGAGAGAACAAACCAGACCTTGGAGACTTATTTGAGATGTTTTGTGTCTGCTGATCAAGATGACTGGGTCTCTTTTTTGCCTTTGGCTGAGTTTGCTTTGAATAATAGGGCTAGTTCTGCCACCTTGATGTCTCCATTTTTCTGCAATTTCGGGTTTCATCCTCTATTTTCTTCGGGGCAGGTGGAGGCTTCTGTCTGTCCTGGTGTTGACTCTATTGTGGAGAGAATGCAGCTGATTTGGGATCAAGTAGTGGATAAGCTGTCTCTCTCTCAGGAGAAGGCCCAGCGGTTTGCCAACCGACATAGGACTGATGGTCCTCGATTTAAAGTGGGTGACTTGGTTTGGTTATCCTCAAAAAATATCCCTATGAGGGTCGCGTCTCCAAAATTTAAGACAAGGTTCATTGGACCTTATAAGATCGTGGAGATTATTAATCCCGTTTCCTTCCATTTGCTTCTTGCAGGAACATTCAAGATTCACAACATATTTCACAAATCTTTATTGAAGAGATTTGTCGAGCCAGTGGTTCCTATGGCTGCGCCTCCTGATCCTGTCCTCCTGATCCTGTTTTGGTTGAGGGCAATTTGGAGTATGTGGTTGAGAAGATATTGGATTCTCGTTTGGCCAGGCGGAGACTCCAGTACTTGGTGAAGTGGAAAGGCTATGGTCAGGAGGACAATTCGTGAGTGTTTGCTTCTGACATTCATGCTGAAAGACTGGTCCGTGCCTATCACTGAGCTCATCCTGATCGTCCTGGTGACACAAGTGAGGTTTCGGTGACCCCTCCTCAAGGGGGGGGGGTACTGTTGTGAACATTTTGGAGACGACTTCGGAGTTGAAGCTCCCTCTGGTGGTTGCTGAGGGTATTGAACCTATCTTGAATACCAAGAGTCCTACACCCGCAGATAACGAGTGGGTGTCAGGTGGTACTGACTGGCCTGATATAAGTGAGCTGATCTCCCATGATCCTCGCCAGTGATCAATTGTGCTTCCTGGTTTAGTTTGGAATTCAGCTTGCTTTCCTGCTGTCTCCTGCTTGCGTTCAGATAAGTCTCTTTCAGTTTTTTTACTGTGGTTTGAATTCCTTGCTTTTTGCTGCATTGCTTTTTGTCTTCAGCCGGGTCCCCTATGGGGGGCTTTGGCTGGTCTCCGTTCGTTTTTTGTATTTGTTCATTTGCTCAGTTCTTGTGATATTTTTCTGCTGGGTAGCTGCGTGTCCACACCAGAGATCTGATATAGGTGGTCGAGACCGTGTGGTCTCAGTGTTTTTGGATTCAGAAGTGTTGGAGTTTTTCCTAGGGTTTTTCTGGGTTGCAGAAAGTATTCTCTCCTGTGCTGTCCTATCTACTGTAGACAGTTTTGGGCCCCAGCGTTTGCTCAATCTATTTTCTGTCTGTGTTCGTATTTTCATCTTGTCTAACCGCCATTATATGTTTGGGGGCTTCCTACTCTTTTGGGGTCTACTCTGGGGCAGTTAGCTTTCCTCTTTCCATCTTCAGGGATAGCTATCTCTCCGGCTGTGCCGAGGCGTCTAGGACCACCGTAGGTATGCTCCACGGCTGCTTCTAGTTGTGCGGTTAGTTTAGGGGTCTGCAACCTATTAGCTTCCAACCTCTCTGGTGTTAGGCTGCCTATGCGGTTTTTTGCTCCTGCCTCCTCAGCTACCATAACATAACACATATCTCATATCAGTCAAACCTGGTGCCAGGGTCGCTTTAAGCCAGTGTGCAATCTGCACCTCCCATCTGTGACAGTACTGTCCTGTAAGCTGCTGTGTGTACTCTCCACCTCCCCCCGCCTGTGGGAGTACTGTCCGTGAAGCCGCTGGGTGTACTCTGCACACCCCGTGGGACTACTGTCCGTGAAGCTGCTGGGTGTACTTTGCACCCCCCCTGTGGGAGTACTGTCCTTTAACATGCTGGGTGTACTCTGCACCCCCCCAGTGGGTGTACTGTCCTTTAAGCCACTGGGTGTACTCTGCACCCCCCTGTGGGAGTACTGTCCTTTAAGCCACTGAGTGTACTCTGCACCCCCCTGTGAGAGTACTGTCCTTTAAGCCGCCGGGTGTACTCTGCACCCCCCCTGTGGGAATACTGTCCTTTAAGCCGCTGGGTGTACTTTGCATCTTCCCTGTGGGAGTACTGTCCTTTAAGATGCTGGGTGTACTCTGCACCCCCCTGTGGGTGTACTGTCCTTTAAGCCACTGGGTGTACTCTTATCATGCTTGACATCCACACATGGCTCGGCAAGGTACCCAACTGTACAGGTAGGGGACAGTTTGGGGTGAATGGAGATGATTGATGATGATGATCAAATGTTTTTACAGCAGGGTGGCATTCAGATCAGCTCCCTGGCATCACTGGAGGGTGGCTGGGGGGATACAGAGTACCCCAACCATATACCTCCCACCGAGGACAGCTTGTCGTGGTCTCTGGCAGCCTGGCACACATGAGCCAATACATGCTGCAGTCTCTGTACCATATAATACATTATATGGTACATTGAATTGTTTCAATAAAGCCCTCAGAAGATGGCAATGAAAAATCAACTGGACTGTTCACTTTCTACACACTTTTTGTGTGAGATGCAATCGACAGGATAACTGTGGTTTACACTTGCTCCATATAAGATAACCCAAATTCACACTGTACCTTCTTACCTTGTCATTCCAAAATCAGATACTTTTACTACCCCAAGGTCATTTACTAAACAGTTTCTGGCAGCCTGGAAAGAAAACAGATAAATGCTATTACCGCCATGATGACGCACTGTACATCAGGAAATCAGCACTAAATATAAAGTATTAACATGGAGAAATTCTCAAAAAACATGTTTGGCTAATGGGGGACAGAAGGCAAAATGAAGGATTTTAGTCGCTAACTAGTATTCCAATATACTTGTTTACTCGCAATAATATAATGATTCCTGTACAGTCATACAACTGGCCCAGAGAGAAGAAGTGTAGGGAGGGCTTGTGTGAGGGGTCATTAACATTGGGTCCTCCATGATGGTGGTGGGGAAAAGCAAAATGCCAATCAGTCAGAATAAATAGATCAGCGGTCCCCAACCTGTGGCTTGTGAGCTTCTTGTAGCTCACAGGCTCTTAATGTGTGGCTCACTGCTGATGAGCGGCTCACAGACCCTTTCTAAGTGGCTCACAGCTAATGGGTGGCTCACTGACCCCTGATGTGTAGCTGTATAGCTGTTGAGTGGTTCATGGCCGATAGGTGGCTCACAGGACCCTTGTTAGTGGCTCACAGGTGATGAGTGGTGTAGAGCTGATGAGAGGTTCACAGGCCCCTGATGTGCTCACGGCCAATAAGTGGCTCACGACTGATGGGTGGCTCGCGACTGATGTGTAGCTCACAGCTGTTGAGTGGTACATGGCCGATGGGTGGCTCACAGGACCCTTGTAAGTGGTTCACAGCTGATAAGTTGTTCACAGGCCGCGGATGTGTAGCTCATGGCTGATGAGTGTCTCACGGTCGATGGGTGGCTCACGGCCAATAAGTGGCTCATGGCCGATGGGTGGTTCACGGCCGATGGGTGGCTCACGACTGATGGGTGGCTCAAGGTTGTATACAGAAGGCATTATTACTTTACAAAGAGGATTTAGGAAAATATTGCAAAAGTCTCAGAAATGAGTGTCAGGCCTCTGTCACACCAGCTCTATTCCCACCCAGCACCGCCTCTTCTTGTTTGATTGACAGCCTCTATGCTGTGTGATTTCAAGCATATGAGCGACCAGTCAAGCAGAACAAAGCAGCACTGGGCAGGGAATAGAGCTGAAGTGTCCTAGGTTTCGTAAGAGCTTCCATGTGCTAAATGAATTTCAGTCTCATTTTCATATCTGAAACTGATTTCTCAGTAACGGAGGACCATACTACTATGTAAAGGTATTGCTGGACTGTTCTTTGAAAGAGCTACATGTGCACTTAAATAGTTTAAAGGGTGAAATCTTGTTGACAGATTCCCTTTAAGTGAGGTTGGAAAGGCTTGATTATGGCAATGTATCTCATAACAGAATATTTTTAGTCATGATTTTTTTGGGGGGTCCCTACATATAGATTCCTTACATGGCCAACTGGACGTAAATTGAGCAGCGCTGTGGAATTGAAGAACGTATATGCTGGCAATCAATGATGAGCTCTCCATGATTGTTAACATATATGGCAGAATGCATGGAAAACGGTTTCTTTAACATAATTTATTATAGCGATTATTCCTTTTATCTCTTTGATGAAGACAGTAATTGGTATCTATTCTCTACGGTTTTATGCCAATTTTAGATTTTCCTTCACTAATAACTGGAGTCGTCTCACTTTGCAAAACTGTGCCTTCTTTAATAATAATAATAATCTTTATTTATATAGCGCAACATATTCCCCAGCGCTTTACAGTTTAACAGTTTCAAAACACAAGTCATAAGTAACAAAGTTAACAATACAATAATTAAAGCAAAATAAGACGACCCTGCTCGTGAGAGCTTACAATCTACAATGAGGTGGGGGAGATACAAAGTACAGGTGTGTATATACAATGGTGCATTTACAATGATGGTCCAGCCATCTTGAGGGAGTGAGGGATGGATGGAGATAGTGAATGGGCTACACACACACTTACACATAGAATGACTTTGATTAGTGAATGTGATAGGCCGCTCTGAACAAATGTGTTTTGAGGGAGTACCTGAAACCATGCAAATTGTGGATAGTCCTAATTTCTTGGGGTAGAGCATTCCAGAGGATTGGCGCAGCGCGGGAGAAGTCTTGGAGTCGGGAGTGGGAGGTACGGATTAGTGCAGAGGTTAGTCGAAAGTCGTTTGCAGAGCGCAGCAGTCGGTTAGGCCGATAGATAGAAATGAGGGAGGAGATGTAGGGGGGTGCTGCACTGTGGAGAGCTTTGTGGGTGAGAACATGTACTTTGAATTGGATCCTATAATGAATGGGCAGCCAGTGTAAGGACTGGCGAAGAGCGGACGCGTCCGAGTACCGATTAGCCAGATGGATGAGCTGGCTGCTGCATTAAGGATGGACTGGAGAGGGGATAGTCGAGTAATGGGGAGGCCAAGTAATAGAGCGTTGCAGTAGTCCAGGCGGGAGTGGATCAATGCTACAGTGAGGGTTTTTGTTGTTTCCATGGTGAGAAAAGGGCGGATTCTAGAGATTTTCTTTAGGTGTAGGCGGCAAGAGCGGGCAAGAGATTGTATATGGGAGGTGAAGGAGAGATTGGTGTCAAACATAACACCCAGACAGCGACTTCTTTCCTTAATTGAAGCATGACAAGCCAACCACATCATATTGTGCAACCTTTCTTTACTTCGTTTGCAACATTTGCAAACTAATACATTTTATATGTTATTTTAAAGTGGATCTGTCATCAGACCTTGCTGTTGTATGTAATGGCAACATGGTATTGGGACCGGTCCCCTCTTTATTAGCCAAAATGCCCAGAAATGTTGCAGTTTTAATGGCTCATGTTAGTCAAACAACACATCACACAGGTCTTTGGGAGGTTCTAACCACGTACAAGGGGCGATATTAAACTAGTGGGGATTGAGCACAAATCTAGAACTCACCTAGATCTATGGCTACAAATAATAGATCTAATCGCAGGCATTTTGTAAAACCTGGAGACTTTTGGCCATCATCATAAAAAAAAATGTATTCTGATCTACAGTCTGAAAAGCTGGAGCTTCACTTTAATACAAATGGAGATTTCACATCGGGAGATGAATGGGGCCGGTGACTTCACCAATATTGATACCTCCAGGCCAATGTGTGTGACTGACATGTATCGTGCTCTAATTTACTAAATTAGGACAGGCGCACAATACCTGGCGACCTCCCCGGGAGGGATCTGTAGGTGTGACATCCATCATTCAGGAGCACAGTATGACACCTTATATAAAACACATTCTCTCCACGTAAATTTCACTATTATAAGAGGATTACCAGGTCACGGTGGATGAAACTGTTACTTTCCAGAAATTTCATGGCCTCGCACACGTCCTGACACATGCTGAGCAGAATGTCCGGATTGAACTGTCCATGTTTTTGGCGGAGGTAATTTAACAGGCAGCCATGTTCCATGAACTCAGTCACTATGTAAATCGGCCTCTTCTCTGTACATACACCATACAGCTGCACCAGCTTGGGGTGTGCCAGTTTCCTAGAAGAAAAAAAAAGCAAGAAATATTATATTCGGTGCATTTCAGTCAGCTATAAATTACCTATATTAATAAAGAAAAATGGACGTTGTATGTACAGTGTTTAGATAGGCCCAGGCTGTGTAATGAAAGAGTCGTATCCAACAAGTCATCAGTATGGAGATGGCTGTTATGATAGTCTGGGAGTTAAAACAGTCACAAATTTGACTAAGAACCATCATGTAGAATAACAAGGTCTAAAACAGACAGCTGTAATACCACATCTGTCATTGTCATAGAAATGCATTTAGTTTTTTTTGTGCTTGTGCAAATTTAACACCAAGTTGTTTAAACTTTCCAGATCATTAGATGGCAAGAGCACTGCAGATCGAGATGAGCGGATCGATTCTTGGAACTCTGGTCCAGGATCCGGTCAGTAATACCTGGTGGCTAGATGGGAGGCCAGCTCTTACCTTCTGGTATCCATGGTGCGGCATTTGACTTTTCAGAGCTGGCGCGATGTCATCTCTGTGATGTGACGCTGCATCCTGGCTACTCAAAAGGTATCACTGACTTGGACGTTGGACCGGAGACCAGACAATCAATTCACTCATCTCTAAGTACAGATCTTAACTATAACTCCATTATCGCGGCACAGGGGATCATTTTGTATTTCATTCAATTTTCACATGCACGTTATTAAGTCCCTATGTAACACTATAAGGCTCCAGTGGGACATTTAATTTTCCACGATTTCTCCATGCTTTTCTGCTACTTGTACGTGACTATGTGTAAAGGAATTGCAAGTAATCTTGAAACCATAAGAAAAAGTGAAATTTTTTGTGACTTTTGTAAAGTCGCTTGCAAATTTTTTTCCCATAAGTGCACAGATGTAGCAATAGTGGTTTCCTTTCTCTGCAAAATATATATATTTTTTATTTTTACAAAATGCTAAAAGCTTTATTAAAGGGAACCTGCCAGCTCAATTTTCCGCAATAAGCTGCGGCCACCGCCATTAGGGGCTTATCTACAGCACTCTATAATGCTGTAGATAAGCCCCAGATCTAACCTGAAAGAAAAGAAAAACAAGTTATATTATACTCACCCGGGAGAAGGTCCGGTCCGATGGGGGTCGCGGTCCAGGTCCGGCGCCTCTCATCTTCATGTGATGACGTCCTCCTCCTTGCTTCATGTCGCGGCTCCTGCGCAGGAGTACTGATTTGCCCTGTTGAGGGCAGAGCAAAGTACTGCAGTGTGCAGGCGCTGGACCTCTCTGAACTTTACCGATGCCTTTGCACTGCAGTACTTTGCAGTCATCACATGAAGATGGGAGATGATAGACCCGGACCTGCGACAACCATCGGACCGGACCGCCCCCGGGTGAGTAGAATATAACTTGTTTTTCTTCTCTTTCAGGTTAGATCGGGGGCTTATCTACAGCATTATGGAATGCTGTAGATGAGCCCCTAATGGTGGTGGCTGCAGCTTATTGCGGAAAAACCAGCTGACAGGTGCACTTTAAATCTTCTGAGAGTCTGAAAAGAGTAAGTTCACAAGTGGCAAAACTGTTAAGAAATTTCTACAACTGTTCCATTCAAATGCAGGGAAAGTTCCTGCGACCAATCTGCTGCTGAATGTGAACATTACCTAAAAAAACAAATATGCTTTACATGCTTCCAGTTTAACTAATTTTGTAAAAACTTGTAAGGTGTCACGTTATATATATATATGATTTTATCGAGTCTCTACTTAGCAAAGTAATAATTGCAGATTACACACATCATAACTTTAGCTTCCTCTATGAAATCCTCTTCGGACATGGCCCCTTCACGAATGGCTTTGATGGCGACTTTGTACTGTGCTCGCCATTTCCCAAGACGTACCACGCCAAACAGTCCACTTCCAAGCTCCTTCATGAATGTAAGGTCAGACGGGTTGATTTCCCACTTGTCTGAAAATATGTAGATCAGATGTGAACGTCATTGATAAGCAAGCAAGATTTTTTGACAGTAACTCCAAAACATAAATTCATTCCCAAAAATCGCAAACTAGTCCAAATTATTATCGTCTTCTTTAAAAAAGCAAGTTATAGGAGGCATGTGAGAAAATCAAAGAAAATATTCCTGCTCTTGTCTGTCATCTTGACTGTAGACCTTGGGCTGTGGATACACAGGGACTTTGGTAACGACACTTGCCGTGTGGACAGAATTTGCTACATCACAGCGCAATACAAGTGAATGGGATTGTATTGCGGCTTCGAGGGTACCTTGATCATGACAAGTCAGTCAAAGAAGGTCCAACAGTGGCAGATTTTTTGTGACTTGCTTCTCGTGGTTGTAGTACCTTCACAATCGTAATCACTTTTATTGGGCTGTGCCACGATCAATGTCCATGTGTAGCCCCAGGTTTATAGTCTGCACGCAGTAGCAAAGCTAATGAGATATCCTAACAATCCTTTGTCCTGACATCACATTGCTGCTTGGATGACAGCAGCTTCTCCCGATCACCCCGTACAATGAATTATCAGGGCAGCCAAGTCTTCATGTACAGTATTCTCTATTGGGAAAGCAGAGTAAGCCACTTCCATACTTATCTGGCTGCAGCTAATTCTAATTTATCTGTAGGGATTGGGTGTTTGAACTTAGACTTCTTGATCATCATCTTCCCCAACATCATATATTGGGGGAGATTCAGGAGCCCCCCATGCAAATCTAAAGTTTGTCCGATCCAACCTTTTATAAATGTGCCTCATTATGTCCAGACAGATTTTGCTTCCAAACATATAAAAACAAAACAAAAACAACCTAAAACGGAACAGCTACCTATTTAGATATATTAATTATAACATTACCTACCATAGCTGAATCCAGCTGTCGTGGGTGCTATCTTATCTTTTTGAAACACATGGTGGCGTAATCTGGTAACTAGACCTAAAGACAACAGAAAATAGTGAGAAAGTCCATCTTTAAGACTGTTTCCTATACTCTTCAATTCTCGTAAGGCTAAACATTGGTGATTTTCACAATTTAAACTTATGATAAAACTTATTACAGTGCTTTATTGCAGGATATAACAAGGCTAACCTATGAGTGCTTGTTCCCCGTGTCGTATCCAGCAATAAAGAAATGAATAAGGAAAGCAATATGTTTCATGAACATCTACCGCAAGGTTCCCCAACTCCAGTCCTCAAGGCCCACCAACTGGTCATGTTTTCAGGAATTCCTTAGTATTGCCCAGATGATAATTGCATCACCTGTGCAATACTAAGGAAATCCTGAAAACATGACCTGTTGGTGGGCCTTGAGGAATGGAGTTGGGGAACACTGATCTACCGAGTACCATCTCTTGGCACTGGGCACCACCAGGATATCAGAAGTTGGGCACCATCGGGAAATCAGAAGTTGGACACCACTGGGATATCAGAAGTTGGGCACCACGAGGATATCAGAAGTTGGGCTCCACCGGGATATCAGAAGTTGTGTACCACCGGGATATCAGAAGTTGGGCACCACCGGGATATCAGAAGATAGACACCACCGGGATATCAGAAATTGGGCACCATCCGTCTCAGCAGTCATAGGGTGGATGTCTGGAGTTTGGAGAGTAGTTCCAGCTTTATTCTCACACTGACTTTTGGTCGTTTACCTGCTGCATTGTGCTTGTGATACTCAATCATTTCTGGAATGGAGCTGAAAACGTGCTTCTCTGCCAGGTAATACTGCTTGGGGAATGCCCCTGTCTCTTTAATGTGGTAATGACGGATAGATGAGGAACCGTCCCTAAGAAGAGAAGTTGTATAACACAGAGGTTTATTTTTCTTATGCCTTTTCTTTACTAATGTTATTTGCTATAATCACGATATGGTTTAACCTGCAATCTGAATATTATAAATGCAACCAACTTTATATGCCATGAATCTTGTATGATGGATGCACCAAATCCTTTATGACACTGATTGGACTGTGATAGTACGAGACATGTGACCAACAATGGACGATTACTTGCGGAATTTACAAGATGTACTTTACGTACCCTCCGTATTTTGTGTATAGTGACACGGTATAAAGGCCAGCTTGACTGGAATTTCTAACAATAAAGCCACCTTCTTTATCCTGGAAAACACAAGATCATCTGTTCAAAGATCTTAGTCCAGAAGTCAAAACGTGTTACATATAGATCTTTCAATAAACATTAACCCGCTCAGAGAAGGCCAGCGGATGCACACAGGACCAGCCTACAGTGGTGGCCAAAAGTATTGGCACCCCTGCAATTCTGTCAGATAATACTCAGTTTCTTCCTGAAAATGATTGCAAACACAAATTCTTTGGTATTATTATCTTCATTTAATTTGTCTTCAATGAAAAAACACAAAAAGAATTGACCTAAAGCCAAATTGGATATAATTCCACACCAAACCTAAAAAACGGGGTGGACAAAAGTATTGGCACTGTTTGAAAAATCATGTGATGCTTCTCTAATTCGTGTAATCACCAGCACCTGTAACTTACCTGTGGCACCTAACAGGTGTTGGCAATAACTAAATCACACTTGCAGCCAGTTAACATGGATTAAAGTTGACTCAACCTCTGTCCTGTGTCCTTGTGTGTACCACATTGAGCATGGAGAAAAGAAAGAAGACCAAAGAACTGTCTGAGGACTTGAGAAACCAAATTGTGAAGAAGCATGAGCAATCTCAAGGCTACAAGTCCATCTCCAAAGACCTGAATGTTCCTGTGTCTTCCGTGCGCAGTGTCATCAAGAAGTTTAAAGCCCATGGCACTGTGGCTAACCTCCCTAGATGTGGAAGGAAAAGAAAAATTGACGAGAGATTTCAACGCAAGATTGTGCGGATGGTGGATAAAGAACCTCGACTAACATCCAAACAAGTTCAAGCTGCCCTGCAGTCCGAGGGTACAACAGTGTCAACCCGTACTATCCGTCAGCGTCTGAATGAAAAGGGACTGTATGGTAGGATACCTAGGAAGACCCCACTTCTTACCCCGAGACATAAAAAAGCCAGGCTGGAGTTTGCCAAAACTTACCTGAGAAAGCCTAAAACGTTTTGGAAGAATGTTCTCTGGTCAGATGAGACAAAAGTCGAGCTTTTTGGGAAAAACCATCAACAGAGTGTACAGGAAAAAAAAAGAGCCATTCAAATAAAAGAACACTGTCCCTACAGTCAAACATGGCGGAGGTTCCCTGATGTTTTGGGGTTGCTTTGCTGCCTCTGGCACTGGACTGCTTGACCGTGTGCATGGCATTATGAAGTCTGAAGACTACCAACAAATTTTGCAGCATAATGTAGGGCCCAGTGTGAGAAAGCTGGGTCTCTCTCAGAGGTCATGGGTCTTCCAGCAGGACAATGACCCAAAACACACTTCCAAAAGCACTATAAAATGGTTTGAGAGAAAGCACTGGAGACTTCTAAGGTGGCCAGCAATGAGTCCAGACCTGAATCCCATAGAACACCTGTGGAGAGATCTCAAAATGGCAGTTTGGAGAAGGCACCCTTCAAATATCAGGGACCTGGAGCAGTTTGCCAAAGAAGAATGGTCTACAATTCCAGCAGAGCATTGTAAGAAACTCATTGATGGTTACCGGAAGCGGTTGTTCGCAGTTATTTTGGCTAAAGGTTGTGCAACCAAGTATTAGGCTGAGGGTACCAATACTTTTGTCTGGCCCATTTTTGGAGTTTTGTGTGAAATGATCAAGGATTTGATTTTTGCTTCATTCTCTTTTGTGTTTTTTCCTTGCAAGCAAATTAAATGAAGATAAAAATAGCAAATAATTTGTGATTGCAATCATTTTCAGGAAGACACTGAGTATTATCTGACAGAATTGCAGGGGTGCAAATACTTTTGGCCACCACTGTATACAGTCAGGGCCAGAAATATTTGGACAGTGACACAATTTTCGCGAGTTGGGCTCTGCATGCCACCACATTGGATTTGAAATGAAACCTCTACAACAGAATTCAAGTGCAGATTGTAACGTTTAATTTGAAGGGTTGAACAAAAATATGTGTTAGAAAATGTAGGAATTGTACACATTTCTTTACAAACACTCCACATTTTAGGAGGTCAAAAGTAATTGGACAAATAAACATAACCCAACAAAATATTTTTATTTTCAATATTTTGTGGCGAATCCTTTGGAG
The DNA here is from genome assembly GCA_033576555.1 of Oophaga sylvatica. Classification (NCBI taxonomy): domain Eukaryota; kingdom Metazoa; phylum Chordata; class Amphibia; order Anura; family Dendrobatidae; genus Oophaga; species Oophaga sylvatica. The sequence continues at coordinate 87,485,576 of JARQOD010000001.1, forward strand.
GCAATCACTGCCTTAAGTCTGGAACCCATGGACATCACCAAACACTGGGTTTCCTCCTTCTTAATGCTTTGCCAGGCCTTTACAGCCGCAGCCTTCAGGTCTTGCTTGTTTGTGGGTCTTTCCCTCTTAAGTCTGGATTTCAGCAAGTGAAATGCATGCTCAATTGGGTTAAGATCTGGTGATTGACTTGGCCATTGAAGAATGTTCCACTTTTTTGCACTCATGAACTCCTGTGTAGCTTTGGCTGTATGCTTGGGGTCATTATCCATCTGTACTATGAAGCGCCGTCCAATCAAGTTTGCAGCATTTGGCTGAATCTGGGCTGAAAGTATATCCCGGTACACTTCAGAATTCATCCGGCTACTCTTGTCTGCTGTTATGTCATCAATAAACACAAGTGACCCAGTGCCATTGAAAGCCATGCATGCCCATGCCATCACGTTGCCTCCACCATGTTTTACAGAGGATGTGGTGTGCCTTGGATCATGTGCCGTTCCCTTTCTTCTCCAAACTTTTGGCTTCCCATCATTCTGGTACAGGTTGATCTTTGTCTCATCTGTCCATAGAATACTTTTCCAGAACTGAGCTGGCTTCTGGAGGTGTTTTTCAGCAAATTTAACTCTGGCCTGTCTATTTTTGGAATTGATGAATGGTTTGCATCTAGATGTGAACCCTTTGTATTTACTTTCATGGAGTCTTCTCTTTACTGTTGACTTAGAGACAGATACACCTACTTCACTGAGAGTGTTCTGGACTTCAGTTGATGTTGTGAACGGGTTCTTCTTCACCAAAGAAAGTATGCTCCGTGGGCTCCCAGGTCTTTTTGGATTGATGAGTTCACCAGTGCTTTCTTTCTTTCTCAGGATGTACCAAATTGTAGATTTTGCCACTTCTAATGTTGTAGCAATTTCTTGGATGTTTTTTTTTCTGTTCTTGCAGCTTAAGAATGGCTTGTTTCACTTGCATGGAGAGCTCCTGTGACCGCATGTTTCCTTCACAGCAAAACCTTCCAAATGCAAACACCACACCTCAAATCAACTCCGGCCCTTTCATCTGCTTAATTGAGAATAACATAACAAAGGGATTGCCCACACCTGTCCATGAAATAGCCTTGGAGTCATTTGTCCAATTACTTTTGGTCTCTTTAAAAACAGGGTGGCACATGTTAAGGAGTTGAAACTCCTAAACCCTTCATCCAATTTTAATGTGGATACCCTCAAATGAAAGCTGAAAGTCTGGACTTCAACTGCATCTGAATTGTTTTGTTTCAAATTCATTGTGGTAATGTCTAGAACCAAAATTAGATAAATGTTGTCTCTGTCCAAATATATATGGACCTAACTGTATATATCAGGATTGAGGATATTAGTACAGAATTGACCACATTTTTTGCTTCAATTTTTGCTATTTTCCTCCTCTAAACCTAGGTGCGTCTCATGGTTCACTGCGTCCTATAGTACGAAAAATATAGTATATTAATTGATTAAAAAATAGATAATCAACACTTCTAATTTTTTAAAGTATTCTTAGTTTATAGCATTT
>JARQOD010000001.1:87487217-87629489 GCA_033576555.1 Oophaga sylvatica
CCAAGCGACTTAATCCTAGACAGGCCAGGTGGGCCTTGTTTTTCACACGTTTTAATTTTGTGGTTTCATTTCTTCCTGGCACTAAAAATGTTAAGGCGGATGCCCTCTCGAGGAGTTTCCTGGCGGACTCTCCTGAGTTATCTGATCCTTCTGTTATTTTGAAAGAGGGTGTAGTTCTTTCCTCCATCTCGCCCAATTTGAGACTGGCTCTGGAGGGGTGTCAGGAGGACAAGCCCGAGCGCTGCCCTGTTGGGAAATTGTTTGTCCCGGACCAGTGGAAAAAGAGTGTAATGTCTGAGATTCATTGTTCCACGTTGGCCGGTCATCCCGGAATTTTTGGTACCAGAGACTTGGTTAGTCGGTCCTTTTGGTGGTCTACCTTGTCTCGTGATGTCAGGGAGTTTGTGCAGTCTTGCGGGACTTGCTCTCGCTCCAAGCCTTGCTCTCGTTCTAGTGGTTTGTTGATGCCATTACCTGTGCCCAAGAGACCATGGACCCATATCTCTATGGATTTCATTTCCGACCTCCCTGTTTCTCAGAGAATGACCGTCATCTGGGTGATTTGCGATAGGTTTTCCAAGATGATACATCTTGTGCCATTACCTAAGTTGCCTTCCTCCTCTGAATTGGTGCCTTTGTTTCTTCAGCACGTGGTTCGTTTACATGGCATTCCTGAGAACATTGTGTCTGACAGAGGAGTCCAGTTTGTTTCCAGATTTTGGAGGACCTTTTGTTCTAAAATTGGTGTTCAATTGTCTTTCTCCTCGGCATTTCATCCTCAGACCAATGGTCAAACTGAGAGAACAAACCAGACATTGGAGACTTATCTAAGATGCTTTGTGTCTGCTGATCAGGATGACTGGGTCTCTTTTTTGCCTTTGGCTGAGTTTGCTCTTAATAATAGGGCTAGCTCTGCCACTTTGATGTCTCCATTTTTCTGTAATTCTGGGTTTCACCCTCGATTTTCTTCAGGACAGACGGAGGCTTCCGTCTGTCCGGGTGTTGACTCTGTTGTGGAGCGTATGCAGCAGATTTGGGACCAGGTAGTGGAGAGGTTGTCCCTCTCTCAGGAGAGGGCCCAGCGGTTTGCTAACCGGCATAGGACTGATGGTCCTCGGTTTAAAGTGGGGGACTTGGTCTGGTTGTCCTCAAGAAATATTCCTATGAGAGTGGCATCTCCTAAATTTAAGCCTAGGTTCATTGGACCTTATAAGATCATGGAGATTCTTAATCCTGTTTCTTTTCGTTTGCTTCTTCCAGGGACATTTAAGATCCATAACGTGTTCCACAAGTCCTTGTTGAAGAGGTTTGTTGAGCCAGTGGTTCCTATTACTGTGCCTCCTGATCCTGTTTTGGTTGAGGGCAATCTGGAGTATGTGGTTGAGAAAATATTGAATCCTCGTTTTTCTAGACGGAAACTCCAGTATTTGGTTAAATGGAGAGGTTATGGTCAGGAAGACAATTCTTGGGTGTTTGCTTCGGACATCCATGCTAGGAGACTCATCCGTGCGTATCATAGAACTCATCCTGACCGACCTGGTTGCTCAAATGAGGGTTCGGTGACCCCTCCTCAAGGGGGGGGTACTGTTGTGAATAGGCTGGAAATGAGTTCTGAGCAGAAGCTCCCTCTGGTGGTTACAAACGGTACTGGACTGTCCAGTGAAGATTGTGAGGATTGGGAATCAGGTGTTACTGACTGGTCTTATATAAGGGAGTCGCCTTCCCATCAGGGTTGCCGGTGATCAATTGTTCTGGTCTCAATCCTTGATTCCTGTTTCCTTGGTAGCCTGCTGTGTCGTGTCTGAATCTCCTGCTTACAGATAAGACATTTTTTTCTTTTTGTTTTTGTGCTTGATTTTTGCATTTTGTCCTGCACTTCTGTGGGGGCCTTCAGGGTCCCCTCAGGGGGCTTTTGCCCTCTCAGTTCAGTTCAGCCACTGATGTTTGTACATTTGCTTTTTCCAGTTTTTTCAGTGGCTGCTGTTTTGTTTTTGGTTACACCAGAGAACTAATTTAGGTGGTAGAGGTCGTGTGATCTCAGGTGTTTTTGAAATTAGTAGAGTTGGTGCTTTTCAGGGTTTTTTGGGATTGCAGTAAGTGCCCTTCCTATCCTTTTCTATTTAGTAAGTTTGGGCCCCAACGTTTGCTCATACTATTTTCTGTCTGTGTCAGTATTTCTTCTTGTCTAACCGCCATTACATGTTTGGGGGCTTTCTATATTCTTTGGGGATCTACTCCGGGGCAGATAGCTTTCCTCTTTCTATCTTTAGGTGTAGTTAGTTTCTCAGGCTGTGACGAGGCGTCTAGGACCAACGTAGGAACGCTCCACGGCTGCCTCTAGTTGTAGTGGTTAGTCAGGGTACTGCAATCTCTTAGTTTCCAACTGCTCTGGTGTATTTCCTTTTTGCCTGCTCTCCTCAGCTACCAAATCATAACACGCGAGACTGATCCTGTAGCGGATCTGGGAGACGGTCCGCACCTCCTGGACCCTGATCTGACATGCCCTCACACAGTATATGGCAGGTTAAACCTGTCAGTAACTAGGACAGTGTGGTTTCTTAAAGAAGAAACGAACGCTGAAGGGTTAAAGCTCTTAAAGAGAGAGCTACCCCAGCTGTCCCCCAATAAAGGGTTAACCGCCAAAGAAGGGGTTAATGTCGCAGACTCTCCACAACCCTTGTTTAATGAAAAGGGTGTGCGAGGCCCAGGTGCCTCTTATGAGGTAACAGCTGCAGGACAGTGCTCTCAAAGGTATGCCACACTAAAATATTGTGCTGATTTATACATCGCAATGACCGCCAAAGTCGCTAAGGGGATCGCTAACCACTTATGCGTCGTCAATGAGATCGCCCACTGTGGCAGCTACTAGCGACATTAAAACGATCACAAAAACGATCGCATTAGTATGCGTCGTTATCGTCGTTAGCGGTAGCGTTCAGTGTCCTGCGCTGTGGGGGTGAGGGGTTAAAGCTTCTGCCCTGACAGGCAGAAGCGACTCACCCAGCTGGCCGCGGTGTAGCGTCTTCGATTGTCGGGAGGGGAGGAGAGTGAGGAAGGAAGCCTTCAGCTCCCTGATCCAGTAATGGCCGCCGCGCTGTGCTTCTGAGAGAGAAGCCGGAAGAGGAGACAGTAGTAAAGCGCGCGCTCAGAGCGCCGCGAAAATTCAAAAAAAGGGCGCGCGACTCCTCCGCTCTCCATGTCCTGCAGGCATCCACCTGCGGACAAAAGACACTAGTCACCAACATGTCACATGTAACAGTGGCTGCCGCAGCAGTCGCTGAAGCACTCAAAACATTAAAATGTTGAGTACTCACCCAGCTGAACGCCACAGGGACCCCCAGGGATTTGTGGCGCTGTGCCCATAGCTTCCCCCCAGGGCGGGGAACGCAGTGACCCCAGAAGCGCGGTTTGCGTCCCCGCCAGGGAAGCAACCCTCATCCCCCAGGGTCAGCAGGGTTCTGCAGGGACCTCCTTAAAGGGTAATACAGATCCGCCAAGGGAGAGGTGGGGGTCCAGCAGCGCTGAGACCCCTGAGACCTCAAGACCACAGGGGTCCAAGTCTCTGTCCGATAAAAATAAAAAATCTTCTGAGGAGCTGCTTCAGCAGCGACTATCCTCTGTGAACTCAAATTTTAGACTGGAGAGCTGGAGTAGGAGGAGCCCTAGCTGGAGGGGCCAGTCAACACTTTTTTAATCTGAGGTGTTTCTATCCTATGTGGGCTCCGCCTACCCACTAGTAATGACTAGTGTGTCTCCCTTCCTTCCAATCTGCTGCTGAAAACCTTCATTTTTGGCGGTACATCACGTAGTGTAAACAGCGAATGTGGTGCTGAAGACATGAACGCTCCCTAGTGGATGGGGCCATAAGCTATCACCAATCAACTAGTAGATAGTCGTTCAAAGTTCATTTATGGGCAGAACTCGGCCTGTTTACAGTCCTGGCCAAAATATTTGAGACTCACACAAATTTTGGTTTTCACAGTTCGGTGTTTCAGTGTCTTAAGATCTTTTAGTCAAATGCTTCTATAGTTACTGAAGCAAAATTAAAAGTATTTCAGAAGTTCTTAATCTTTTATTGACAAAATCCATCAAGTTTATGCAGAGACTCAATATTAATATGGTTGACCCTTTTTTTCCAAGACTTCTGCCATTCCCTCCGGCAGCTGGATATCGGCTTCTGGGCTAAATCCTGGCTGATGACATCCTATTCTTGTCTCATCAGTGCTTGAAGTTTATCACAGTCTCTATATTTTTGTTTGTCCACCCACTTTTTGAGGATTGATCACAGATTCTCAATGGGATTGAGATCTGGGGAAATTTCTGGCCATGAACCTAACATTTCAATGTTTTGTTTACCAAACCACTTAAGGGTATGCCACACTAAACGAGATCGCAAACGAGATCGCAAACAAGATCACTAAAACGTCACTATTTTGCGATCTCGTTTGCGACCTCGTTGTGTGTGGCATGTAGCAACGATGTGGCCCCTGCTGTGATGTCGCTGATAGTTCACTAGAGTTCTGGACCGTTTTTTGATCGTTGGCGTCCCGCTGGTGAGCTTGAATCGCTGTGTTTGGCACCTTTTGCGAACGACGAGCGACCTCGTTTGTGACGCATGACTGTTTTGCGTCACGGAGTAGATCGCAATATCTGTAAGTAGAGAGCAGGAGCGATGCTAGAAATTCCTATGAATCAGAAGTGCTCAGTACATGCTAATAGATCCTAACGACCGCCAAAGTCGTTAAAGAGATCGCTGACCGCTGATGAGCTGTTTGAGATCTCCTGTTTGGCAGCTACTAGCGACCTAAAAGAGATCACAAAAACGATCTCATTAGCTTGCGTCGTTATTGAGATCGCTAACCAGATCGCTAAGTGTGGCAGTACCTTTAGATATCACTTTTGCCTTGCGACAAGGTCTCTATCATATTGGAAAAAGCATTGTTTATCACCAATTTGATCTTGGATGGTTCGGAGAAGTTGCTCGTGGAGATTTAGATACCATTCTTGGATGAAAAGCCCCCACACATAAATGCTGGATTTACATTTGCAATTCATCTGATCACTTTTTGTAACAATCTGGAGTTAATGTAATTTTGTCAGGAACACGGCACTGCACTTGCTCACTGAGCCAGTGCGCGTGTCCTGAGTAAAACACACTGTGCCCAACGATACCAGTGGAGAGGGGCAGCAGCGGTGAAGATGCGTGCTTCAGACAAACAGGACCTGAAGCACGTGACTGCCAAGGGGCGGAATCGGCCACAGGTCACTGAGAGGAAGCAGGAGCAGAGAGAGATTGCTTCAGGCCAGACAGGATCTGAAGCACCTGACTGCTGGGGGCGTGGCCTAAGCTCTGAGAGCTAGGAGCAAAAGGAAAACTCCTAGAAGGGTAACTACGGGACAGAGGTAGCAAGGGGCATAGACAGAACGGATAGTCAGGACGTAGCCAAGGGGTCATACACAGAGAGGGCAACGCAGTACAAAAGAAGCAGGCAGAGGGTAGTCAGGACGTAGCCAAGGGGTCATACACGGAGAGGGCGGTACAGTACAAAAAGGGCAGGCAAAACTTGTAACAAGGACATAGCCAAATCAAAACCAGACAGACGGAACGTAGCACAGGCAAAAAACACTGGCACAGGCACAACAGGGTCAAACACACCCGGCCAAGGGTCAGAGTATAAGCAACGAGGAATGACCCCACAATGAGGCTGTAAGAAGCCTCCCAGAATCTCAGAATGAGGCCGTCCAGATTAACCTCTGAACCACCTTATCCCACAAACTAAGAAGATCATGACAAATTTGAAGCAAGAAAAGGAAGAATCCAGCTCAGGACAGAGTAGGCAAAAATAGGACAAACCTTTACTGGACAAGCTTCAAATATCCAAAACATAGCACACACCTGGCGCACCAGTGAAGGCGATCAACGCGTTTTAACTAAAAAGTCTTACTCATGATCATTTTCTTGCTTGATGCTTGCTGTGGCTGCTCAACACGATCCGTGCTGGACATGAGTAGGCCAGGGGAGTGTCTTCAGACTGGTAAGCTGACTTTCACCATTTTTTTCATGTAATTTGCCAACATAAAATTGAAGCAGCAAACTTTGCAGAAAACAAAATTTGTGTCAGTCTCAACTTTTGGCCATGGGGTCTTTTAATTGTTCCCCATTCTTTATAAAGGGATAAGTGGGAACCGGGTTTCAGCCAGCCAGGGGAGAGGGGTAAAGGGAAAAAAATTAATACAGAGCTATTAGAAACTTGTTGTGTCCTAATAACATGGCCACTTTTGATAAAAATAAAATCCTGGACCGCTGTGAGCTTTTAGATTAGTAGTCCATGCCAGTAGACATGTTTTGCCAATAATACTTACGGATACTGGTCTAAGTTGTCTTGCTTCTTTTCTGTCACATAGTTGCTAGGAATATAACCTTCGTATCTGAATCAGCAGAAAAAAAAACTGTTACGGGAAGAAATGTTCTTTCAGCAGCTGGAAATTATGCAAATAATAACTTGTAGAACACGTAGGGGTAAAATGTTGATCAGTCATATCCTAGTAATGTGGTTTGTTCCATTAAACCCATTTCACAAATTATAAGTATAGCTCATGTATTACTGGAAATAGATTTGCTTTAAAAATATACATTTTCCACTATATTAATGACTGAAGCAAGACGTGGGCTGATGGTCGCATTTAATATGTGACAAAGAGGAAGTGAAGACCATGGTCCCCTATATTAACAAAGACAATTGGTCTGTTATTTCCTGGAGTGGAGCGGGTGCACATAGTGGTGATGTTAGAGATCAGAACAATCTTATATATGTATAACGGTGGATGTGTCTTTCCGTCTGAAGCCGAGATGGATGGGGCCCGCACTGTGTGGGGCTGGAGTCTGCGCGTGTGCATATCGCACTGCGGCGCCATTTTATTGAAGACACTGTGTATGTAAATTTGCAGACACAGTGCCTTCAACAAAATGGAGCCGGATATCGCGGGATGTGCATCCAGGGCCATTTTATTGAAGAATTGTACTACAACATCAACATAGCAGTGTGCACGCGTCAGCCGTCACCATTATCCCTATGGCTGGCGCATGTGCACTGCTATGTTAGTGTGGTAGTACAATTCTTCAATAAAATGGCCCCGGAGTCAGCGTGTGCGCATACCGCAGTGTCTGGCACCTTAGTCATTTGATGCTCTATGACTCTGGCCGGTCAGCAGCATTGGTATGGCACTACGGAAAATGAAGACAGGTGTTTCTTAAATGGGAATTTTTTTCCTTCCGTTTATGTTATAGCACATTACTTCAATAAAATGGCGCCGTAGTCAACGCATACGCATACCGCGATCTCCGGCGACATTTTATTCAAGAACTGTATAAATGCACCGATAAAAATGCTCGCCACCCGGGCATAGAACAGGTTCCAATAGCTAGTAAGATTATAAATGACAAATCCAGAAAAAAAAGAGGTCACGACAGTTATATGACCAACAGAAATGAATGGAAACATCCCCACTACAGAAAGCTGTGCATTTATACATTGACTTTCATAGTGATAAGAACTAGAAAATCAAATAAAGGCAGAATATGTACTTTCATCCAATTGAAGGGGACGTCTTCTACTTTTAAACACATTCGTAATGGGCCCATGGAGGTTGGAAGATGATCTGACCAGCGCCACTTCTCCTTACTGTGTCTCCACTCTCCTATCTCTGTGGGATGGCTAACGTAACCGCTGATGGGTGCAGCCTTCATATTTCATTCGAATCAAAAGAGTGATTGTTTCTTCCAGCTTGGACAGAATATAAATTCTGCAGCCCCTCAGGGCTGTTGATTGGTTACAGTGGTCACCTGACAGTACCCACTGGAATAAGAAGAAGGCTGGAGACTGGTAGGAGATACAGTGCGGAGAATAGAGAAGTAGCAACAGTCTGGTAGTGTCATGAATGTGCCACACACTGCTGGGACTTGTGGTGCATCTGGGATTAGAAGATCACTGCAGTTAGCTGATCACAGGTACTCTGATATGTGAGGCCATTTATGAGTTAAATCGGTTTATGGTTTCTTGTGGTATGGAAGGCGTTAAGAATTCCTTTATTAAACTCTTTCCATTGGCTCCAGAGTCAGCTGCTGCTTATTGGGTCTACCACCTTTCATTATTTAAATCCTCTCCTCGTTTCCTCCCATGCCAGCTATAGAGTTTCTAGCTGCTCCTGGAGAAGCTGTTCTGCTCCTGTTTTTACCTGTGGATTTCCATTTGTTTGTGTGTTTTCCCCTGTCTGTCTCATTCAATGTATTGTCTTTTAACCCCTTCACCCCAAGGGTGGTTTGCACGTTAATGACCGGGCCAATTTTTACAATTCTGACCACTGTCTCTTTATGAGGTTATAACTCTAGAACGCTTCAACGGATCTTCACGATTCTGAGATTGTTTTCTCGTGACATATTGTACTTCATGTTAGTGGTAAAATTTCTTCGATATAACTTGCGTTTATTTTTGAAAAAAACGCAAATATGGCGAAAATTTTAAAAATTTTGCAATTTTCAAACTTTGAATTTTTTTTCCCTTAAAACAGAGAAATATATCACACAAAATAGTTAAGAAATAACATTTCCCACATGTCTACTTTACATCAGCACAATTTTGGAACCAAAATTTTTCTTTGTTAGGAAATTAGAAGGGTTAAAAGTTGACCAGTGATTTCTCTCATTTTTACAACAAAATTTACAAAGCCATTTTTTTAGGGACCACCTCACATTTGAAGTCACTTTGACGGGTCTATATGGCAGAAAATACCCAAAAGTGACACCATTATAAAAACTGCACCCCTCAAGGTACTCAAAACTACATTCAAGAAGTTTATTAACCCTTCAGGTGCTTCACAGGAGCTGAAGCAACGTGGATGGAAAAAATTAATATTTAACTTTTTAGCCACAAAAATGATCTTTTACAAACTTTTTTTTATTTTCACAAGGGTAAAAGGAGAAAATGGACAGATAAAGTTGTTGTGCAATTTCTCCTGAGTACGCCAATACCCCATATGTGGGGGAAAACCACTGTTTGGGCACATGGCAGAGCTCGTAAGGGAAGGAGCGCCGTTTGACTTTTTCAAACTAAAATTGGCTGGAATTGAGATTGGACGCCATGTCGTGTTTGGAGAGCCCCTGATACGCCTAAACAGTGGAAACCCCCCACAAGTGAAACCATTTTGGAAACTAGACCCCCTAAGGAACTTATCTAGATCTGTTGTGAGCACTTTGAACCCCAAAGTGTTTCACAAAAGTTTATAATGCCTGGGTGTGAAAAAAAAAAAAAACAATTTTCCACAAAAATGATTTTTTAGTCCCAAATTTTTGATTTTTCCCAAGGAAATTGGACCCCAAAACTTGTTGTCCAATTTGTCCTGAGTACGCTGATACCCCATATGTGGGGGGGGGGGAAACTGTTTGGGCGCACGGCAGGGCTTGGAAAAGAAGCAGTAACGTTTTGGAATGCAAACATTGATGGGGGTCATGTTCCGTTTGTAGTGCCCCAGATGAGCCTAAACAGTGGAAACCCCCCACAAGTGACCCCATTTTGGAAGCTAGACCCCTAAGGAACTTATCTAGATCTTTGGTGAGCACTTTGAACCCCCAAGTGCTTCACACAAGTTTATAATGCCCGGGCATGAAAATAAAAAATCCTATTTTTTTCCCACAAAAATTATCTCTTAGTCACTAATTTTTTATTTTCCCATAGGTAACAGGAGAAATTGGACCACAAAATTTGTTGTCCAATTTGTCCTGAGTACGCTGATACCCCATATGTGGGGGGGAACCACTGTTTGGGCGCATGGCAGAGCTCGGAATGGAAGGAGCACTATTTGACTTTTTCCAACCAAAATTGGCTGGAATTGAGATTGGACGCCATGTTGCATTTGGAGAGCCCCTGATGTGCCTAAACAGTGGAAACCCCCCACAAGTGACCCCATTTGGGAAACTAGACCCCCTAAGGAACTTATCTAGATCTTTGGTGAGCAATTTGAACCCCCAAGTGCTTCACACAAGTTTATAACGTAGAGCCGTAAAATTAAAAAATATTTTTTCCACAAAATTGATCTTTTCACCCCAATTTTTATTTTACCAAGGGAAACAAGACTCCAAAAGTTATTGTGCAATTTGTCCTGAGTGCGCTGATACCCCATATGTGGGGGTAAACCACTGTTTGGGTGCATGGCAGAGTTTGGAAGGGAAGGAGCGCCGTTTGACTTTTTCAACGCAGAATTGGCTGGATGCCATGTCGTGTTTGGAGAGCTCCTGATCTGCCTAAACAGTGGAAACCCCCCACAAATGACACCATTTTGGAAACTAGACCCCTCAAGGAACTTATCTAGATGTGTGGTGAGCACTTTGAACCCCAAAGTGCTTCACAGAAGTTTATAACGTACAGCCGTAAAAATAAAAAATCCTTTTTTTTTTTACAAAAATGATTTTTTCGCCCCCAATATTTTATTTTCACAAGGGTAACAGGAGAAATTGGACCCCAAAAGTTGTTGTCCAATTTGTCCTGAGTACGCTGATACCCAATATGTGGGAGTAAACTACTGTATGGGCACACGTCGGGGCTCGGAAGGGAAGTAGTGACGTTTTGGATTGCAGACTTTGATGGAATGGTCTGGGGGCGTCATGTCGCATTTGGAGAGCCCCTGATGCGCCTAAACAGTGGAAACCCCCCACAAGTGACCCCATTTTGGAAAATAGACCCCACAAGGAACTTATCTAGAAGTGTGGTGAGCGCTATGAAGCCCCAAGTACTTCACAGAAGTTTTATAACATACAGCCGTAAAAACAAAAAAATCATTTTTTTTTTTACAAAAATGATTTTGTCGCCCCCAGTTTTTTATTTTCCCAAGGGTAACAGGAGAAATAGGCCAAATTGCAGAATAACTCTTAGGGTCCAGAGTATGCTGATACCCCATATGTGGGGTAAACTACTGTTTGGGCGCATGGCAGAGCTCAGAAGTGAAGGAGCACCATTTGACTTTTTCAACGCAGAATTGGCTGGAATTGAGATCAGACGCCATGTCACATTTCGAGAGCTCCTGATGTGCCTAAACAGCAGAAACCCCCCAATTCTAACTCCAACCCTAACCCCAAACACCAATAACCCTAGTCCCAACCCTAACCACAAACCTAACCCTAACACACCCATAACCCTAATCCCAACCCTAATCCTAACGTTAGCGCCAACCCTAACCCTAATACTAACGTTAGCGCCAACCCTAACCCTAACTTAGCCGCAACCCTAACCCTAACGGGAAAATGGAAATAAATACATTTTTTAAATTTTATTATATTTCCCTAACTAAGGGGGTGATAAAGGGGTTTTGATTTACTATTTATAGCGGGATTTTGTGATTGGCAGCTGTCACGCTAAAAGACGCTTTTTATTGCAAAAAATAGTTTTTTGCATCACCACATTTTGAGAGCTATAATTTTTGCATATTTTGGCCCACAGAGTCATGTGAGGTCTTATTTTTTGCGGGACGAGTTGACGTTTTTATTTGTACCATTTTTAAGCACGTGACATTTTTTGATCGCTTTTTATTTCGATTTTTGGGTGGTTAGAATGAACAAAAATCAGCAATTCATGAATTTCTTTTGGGGGAGGCGTTTATACCGTTCCGCGTGTGGTAAAATTGATAAAGCAGTTTTATTCTTCGGGTCAGTACGATTATGGCGATACCTCATTTATATCATTTTTTTAGGTTTTGGCGCTTTTATAGAATGAAAACAATTTTATATAAAAAATCATTATTTTTGCATCGCTTTATTCTGCGAGCTATAACTTTTTAATTTTTTCGCTCATGATGCTGTGTCACGGCTCGTTTTTTGCGGGACAAGATGACGTTTTCAGTGGTACCATGTTTATTTATATCGGTCTTTTTGATCGCATGTTATTTCACTTTTTGTTCGGCGGTATGATGATAAAGCATTGATTTTTTGCTTCGTTTTTTTTTTTTTTTTAAGGGGTTCACTAAAGGGGTTAACTAGTGGGACAGTTTTATAGGGGGGGTCGTTACGGACGCGGCGATACCAAATATGTGTACTTTTATTGTTTTGTTTTTTTTATTTACAGGAAAAAATGAATTTATTGGGGAATATTTTTTTTTTTTTTATGATTTTTTTTTACACTTTTTATTTTTACTATTTTTACTTTTTTACTTTGTCCCAGGGTGGGACATCACAGTATTTTATCAGATCGCTGGTGTGACAGTGTGCACAGCACTCTGTCACACCAGCGATCGCTCTGGCATCGCTGCAGGCTTCCCCAGCGCCTGCTCTCAGCAGGCACTGAGGAAGCTGCCTCCCTGCAGGACCCCGGCGCCATCTTGGATCCGGGGACCTGGAGGGAGGACGGACCCTCGGAACAGCGCGACACATCGCGCTGCTCTGAGGGTCTCAGGGGGGCGCGCAGGGAGCCCCCCTGTGCCCCGGGTACACCCCGGGAGCGCAGCTGATCGCCCATGACGTACTATTCCGTCCATGGGAATTAGGTCCAGGGTCACATGGACGGAATAGTACTTCTGATGGAAGAGAGGGGTTAACAGTAGTAAGACTAGTCTTGCTGTCCTTCACACTGTCCAGGGCAACAGGGAGTGCCGTGTTCTATATAAGGTGAGTTTTCAGGGGACACCATCTACTCCCTCTCCCTATCGTCAGGGCTCCCCTTTACAGCACCACTTTGCCCTGGTGTGACAGGTAGGTATATATTGTCTTTCATTTTTTTCCCCACTACCCTGGCCCTATTTAGATTGTGCTTTAAAACAGTGGAAAACATCTTTAATCCCTTCATGACCGGAGGTATTTTTTTGTTTTAGCATTTTCGTTTTTCGCTCCCCTTCTTCCCAGAGCCATAACTTTTTTATTTTTCCGTCAATATGGCCGTGTGAGAGCTTGTTTTTTGCGGCACGAATTGTACTTTTGAACGATACTATTGGTTTTACCATGACGTTTACTAGAAAATGGGGAAAAAATTCCAAGTGCGGTGAAATTCCAAAAAAATGCAATCTCACATTTGTTTTTTGCTTTGCTTTTTTACTAGGGTCACTAAATGCTAAAACTGACCTGCCATTATGTTTCCCCCGGTCATTACGAGTTCATAGACACCAAACATGTCTAGATTCTTTTTTATCTAAGGCTACTTTCACACTTGCGTTTTTTAGCGCTGCGCATCGTGCGCTATTGGTCGCATGCGCAATGTTTCCCTATCATTAACATGGCGGGTGCAGTGTCTTGCGCTTGCACGCGCTCATTAGCGTTTGGCGTGCGCTGCGCATTTTCCAGGTGTGCGCCCAGACGCGCTAGACGCTACATGTTGCATTTTTTTTTTCTGGCACACAAATTTAAAAAGGCGCGTGCGCAAAAAATATCATTGGCGTCTATGTGGGCGCTGGCGTGCGCGTGCCTGTGCGATTGTCAGCGCTTGTGCGCGCAAGCGATTTTTTAGTAAACATTGTCTAGACACTTGTCCAATTACCCCCTAGACAAGATACATTGTTTGTGAGGAGTCTAGATAAAATGATTATAGATAAAGGAAGGTGTCAGTGCCACACAGACCCCTACGCAGACTGCCTGCTGATAAAGAGACCTGAAGATACAGCCTGGATCACTATAAAAAGGCCTGCAAACAGCGTGCACCATACTACACTGCCTGGAGACTGGAGCTGGACATTGGACGATCCATCTTGGACCCATACACTGCCTGGAGACTGGACCTGCAGACTGGAAGATCCACCTTGGACCCATACACAGCCTGGATATTGACTGGAGACACTGTGCCTGGACTCAAGACCGATCCAAAGTGCAAGAATGTGAGTATTCTTTAAACAAATGACAGGCTGTCCTTATAATGTAATATGTGCTCATCATTATTTTTGATTTTTTCAGCATGTCTTCTGGATCGGAATATTCACCATCCCGGCAAGAACTGGCGGAAGCAGAGCATGATGTGAGTATCTTCCTGCCTTTGGGTAAGTATAGCTGCTGAATCTACAAATGTCCTAATTCTGTTCCTTTTTCAGACATCATCGTCGGACACGGCCATTGAGGAGTCTCAGGAGCAGTCGCAGCCGAGTCAAGTCCCGGTGGCGAGACGGAATGTAAGTATATAGCCTTTGTAATGTATTTTTCTTTTGTACGCCTATTGTTATTTTCTTTATAAAAAAATATACAAGATTGTAATTTTTATTTTGTTTTCTTCTAGGTTCCACAATGTGACGACGACCTGTATGTGGACAACGAGGCCCTCATCTGCCAGGTCCATGAACGTGTCCCGTTGTGGGACAGCCGTGATCCGCAGTACAAGGACAATGTGGTGACCCGGCGTCTATGGAACGAGGTGGCCGCAGTGTTGATGGATGGCTGGGACAGCGCCTCTCCAAACCTCAAAAAGGCGTTTAGTAAGTATTTTCATTCTCTGTACTGCTCACTGTTGTTCCTGATGGCACTGATGGGTTTTCTGGCAGATATATTCTACCAGCAAAAAACTACAGTGTCATGTGGTTCAACAGTGTCTGCCTTGGTGATTCTTGAGCTATGTGATTTGCATTCTATTCATGTTTTTATTGCCCAGTCACTCTTGGTCCTCATTGTACTGTTGTTTTTGATGGTAGAAATATTCTACCAGCAAAAACAACAGTGTCATGCGGTTCAACAGTGTCTGCCTTGGTGATTCTTGAGCTATGTGATTTGCATTCTATTCATGTTTTTATTGCCCAGTCACTCTTGGTCCTCATTGTACTGTTGTTTTTGATGGTAGAAATATTCTACCAGCAAAAACAACAGTTTCATCTGGGTCAACAGTCACTGACCTGTGGTTTCTTCAGCTATATCTTGTGCATTCTATTTGTTTTTTTATTGCCTAGTCACTGTTGTTCCAGATGCTATTGTTGTTTTTGCTGGTGGATATATTCTAACAGCAAACACAACAGTTTCATCTTGGTCAACAGTCACTGACCTGTGGTTTCTTCAGCTATATCTTGTGCATTCTATTTGTTTTTTTATTGCCTAGTCACTGTTGTTCCAGATGCTATTGTTGTTTTTGCTGGTGGATATATTCTAACAGCAAACACAACAGTTTCATCTGGGTCAACAGTGACTATCCTGTGTATTGTATAGCTTTTTATAATGCTGCATTGACAGTTTGACATTTTCATTCAGGTATGTGTGTTGACACTGATTTTGCCCTGACTGCATTGTATAATTGTTTTTTTCTTTTTCTCAACAGTGATAAAGTCCGCACACGATGGCGCTCGATGAAGGACCGCTTCAACACTGATGTTCGAGCAGAGGGACAGGTTCGCAGTGGTTCTGCAGCAAGGCCCAGAAAGAAATATCGCTACTATCGCGAGTTGGCGTTCCTGAGACCGGTCCTTGCCAGCAGAGCGTAAGTTGTTTTTGTTTTTTATTTTTTTCTTCCACAGCTGATGCTTCTTGTTAAAGCATTATAGTAATGGTTTTGTTTTCTTTCCACAGCACCTGGAGCAGCACCATGCAGCCTGTCCCTGAAGCGGTCCTTCCTCGGACGACCTTGGACTCGTCCCAGCCATCCGACAGCCTGGAAGCAACTTGCAAGTCAGCAACACGGACAGCTGGTGACCAGGAAGCTGGTCCATCAGGTCTTCCCGTCTCCCAGGTCTCTGCCACTGGTTATGCGGGCACTTCCCGCCAGCGGCAGAGGGCCATGGAGAGGAATGTCTTGCCCGAGTTTGTTCACTTGAGCGAGGCCTTTCAAGGCAATATGAAGACGCTTGGAGGCTCAGTTGGAAGCGGTTTTTCACTTATGGAACGTGGTTTTACCCACATGGATCACCGCTTCAACAGTGTCGAACAGCGTCTTGATCGCCTGGAGGCCGACCTCAACAGACCAGCGCACCATTTTTTCAGTAAAATTGAACGGGGCATGGCGGAACACCTTAGTCCTGAGCAACAGCTGAGTGTGATGCAGGCCTGCAACATTGCTTACTTGCAGGCTATGCAGCAGAATCGGTACGTGCAGCAGTCAGTGGTTGCATATCCAACAGTGCCACCACTGACTCGACACACATCCCTATCGACTTCTGCTGCATACCACTGCACGGCCACCAGCATTCCGAGTCACCACTACACCACCACAAGTCAGAGTACTGTTGGACACTCCACCGTTGCCACCACCATGGCAAGCGCTGCTCCTGTGTGGAGCAACACCCCCACAGACACAGGTCCACAGTCATGGACTCAAGCCACCGCAGTACCTGCTTGGGCCACTCCTTCTAGGAGTACTGCCAGCAGTCAGCAACCATTTGTCACTGCACCCACTTCTCCTTCTAGGAGTTCTGCCATCACTCAGCAACCATTTATTGTTACCGCACACACTTCTCCTTGTAGGAGTACCGCCACCAGTCGTCAACAATTTCCGGCCACAGCACCCACTGATCCTATGAGTATGAGTACCGCCACAGTCGTCAACAATTTCCGGCCACAGCACCCAATGATCCTATGGGTATGAGTACCGCCACCAGTCAACAACAATCAATTTCAAGGCCACCCACTTCTCCTCCTTGGAACACCGCCAACCCTTGTGGTACTCAGAGCACTGTCAACACTTCCACCGCCACTGCCACCACCGAGCATGAGCGGTGACCCACATTCACTCTTTTTTGGGTCAAGGCCACGGTCAACCAGCTCAAGGCGGACACAGAGAAGTCGGTCCATGCATGGTACTCCTGTCCCCAAGAAGAAACAAAGAAAATCTTTGTTGGTCCATCCACCCTCTCCTCCTAATGTGTCTCAAACTGGCTCTAATTTGATGTCTGATCTTCCTTCACCCACTACTTTTGTTGCCCCTTCCCCTCGAACCCCTTCATCGGTTTCCAGCCGCTCTTCATCTCTGCACACCCCCAGAGTATCGAAATCACCACCAAAACGTCCGTCGCAATAAAAATTTGTAATATTATCTGGACAAATCACATTTAAGTACAACTACAGTGGCAGTGACTATAATGACATCTTGTACACATATTGTACTAATCTGATTTTTCAACAACTTCTGGGGCAGTGACTATAATGGCATCTTGTACACATATTGTACTAATCTGATTTTTCAACAACTTCTGGGGCAGTGACAATTAAACTGTTAATGTTGTACACATATTGTACTAATCTGATATTTCTACAACTTCTGGGGCAGTGACAATTAAACTGTTAATGTTGTACACATATTGTACTAATCTGATATTTCTACAACTTCTGGGGCAGTGACTATAATGGCATCTTGTACAGTACACATATTGTACTAATCTGATTTTTCAACAACTTCTGGGGCAGTGACAATTAAACTGTTAATGTTGTACACATATTGTACTAATCTGATATTTCTACAACTTCTGGGGCAGTGACAATTAAACTGTTAATGTTGTACACATATTGTACTAATCTGATATTTCTACAACTTCTGGGGCAGTGACAATTAAACTGTTAATGTTGTACACATATTGTACTAATCTGATATTTCTACAACTTCTGGGGCAGTGACTATAATGGCATCTTGTACACATATTGTACTAATCAGTTTTTTCAACAACTTCTGGGGCAGTGACAATTAAACTGTTAATGTTGTACACATATTGTACTAATCTGATATTTCTACAACTTCTGGGGCAGTGACTATAATGGCATCTTTGACACATTTTGGCCTAATCTGATCTATCCAAAACCTTTGTGTGAATATACATATATTATTTTTGTACTCCAAAAACCTACTAATGTGATCGATACAAATGTCTTAAAAAAAAAACTTTGCAAATTAAAAATTTTTTTTCCTCTTGTAAAAAATAAATGTGCCAATCTTCATTTACTAATTTTGGTTTGCTTTGTGTTTATTTTTCCGCCTACACACTGCGGCGTACACACACTCTGCCGTACACTTAGCGTTTTTGACTACACATAACTACAGGAATGACACATGTTTGTGTACTTCATGGAGATATGTTTACTCAAAAACACAAATATATTCCTTTTTTGTTTCACCAACAGTCTGTCTGTCTGCTAATATTGCACAGACTGAATAGAGGATGGTGTTGAGTGCAAGGCATATCTATTTTACCTATCCAGAAATACTAAAAAGTGAAAGGAGTGTGGAGTGTTTATTACATTATTTCACTTTATGATACAAGGCCATGTATTCTAGATATAGATTGTAATTGAGCACATCCTCTATTCAGTGTGTGTTAAAGAAAGTGAGGTGATGATGGTGAAAATACACTTTATATATGTACAATACCCTGGCCTTGTATCATTACTATCACACCTGGGCAGGTGAATAGACATGAGTTTTAACCAGCAGCTTTGCTTCAGTCTGCATTAATTTGAAGCATACTGTAGCGATGCTGCTGTTTAGAACTCATGTCTATTCACCTGCCCAGGCCTGATACATTCTGAAGTGACGATGCGTTATTTGGGGCATCACCACTTCAGCATGCCACCAGCCCTTGGTATTGAACAAGATGTATAATCTTTATTATCTCTGCGTTCCAAATCAAGTCAGTGATGAAAATACAAATTATATTTATAGTGACATGATCAGGACTAAAAATTTACAGATGCTTGTGCATCCCCAAATCAATTTTTGTAAACAGCAGGCCAGGTGACACAACTAATTGTTGTGTTATGTCCACCGTCACTGAAAATGGAAGCAAAAGTGGAGAGATAATCAAGGTTATACAACTTGTGTACATGTATAGTTAACTACCTAGTCAGGATTACAAATAAATTCATGATGCACCAAAAAATATGCATCATGAATTAACTGGTAAACCTGGCCATTTCATCATTGTTTTTTAATTTAAAAACTGAGACTACACGTGGTACAGGTATAAACAGAGGGATTTTATTAACATCCAAAAAAAAAAAAAAAAAAGTTTTTAACATACAGACAATAACATTATTTTACACCATTTGATCTTGCCAATCCACCCGTCCTACATCTGAGATGAAGTAAGCCGCAAATTGGTCTCTCATTTGGCCTACTTCAACAGAAGACCTGAGAGGGTGCTGAGTGAACTCAGGCAATGGGTTAGGAGCTGCATCATCAAGTTCAAAGTTTGGGTGCTCTTTCGCCATGACAAAGTTATGAAGCACAACACAGGCCTTCACAACTTCATCCACTGTTTGTACTTTAAGATGAATAGCTGTGCCCAGAATGCGCCATCTGGAAACCAGTATACCGAAGGCACACTCTACAGTTCTTCTTGCCCTGGTCAGCCTGTAATTAAAATTTTTTTTGTTGTGGTCCAAGTCCCGGCTGGAGTAGGGTTTAAGCAGGTGTTGGCTCATCTGGAATGCCTCATCCCCAACCATGACAAATGGCATTTGTGGACCTTCGGTGTGGGGAAGAGGCCGTGGCATGGGGAAATTAAACTGGTTTCCATACAACCTCCGTCCTATGTCAGAGTTCTTAAATGCCTGTGAGTCATTCCCACGGCCAAATGCACCAATGTCCACCGCAACAAACATACAGTCTGCATCCGCAATGGCCATGAGAACTGTAGAGAAGTACTTCTTGTAGTTGTAGTACTCTGAGCCTGTTCTTTTAGGTTTGATGATGCGGATGTGTTTCCCATCAACTGCTCCCAAACAGTTGGGGAAATTGCAGGTTGTCCAGAATTTGTTGGCTATTTCTAGCCACTTTTCTGTGGTGGGCAGGGGCATAAATTCCGGACACAGAACAGTCCACAATGCCCGGCAGGTGTCAACAACAATTCCTGACAACGTGGAGATACCAATCCGGTACTGGAAGTGTAGTGAAGACAGGCTCTCTCCAGTAGCAAGGAATCTAGAGAAAGAAAAAAAAATATTATTGTATATGTTTTTGTAAAACATTAATAAAAAAAAAATTGCATAAAAAAAATTCAGCAGGTCTTTGTTTACTAGATGGCAGAACAATAATTCTGTCATCTTTGGAATAGTACATGGCATAAGTAATACAATGATGCAGGCATTGGTTTCTCAATATTACGTACCGTAATGTCACCAGGAGTCTTTCCTCTGGAGGAATCGCCCGACGGAGCTGTGTGTCCTGTCTCCTTATTAATTGTTGGACCCGAGCAAGTAAATCCATGAAGCTTTCTTGTGACATCCGGGTGTAGTCGTTAAATTTCTCCGGGTTTGACTGCAGCTCACTGTAGAGGGTGTGGTACGCTCCACGGCTCTCCCGGAGTTCAACAATGGGATGTACCCACAAACGCCGCCGCTGCCGTCTCCGATGTCTCTGTCTCTCCCTTTCTTCATGGCAAGCAACGTCATAAGCCCGAGCCATAGCAATGTCCACATCCAGGTTAAAGTGGAAAGTCTTCATAAGCAGATCCATGTTCACCAAGGCAAATGCAAGCAAATGTAAAAAAGGGCTGTGAACAGGCTCTATATAAATAGTTTCAATAAGACACGCCCACTGGTGTCCCATTGGTGGGTTCTGTTGCAAGAATTTTTCAAGGATTTTGATCATGTGTTTTGCACAGAAAAAACACAAACGCATACAAAAACGCTTTAAATAGCATACAATCGCTGCGTTTTTTTAAAGCAATGCGCACTCTTCGCCTGCAAAATATCGCTGCGATTACACGCGTTTGCACGCGTTTTTTTTATGCGTTTTATGTGCGCTCGATACGCAGCGCTAAAAAACGCAAGTGTGAAAGTAGCCTAAGTGGTGAAAAAAAATCCAAACTTTGTTAAAAAAAAAAGTTGCGCCATTTTCAGATACCCGTAGCGTCTCCATTTTTCATGATCTCGGGTTTGGTGAGGGCTTATTTTTTGCGCGCCGAGTTCTCGTTTTTAGTGATACCATTTTGGTGCAGATACAATCTTTTCATCACCCGTTATTGCATTTTAATGCAATGTCACAGCGACCAAAAAATTTTAATTCTGGCGTTTTGACTTTTTTTCTCACTGCGCCGTTTAGTGATCAGGTTAATCCTGATTTTATTGATAGATCGGGCGATTCTGAATGCGGTGATACCAAATATGTGTATGTGTGATTTTTTTTATTGTTTTATTTTGAATGGGGCGATAAGGGGGTGATTTGAACTTTTTTATATTTTAAAATTTTTTTTTTTTTTTACTTTTGGCATGCTTCAATAGACTAGAACCTGCCATTACCCAATCGGCTCTGCTACATACAGGCAATGATCAAATCACCTCTGTGTAGTAGAATTACACACTTACTATGAACACTGACAACTATAGTTGCCAATGAACCGGTGACCCGGGATCACCGTGTGGGCGGGTTCCTGGCTCGATGCGGGAAGCGCGAGTTAAATGCCGTTGTCAGCGGCATTTAACGGGTTAATAGCTGCGGGTGGATCGCGATTCCATCTGCGGATATTGGGGCACACGTCAGCTGTGACATGTCCTGGGAAAGTTGTGGGCCCACCGTAGGAGCCCACATCAAAGGGAGGGAGTCTGACATCAGCGTAAATTTACGCCCAACGTCGGAAAGGGGTTAAAGAGAACCTACAGGCTCCTCTGAAATGTCTTAGTAAATACTTGCAGAAAATGGCATCCAGAATTGTTATTTAAAGGTGAATACAACTCTGAATTGTGCCACTCCTCTGGTATTCCCCACAGTAATGTACTAATACATTGACAACTGGGTGTGTCCATTCATCTTATCAGAGGGGTGTATTCATACACCTACTGATTTGACAATGTCAGACTGTTGAGGGACATGCCCTCACCTGGTAACACCCAGATGCCAATTTATTCATACATTTGTAGGAAGAGTAAGGGTGAGTTTCCACGGTCAGGAAACGCTGCGTGTTTGGCGCTGTGCGCTGGCGCAGCGCCAAACACGCAGCGTCCAGATGTTACAGCATAGTGGAGGGGATTTCAAGAAATCCCGTCTCCACTATGCGTAACAATACGCAGGTGGCAAACCTGCGTAAACGGACATGCGGCGCGTCTTTTCAGACCGCAGCATGTCCTCGCGTATTGCGGCGACGGTGCGTCGCCGCAACATAATTAACACAGGGCTATGTAGCCCTGCGCTCTTTCCGGAGGTGTTCCGGAGGTGTCCTGAACACCTCCGGAAAGATCGCGCGTCAAAAAGGGGGCGTGGCTTAGACGGAGCGGAATTTCCGCTCCGTCAAAAGCGCTATGGTTCCGGACCGTGGAACCATAGCCTAACAGAAGAGCAGCACAACACAGAGTCATCACACAAAATGCCAAAGAATTGGTGTATTATGGAAAATACAATTCTTCAGTAAATTAGAGATGACAGAGGAGCCGAGAGGTCATCTTTAGGCTATTTTCACATGTTGCATTTTTACAGGGTTTTTTTTTTCAGGATTTTTTTTAATGAAAACTAAATGCTGCTTTCTACAGCACCTGCAAAAGCTATGTGATTTCAGAAATCTCATTCACACGCTTGGGCTATTTTACTGACTGAATTAAAAAACTTCAGCGTTTTTGAAATACGCGGCATGTCACGTCTTTCAGCATGTTTGTGGCATCTGGTAACCCGCAGAAAGCAATGAGCAAGTAGAAAAATGCAACTGTGCCCTTTTGGTGAATACAGCTAACCTTATTAATCATGTACTATTGGCTAATTACACATATAATCCGCACCAAAAAAACTAGCAAAACCTGCTTTTCGCAAGCAAGTAGCTTCTTTAGGGTATGTGCACACATTGCGGATTTAGATGCGGATCCGCAGCGTTTTTGGACGCGCGGAATTGCATCAAATCCGCAGTGTAGTGCAGCACCAATGATAGTCTTTGTGAATTGGTGTGCACATGCTGCAGAAAAATACGCGCGGATTAGCAGTGTTTTATTTTCCACAGCATGGCAATTCTTTTTGCAGATCTGCAGCGTTTCTGCACCCTTTGAATTGCATTGAGTCAGACAATTCCGCAGCAAAGGTTTTAAAAGATCTGCGGTTTTGCTGCGGAGTTCCGTGTGAGTAACGCTGCAGATAGGGAGGAGGAAGAGTGTGTGGGAAGAGACCATGTGTGTGGGTGGAGACTATGTGTGTGCGGTGAATATGTACGGGTGTCTGTATGTGGGTCTGTGGGTGTGTGTGTGTGTAGGCGCAGCTGTGTGTGTATGTGTGCGGGTCTGTGTGTAGGCAGGCATCGTCTGATGGGACTACTAGTCACATCTGGCTATGTCTGCTACAATGACATCAGTAGCCGATGGTGGGACAATAGTAGTCCCATCATCCGGCTACTGTGTTGACCAGTAAAAAAAAAAAAAAAAAAAAAAACACATACAGACATAGAGTACATACTCACCATACTGCCAATCCCCGACGCCCTCGATCCCCTGTAAAAAAAAAATAAAATAAACTCAACAGTATACTGCCTGTTCCAATGTAATCCATATAATAACGATTGTCACACGACGCTCTCCTGTGGAGAGCTGTCACCGCTCTCCAGGGGCCTCCGGTGATACAATGACGGAAGGTATCCTCCTTCTACAGTGTATCACTCCGCCGTCAGGTCACAGGAGTTCATTCTATCACTTGCAGCACCGCTGCGTGGGAAAATTCTCACGCAGCATTGCTGTCAAGTGAGAGGATGAACTCAAGTGATCCCTCAGTGATAATACTGCAGGAGCCATTGTCTCCTGTCAGTGTGTCACTGGAGGCCCTATAGAGCGGTCACATCACCTGATGTGACCGCTCTATAGGTGAGATCGTCGTGGGACACTCGTTATTACATAGATTACGTCGGAACAGGGAGTATTTGTGTTTGTTTATTATTTTATTCTTTTTGCAAGTGATCGATGGCTTCGGGGAATTAGGAGTACAATAAAGATGAGAAAATGTGTGTTTTATTTCATTAAAATACTTTATTCTGGCTGTGTCTTTATTTTACCTATTTACAACTATAGGATTAGTAATGGATCAGTGTCTTATTGACATCTCTCCATTACTAAGCCGGGCTTGATATCACCTTACAATACAAAGGTGACATCAACCCCCCGTTACCCCATGTGGGAATAGAGAGGCTAAGTGCCAGAATTGGTGCATCTTAGAGATTCGCCGTTTCTGGGGCGGCTGCGGGCTGGTGTTTGTAGGGGGGGGGGGCAATATCCATGGTCCCTTCCTAGGCTATGAATATCAGCCTGCAGCTGTTTGCATAGCCTTTTCTGGCTATTAATTATAGAGGGACTCCACATCATTTTTTTGTGGGGGCTCCCCTATTTTAATAGCCAGTAAAGGCTATACAGACAGCTGTGGGCTGATATTAATAGCTTGGGAAGATCCATGGGTATAACCCCCTTCCCAGGTTATAAACATCTGACCCCAGTCGCTGGCTTTCCCTCTCTGGACTGGAAAATTGCACGGAAGCCCACACAACTTTTTTTTCCTTTTTTAAACAGATATTGCGTTTAAGGCCGGGATCACACTGGCGAGAAACTCGCACGAGTCTCGAACCTCAATACCCGGCACTGGTATGTGATGATATTTCGGAGTTCAATGGAATATGTAAAAGAAAAGGTTGCATAAAGAAATGACATCACAATTCTTTTACAAATCCAAAAGAAAATCCGCATCAAAAATGCATCAAATCCGCATCAAAAACGCGAGGATTTTTACCTGCGTTTTCTGCCAAGAGTTAGAATCTGCGCAGAAAATTCCACAGGCAAACCCGCAACATGTGCACATACCCTTAGTGCTAAGACAGCAGGTTTTGCCTGCAGAAAAAAAAACACTGCAAAAACGCAACGTGTGAACACAGCCTTAAAGTCACAATTGCAGCAGCATGAAGGACAACACAGCACGGACAACAAGCTATTGCTTTACTATGTCTAGTCTGCAATTCTCATTATTTTATATTATTAACGGCTTCAGCTCAATCTCGAGCCATGGCAACTTGATGGATGAACAATCTGTAGGAAGATCGATCTTGTGCAAGTCTAGATAGGTCCACCAGGGTCTTCTCCGCAATTATCGTGATTGTATTAAGCCATCGGGTTGCTAGCAAACAGTGGATGTTCAGGTCCCCATTCACGTGAATGGGATACGTGTCTGGGTTTGGGTCCAGGTACTGTTTTGGTATCCGAAACTGAACCTATTTTTGTTGAACCCGCCGGTCCCAAACATCCAGTGGTCCGCCCATTTCTACACATAACCACTGCACCAGTACTGCACTGTGTTACCCAGCACAGTTATATCAGACACGTTGTGTATTTTCTTACCCATGTTTATTTCTTGCTCTCCACCAATGCACGTCCTTCTTTTCCAAAATTACATATTCTTCCATTGCAACCAAACGAAGGTCATGGGGCTCCACTGGATGGAAATCAAACAGAGCAACCACCAATTCCTCTTTGTGTTCATAATTGTCCACTAGATTGTCTTCAGGAGGTGGTGGGAGTGGAGGACCTAGCTAGAAACAGGAAAGGCAATAAAAATATAGTCAAACAGGAAGGTAGTGGTACAACACAAAGTCACAACCCGATCCAGTACTGTGCCGTAAGAATAAAACAAGGAAACATGCATAATAACCATCTGCACCGAATCCCACCTTGGTATAAGACTTTTTTGTTACTTTTTTATCAGATAAACAACACAAACGCCATAAACACTGTAAGCAATAGTTTAAAAAATAGCAACATGCTATAAAAGAAAACAAAAAACATACAGTTTTAGTAAGACCATATGTACTGAATCACAAGGCCATATTCACACGTCAGATTAAACATGATTTTGGTTTGGATTTCATTCCAAAATCTGGGTTAACTGCAACAACAACCCATATCCCATTCTTTTGGGTCCAAGAATTTTTAAGTGGATTTTTATGGGCACTGCAGAAAATATCTGCTGTGACAATAGATGGCATGCTACTTATTTCAACAGATAATAATAACCTTAATAATAGCCTCGGATTTCTGCCCACATGTAAGCTCATGAGCTTCGCTGTATAGACTGGGGCAGAGTAATGAGAGCTCTATTGTATTGCTAGCTGCTTACAGAATACAAATATAGCAAAGCTATACACAAAATAAACAATTTATTTTCCTACACATATTGTGAGTGACTTGAAATGTGTAACAGTAATTAACCCCTTAACCCCCGGAGCTTTTTCCGGTTTTGCGTTTTTCGCTCCTTCTTTCCAGAGCCATAACTTTTTTATTTTTCCATCAATATGGCCATGTGAGGGCTTTTATTTTTTGCGGGACGAGTTGTACTTTTGAACAATACCATTGGTTTTATCATGTAGTGTACTTGAAAACGGGAAAAAAATTCCAAGCGCGGTGAAATTGCAAAAAAAGTGCAATCTCACAATTGTTTTTTGTTTGGCTTTTTTGCTAGGTTCACTAAATGCTAAAACTGACCTGCCATTATGACTCTCCAGGTCATTACGAGTTCATAGACACCAAACATGTCTACGTTATCCTATATCTAAGTGGTGAAAAAAAATTGCTGAGCTGACGTTTTTAAGGATACCATTTATGCGCAGATCCATTCTTTTGATCGCCCGTTACTGCATTTTAATGCAATGTTGTGGCGACCAAAAAAACGTAATTCTGGCGTTTTGAATTTTTTTCTCGCTACGCCGTTTAGTGATCGGGTTAATCTTTTTTTTTATTGATAGATCGGGCGATTCTGAAAGCGGCGATACCCAATATGTGTATGTGTGATTTTTTTTTATTGTTTTATTTTGATTGGGGCGAAAGGGGGGTGATTTGAACTTTTAGGTTTTATTTTTTTTTATTTTTAAACTCTTTTTTCTTTTACTTTTGGCATGCTTCAATAGCCTCCATAGGATGCTAGAAGCATGCACAACTTGATCGCCTCTGCTACATATGGGCGACAAGCAGATCGCCCATATGTAGCAGATTTACTGCATTGCTATGAGCACCGACCACCGGGCGGCGCTCACAGCAATGTGTCGGCAACAACCATAGAGGTCTCTATGAGACCTCTGGTTGTTAAGGCAACGCATCGCCAACCCCCGATCACGTGACGGGGGTCAGTGATGCGCTCATTTCCAGCCCGGCGGCAGGAAGCGCTAGTTAAATGCCCGCTGTCAGCTTTGACAGTGGGATTTAACTAGTTAATAGGCGCGGGCCTATTGCGGGCACATGTCAGCTGTTTATAACAGCTGACATGTCGCAGCTTTAAGGTGGGCTCACCGCCGGAGCCCACCTCAAAGCGGGGGATACTGCCAGCTGATGTACTATTCCATCAGATGGCAGAAAGGGGTTAAAAGGAAATCTGTCACCAAGTTTTTGCTATGTAATCTGAGAGCAGCATGATGTAGGGGCAGAGACTCTGTTACTTGGATGTTTTGCTGTTTCAATAAAATCAGCATTTTGTTAGCAGGATATCATCACTAGAGGGTCACATGAAGCTCAGCATTCTGAGCTCTGCTACATCGTGTAGCAGAGAAACTTGTAATTCTATCACAACTGCAGAGTCCAGTGACACATGGCTGGAATCAGCATCGCTGTTCCTTCATCATGCTGCTGTCACATTACAAAGCAAAAACCCGGTGACAGATTCCCTTTAATATTCTTACTTAGTTAAATCTATTAAGTAGTACAAGAGGTCATACAGCATGTCTGCTGCTTCTCTTACCTCATCTGGTGTAGGAGGTGGAGGCTTCCTTGGAACTATAGAAAGGAACACACATAGATTCATTTTTTGGGCTAAGGACCTATATGCAGAGAGAACATGTCCTACATAAAGTAATTTCAGGTTCTATACGAGACCCTTAGGATATTACCTTCTTCTCAGTACTTCCAGGCCCAGTAAGGACAGCCAAGAATGGCTCCTTCAGACACTTAGCACAACATTTACTAAGCAGTTAATGCCAAGATTTGGAATAAATTGTGCCACTAAAAGGTCACAAGTGAACCTTAGAAAGCGCAACGTGCTAAACTTATAGAAAGCTATAGAAAACCAAGATTCTGAGGCACCAGATTAAAACAACCTTTATTTCATCCCCCAAAAATTGCATACTGAAACACAATCGAGGCAGGCGAGTGACGCAACCCCTCGGCACAAAAGGGCCCTATCTGAGCCAGAAGCACAACAAAAATTACATGGCTGTAATTTTTGTTGTGCTTCTATCGCTGTATTTTTGTGGGCTTCTGGCCTGGAAGGGGCCCTTTGGCGACGAGGGGTTGCTTCACTTGTCTGCCTCGATTGTGTTTCACCATGTGATTTTTAGGGGATGGAATAAAGGTTCTCTGGTGCCTCGTAATCTTGGATTTTTTATGGCTTTGGACCTTGTGGTGGGTCTAACCGAGTCAGTACGGAGCCATCCGTGCTGCATGAGAATCACTCTTAGACTATAGAAAGTTATGGCTGCCACCTATATTACAGGTGGACGGTGCATCTCACATTATCACTGCAGCCAATCAGTAGCCGCTGATCATCTTCAGCGTTCACCTTTCATTTGAGCTAAAGGGAAGAGTCAGTCAGCAGTATAACTCGGACGGGGATCACAACGCAATGCTCGGACTGGCCGGCGGCTCTCCTGACCCAAGCATCACAGCATGTATTTCTATGCAGCTGTCGGGAGACCCGCCGGCCAGTCCGAGCATTGCGTTGCGATCACCGTCCCAGTTATGCAGCCGTCTGATTCTTCCATTAAAATCATAAATGTAAATGGTACAAGAGACCAGCCTGGGACACAACACTAAGTATGATGGAGCGGTGCAAGTATGGGAGAGGAGTATATTTTTTAACTTTTTTATTTCACGGAGCCTATTAGTAAGTGGTTTTCTAGTGGTGTTTAACCCCTTTGAAGAAGACCAGACTCTTGCTGAAAAAAAAAACTTAAATACCTTGTAAAAATCACTGATTTTCACTCTTTTCCATTTTGTGCTGTGTCACTCCATCGAAAAGATATTCACATTTGGTGCTCTTGGAGAGCAGCAAATGAAATATCAGCTTGAGAAATCTAATATCTCCCAGCATCCTTGCTCTATTATGTTTATGCCTTACTCATTAAAGAGTACCCATCACTTGCTCAACAAATAGAGTTAAACACCTTGTAAAACTGATTCTGCCACTCTTTTCCATTTTGCACTCCATCATTCCACTATAGCGATATTCATACTTATTGAATTTGGAGCACAATATGTGAAATCTCTGCTGGCAGAACAACTAGACATTTCTTTAGTGTCTTCTCTGGGAGAGTGCGCTTTTGCCTTTCTCTCCCAGAAGCTGCCAATCGTAGCTCAATTCTTTTTGAACAAGTGACATGTCCTCTTGAAAAGAGTAAGGTCTATACATAATTCACCAAGGACACTGGGAGACATCATATTTCTCACGCTTTTCCTGCAGTCTTTCAGTAGACAAATGCCTGATCTATGTAATTGTGTGTACACACCAACATAAAAAGCATAAACGGTAGCTTGTATTCTGCTAACAGACATGGGAGGTAAGAGGAATACTTTAATTTCTCTGCCCTTTTGTATTATTGGATTTAAAACAATAGGACAATGTGATGTAAGGAAGTAATTAAAAATGCTCTCCTACTTACAGTCGTTAAACAGATTATATTCTTCACATCCCGGAGCCAACTTGTCGGTTTGCCTGCAGCACTGAAACACACCATCTGCCCAAAACTGAGGATGGTACTTGGACAATGTATTGTTGTTATATTTTATTTCTATAGAGAAACCAAGATAACCGTTGTTATGGAATAGTACCAAATGTTTAAAAAGGTTGTCCCACTACTGAAAAAAAAGAATTCTGTATAATATTCATGAAATCTGTCAGCAGGATTTCACCCCCCAAACTATTCAAGTCCAGCAATACCTTTACATGTTCCTTCATAACTGAGAAATCAGCAATTTAACTGATATTTTAATGAAGTGCTATGGTAGGGTTAAGGGCTATGGTAGATCTGAAGCCTCAGTCACTCCAGCTCTATTCCCTGCCCAGCCCTGTGTCCTACAGCTTGACTGGTGACTCCTTTGTCTGAAGTCACACAGCACAGAGGCTGTCAGTCAAGTAGTAAAGTAGGAAGAGATGGCATTATGCTAGGAAAAGAGCTGAAGTGTCAGAGGCTTCAGATCTAATGCCTCATTTCCATATTAAGTCAAAGGCTGACTTCTCAGTAACAGAGGAATAGACTGGCCATTTACAGTTATTGCTGGACTTGTCTTTTAAAGAGCCAGATGTGAACAGAAATAGTTTACAGGTAAAATCCTGCTGACAGTTTGTTTGCTGAAAGGCTGGAGTGCAGTACAATAATGAGTGTCTACAGGCAACAGTGAAGCATAGTGGAGGTTCCTTCTAAGTTTAGGGCTGCATTTCAGCAAATGGTGTTGGAGATTTGTCAGGGCTAATGGTTTTGATACTGAGAAATACAGGCAGATAGTTTCCCATCATGCAATACCATCATGGAGGCGTCTGACTCAAAATTTATACTGAAACAGGGTAACAACCCTAAACATACAGCTGATTAATTAGAAACTATCTTCAGGGTATAGAAGAACACAGAGTCCTGGAAGTGATATGGCCCTTACAAAGCCCTGATTGCAACATCAAGTCTGTCTGTAGTTACATTAGTTCTCCAACATGTTTGGAACAAAAGGTTTTCTTGGCTTTTGTCTGTGAAGTAGCCCCAATGTGAACAAAATTTAACTTTTTTGCCATAATTCGAAAACCATGCTTGGTGCAAAGCCAACATTGTGCATCACCAAAAGAATATTATACACATAGTGAAGCATGGTGGAGGCAGCATTATGCTTTGAGGCTGTTTTTTGGTAGCTGGAATTGGGGCCTTAATCAAGGTGGAAGGAATTATGAAGAATTACAAATATCAGTCAATTTCGAGACAAAATCTTAAGGCCTCTGCTAAAAAGCTGCAACGAAGGGGGCGAATGACGTCAGTGCCATGCACCCCGTCACTTGCACGCTCACGTCAGCTGCCAGCCTCTGATTGGACGGCAGTGTGTATTGCAACGCACAGACCCGGCGGGCCTCTGCGCCATAGCAAGGACGCACATCCAGTAGAAGTTTGTGTTGGCATCAGCGGGCCCCTCACCCACATGGGCCCAGTTACGATCTTTGTGACCGCGTTCGTCACGCCCCTGAGCACTTGATTAAAAACTGACTAGCTGAATCCTTCTAAGCTCTATGTAGAAACACGAGGTCAATTTTTCCTGTACAAGTTATAAGTCTCTGCAACAGTCCCTGGTAAGGGGGGGGGAGGAGGGAGCACCAAGGTCAGGAGTTGAAGAGGTGAATGATAAATGTAGGGAATAGAGACTTCCTGCTTCTACATAGAGCAGAGAAAAGAGAAGAATTAGCTTGGTAAAATGAGCAACGGCATGGCATTTTAACAGGGGTGTGTACACTTTTTATACCCATTATACATACATATACACCGTAGTCCACATTTACAGCGTCTTGAATTTTTAAAGAAAATTTGGAGTAATTTGCATCAAATTTTACCAAGAAGGTACTCTTAGTGATGCTGTACCATTCAATGAGGTAATAAAATATTTGTCTATGAGCAGGTGTACATTTGATCTGCCCATTGTTCATACTAAATCATCTGTAAAATTACACGTTTTGCAGACCAGACAAACATGCTCAATTTGGAGAGCAAACTTTGAGCTAAAATGACATTCAAAATCATGTGTCATTTTAGACGCATAATAGTCACCAAAATCTGACTGCTTCATAAACGTGGACCCATGTGTCTAACTAAACACTGCAGACAATCCAGAATTAATAACAAATAGTAATGATTTTATAAATCATCAATAAAGAGAACAGTGTAAAGTTCACCTTTTTTCAGACTTTTCACCCATTGGGACCGGCTGTAAGCAGTAGGTGCGAATACATACAAAGTGTTCGTATCATAGATAATCTAGGAAATGAAGGGAGGAAATAAGATCATGAAGACCACACCACATGACACTTAGGACTTACTACAGGAAGTCAGCACTGGCCACAATTCCAGGTTTACTAGAATGATATATAAAGCCCAATACAGCTTCATCGTGGAAACCATTATTTAGATTTCTTTTTTATCTCAATTTGTCCAAAAATATTACTCTTTTTATATTGTTACATATATTTAAACATTTACTGCTTAAATTCCCTGCACAGATTAATATTTAAAGGGATTGTCCGGTACTTTATATGGATAGATGGCCTATCCTTAAGCTAAGTCATCAATATCAGATTGGTAGGGGTGCACCATCTGTCAACTCTGATGGTCAGCTGCTTTTCAGTGCCGACAGCGCATGGCTGTGCTCAGTTTCAGAGTGGAACTACGGAACTACACAGCTCCGTCAATAGTGGCCACGGTCAATTACTCCACATCCATACCTATTAATTTGACTATGGGTGGATTTGTACCCCATTGCGAACACCATACAGTTGACGGAGCTATGTAATTCCGCTCCACAACTGATCACTTCCAGCAGCGCCGGCACTGAGAACAGCTGATTGGCGGGGTGCCAGCTGTCACACCCCACCTATCTGATATTGATGACCTATTCTAAGGATAGGTCATCAATATAAAGTACTGGACAACCCCTTTAATATATAAATTCTGGCTATACAGAAGCCACCACTAGAGAGAGCTTAAAAACATATACCGTATATACTCGAGTATAAGCCAAGATTTTCAGAAATCAATATTTTGTGGAATAACCATGATTTTTAATCACAGCTTTCACTAATGTACATGGTTTAGTGCTTAGTACAGGGAGCCATTGTAGGTACATTGATAAGATCACTAGATCATCATGGCTCTGTACACGGTTTAGTGCTTAGTACAGGGAGCCATTCTAGGTACACTGATAAGATCACTAGATCATCATGGCTCTGTACACGGTTTAGTGCTTAGTACAGGGAGCCATTCTAGGTACATTGATAAGATCACTAGATCATCATGGCTCTGTACATGGTTTAGTGCTTAGTACAGGGAGCCATTCTAGGTACATTAATAAGATCACTAGATCATCATGGCTCTGTACACGGTTTAGTGCTTAGTACAGGGATCCATTCTAGGTACATTGATAAGATCACTAGATCATCATGGCTCTGTACACGGTTTAGTGCTTAGTACAGGGAGCCATTCTAGGTACATTGATAAGATCACTAGATCATCATGGCTCTGTACACGGTTTAGTGCTTAGTACAGGGATCCATTCTAGGTACATTGAGAAGATCACTAGATCATCATGGCTCTGTACACGGTTTAGTGCTTAGTACAGGGAGCCATTCTAGGTACATTGATAAGATCACTAGATCATCATGGCTCTGTACACGGTTTAGTGCTTAGTATAGGGAGCCATTCTAGGTACATTGATAAGATCACTAGTGGACACAGACAAAAGAGGGCCCCTTGTGCAAAAACAATATATTGGCCATTTGCAGTCCAATATCTCATCATAATGAACAATTACACATGTTTTGGAAGTGGAAATGGGCCCCCTGACCCCTTTGGCCCCAGTGCAGCTGCTCAAGTTACACCGATGATATCTCCACCACTGGACAAGATGGGAACACCAGAAATTTAATTTTTCCTTTTAGGCCTGTGTATAAGGTTGTGTGTGTGCATTATAATGCTTCACAAGATGTAACTGGGAGCACTTGGTAATACTATGAAACAGGTAATAAGTGACCGCATACCTGAAACGCATATTTATTTTGGCAAGGAATCTGGTCTGTTTCATTCTTTACAACTTCCACACACTTTATTTTGGTAAT
Source organism: Oophaga sylvatica (assembly GCA_033576555.1). Lineage (NCBI taxonomy): Eukaryota > Metazoa > Chordata > Amphibia > Anura > Dendrobatidae > Oophaga > Oophaga sylvatica. The sequence continues at coordinate 87,520,922 of JARQOD010000001.1, forward strand.
GTCTACTGATCCTTTCTTGTTTCTCTTCTGCAAAAACAAACAAAGTAATAAAGTAAGAACAAGAATATTGCAAACATAGGTCATTAATCAAACAGTCCAAAAGTGACTAGACCAACGCAAAGGTCAAAAGAACCATAGAGATTTCTGTGCCTTCCTATTAAAGGGCTGTCATATTTGTAGTAACAAAAAAGACCATTGGACCGAATTCCATTACTCCTGCAGCCATAAACACATCATCAGTATTTACAGTATGTTATTGACCCCTTCAGCCCCTAAGGCTGTTTGCACCTTCATGACCAGGCCAAATTTTACAATTTTTACCAGTGTCACTTTATGAAGTGATGACTCTGAGACGCTTCAACCGATCCCACTGATCCTGAGAAGACTGTTTCTTCGTGACATATTGCACTTTATGATAGTAGTAACATTTCTTCGATATGACTTGCATTTATTTGTGAAAAAAATGGAAATTTGGTGAAAATTTTGTAATTTTCAAACTTTTCATTTTTATGCCCTTAAATCAGAGAGTTAATAAATGACACTTCCCACATGTCTACTTTACATCAGTACAATTTTTGAAACATATTTTTTTTTTGTTAGGAAGTTATAAGGTTTAATAATTAATAGCAATTTCTAATTTTTTCCAAAAAATTTACAAAAAGGGGATTTTTGTGTTACTCACCGTAAAATCCTTTTCTCCGAGACGCTCATTGGGAGACACAAACCGTGGGTGTTATGCTGTTGCCACTAGGAGGACACTAAGCAATACATAAGCAAAAGAGATTAACTCCTCCTCCTGCAGTATACACCCTCTGTTGGCTCAATCCTGAACCAGTTCGGTGCCAAAGCAGTAGGAGCTCATAACAAATGCATATGTCATAACCAAACAGAGGCTCGAGGCTACTGAGTAGACAAGGGTGGGAGCTGTGTCTCCCAATGAGCGTCTCGGAGAAAAGGATTTTACGGTGAGTAACACAAAAATCCCCTTTTCTCCATCGCCTCATTGGGAGACACAAACCGTGAGACGTCCCAAAGCAGTCCCTGGGTGGGAAGAAACATCACCACAGATGTAGCCTCGTAAGCCAAATGCATAAACGCTTTAAACAGCTTAACCGAAAACAACTCACAGATGCGCAACAGCTGATTGCAGAATCTGTCTGCCAAGAGTCGCATCTGAAGAGGCTTGAGCATGAATTTTGTAATGCTTGACAAAAGTGTGCAGACGGGACCAGGTCGCAGCTTTTCACACTTGCTGTGCCGAAGCCTAGTGCCGAATGGCCCAGGAGGCCCCCACAGATCGAGTGGAAGCTGCCTTAATCCCAGTAGGGATAGGCTGACTATTGACACGGTACGCCTCTTGGATCGTTAAACGAATCCATCTGGCTAACGTGGTTTTGAAAGCAGGAACAAAACCTTGTCGGCGTCCCACCGGAACCACAAACAGGGCGTCCGATTTGCGGAAAGATGCAGTCCTTGAAATGTACCTTCGGAGATCCCTCACCAAATCCAAGGTGTGAAGGGCTTTTTCAGTACGGTGCATCGGCGCCGGACAGAAGGAGGGCAGGACTATCTCCTCATTGATATGAAAAGCCGAGACGACTTTAGGCAAGAAAGAAGGAGAAGTCCTGAGGACTACCTTGTCCTGGTGAAAATTGAGAAACAGAGGTTTACAAGACAAGGCTGCCAATTCCGATATCCGCCTGATAGAGGTAATTGCAACTAGGAAGACAACCTTCCAGGAAAGAAGAGATAAGGACGCTTCCGGCAAAGGTTCGAAGGGAGATTCTTGTAAGGCACTAAGGACCAGATTAAGATCCCAAGGGTCCAGGGCCTCTTGTGGGGTGGAACAAGATGTGCCACTCCTTGGATAAAAGTCCTGACCTGAGACTTGGAAGCGATCCGTCGTTGGAAAAAAAGGACGGATAAGGCAGAAAACTGTCCCTTGAGGGAAGAGAGTGCTAACCCTGAATCCAACCCTGCCTGGAGGAACTCCAGAATGGAAGGGATAGAAAAAAACCAAAGGGGGACGACCCTTATCCTTACACCAGGAAAAAGAATGTTTTCCACACACGATGGTAAAAGCGTATGGAAACCGGTTTCCTGGCATTGACCATTGTAGAGATAACCTCTTGTGAAAAACCAGCCTGGCCTAAGATCCAGGCTTCAATGTCCATACCGTCAAATTCAGCGCTCTCGAATTGTGATGGTAGATTGGGCCCTGAGAATGAAGATCCGGACGATCCGGTAATCTCCAAGGAACGTCTGCGAGCAGACGTACTAGTTCCGCATACCACGGACGGCGAGGCCAGTCCGGTGCGACCAGGATGAGAGGAACGCCTTCCGTTTTGATCTTCCGAATCACCCTGGGGATTAACGGAAGAGGAGGAAAGAAGTAAGGAAAACGAAATTGACTCCAAGGGAGGACTAGTGCATCCGATCTGATGGCTAGTGGATCGCGAGATGGACTCATGAAAGTCTGAACTTTGGTATTCAGCCTGGATGCCATGAGATCCACATCCGGCATACCCCAACGCTGGCAAATGATTTGAAACATTTCCGGGTGCAGGGACCCTTCTCCTGAGTCTAAGCCTTGGCGACTGAGAAAGTCGGCCACCCAATTGTCCACTCCCGGAATATGAACTGCGGAGATGGGCGAGCGGTTTTTCTCTGCCCAGCGCAGGATGTGTGATACCTCGAGCATCCCTGACGGTTGATATACGCCACAGCCGTGGCGTTGTCTGACTGGATCCAGATGGGACGACCAGCCAGAAGATGCTGGAAATGCAAGAGAGCTAGTTTGATAGCTCTGATCTCCAGGATGTTGATCGGGAGACGGTCTCTGGAAGGGACCAGCGGCCCTGAGCCATGTGGTGAAGGAAAACCACTCCCCATCCGAGGAGACTGGCATCGGTGGTTGCCATCAACCAATGGACGGGCAGAAAAGAGTTCCCTTGATTCAATGATGAAACAATTGTCCACCATTTTAGGGAGCATCTGACTCTGGGAGAAGGACGAAAGCGGCGACTTAAGGACGCTGGGTTCCTGTCCCATAAAGTCTTATAAACACTGCACTCATGGAAAAAATTGCTTCAAGTGAATATTTATTGAACATATAAGGAGAAGCGACATTTCTTTGAACACATACCCTTATTGTGTTGATGTAAAGGGGAATATCCCCCTTTACATCAACACAATAAGGGTATGTGTTCAAAGAAATGTATGCACTTTTTGGGTTCTGATATCTCAATGTATCATCTAATCTGTTTTTCTCCTGTACCTAGCCCCTACTCATGTCTTGTCGCTTTATATTGAACCACATGCCAATTATTTTACCACCCATATACTACGACATGGACTACGTATTATCCTATACTTGTAAATATTTTTGTATATATTTTTTGTATATATATTTATCTCCTTTGTCACCTGTTATAATGTTCACTTTCTGTCTTTCACAGCGACTTTGTGATCAAGGCCCAGTGGAGGCCGAAACGTCAAATTACTTGTCGCTTCTCCTTATATGTTCAATAAATATTCACTTGAAGCAATTTTTTTCCATGAGTGCAGTGTTTATAAGACTTTATGATTGAAGGGGTTTTTTGATCCCCATTCACTTGCACCAATTCTTTATTCGAGTGCCAAACTCTCGCTGCTGGGTTCCTGTCCCAGACTGATATTAACTCCTGTAGTAGAGGTCGGAAATGGAAAAGAGCGAACGGTACTGCCTCGATGGAGGCTACCATTTTTCCAGGACCTGCATGGCAACTCGCAGAGAGTGAGAGTGGGCTAGAGACAACAGGAGCACTCCCCACCTCAGAGAAGCGATCTTCTCTGGAGGGAGAGACACTAACCCTTGGCAAGTGTCTAGAATCATTCCCAGAAAAAAAGGATCCTTTGAGAAGGAATGGGAGAGGACTTGTCCAATTTGACTAACCAACCTAGGCGAGAGAGGGTGTCGATAGTGATCTCGACACTCTCTGCGCAGTCCGGAAAAGTTGGTCCTTTGATGAACACGTCGTCTAGGTACGGGAGGACCACCACACCTCGAGAGTGTAAAATTGACATGGCGGCCGCCATGACCTTTGTGAACACTCTGGGGACGGTTGCGAGTCCGAAGGGCAGAGCGGCAAATTGAAGATGATCCTCTCCGACTGCAAAAAAACGCAGAAAACTTTGATGGCCACTGGAAATCAGGACATGCAGATACGCGTCCTTGATGTCGATTGACGCCAGGTATTCCTTTCTTTCTAGAGATGCGACGACAGAGCGGAGAGATTCCATTCTGAAATGGCGGCCTCTGATGAATTTGTTTAGCAAATTTCTTTTTTTTTTTTAAATTTTCCGGGTCCAGAATAGAACGCAAAGAGCCGTCCTTCTTGGGAACCACGAAGGGGTTTGAATAAAACCCTTGAACCTTTCCTTGTGAGGAACTGGGACGATGACCCCGCTGGTGCGAAGAATGTCAAGGCCTGAAGCAAAAAAGGGAGTTGCGAGGTCCTTGGACTTTGGGGGGCGAGTGGCCGGAAACGACCTTGGTATTGAGACCGAAAGGGTCGATTGACTGCGCTGTGGAAGGAATAAAGACTGACCGCAGCCCAATTGGACTGTCAGTGGGGGTTTTAATAAACAGACCGTCAGTCAGAGACAGTAGAAGTTAGTAAGCGAGCTGTGGTATAGGATCCATTGTTGGAGACTCCGTCCGCTCTGTACTAGAATGTGGCCAAAAAAAGGACACTGTGATTAAACCGTTTTAGCTCCGAGAAATCTTTGTCCGGCAACTACTGTATTTCTGACCCATGTCAGCAAGTCAGGGGGGTTGGTAAAAAACCCCGTGAAGACGTTTGATCCCTTTAAAGATCTCAGTGAGCAAAGACTCATAGTCTGGCGAATCCGGATATACCCACATACGACTCATATTTTGAGTCATGTTTGCTGCAATCCCCAGGAACGGGGGAGCTGGGTGCCCATCCGTTGGACTCCTGTGAGAAAAACAAACTGCACAGATTAAAGTGTAGAGTCGCCGCGGTAAAATTACATTATCCGTAACACACTAAGCGTCAGCGTGCGTTCTATCGGTCAGTGCTCTAAGGCCATATGTCGGGCCCGGCCAGATACGGCAGACTGCCTATCGGCGACAGACAAATAACGTAGGTCACAGGAGATTGCAAACCACTTACCATCCGCACTGATTATCTCCTCAATCCACCGTACCTTTGATAGGGGGGGTGGAGAGGTTATGTTAGTCTCCAGTCAGCAACCGCACTGATTATCTCCTCAATCCACCATACCTTTGACAGGGAGGTGGAGAGGTTTTTGGTAGCCTCTAGTGACCATCTGCACTGAATTATCTCCTCAATCCACCTTCACCTTGATAGGGAGGTGGGGAGGCTTTTGTTAGCCCCCCAGTCACCATTCACTTTGGACAGTGGTGACACAGTGGGGGTGCACAGGCGTCGTATGGAGTCTGAGACGCGTGGGGCTCCTGGACTTATGAAAAAAACGCAGGCCCCACAGACAAAAAACGGAACCGTGTCTTCACTATAGCGAGGTATCGCATGAAGCACACCAGGCATACACAACTGAGTTTGTGTTTGTCAATCCTCTTAGAGCTCTTGGATTGTGACATTCTGCAATTAAGCGAGCCTGTAGACTGCTGCAGGGAAGGGGTTAAGCCATTTATAAGCTTACCCCCTTTTTTTTTTTGTTCCCGTGTTCGTGCCCGCCAGGAAAAAGAAAAATTCAGATGTCTCGGGTCCTACCTGAGAGGAGACATGGCGGCCGAGAGTAAATTCAGGCCGCACAGAACGCGGAGCTGCTTACACGGAAGCGAGGGGCTGCATGCTGAGCTCACTGGGGTAGAGAATAGCTGGGGCTCCTGATCGTAATGACCGGAGGCTCCTGGTCGCTTGTAGCACATAGTGCGTAACCTAGCTTTCTTGGCAGCGAAGCACTGCATGAGGCACAGGTGGTATACACCGCAGTGTGTGATTTGTGAGCCTTTTTATTGCCCTTGGTTGCAACATTATTACAAATGGGGCTTCGGCAGGAGAAGGGTTAAGCGCTATTGCACTTATCCAGGTACTGTGCCCCTTAGCAGAGGAAAGCGTCTCCAGTTAAAGATGGCGCCCGAGACTAGGATTGCGTTTCTCGTATGCCACGAGAAGCGCCAGAAGGTGAGGGGGGGGCGAAGGAGTGACCAGGAAGGAGCCCTGTCCAATCCTGGGCTGCAGTAAGTGCGCGCGACGTGGGCGGAGTCACAGGGGAGAGCCAGGAGACCCTCCCCCAACGAGGCCTATCCCGGCCTGAAGCCGGGGACTAAATTTCAAGCTGCGGCCTATCCCGGCCCGAAGTCAGGGACTAAATTTCAGGTTGCGGCCTATCCCGGGCCGAAGCCGGGGACTAAATTTCAGGTTGCGGCCTATCCTGGGCCGAAGCCGGGGACTAAATTTATGGCTGCGGCCTATCCCGGGCCGAAGCCGGGGACTAAATTTGAGACTGGGGCCGTGGCGCGGCGGCGCGACACAGGGGCGGCCGCGGTGCGACGCAGTGGCGGCCACGGCGACAGACGGCCGGTACACATTGCATCCAGGTGCATGTACTCACTGCGGGGAGAGACCCGAAGATGGAGAAGGAAGAGACCTCCGCAGGGACTACGGCAGATATGGCCGTACTTCCTCAATCCACCTTCCCCTTTGATAGGGGGGTGGAGAGGGATTTTAAATGCCTCCAGACCGCCACCGCTTTCAGGAGAGGTGGTGAGGGGTATCCATCCATGGTGCCACGCCAATCACATCGCCCACATCAAGGGGTATCTCATGGGGAGAGCGACCCATTCAAGGGATCTTTCGCCCCATGGTAGCGTAGCAGGAGGGGTACGTGGAGGCGACACTCGCACAATGCCGCCTGTTGATGGTTTTTGGGAGATCGTGACTTTTCGTACAAGTCCCGTCGCCCATCCGTGCGTGAAGAAAGCAAAAATAATAAAAAGGTAAAAAATGTGAAAAAAGTGGGGTCTGAGAGCAGACCCTAGTACCTCCTACAGACACTAAGCAAGAACTGGTTCAGGATTGAGCCAACAGAGGGTGTATACTGCAGGGGGAGGAGTTAATCTCTTTTGCTTATGTATTGCTTGGTGTCCTCCTAGTGGCAGCAGCATAACACCCACGGTTTGTGTCTCCCAATGAGGCGATGGAGAAACCTTTTTTTTTTTGAGACCAACATTTGAAGTGACTTTGAGGGGTCTATATGACAGAAAATACTGAAAGTGACACCACTCCCAAAGTGCTCAAAACCACATTCATGAAGTTTATTAACCCTTCAGGTGCCTCATAGGAATTTTTGGAATGTGGAAGGATAAAATGAACTTTTAACTTTTTGCCAAAATTTTTTAATTTAGACCCCAATTTTTTGGGGGACTCATGGCAGAGCTTGGAAGGGAAGGAGCACCATTTGACTTTTTGAATGAAAAATTTGCTTGAATAATTAGTGGATACCATGTCACGTTTGGAAAGCCCCTGATGTGCCTAAACAATGGAAACCCCCCACAAGTGACATTTTGCAAACTAAACCCCTTAGGGAACTTATCTAGCTTTGTGGCGAGCACGTTGAACCCCCAGATGCTTCATTGAAGTTTTCATTTTTCTCAAAACAAATGTTTTTTAGTCATAAATTTTGCATTTTTACAAGGGTAAGAGGAGAAATTGCACCATACAATTTTTTGTACCCAAAGTGGCTTCACAGAAGTTTATAACGTAGAGCCGTGAAAAAAAAAAAATATCATCACATTTTTTCCCACAATCGATACCTCATATGTGGTCAAAAACTACTTTTGAGGCACAGTGCAAAGCTCAGAAGGGAATTAGCACCATATTGGAGTTCACATTTTGTTGGACTGGTTTAAGCGTGCCAAATCACATTGTCTCTGAGGTGCCAAAACAGCAGAACCCCTCATAAGAGACCCCAGTTTACAAACTACAACTCTCAATGAATTCATCTAGTGGTGCAGTTATCATATTGACGCCAACAGGTGTGTCACAATTTTATACCATTGGGCAATGAAGAAAAAAATAGTTACATTTTTACCACTAAAATTTAGTTTTAGCCCCAGATTTTACATTTTCACACAGGGAAATTGGGTAAAAATGGCACCCAAATTTGTCCCACAATTTCTGCTGAATGTAGAAATACCCCATAGCTGTACAGTACCACTTAACCATGTGGCGAGACTCGGAAGGGAGAGAGCGCTATTGGCATGGACCTGGACGTATGGATTGTTCTAAAGTTATGAAGGGGTTAAAGGGAACCAGTCAGCTGATTCATGCTGCCCAAACCATGGACAGCATGAGTCAGAGCCTGTCTGCAGGATTGTAGCCTGGTATTTTTTTTTTTTTTTTTAAATCAGGTTCATTTTTATTAAACAAGTTTTTTATAATTTACAACATAAACAGTTATAAGTAGAACAATAAAAGGTGAGTGAAGTATAAAATACAAAATACAGAATGTATGTCGGCCTTTTACATACTGTATACTGTATACAGTCATGGCCAAAAGTTTTGAGAATTACACAAATATTAATTTTTACAAAGTCTACTGCTTCACTTTTTCTAATGGCAATTTGCATATACTCCAGAATGTTATAAAGAGTGATCAGCTTAACAGCAATTACTTGCAAAGTCAGTATTTGGCTAGAAAATGAACTTTATCCCCCAAAACACATTTCAACATCATTGCAGCCCTGCCTTAAAAGGACCAGCTAACCTCTTTTCAGTGATTGCTCCATTAACACAGGTGTGGGTGTTGATGAGGACATGGCTGGAGATCAATCTGTCATGATTAAGTAAGAATGACACCACTGGACACTTTAAAAGGAGGCTGGTGCTTGGCATCATTGTTTCTCTTCTGTTAACCATGGTTATCTCTAAAGAAACACGTGCAGTCATCATTGCAATGCACAAAAATGGCCTAACAGGGAAGAGTATCGCAGCTAGAAAGATTGCACCTCAGTCAACAATCTATCGCATCATCAAGAACTTCAAGGAGAGAGGTTCCATTGTTGCCAAAAAGGCTTCAGGGCGCCCAAGAAAGACCAGCAAGCGCCAGGACCGTCTCTTAAAAGTGTTTCAGCTGCGGGATCGGGCTACCAGCAGTGCAGAGCTTGCTCAGGAATGGCAGCAGGCAGGTGTGAGTGCATCTGCACGCACTGTGAGGCGAAGACTCTTGGAGCAAGGTCTGGTCTCAAGGAGGGCAGCAAAGAAGCCACTTCTCTCCAGAAAAAACATCATGGACTGATATTCTGCAAAAGGTACAGGCAGTGGACTGCTGAGGACTGGGGTAAAGTTATTTTCTCTGATGTATCCACTTTTCGATTGTTTGGGACATCAGGAAAACGCCTCATTCGGAGAAGACAAGGTGAGCGCTACCACCAGTCTTGTCTCATGCCAACTGTTAAGCATCCTGAAACCATTCATGTGTGGGGTTGCTTCTCAGCCAAGGGAATCGGCTCTCTCACAGTCTTGCCTAAAAACACAGCCATGAATAAAGAATGGTACCAGAATGTCCTCCAAGAGCAACTTCTCCCAACCCTCCAAGAGCAGTTTGGCGATCAACAATGCCTTTTCCAGCATGATGGAGCACCTTGCCATAAAGCAAAGGTGATAACTAAATGGCTCAGGGAACAAAACATAGAGATTTTGGGTCCATGGCCTGGAAACTCCCCAGATCTTAATCCCATTGAGAACTTGTGGTCAATCATCAAGAGACAGGTGGACAAACAAAAACCTAAAAATTCTGACAAAATGAAAGCATTGATTGTGCAAGAATGGACTGCTATCAGTCAGGATTTGGTCCAGAAGTTGATTGAGAGCATGCCAGGGGGAATTGCAGAGGTCCTGAAGAAGAAGGGTCAACACTGCAAATATTGACTAGCTGCATTAACTCATTCTAACTGTCAATATAAGCTTTTGTTACTCATATGTTTGCAATTATTATATTTCTGTCTGTGATAAAAACATTTGTCAAACACACATAAAAACCAGAGGGCAGCAGATCATGTGAAAATATAATATTTGTGTCATTCTCAAAACTTTTGGCCATGACTGTATCTTATTAATAAAAGGTTTCATCATTACAATAATTTGCCAGCACATTTTATGACATAGAGTTAACACCACAAACAGTTATCAGATCCTAAGAATTCTATCTGATGGATAACATCCGGGGGATAAGAATGAGCAGTCAGTAGCAGCTATGGTCCAAGGAGATTAAATTAAACGCGTCCGATCAATACACCCTGCATTACATTGTGAGGAGTAAGAGCTGATCCATCGCACTTGGAGCAGCACTAGTGACGGGAGCCCTGCACATTTTATCCATTGTTTCCAGATCTTCTAAAACTTATGTAATGCGTTTCTCCTCAGACACACTCCCCTCTCCAAGCATACATTGTAATGCAATTCATTTTACTCTTGAGCTCACGGATAGTCGGTGGAGCAGGATCAGACCAGTGATATGGTAATAATATCTTAGCCTGATATATTATAGGTGAACTATACAGAAGAAAAAAATCCAGCTTCTCAAATGCAAAAGGCCTTTTTTCTCCAACCATTAAAACCATGATTGCAAGGATTTCATGGTGATCTGAGAGCTACGCGTTTCACACACGGTCTGTGCTCTTTTTCAAGGCTAATTACAGATAGTGATAGCGCAGTAACATACAATATTACAACCAATGAAATTACTAAGACAAAACATGTGACTAATTAAAACGTGATGTTAAAAACAAAAACAACAATTCTTAACAATAAATCACAAAAATACATGTATTTCACAAGGGGGAAACCACGTTTCTAGGCTTCCATACACCATCAGCCGTCCAGGTGAGCTGGTTTTGTTTTTTCTATGGACAAACACGGGAAATACCCAGGCTTTATGGAGAGTCTGGATCGGTCCCCGCTTCATGCAGACCCAATAATGGATTTGGCTGCATTTGGAATAAACTTGTCTCACAAGTTCCAAGACACCCTTCCAATACTTTTCAATGTTCTCACACAAGATGTGCATCTTCCTGCCCACATCTTGGACACATGGCATCTTGTCTAACCCCAATTTTGTACAGCAGACAAGGTGTGGTGTTCTATAGACTCTATGCAAAAGAAAAAGCTGGGAAAGCCTCTGTCCCTCGGACAGGGCTAGCCTAGGGCTTTGTTCTAGAACATCCACCCATTCGTTCTCTGTAAGAGGGCCCAGATCTTTCTCCCACTTGGACCTAACCTGTAGAGGAAATTTATCAAGGTATGATGGCATAGGTTTCTGATATAACAAAGATATGATACCTCTGGAAGATTCAGACGTAAACAGATTAGTGAGACAATAACTTAGCCAGGTGTATATTTCTCTGAAGCTCTCCAGTGTTTCAGAGCAAGTATGGATTGAAGATCCGGCCAGGAACCATGGACAGAGACTTGACTAGTCCACTGTCGCCTTCACACCGGTCAATTACCAGGAGTAGAGCAGGAAGAAGAAGGCCGGGGGCAGGGTTGGACAAGTTAAGTTTTGTCACTCTCTATTTCCCAAGCTGGACCTTCAAACTATATTTTATCTGAAGTGATGGAGTGTTTCAGAGTAAAACATACCTGGTTGCAGTTGTTCAACGAGACTCTGTTTCATTCTGTCCAAACCATGGGCAACCTTAATCAACGGACAGGAAACCTTTAAGTTCCACATGAATTTAAAGGGATTTTCCAGTTTGATTAAAAAAAGTGTCCAATGTTATTGATTTAATCGAACAAAACCAGTAGTACTTACTTATGGCTTTCCTTGTTGTTCCTGCACTGCCTCTCTGATGTTTGTTGATAAGGCTGCAGCCAATAATTGACCTCGGTGGCCATTCGTTTTCCATCTACCTTGACATCACCACTGAGCAGAGTCATTGGCCTCAGCAATCATGTGCCATGGATGTTACGGCACTGCTGCAGCCCTGCCAATAAACACCAGCACTACACAGTGGACATGTGGTCCTGGAGTGGCAAGAGCAATTTTGCTACGTTAAAGAGTTATTCACATCTCTGCATTTCATGGCCGTGATGGGAATAATGGCTTCTAGGTTCCGGGCACCAGATGAGGTGTTATGAAAACATTACACTGCCTGGGAACTCCCAAGAAAATAACCAAAAGTTACCAAAGCAATATAAAACAGAAAGCTACACGGTGTCTGGTAAGCAGGAGTTATGCAAACAGCGAAGTTTCCTTTGATACGCTATTTCTTTAATTCTCATTTATTTCAGTGTAGTGTGTTCATAACCCCTCCTCTGGTGGCCGGGACCTAGAAGCCGTTACTCCCATCTCGGCCACAACAGGAAGATGCAATAATAATCTTTTAAAGTAAAAGCAGGCCTAGCAACATATTCTAATGAAACCCAACAAACCCCTTTAACATGGTTCTTCAAATTACAGGAGTGGGAGCGGTAAATCACCTGCTTTCTAGTCCAATGAGTCAGGATTCTAGGTACCTTTTGTAGTTCACAACCCCAAGCTCACATGTGGCCGATAGACACCGAGACAGTGGATTTGTGTTTTCCAACAACAGGCTAGGTTTCTTTGATATGTAACAGGCTGGTGTCTGCAATGTCAGAAAAGTATAATGAAATGTTCCTTCGTTCTTCATACAATAATTTCCTCCACAGAAGGCTTTCCATAGAGCAGACTATATACTCGGTATATACCGTCAAGTTATCTCCTAATCCTTAAGGTACTCGTACTTTTTCCCAGGAGCATATCTAAGGGGGTCATTTGCCCCGGAAAGGGGTCCTCTGCCCCGGACGCGGACGGCAGTTGGACACCATTGGGCTGCCTGATGCGGCCGTCTGAGGTGTTTCCATAGTGGCTGCATTTTACCACCCCTCAGAGTGGGATTTCGCCGTTCCCAGAGCCGGTTGAACCTGACAGCCAGCTCAGCGTTGTAGCTCACCAGCTTCCAGCATTATACTCGCGTCTTTCAGGTGTGAGTACAACTGAAGCACTGACGGCTGGCACTTCTGGGTCAGGGTGACAGCAGTGTAATCAGGCCATCTGACCATACTACTGACATCACTCTCCAGCACCACATAGGCATGGTGAATGAACGTTGGTATGGCATGCGTAGAATGGAGATGAAGATTTATGTGAGGGGATAGTAGAGGAGGGGAGTGTTTGGAGAAGTTTGGGTAGAGGAAGTATGTGAGGAAAGTTTGGCAAATGAGTGGGGGATAGGAAACAGGAAGGGGGTGATTATGTGAGGCGACTGTAGGTGAGTTGGGGGATGTGTGAGGAGACCATAAGAGCTGCGGATGCTCTCTGACTTCCTCCAGATGTCTGATTTTCCAAAGGAGGGGAGAGTGAGGAGGCCACTGATTGGCTGCAGGGATCACATGAGATAGCAATGTCACGCGAGCACCAAGAGAGCCAGTGCCAGCACCAGAGTATAGCTGCTATTATTTTAAAAGGGGGAAACAGCAATTGAGAAGAGGTTGTTCAAGTAGTGGACAACCCCTTTAAGTTTTACATAAGACAACTGATATATCAGTATCCCCTTACCTCAGAGCGTCCTTCATAATAGGTGACTTTGGACTTGGTGAGTACAAAAATCCTTTCCTTGTAGTTTAATGGAGATGTCCTCTTCTTCTGCTGTGACCTTTTAATGAGAGTTTCTTCAAGAATTACTTCTGAATTCATGTCAGCTTCCTGTTCACTGGTCTCCCTGCCATTGAATATTAAGGACTGTAAACTGAAAACAAGGAAAAATTAATTTGTTAACTAAAGCATATTAATATCATTGTTTTATAACTGGTTGAATAAACAGTATGAAATATATGTAGGAGGCAACTGTGGCTGCAAAGAATCAGGTTGTTCAATTTCAATCAGAGACATGTCCAATCAGAGAAATGGAGACATGTCCAATCAGAGAAATGGTGACATGTCCAATCAGAGAAATGGTGACATGTCCAATCAGAGAAATGGTGACATGTCCAATCAGAGAAATGGAGACATGTCCAATCAGAGAAATGGAGACATGTCCAATCAGAGAAATGGAGACATGTCCAATCAGAGAAATGGTGACATGTCCAATCAGAGAAATGGAGACATGTCCAATCAGAGAAATGGAGACATGTCCAATCAGAGAAATGGAGACATGTCCAATCAGAGAAATGGTGACATGTCCAATCAGAGAAATGGAGACATGTCCAATCAGAGAAATGGTGACATGTCCAATCAGAGAAATGGAGACATGTCCAATCAGAGAAATGGAGACATGTCCAATCAGAGAAATGGTGACATGTCCAATCAGAGAAATGGAGACATGTCCAATCAGAGAAATGGAGACATGTCCAATCAGAGAAATGGTGACATGTCCAATCAGAGAAATGGAGACATGTCCAATCGGAAAAATGGAGACATGTCCAATCAGAGAAAAAATGGAGGGCATGTCCAATCGGAGAAATGGAGACATGTCCAATCGGAGAAATGGAGACATGTCCAATCGGAGAAATGGAGACATGTCCAATCGGAGAAATGGAGACATGTCCAATCGGAGAAATGGTGACATGTCCAATCGGAGAAATGGTGACATGTCCAATCGGAGAAATGGGACATGTCCAATCGGAGAATGGTGACATGTCCAATCGAGAAATGGAGACATGTCCAATCAGAGAAATGGAGACATGTCCAATCAGAGAAATGGGGACATGTCCAATCAGAGAAATGGAGACATGTCCAATCAGAGAAATGGAGACATGTCCAATCAGAGAAATGGAGACATGTCCAATCAGAGAAATGGAGACATGTCCAATCAGAGAAATGGAGACATGTCCAATCAGAGAAATGGAGACATGTCCAATCAGAGAAATGGAGACATGTCCAATCAGAGAAAGAAAGTAATAGGAGGGACATGTCCAATCAGAGAAATGGATGACATGTCCAATCAGAGAAATGGAGACATGTCCAATCAGAGAAATGGAGACATGTCCAATCAGAGAAATGGAGACATGTCCAATCAGAGAAATGGAGACATGTCCAATCAGAGAAATGGAGACATGTCCAATCAGAGAAATGGAGACATGTCCAATCAGAGAAATGGAGACATGTCCAATCAGAGAAATGGAGACATGTCCAATCAGAGAAATGGAGACATGTCCAATCAGAGAAATGGAGACATGTCCAATCAGAGAAATGGAGACATGTCCAATCAGAGAAATGGAGACATGTCCAATCAGAGAAATGGAGACATGTCCAATCAGAGAAATGGAGACATGTCCAATCAGAGAAATGGAGACATGTCCAATCAGAGAAATGGAGACATGTCCAATCAGAGAAATGGTGACATGTCCAATCAGAGAAATGGAGACATGTCCAATCAGAGAAATGGTGACATGTCCAATCAGAGAAATGGAGACATGTCCAATCAGAGAAATGGAGACATGTCCAATCAGAGAAATGGAGACATGTCCAATCAGAAAATGGAGACATGTCCAATCAGAGAAATGGAGACATGTCCAATCAGAGAAATGGAGACATGTCCAATCAGAGAAATGGAGACATGTCCAATCAGAGAAATGGAGACATGTCCAATCAGAGAAATGGAGACATGTCCAATCAGAGAAATGGAGACATGTCCAATCAGAGAAATGGAGACATGTCCAATCAGAGAAATGGAGACATGTCCAATCAGAGAAATGGAGACATGTCCAATCAGAGAAATGGAGACATGTCCAATCAGAGAAATGGTGACATGTCCAATCAGAGAAATGGAGACATGTCCAATCAGAGAAATGGAGACATGTCCAATCAGAGAAATGGAGACATGTCCAATCAGAGAAATGGAGACATGTCCAATCAGAGAAATGGAGACATGTCCAATCAGAGAAATGGAGACATGTCCAATCAGAGAAATGGAGACATGTCCAATCAGAGAAATGGAGACATGTCCAATCAGAGAAATGGAGACATGTCCAATCAGAGAAATGGAGACATGTCCAATCAGAGAAATGGAGACATGTCCAATCAGAGAAATGGAGACATGTCCAATCAGAGAAATGGAGACATGTCCAATCAGAGAAATGGTGACATGTCCAATCAGAGAAATGGAGACATGTCCAATCAGAGAAATGGAGACATGTCCAATAAGAGAAATGGAGACATGTCCAATCAGAGAAATGGTGACATGTCCAATCAGAGAAATGGAGACATGTCCAATCAAAGAAGTGGAGACATGTCCAATCAGAGAAATGGTGACCTGTCCAATCAGAGAAATGGAGACATGTCCAATCAGAGAAATGGAGACATGTCCAATCAGAGAAATGGAGACATGTCCAATCAGAGAAATGGAGACATGTCCAATCAGAGAAATGGAGACATGTCCAATAAGAGAAATGGTGACATGTCCAATCAGAGAAATGGAGACATGTCCAATCAGAGAAATGGAGACATGTCCAATCAGAGAAATGGAGACATGTCCAATCAGAGAAATGGTGACATGTCCAATCAGAGAAATGGAGATATGTCCAATCAGAGAAATGGAGACATGTCCAATAAGAGAAATGGAGACATGTCCAATCAGAGAAATGGTGACATGTCCAATCAGAGAAATGGAGACATGTCCAATCAAAGAAGTGGAGACATGTCCAATCAGAGAAATGGTGACCTGTCCAATCAGAGAAATGGAGACATGTCCAATCAGAGAAATGGAGACATGTCCAATCAGAGAAATGGTGACATGTCCAATCAGAGAAATGGAGACATGTCCAATCAAAGAAGTGGAGACATGTCCAATCAGAGAAATGGTGACCTGTCCAATCAGAGAAATGGAGACATGTCCAATCAGAGAAATGGAGACATGTCCAATCAGAGAAATGGAGACATGTCCAATCAGAGAAATGGAGACATGTCCAATCAGAGAAATGGAGACATGTCCAATCAGAGAAATGGAGACATGTCCAATAAGAGAAATGGTGACATGTCCAATCAGAGAAATGGAGACATGTCCAATCAGAGAAATGGAGACATGTCCAATCAGAGAAATGGAGACATGTCCAATCAGAGAAATGGTGACATGTCCAATCAGAGAAATGGAGACATGTCCAATCAGAGAAATGGAGACATGTCCAATAAGAGAAATGGAGACATGTCCAATCAGAGAAATGGTGACATGTCCAATCAGAGAAATGGAGACATGTCCAATCAAAGAAGTGGAGACATGTCCAATCAGAGAAATGGTGACCTGTCCAATCAGAGAAATGGAGACATGTCCAATCAAAGAAGTGGAGACATGTCCAATCAGAGAAATGGTGACCTGTCCAATCAGAGAAATGGAGACATGTCCAATCAGAGAAATGGAGACATGTCCAATCAGAGAAATGGTGACATGTCCAATCAGAGAAATGGAGACATGTCCAATCAAAGAAGTGGAGACATGTCCAATCAGAGAAATGGTGACCTGTCCAATCAGAGAAATGGAGACATGTCCAATCAGAGAAATGGAGACATGTCCAATCAGAGAAATGGAGACATGTCCAATCAGAGAAATGGAGACATGTCCAATCAGAGAAATGGAGACATGTCCAATCAGAGAAATGGAGACATGTCCAATAAGAGAAATGGTGACATGTCCAATCAGAGAAATGGAGACATGTCCAATCAGAGAAATGGAGACATGTCCAATCAGAGAAATGGAGACATGTCCAATCAGAGAAATGGTGACATGTCCAATCAGAGAAATGGAGATATGTCCAATCAGAGAAATGGAGACATGTCCAATAAGAGAAATGGAGACATGTCCAATAAGAGAAATGGTGACATGTCCTATCAGTGAAATGGAGACATGTCCAATCAGAGAAATGGAGACATGTCCAATCAGAGAAATGGAGACATGTCCAATCAGAGAAATGGAGACATGTCCAATCAGAGAAATGGAGACATGTCCAATCAGAGAAATGGAGACATGTCCAATCAGAGAAATGGAGACATGTCCAATCAGAGAAATGGAGACATGTCCAATCAGAGAAATGGAGACATGTCCAATCAGAGAAATGGAGACATGTCCAATCAGAGAAATGGAGACATGTCCAATAAGAGAAATGGTGACATGTCCAATCAGAGAAATGGAGACATGTCCAATCAGAGAAATGGAGACATGTCCAATCAGAGAAATGGAGACATGTCCAATCAGAGAAATGGTGACATGTCCAATCAGAGAAATGGAGATATGTCCAATCAGAGAAATGGAGACATGTCCAATAAGAGAAATGGAGACATGTCCAATAAGAGAAATGGTGACATGTCCTATCAGAGAAATGGAGACATGTCCTATCAGAGAAATGGAGACATGTCCAATCAGAGAAATGGAGACATGTCCAATCAGAGAAATGGAGACATGTCCAATCAGAGAAATGGAGACATGTCCAATCAGAGAAATGGAGACATGTCCAATCAGAGAAATGGAGACATGTCCAATCAGAGAAATGGAGACATGTCCAATCAGAGAAATGGAGACATGTCCAATCAGAGAAATGGAGACATGTCCAATCAGAGAAATGGAGACATGTCCAATCAGAGAAATGGAGACATGTCCAATCAGAGAAATGGAGACATGTCCAATCAGAGAAAAGGAGACATGTTCAATCAGAGAAATGGAGACATGTCCAATCAGAGAAATGGAGACATGTCCAATCAGAGAAAAGGAGACATGTCCAATCAGAGAAAAGGAGACATGTCCAATCAGAGAAATGGAGACATGTCCAATCACAGAAATGGTGACATGTCCAATCAGAGAAATGGAGACATGTCCAATCAGAGAAATGGTGACATGTCCAATCAGAGAAATGGTGACATGTCCAATCAGAGAAATGGTGACATGTCCAATCAGAGAAATGGAACCATGTCCAATCAGAGAAATAGTGACATGTCCAATCAGAGAAATGGAACCATGTCCAATCAGAGAAATGGTGACATGTCCAAGTTTGGTCCAATATGAGGATGAAACTTGCCCATTCAAGTGAAATGGTTCATGAAAAAAAAAAAAAAAAGATGATACATAGATCCAATCCATGTTGCATCCATTCACTTGTGGCTAGATGATTATAAAAGCGCCATCATTTTTTTCAGCCATGGGGCAGAGACACACTAGCGATATAAAAATCGGTCCGATTTTCATGCAGGAGAGTCGGACGAGTGAAATGCGAGTGTAATGTGTTTTTTTGTGCGAGTACAATCCGATTTTTCACACCTAGCATCCGATTTACATAACAATGCAGTGCGCTTGCTATCAGACTGCAATGCGATTTTAACATGAGCTTTTACATAGAAAAGTTCCCTATGTAAAAGCTCATGTAAAAATAGCACTGTAATACACAACTGTACACATTGTTTTTAAACCAAAAAATATTCAAAACACACACACATTATATATATATATAGTGGTAAGAGAGAGGCTAAGTGCCGGATTGGGGCATCTTAAGAGATGCGCCTTTTCTGGGGTGGGGAGGGGGGGCAAAAACCATGGTCCCTTTCTAGGCTCTTAATATCTGCCCTCAGTCACTGGCTTTCCCTCTCTGGCGGAGAAAATTGCGCGGGAGCCCAAGCAATTTTTTTTCCATGAATAAAAACTTTAAGACCTACATATCCAAATTTTTACACACATACACTAATAACATTAGTAGTCAAGGACATATATAAATCAAAATGATATGCAGTGGTTTACTGTATGTAAACCATGTGTCATATCCTGTTGGGTTCTGCAATGATTTTTACAGAAGCTGACAATTGAATTATCGCCTATTCTGCTATATATATATCTATATATATATAGATATATATATATCTATATAGATATATATCTCGATGAAATCTAAAATATATATATATATATACACACACACACACACATGTGTGTGTCAATGACATTATATATATATATACATACAGTACAGACCAAAAATATGTCTTATATTCTAGGTTCTTCAAAGTAGCCACCTTTTGCTTTGATGACTGCTTTGCACACTCTTGGCATTCTCTTGATGAGCTTCAAGAGGTAGTCACCGGAAATGGTTTTCACTTCACGGGTGTGCCCTGTCAGGTTTAATAAGTGGGATTTCTGGCCTTATAAATGGGGTTGGGACCATCAGTTGTGTTGTGCAGAAGTCTGGTGGATACATAGCTGATAGTCCTACTGAATAGACTGTTAGAATTTGTATTATGGCAAGAAAAAAAGCAGCTAAGTAAAGAAAAACGAGTGGCCATCATTACTTTAAGAAATGAAGGTTAGTCAGTCCGAAAAATTGGGAAAACTTTGAAAGTGTCCCCAAGTGCAGTTGGAAAAACCATCAAGCGCTACAAAGAAACTGGATCACATGAGGACCGCCCCAGGAAAGGAAGACCAAGAGTCACCTCTGCTCCTGAGGATAAGTTTATCCGAGTCACCAGCCTCAGAAATCGCAGGTTTACAGCAGCTCAGATTAGAGACCAGGTCAATGCCACACAGAGTTCTAGCAGCAGACACATCTCTACAACAACTGTTAAGAGGAGACTTTGTGCAGCAGGCCTTCATGGTAAAATACTGTAGCTGCTAGGAAACCACTGCTAAGGACAGGCAACAAGCAGAAGAGACTTGTTTGGCCTAAAGAACACAAGGAATGGACATTAGACCAGTGGAAATCTGTGCTTTGGTCTGATGAGTCCAAATTTGAGATCTTTGGTTCCAACCACCGTGCCTTTGTGCGACGCAGAAAAGGTGAACGGATGGACTCTACATGCCTGGTTCACACCGTGAAGCATGGAGGAGGAGGTGTGATGGTGTGGGGGTGCTTTGCTGGTGACACTGTTGGGGATTTATTCAAAATTGAAGGCATACTGAACCAGCATGGCTACCACAGCATCTTGCAGCGGCATGCTATTCCATCCGGTTTGCTTTTAGTTGGACCATTAATTTTTTTTCAACAGGACAATGACCCCAAACACACCTCCAGGCTGTGTAAGGGCTATTTGACCAATGAGAGTGATGGGGTGCTACGCCAGATGACCTGGCCTCCACAGTTACCAGACCTGAAATCGAGATGGTTTGGGGTGAGCTGGACCGCAGAGTGAGGGCAAAAGGGCCAACAAGTGCTAAGCATCTCTGGGAACTCCTTCAAGATTATTGGAAGACCATTTCCGGTGACTACCTCTTGAAGCTCATCAAGAGAATGCCAAGAGTGTGCAAAGCAGTCATCAAAGCAAAAGGTGGCTACTTTGAAGAACCTAGAATATAAGACATATTTTCAGTTGTTTCACACTGTTTTGTTAATTATATAATTCAACATGTGTTAATTCATAGTTTTGATGCCTTCAGTGTGAATGTACAATTTTCATAGTCATGAAAATAGAGAAAAATCTTTAAATGAGAAAGTGTGCCCAAACTTTTGGTCTGTACTGTATGTCACACAAAATACTTAATAAATAACATTTCCCACATGTCTACTTTACATTAGCACAATTTTGGAAACAAATTTTTTTTTGTTAGGAAGTTATAAGGGTTAATAGTTAAACAGCGATTTCTCATTTTTGCAACAAAATTTACAAAACCATTTTTTTAGGGAACACATCACATTTAAAGTCACTTTGAGGGGTGTTAATGACATAAAATACCCAAAAGTGACACCATTGTAGAAACTGCACCCATCAAGGTGCTCAAAACCACATTCAAGAAGTTTATTAACCCTTTACGTGGTTCACAGAAACTGAAGCAATGTTGAAGGAAAAAATTAACATTTAACTTTTATTTTACTAACATTTAACTTCAGAACCATTTTTTTTATTTTCACAAGTGGAAAAAGAGAAAATGTATCACAAACTTTGTTGTGAAATTTCTCCTGAATGCGCCGATACCCCATATGTGGGGTAAACCACTGTTTGGGCGCACGGCAGAGCTTGGAAGGGAAAGAGCGCTGTTTCACTTTTTTAATGCAGAATTGGCTGGAATTGAGATCCGACGACATGTCGCGTTTGCAGAGCCCCTGATGTGCCTAAACAGTAGAAACCCCCCACAAGTGACACCATTTTGGAAACTAGACCCCTTAAGGAACTTATCTAGGTGTGTGGTGAGCACTTTGAACCCCTCAGTGCTTCACAGAAGTTTATAACGCAGAGACATGAAAATAAAAAAATCTTTTTTTTTCCACAAAAATGATCTTTTCACCCCCAAATTTTTACTTTCACAAGGGTAAGGCTATGGGCATACGTTGAGGATTTTTCGCTGTTTTTTAGTGTTTTTGCGGTGGTTTTCCGCCGCAAAAACGCTGAAAAAACACATGCATTAAGCATCCTATCATTAGAATGCATTCTGCAATTTTTTGTGCACATGCTGCGTTTTTTTCCGCAGAAAAAACGCATCGCGGAAAAATATGCAGCATGCTCATTCTTTTTGCAGGAATCGCGGTGATTTCGCCGCCATAGGAATGCATTGAACCACTTACTTTCCGCATGTGGCTATGCCCACCATGCGCAAAGTAAGCGGTTCATGTGCGGATGGTACCCAGGGTCTGGAGGAGAGGAGACTCTCCTCAAGGTCCTGGGTACCATATCCATGTTAAAACAATAATTAAAATAATAAATAGTGATATTCTCACCTTCCGGCGGCCCCCGCAGCTTTCCCGCCTCTCAGCGACGCTCCCGGCCAATCCCGTTCCCAGTGATGCCTTGCGAGAATCACCCCAGATGACGTAGCGGTCTCGCGTGATGCTAAGTCATCTGGGTCATTGTCGCTAAGCATCCTTGGGAACGTAACTTGTCGGGAGCGTCGCTGACAGGCAGGAAAGCTGCGGGGGTTGCCGGAAGGTGAGAATATCACGATTTTTTTTATTATTTTTAACATTATATCTTTTTACTATTGATGCGGCATCAATAGTAAAAAGTTGCTCACACTTGTCAAACACTATGTGTGACTTGTGTGACCAACCTGTCAAATCAGTTTTCCAAGCGATGCTACAGATCGCTTGGAAAACGCTAGCATTCTGCAAGCTAATTACGCTTGCAAAACGCTAGTTTTTAGCGGGAATACGCATACCTATAAAATGCGTTTTTTCCACGGCAGGGAGGTGCGGGATTGCCGCGGAAATTTCCGAATGTGTGCACATAGCCTAACAGGAGAAATTAGACCCCCAAAGTTGTTGTCCAGTTTGTCCTGAGTACGCTGATACTCCATATGTGGGGGGAAACCGCTGTTTGTGCACACGTCGAAGCTCGAAAGGGAAGTAGTGAAGTTTTGAAATGCAGACTTTGATGGAATGGTCTGCGGGCGTCATGTTGCGTTTGCAGAGCCCCTGATGTGCCTGAACAGTAGAAACCCCCCACAAGTGACCCCATTTTGGAAACTAGACCCACCAAGGAGCTTATCTAGTTGTGTAGTGAGCACTTTGAACCCCCAAGTGCTTCACAGAAGTTTATAACGCAGAGCCGTGAAAATAATCATTTTTTTTTTCACAAAAATGATGTTTTAGCCACCATTTTTTATTTTACCAAGGGTAACAGGAGAAATTAGACCCCTAAAGTTGTTGTGCAATTTGTCCTGAGTACGCTGATGGCCCAAAAGTGGGGGGGAACCACTGTTTGGGCGCATGGCAGAGCTCGGAAAGGAAGGAGCGCCGTTTTGGAATGCAGACTTTGATGGAATGGTCTGCGGGCGTCATGTTGCGTTTGCAGAGCCCTATACAGTTAGGTCCATATGTATTTGGACAGAGACAACATTTATGTAATTTTGGTTCTAGACATTACCACAATGAATTTTAAACAAAACAATTCAGATGCAGTTGAAGTTCAGACTTTCAGTTTTCATTTGAGGGTATCCACATTAAATTTGGATGAAGGGTTTAGGAGTTTCAGCTCCTTAACATGTGCCACCCTGTTTTTAAAAGGACCAAAAGTAATTGGACAATTGACTCCAAGGTTATTTCATGAACAGGTGTGGGCAATCCCTTCGTTATGTCATTCTCAATTAAGCAGATAAAAGGTCTGGAGTTGATTTGAGGTGTGGTGTTTGCATTTGGAAGGTTTTGCTGTGAAGGAAACATGCGTTCAAAGGAGCTCTCCATGCAGGTGAAACAAGCCATCCTTAGGCTGCAAAAACAGAAAAAACCCATCCGAGAAATTGCTACAACATTAGGAGTGGCAAAATCTACAATTTGGTACATCCTGAGAAAGAAAGAAAGCACTGGTGAACTCATCAATGCAAAAAGACCTGGGAGCCCACGGAAGACAACAGTGGTTGGATCGCAGAATAATCTCCATGGTGAAGAGAAACCCCTTCATAACAGCCAATCAAGTGAACAACACTCTCCAGGAGGTAGGCGTATCAATATCCAAATCTACCATAAAGAGAAGACTGCATGAAAGTAAATACAGAGGGTTCACTGCACGGTGCAAGCCACTCACAAGCATCAAGAATAAAAAGACTAGGCTGGACTTTGCTAAAAAACATCTAAAAAAGCCAGCACAGTTCTGGAAGAACATTCTTTGGACAGATGAAACCAAGATCAACCTCTACCAGAATGATGGAAAGAGAAATGTATGGCGAAGGCGTGGTACAGCTCATGATCCAAAGCATACCACATCATCTGTAAAACACAGTGGAGGCAGTGTGATGGCTTGGGCATGCATGGCTGCCAGTGGCACTGGGTCACTAGTGTTTATTGATGATGTGACACAGGACAGAAGCAGCCGAATTAATTCTGAGGTATTCAGAGCCATACGGTGTGCTCAGATCCAGCCAAATGCAG
The DNA here is from genome assembly GCA_033576555.1 of Oophaga sylvatica. Taxonomy (NCBI): domain Eukaryota; kingdom Metazoa; phylum Chordata; class Amphibia; order Anura; family Dendrobatidae; genus Oophaga; species Oophaga sylvatica. The sequence goes on from JARQOD010000001.1 coordinate 87,545,695, forward strand.
CCAAACTGATTGGTCGTCGTTTCATACTACAGATGGACAATGACCCAAAACATAAAGCCAAAGCAACCCTGGAGTTTATTAAAGCAAAGAAGTGGAATATTCTTGAATGGCCAAGTCAGTCACCTGATCTCAACCCAATTGAGCATGCATTTCACTTGTTAAAGACTAAACTTCAGACAGAAAGGCCCACAAACAAGCAGCAACTGAAAACCGCCGCAGTGAAGGCCTGGCAGAGCATCAAAAAGGAGGAAACACAGCGTCTGGTGATGTCCATGAGTTCAAGACTTCAGGCAGTCATTGCCAACAAAGGGTTTTCAGCCAAGTACTAGAAATGAACATTTTATTTACAATTATTTAATCTGTCCAATTACTTTTGATCCCTTTAAAAACAGGGTGGCACATGTTAAGGAGCTGAAACTCCTAAACCCTTCATCCAATTTTAATGTGGATACCCTCAAATGAAAGCTGAAAGTCTGAACTTCAACTGCATCTGAATTGTTTTATTTAAAATTCATTGTGGTAATGTCTAAAACCAAAATTACATAAATGTTGTCTCTGTCCAAATATATATGGACCTAACTGTATGTGCCTAAACAGTAGAAACCCCTCACAAGTGACCCCATTTTGGAAACTAGACCCCCAAAGGGGCTTATCTAGATGTGTGGTGAGCATTTTGAACCCCCAAGTGCTTCACAGAAGTTTATAATGCAGAGCAGTGAAAATAAAAAATCATTTTTTTTTCCACACAAATGATGTTTTAGCCCCCATTTTTTATTTTACCAAGAGTAACAGGAAAAATTAGACCCCCAAAGTTGTTGTGCAATTTGTCCTGAGTACGATGATGCCCCATATGTAGGGGTAAACCACTGTTTGGGCGCATGGCAGAGCTCAGAAGGAAAGGAGCACCGTTTGACTTTTTAAACGCAAAATTGGCTGGAATCAATGGTGGCGCCATGTCACATTTGGAGACCCCCTGATGTAACTAAAAAAAGTGGAAACCCCTAATTCTATCTTCAAACCTAACCCCAACACACCCCTAACCCTAATCCCAACCCTAACCCCAACACACCCCTAACCCTAACCCAAATCCTACCCCTAAAACTTAAGCCCAACTCACTTTAGCCTAACCCTAATGGGAAAATGGAAATAAATATTTTCTTTATTTTATTATTTTTCCCTAACTAATGTGGTGATAAGGGGGGGGGGTTATTTACTATGTTTTTTATTTTGATCACTGTGATAGCGTCTATCACAGTGACCAAAATGAACCAATAGGAAAAATCTTCCTATTGCTGTCTGGTGCCGGCCGGCAGATCTCGGCGGGCGCACTGTGCATGCGCCTGCCATTTTTTGACTGGAATAAGATATTGGCGCCCACCGGAGGATGCAGGAGGGTCACAGGACCATAGGGAGGTTCGGGGGGGGGGGGAATGAGGGACCTTATTTCTTTCTCCTCTGATGTGCGGTCAAATCAGAGGGAAGAGAAATTAAATGGCACATCGGATTATTTTTTTGCGGTCGCCGTTATACGGTTAATAAGGGCGATTGCAACCCCGGGGTCGGTAAAAACCAACCCGAATCATGTTCTCTGGGGTCTCGGCTACCAAAGGCAGCCGAGACCCCGGAGAAAATTAGACTTTGGGGGGCGCTATAGGCTTTTTCTACAGCAGCGCTGTGGTTTAAGTACACTTAACTACCGCCGTTAAAAAGCGTATCAGCGGTCGTTAAGGGGATAAAACACGGATTTTGGTAAGAACTTACCGGTAAAATCCTTTTCAGCGAAGGAAGGGAGGGAGACACAGGAATTCATTACTGATGGGTAGGCGGAGACCCAGATCAGGATGTCACCTCAGATCAAAAGCGTGCTGACTGGCTGGCCCCTCCAGCTCGGGCTCCTCCTACTCAGCTCCAGTCGTACCAAAGCTTTAGGGAAGAACCAAGATCACCAGCGGAGTAACATAACCCCTTCTGAAGAAACTTCAGAGCAAAAACACAAGGATACAGGTTATGCATGCAAAGTAAGCCAAAAACCACAGAGTTCCAGGTACTATTCACTGAACCTGACCACTGCGATGAGCTGGCGATGCTGGAACAGAGCCTTAGCGCGCTGACCTCGGTCCAGATATCGCAATCAGACAAGGGTCGCGCTGCATCTGAAAACATCAACACACTTCTGCCTTGGGAGGGTGCTGTGTCTCCCTCCCTTCCTTCGCTGAAAAGGATTTTACCGGTAAGTTCTTACCAAAATCCGTGTTTCAGCTGCAGAATGGAAGGGAGGGAGACACAGGAATTCATTACTGATGGGACGTCCCAAAGCAGTTCAAAAATAAGGGTGGGAAAAAACCAACAAGAGGCAGAAACCCAACAACCTTAACAACAAAACGCAACCAGCGCTAAACACAAGTTCATCCAGAACTTTAAACTACAGCTGCCTGCAGGACCCTACGTCCGAGGGCTGCATCAGCGGAAGCACTGACGTCCACTTTATAAAACTTCGTAAACGTGTGGACAGAGCGCCAAGTTGCCGCCCGGCAGAGCTGCACTGCCGAAGCACCTTGGTGAAAAGCCCACGATGAAGCCACAGCCCTCGTGGAATGGGCTTGAATCTTAATCGGGCAAGATTCACCCTGAAGACGGTAAGCTTCCAATATAGCTGACCGGATCCAACGAGCTATAGAAGCCTTGGAAGCTCGTTGACCACGTCGACGACCGACTGGAACCACAAATAGGGAGTCCGTCTTACGAAAACCTTGAGTAATAGATAGATAAAACTTCAAGGCCCGCACTAAATCCAATCTGTGTAAAGCTCGCTCTTTCACATTCTTCGGATCCGGGCAGAATGAAGGCAACACAATATCCTGGTTGACATGAAATTGTGACACCACTTTAGGTAAAAAATCACCCCGAGTGCGAAGCACTACACGATCCGGAAAAAACTCCAGAAAAGGAGGCGAACAAGAAAGAGCTGCCAACTCAGAAACTCTCCTCAAGGAAGTGACTGCAACAAGGAAAGCCACCTTCCAAGAAAGTAAAGAAAGGCTAGCAGAAACCATAGGCTCAAAAGGTTTATGCTGAAGAGCCTCCAAAACAAGGTTGAGCCGCCAAGGAGACACGGGTGCCTTTCGCGGCGGAAACTTACGAGATATACCTCGGAAAAAGGAGAGCACGTCTCTATTCGAAGCAATGGTTCTCCGGAACAATAAGGACAGAGCAGAAATCTGACCTTTCAGGGTGCTGACTGCCAAACCCTTGTCTAGCCCATGCTGCAGAAAAGCCAACAGGTTGGGAATGGAAAATTTTCTCGGGTTCCGAGAGGAACCCAAACACCACGAAAAGAAGGTTTCCCAAATTTTGTGGTAAATCCTAGAAGTAGCCGGACTTCTTGCAGCACGAAGGGTAGCAATGACCTCGGCTGAGAAACCTCTACGGGTCAAGATTTCGGTCTCAAGAGCCACGCCGTCAAACGCAGGGACATCAAGTCCGGATGACAAACGGCCCCTGAGTCAACAAGTCCGGTTGAAGAGGGAGTGGAAAAGGAGGTGCCGCCAACAGCGACATTATTGTCGAGAACCACACCCTTCTTGGCCAGTCTGGAGCTATCAAAATAGCTGGAATTCTCTCTAGTCTGATCAGACGCAGTACTAGAGGAAGTAAGGATATCGGCGGGAATACATAGATCAGCTCGAACTGATCCCACTGAGCCACTAGAGCATCCACCGCCACAGCCTTCGGGTCCTTGTACCTGGACATGAACGTCGGTAACTTGGCATTGGACCTGGATGCCATCAAATCCACTTGGGGGGTTCCCCAGCGAGAGCACAGTAGTGCAAAAACTTCCGGGTGGAGGCTCCATTCCCCGGGATCCATCCTTCTGCGACTGAGAAAGTCCGCTGTAATATTCTGAACCCCTGGAATGTGAATCGCCGAAATGGCTGGTACACTGGCTTCTGCCCAAATCAGAATTCGGGACACCTCTACCATGAGTCTGGAACTCCTTGTCCCACCTTGTTGATTGATATACGCGACAGCCGTCGCATTGTCTGTCTGCACTCGGACTGGCAGACCGCTCAAAGGGACCGTCCAATGTTGGAGACAAAGGAAAATCGCCCTCAATTCCAGGATGTTGATCGGAAGAACAGACTCTTCCGATGACCATACCCCCTGAATCCAGAGATTGTTCCAAACACCCCCCCAGCCCGTCAGGCTGGCATCGGTGGTTATGACTGACCACTTCGGAGGGAGGAAAGACTTCCCCAGGGAGAATGCCCCTGGACGTAACCACCATTCTAGAGAATCCCGCACCGCGCGAGAAATGGTGACACTGCAATCCAGCGATTGCGACCGGTTCCATCGACTCAAGATGAACCTTTGGAGAGTCCTGGAATGGAACTGGGCAAAAGGAATTGCCTCCATGGACGCCACCATCAGTCCCAGAAGACGCATACACTTCCGTAGGGACATTGCCGTTGAGGATTTCATAAACTGTACATGTCGAAGAAGACATGACTGTTTGTCTGGTGGTAGGGAAACTACCGACCGAAACGTGTCGAGATGCATTCCCAAAAAGAGGATTGTCCTCGATGGTTCCAGGGACGACTTCTCCCAATTGACCAGCCAACCGAAGTCCTTCAGAAGCTGAAGGGACAAATCCCGAGCCGTCAACGCCTCCTCCTCCGAGGAAGCCACGATCAAAAGATCGTCCAGATAAGGGAGAATCGTAATCCCCTGTCTTCGAAGGATTGCCATGAGGGGCGCCAGAATTTTTGTAAAGACCCTTGGCGCTGAGGCTAAGCCGAACGGCAGAGCCACAAACTGGTAATGATTCTGACCTATGGCAAATCGAAGAAAGCGCTGATGAGCCTTTCCGATGGGAATATGCAAATAGGCGTCGCGAATGTCGATTGACACCAGAAAATCGTTCTGTGACAGAGCTGCCACAACGGAGCGAAGCGACTCCATGCGAAATTTCCGGGCATGGACATGCCGGTTTAATCGCTTGAGATCCAGAATCGGGCGAAATTTGTTCTCCTTTTTGGGAACTACAAAAAGGTTTGAATAAAAACCTTTCCCTCGGTCCTCTGACGGAACCGGTATCACTACACCCTTTTGTAGCAGAAATTCGACCTCTCGCTGTAGAGCGACAACAAGCTCGGGTTCCGACGGAACGCGAGACTGACAAAAAACATTTGGGGGTCGAGAAGCAAACTCTATGAAATAGCCTGCCGACACTATCCGCGTTACCCAGGAATCTGGAACGCGAGCCATCCAAGTCGCCTTGAAAAGAAGCAGGCGACCCCCCACTCGAGAATCCTCGAGTGGACCCCTGGCGTCAATCCGACTTGGCGGGCTTCTTGTCAAGTTCCCGCTTGTCCTGGCGGAAACTCTGCTTCCAGGGAGTACGAGTTTTCTGAGAGGATTTCTTTCCTGAGAAGGAAGGACGACCCGATCCCCACGAAGAGTGACTAGATCGTCCTCGGCCCCGAAAGGACCGCCGACCACTATAGACACCAGGCTTACTGGACACCGAAGCCATGGCCCTACGCTGTGGTAATGCTGATTCCTTCGCCTTAGCCTTGGAAATCAGCTCTGTGAGGTCGGATCCAAAAAGATGGCCACCCTTGTAAGGTAAAGCCAACAACCCTTGTTTGGAAACTGCGTCCCCGGCCCACTGTCTGAGCCATAAGGCTCTTCTGACTGTGACCGCTGAAGCTTGCGCTTTGGCCAGCAGAGATGCCGTATCCAGACCGGCATCAAAGATATAACAGGCTGCCGTTTCTAACCATTCACAAGTTTCCCGTATCTCAGATAACGGAGATTCATTTTGCAACTCCGTCTTCAGACGTGCCAACCAGCCTAGAGAAGCTCTAGCAGCACACATGGATCCTAGCACTGCTCGGAATCCATGACCCGCAGCCTCATAGCTTGCTTTTGCCGCCAATTCCGTTTTTCTATCCAAAGGCTCCTGTAAACTCGCTTTCCCTTTAATAGGGAGTAGTGAGGATTTACTAAGCTGAGATAAAGACACATCCACTTCAGGAGCAGAAGTCCAATTAGCCTTTAACTCCGCAGAGCAAGGATAAAGTGTATCAAAGAAATGCGTTCCATGAAAACGCTTATCTGGACACAGACGTTCCTCCTCTATTATACTATTAAGCTCATCCAGAGCTGGCAATGTTGTACGCGAAGCACGGGACTCCTGGAACATGCGTGCTGATTTACCAGGACGACTAGTTACCTCCTCCGGTAACTGTAATATATCTCTCATGGCTTCAATTAATGCCTCCGTACGCTTCGCCATAGAGGAACGCCCCTGCGGCTCGTCCGCATCTGAATCGGATATTTCTCCATCCGAATTTAAAGGGGAACTCTGCCCAATATCAGATACATCTGACTCGCTCCGTGTAGAGGCCGGTAACGGCCTGCGTCGCTTCCTCTGAGAGGAATTAGCAGACACATATTGACCTAAAAGGTCAGACAAGTTGTTGATCGATCGAGCGATATCGTCCAATTTTTCACCGCTGTCGACCGCAGCGCTAGACGCTGTGGAGGTCTGCGTATCTGATTGCCGTAATGGCACTGGGACGTGGTCCGCGGCATCTGAACTCTGTTCAGACATGTCTCACCTGTATGAGCAGGTCAAAGCGGTAATACCAGCAAAAACTATGCGGTTTTTTTTTTTTTTTTTTTTTAAACGCTGAAGGGTTAACGCTCCACCAGGCAGGGTTACCCCAGCGGTATTCAGTCAAATAAATTTAGCTGGTAGAAATAACCCTCAGAGGGGTTAATATTGCAAACTCACCACAATATATATATGAAGTGCGAGCCCCAGCCAATTTTATGTCTCTAATGAGACTGCAGCTGCAGGATAGCGATCGCTGCGCTGCGGGGTGAGGAATCAGCACTCACCCAGCTGGCCGTGGTGTCTTATGAGGAGAGGAGCGGTCTGAGGAGCCCAGGAGCCTGTGTAATGGCCGCCACAGTGGGGGAGTCGCAGGAGAAACGCCAGAGCGCGCGTCTTCCTGCTCAGAAGACCGGGAATCGTTAGGCCACGCCCCCTGCTAGCTCAAATAATGAGCGCGAACTCCCCCGCTCCTGCTCCCTCTCTGTCCTGCAGGTATCTGCCTGCGGACAAAAAATCACCACATCTACTATGTAACAGCGTTGTCACAGCAGCGCTGAAGCATACTGACATACAAGTAATAGCGCTGCTCACTCAGACGCTAAAGCACTCACACATAATAATAATAAAAAATTTGTGTGGAGTACTCACCAGCCAAAGCGCCACAGGGACCCTCAGGGTTTCTGGCGCTGTGCCCATGCTTCCCCCCAGGGCGAGGAACGCAGTGACCGCACGTGTGGTTTGCGTCCCGCCAGGGAAGCTCTCCTCATCCCCCAGGGCCGGCAAGATTCTGCAGGGACTATTGAGTAAATACAGATGCGCCAAGGGAGAGGTTGGGGTACAGCAGCGCTGTTACCCCTGAGACCTCTAGACCAACTGGTGATCCAAGTCTCCTGTCCGAATATAAAATAATAAAATCTTCTGAGGAGCTGCATTAGCAGCGACCATCCTCTGGGACCTCAAATCTTAGACTGGAGCTGAGTAGGAGGAGACCGAGCTGGAGGGGCCAGCCAGTCAGCACGCTTTTGATCTGAGGTGACATCCTGATCTGGGGCTCCGCCTACCCATCAGTAATGAATTCCTGTGTCTCCCTCCCTTCCATCTGCAGCTGAAAGCAGGATTTACAAACATGATTTTCTCTAAACTAACATAGAACATTTATTATATTTCATGTACACACTTTAGGTTTTGTAATTTAAAATAATCACAAAAAATAATTGATGAGCCATTCTGGAAACATCTGTGCACCGTCTCATAAGAATAATATTTATGTGCAGCTTCTGCAAGGACAGTAATGCCACAAGATACAGTAACTTCCATTATTGACCTAGAAACACTGCAAAGACAGACATCTGTAGGAGGGGGCTTACCACTGCTACCTGCTGTTTTCCCATCTAGTCCTGATGTAGATCTGCGAGAATCGCTGCCGTTGGAATATATTTACATTGTATTTTATTCCCATCAATCTGTCACTATTGTTAAACTAAATACCAGGTTCCTTTTCCAGGCAGAAGAACTGAGAGGTTTAACAAAGACATGTCCCACTTGTCCAGTTAATAATATCCTATGTAAACGGACGCTGCTCCTTATTGTTCTAAAATAATCTAAAGATGAATTGGCAGCCAAAAGAAAGAGTGTAAACTGTGATAAGGGAGTGAAAGGATTTCCTCTTCATATTTCGCCTGCGATAATCAGCAGTAAGTAGCCGCCGGCTTCTGTATAACCAGTTTCAGGGAACCTCTAGACAACAATACTACGCCTGATTCTGTTAAAGTGAACTTACACAGACGGTTATTAAATCTAAGGGCCTGTTCACATCTCACCTTCATCCTACTTTGCCAAAAAACCGTTTGTCAACCAAAAGAGCGTCCTTTTAGCCCATGCGGTCTAGTATGTGTCAGCAGACGACACCGCAATGTTATCTCTGTGCTAATGGCAAACAGCTGTACGGTTTGGGAACCCGGCAAATGTATGCCAAACTCAGAACTGAAATTTTCAGGCTTAATAGGTGGTTACTATATGGTTCTACTGACTAATACACATCAAATTCAATAAGAAGTAGCCGTAAGGATATGTAATAAAAACATGCAACTAATAATACACAATGTGCAAGCTTTCCTGACCTGTCAAAGACGTTCATTCAACATGTGGTGGTTGCTCAATTCTCAGCAATGGGGGAAAAAAAATGAAGACATTGATCTTGGTTCATGGGCACAAGCAATAAAAAGTGCACTTGTGTTAAATAAACCCCTAGGCAAACAGAAAGTTGGACTAGAAGAACTGGTTCTGTAGATACCTGCATGCAATCTTAGCTCATATGAATGAAAATGCTTCAGACAGAAATATTCTAGACAGATTTGAGAGATAGGAGAGTCCAAGATTCCAGTCCCACATCTCACATGCCTTATTACTGATATTCCAACACTATGTGCAATGCATTAAAGGGGTTTTGCCACGAACAAAAGTTCATTTTATTCACTAGATCTTGGAATAATAATAATATCCACAATTGGATGTGTTTTAAAAAAAAATGTTCCTGTGCTGAAATAATCTCATAAATGTGCCCCTGCCGTGTACTGTGTAATGGCCGTCTGACCGTTCAGGGACATGGTCTGATCATACCACAGCTCCAGTGATTACAGCAGATGATTACAGCTGATTCTTTCAGTGAGATAAAATATTTCCCTGCCTGTTTTTAAGCAATGTTTTACCTCACAGAAGCATCTGTGATCCCCTAACATCCCTTTGGCAGTGATTTATTTTAGCAGGGGTTAGTCTGCTCAGTTGAGAGCTCCTAGAGCTAATCCTGCATTAAGGATCTCAGCTGTTCACTGTACGCCACTCCCATCTCCTATATATTCTGGACCCTGGCAAGCACTTATTGCCAAAGCTACCTTCATGCTAGTGGGTCATTGTTTGAGAAGGCATTTGGTGGATTTATCAAAGACTGTTGTGAGGTTTGGGTTGTGTGCTAATCCCTTTCATCTCCTATTTTGTTTTTTTCCCCATCCTCCACTCCCCAGTGTTTACCTCTGTTGTTTGTATGAGTATATTTGTATTGGTATTTTTATTTATCCCTGTTCGTATTACCTTATTAGTCTGGTTGGAGTATTATGGTACACCACTACTCCCCTCTTCCCTGGGTGGGAGAAGAGTGCAGACTGAGGGCGGATTGAGGAGCTAAGGCAAGGTATGTGGCCCCGGCGTCTTCACCACAGAATTAACCTGAGGAACAGGGCGAGTAAGAGCACCCCTAGCACTGAGGACAGGGAAGGAGCCTCTGGTCCCCAGATACCCGACAACGGAGACGTGGCACCTGAAATGTGAATAGCTTATAACTTCTAACTGGAAAACCCTTTAAATGCTTTGCACAAAACACAAGGAAATCTGAAATGTAAACATGAACATGATCTCTTCAGTCGCAGACTGTCACTGCACACTGGGACTACAGTGTTTGGGAACAAACATTATTTCGCTCAAGGGTAAATTGAGAACTGCCCGAATAAGCAAGATATAAAACCTGCAGTTCTAACAGGAACTTTACTATAACTACGACTGCTAATACATAATAAGTATCGTAAGCAAGGGAGGAGGGTGAATGTTTCCCTGCTAAATTGAATCTGTCATCAAGTTTTCATGTAGGAGTAGAGAGTCTGATTTCATCAATAGATCACTTACTGGGCTGCTTGCTGCAGTTTTATAAAATCACTGTTTTATCAGCAAGAGATTATCACTACAGGACTAGTAAACCTGCTGACCAGTAGTCCAACCACACCCCCAACACTGATTGGTAGCTTTCTGTATACACTGAGTATAAACTGAAATCTGCCATGTGGGAGGTGGTTATACTGGACTCAGCATTCAGATAACTGGTAGATCTGCAGCAGATTAAACGGATTTTATTCTAACTGCAGCAAGCAGCCCAGTAAAAGCTACATTGCTGGAATCAGGGTCTCTACATCATGCTGTTATTAGATGGGGTAGCATAAACCTGGTGACAGATTCCCTGTTTAATTTAACCCCTTCATAACCGGAGGTATTTTCGTTTTTGCGTTTTCATTTTTTGCTCCCTTACTTCCCGAAGCCATAACTTTTTTTTTATTTTTCGGTCAATATAGCTGTGTGTGGGCTTGTTTTTTGCGGGACGAGTTGTACTTTTGAATGAGACCATTGGTTTTAACATACTGGCAAATGGGAAAAAAATTCCAAGTGCGTTGAAATTGCAAAAAAACAAATCCCACAGTGTTTTTTTGTTTTGCTTTTTTACTGTGTTCACTAAATGCTAAAACTGACCTGCTATTATGATTCTCCAGGTCATTACGAGTTCATAGACACCAAACATGTGTAGGTTCTTAATGATACAATTTTGGTGCAGATACAATTTTTTGATCGCCCGTTATTGCATTTTAATGCAATTCTGTGTCGACCAAAAAAACGTAATTCTGGTGTTTTTACTTTTTTTCTTGCTGCGCCGTTTAGCGATCAGGTTAATCCTTTTTTTATTGATAATGTCGGAAAGGGGTTAAAAGTGGAAGTGTGTAGTCCAAAGTAATTTTCCTCCTAAATCCCTATTTAGTGCCATAAAGTAAACTATTTTCTAATATACTTGCATTAAAAATTCTCTATCTTTCCCTAACTACACTATCTAACTGCTTTTTTATTTTATTTTTTCACTTCCTTCTTGATGACACTTCATTTGGGGATCCCACTGAATGCTGCCTGCTCATCAGGGGGCAGTAATGAGTCAGAATACCCAGAGTGTATAGACCAGCATGCTGGGTATTCTGACAACATTCTCTGCTGCTGGTTCGTTCTTGCTGATCTAAGCTAACAACAGAGTGTGCACTGTCATTGTGCACATCACACAGTGCACATCACACAAGGATTAGCCCAGTCCCTGAAACAAGCATCACTGATGTTTCAGGGAGAGGGTAAGGACTGCGGCAGAGAGGAGGAGGGTAACATGGCTGACTTTCTGGGACACAAAATTGAGATTCCTTCACATATTTTTCAGTTCTAGTTCTACCATGAGACAACACTGAAGCAAAGAAAAGGAGGAGATTAAGGGTTGTTCTAATCTCTCCCTCAAGAGTACAAGTACAAATATGCTGTGTTATGGGGAGTAGTTTGTTCTGGGGTACAACACTGTACACTATAAGGCCTCTTTCACACTTCCGGCGGGCACATGACGGCGCCCCCGGCATTTTGCCGCAGCGCCACATCAGAAAACCTGATGCACCGCCGGCGGCCGCATGCGTTTTTTTGCCGGATGGTTTCTGATGCTTGGAGACATCAGAAACCATCCGGCAAAAACAAAAAACGTTACATGCAGCGTTTTGTCCGGCCGCCGCAATGTACATTTGCGCCGCATCCAGACAAAACCGCATGCAACGCATTGACATGCGGCGCCATCCGGCGCTAATGCATGTCAATGCGAAAAAAGCCGCATGCGGCGCATCAGATTTTCTGATGCGGCGCTGCGGCAAAATGCCGGGGGCGCCGTCAGGCGCCCGCCGGAAGTGTGAAAGAGGCCTAAAAGAAAGTTGAGAATAAATTCCAAAAAATTCTTAACTGAATACCAGTGATTGAAACATGTGGGCATTCATTGTTACAACAGATGTGGGGTGTAACACTAACAGGATGTGCAAGTCAACCGTGTCCACAGTTTTCTAAATTCAATGCTTTCATGTGACACTACGAGGAACAATATTCAATAAATGATACAATGCATCTTAAAACATGTTTTAAATCTCTTAAGACAGATTAAAAAAAAAAATAGCTGTACAGTAGAATGTACTCACAGTTACACTGCTCAGTGATACTGCTGCAGAACTTTTTTCCAGACACAGAAACGACAGCAATAATGCATCATTTGTGTGCGGTGTACATGACATATCATAGCATCAAGTCCCCACCCACAAGCTCAGAGGCAACTGAGAAAAGGAGATTGGCTCAGCAGAGGGGAAAACTGGTGAAAAATACATGATGTAGGTCAAATAATGTCCAGAAATAATGTCATTCTATATATATTGTTGGGGTCTGAGCTCTTGGCCGCATGGATACACTCAGCACAGAGTTTTCATATCAAAACAGAATAAAGTGTATTGTTTTTCATAAACCTTACAAATCCAAAACAGAAACAGCTTTCTTCAGCACATATTAATAAAGAAAACCAGTCCTTTCTTCAGCACATATCATTACCAGTCATTTTGTCTGGAAAAGTAACAATAAATAAAAACGGTCTCAACATCTTGGTGTCATAGGAACCTCTTTCTCCAGCCTCAGCACACAACACACTAATAAGCTAACTGCCTGTTATTATGCCTGTAAGACCTGGACTGGAGTATGGGAGTGACCTTTCCCACCCAGGCTCTTTTGGTAGCTCCTAAATACCGGACCCAAAATCCAGTCAAATAAAAACTCTCCCTCTGTAACCAAGTGTTACTGATTCAGACTTTCTAGGACTTACATTACTGAGCTGGCTTGGTGACATCTACCTGGAATTGGAATCCAGGACTTTACCTCCTGCTTTCTTACAGTATACGCACAACAGCTAATTACATCTTTAAAAAAGTCATAGTAAGTTATAATAATCCATAAGAAAAACTCTTGTATAATTTTACTTTGACCTCTTCCCCATTTACTGTGGCTGAACTTAATATTTAAATATTCATTGATTACATCTCATTGCCCACCCCGTTTCACTTTAGAAGCTCGATAAAAAAAAAAACAATCTATAAATCGGTATAAGAATCGACATTTCAGCAGAGGAAGGGTCAGTACTTCACTTTTGAATGGAATTTTCCTTCTAGAGAGAATTGTTGGAAGATTACATGTTTGATTACCACACATTTTTAGGTTATGACATTTTTACAATTTTGCAGGACACTACTTACAGTATATTATGCAGGAATTATCTATTCACCAAAAGGGAAATTAGAGACATCAACAACCAGTGATAAGTACAGGATAGCTTTTCCTCCCTTTTAATGAACATGGCACAGAGCATGACCGCAACAGTTTCTCATGAAAATCAATGGGGCTGATGTACTCGGCTGTGCCAAAATTCTGCCGAAATTTGTGCCAAAGAACACTTGCTTACTTGCCTTGCATTACATTTGTGTTTTTTTTTTTTTAACATGTGTGACAATGGGGTGTGGACAGGAATGTGATGTGGCCTAAATTGCAATTCCATGTGATGAAATTGTACCACAATTTTGTGTAATTAGTGGCCGAAAATAAACAAAATACGGTAATCTAGAGAATTGTTCTATAAATCTACATCTAGGTATATCTGCTACTTGAACTGCTCTCTATATGAGAAGCAGAGATTTTTAGGGGGAAAAGAAAAAAAAGATTACTGAACAAATTCCCTCGGACTGCCGTCCTTACATTATAAGCAGAATAATGAATGTAGAAAAAAGTCTAAGTTACTTACCGTTAACGGTATTTTTCGAAGTCCATGACAGCACTACAGAGAGAGGGGATCCGCCCCTTAGGAACAGGAAACCTACAGATATAAAAGGGCAGCACTTCTCCCACACATCAGTTGGATTACAGAGCATAAGAGGACATCAAGGTTAAATGGTATACAGCAAAAAAAATTTATGCATCACACAGTAACATTAATCAATTGTTTATTACATGTGGACTACATAAGCGGAAGAAGTGCACATAGAACCTGGGTGGGAATGTAAGGGTGCTGTCATGGACTTCGAAAAATACCGTTAACGGTAAGTAACTTAGACTTTATTCGAACGTCCATGACAGCACTACAGAGAGAATTACAGAGAGTAATAACTACTTAGGGAGGGACTATTGCCTGCAGCACCCTTAGTCCGAAAGAAAGGTCTGAGGAAGCACCCAAATCTAATCTATAATGAGTGTAAAACGTGTGTGGAGAAGACCACGTAGCTGCCTTACATATCTGGTCAATCGAGACTTCTGCCCTTTCTGCCCATGAAGTCGCCACAGCTCGAGTGGAATGCGCCCTTAGCCTCTCAGGTGGCTGCTTGCCCCCCGAGGTGTATGCCAGAGAAATTGCTTCCCTAATCCATCTGGCCAATGAGCTCTTTGTTAATCTACGGCCTTTGTTAATTCCTTGAAAAGAGACAAACAATGCATTGTCCCTTTTCCAGGGATCAGTGACTGCCAAATATTGCAGCAGACATCTTCTAACATCTAAAGTATGAAGTTTCATCTCTTTTTGATTAGATGGATTAGGGATGAACGAAGGGAGAATAATTTCCTGTGTTCTGTGGAAAGCGGAAGACACCTTAGGTAGGTATGCCGGATCCGGTCTAAAGGGTATGCCACACTAAACAATATCGCTAACGGGATCGCTAAAAAACTTCACTATTTAGCGATCCCGTTAGCGATGTTGTTCAGTGCGGCAGCTTCCAGCGACGAGCTTCCTGCTGTGATCTCGCTCGTCGCTGGAATCGTTCCGGACCCTATTTCATCGCTGGCGCTCCCGCTGGGTAAGTATCTTATCGCTGTGTGGCACCTTTTCTTAGCGATTTAGCGGTACTTTTGTACCGCTAAAGTCGTTAAGAAGATCGCTAACGGCGATAGCGTTGTTAACTATATCGCTAAATGTGGAAGCATTTAGCGATATAGAAACAATCCCGCTAGCGATCTCATTAGTATGCAACGCTAACGAGATCGCTAGCGGGATAGCTTAGTGTGGCAGTACCTTAAGTATTATCCTGTCATTCAGGACCTGAGTGTAAGGAGATAGTCTAGATAGTGCCTGGATGTCACTTACCCTCCTAGCCGAGGTTAATGCTACCAGGAAAGCGGTCTTAAGGGAAAGAATTTTTATTGATGCTGCTGATATAGGTTCAAAAGGGGGCTCTGTTAAAGCAGTGAGAACAAGATTTAAGTCCCATGGCATGATTCTCACCTTCACTATGGGTCTCGACCTACCCGCAGCTTTAATGAATCTACTGACCCAGTAATTATTTGCGATGTTGCAACTAAAGAGTGCCCCCAAAGCTGAAACTTGCACCTTAAGGGTGCTTGTGGAGAGACCTAAGTCCAGACCCTTTTGTAGGAATTCTAGAATCTGGGTTATCGGTGTTGTGTCCCCTGCTACAACCGCCGAGCTCTGAAGAAATTTCTTCCAAATCCTAGCGTAGATCCTAGTTGTAACCTCTTTTCTGCTTTTAAGGAGAGTATTAATTACATTAGCAGAAAACCCCTTATCTGTCAGCAGCGACCGTTCAAAATCCACGCCGTCAGGTGGAGGCCCGCTACTCGAGGATGGTAGACTGGACCTTGGGAGAGCAGATCGGGAATGTCCGGCAGGACCCACGGGTCGGCTATCGACATGTTTCTGAGATATGAAAACCATGCCCTCCTGGGCCAAAAAGGAGCGATTAATATTATCCTTGCCCTGTCCTTCCTGACCTTCCTCAATACTAGGGGGAGTAAGGACAGGGGAGGGAAGGCGTAGGCTAGATTGAAATCCCACTGTAATAGAAGAGCGTCCACTGCCAGAGGGCGTTCTTTGGGATTCAGAGAGCAAAACTGTCTCACTTTCCTGTTGCTTTTGGTAGCAAAGAGATCTACTTCCGGTAGACCCCATTTCCGCACAATTAGGTCGAAGATGGAAGTCTTTAATGACCACTCTCCTTGGCTCAGGAGATTGCGGCTTAAGAAGTCCGCCTTGGTATTTTCTTCTCCCCTTATATGTAGAGCCGTTAGAGAAAGAAAGTGTCGTTCTGCTATCTGAAGTAGGCGCCTTGCCACTTCCATGAGAGGACCGGAACGAGTACCACCCTGGTGGTTGATGTATGCGACTGTGACCCGATTGTCGGAGAGCACTCGAACGTGGTGACCCTGTAGATAGACAAGGAGTTTTTTAATCGCTAGCTCTACCGCTGCTAATTCCTTCATATTAGAAGACATTTGAATTTGATCCTGCTCCCATGAGCCCTGAACCATAACGTCCCCCATATGAGCCCCCACCCAGAGGGGCTAGCATCTGTTGTGACTATTCGGGATATGTCATATTCCCAGGGAACCCCCTTAGACAGGTTTGTCTCATTCTTCCACCAATCCAGGGATCTTATAGCAGCCTGGGACAAGGATAGCTGGCCTTCCAGGTAACCACCTAGCAAATTTTGATACAGCAAGACCTCAGCTTGCAGTGCCCTTGTGTGAAATTGGGCCCACCGAACCGCGGGAATGCAGGACGAGAGGGAGCCCAAAAGAGACATGGCCTTCCTAAGCGACATGGAGGGGTTACTGGAAGCGTTTAGGACCTGGTACCGTAAACGAATTAACTTGTCTGACGGTAAACTATAGTTCTGATTTTGTGAATCCAGAATTAGCCCTAGAAATTGCTGAACCCTCATCGGATTCAAACGAGACTTTTTGGTATTTATTAGCCATCCCAGCCCCTCTAAGGTAGAAATCGCTCTTTTCAGTTGCTCTAGGCAATGCTCTGCCGTCTTTCCTATAATAAGAAAGTCGTCAAGGTAGGGGACTATAAGCATATTTGATTCACGTAAGTGGGCCATGACCTCCGACATAACCTTAGTGAATACTCGTGGGGCAACCGCCAAGCCAAAGGGAAGGGCGCTAAATTGAAAATGTCGCAGTGATTCCCCCATCTGGATTGCTACTCTGAGGAAACGCTGATGCTCCATATGGATCGGTATGTGGTAATAAGCGTCTTTCAGATCTTACACCACCATAAAGCAATTTTCAAACAGAAGCTTTATTGCTGAGCTGACCGTTTCCATTTTAAATGGGTGAATAATCAGGAATTTATTGAGGGCTTTCAAATTAATAATTGTTCTAAAAGACCCATCCAGTTTATGTATCAAAAACAGAGGGGAGTAAAACCCCTTACCCCGCTCTGCTTCTGGCACCTCCACTAAGACATTCTTAGCACAAAGCTCCTGAACCTCCAACTCTAGAGCGGCCTGCTCTGATGGCGATGACCTGAGTGGGGTAATTTTAAAGTTATCCCAAGGTACCGAGGAGAATTCTAACCGCAGCCCTGTAGCTATGATGTTAAGGATCCAGCTACTGTTTGAGATTTCCGACCAGGCCGGGTAGAAGGCCTTCAATGTGCCTCCTACCGGCATTGCTAGTCATTGCGAGGGTTTTTTTGTTTCCCTAGGTGGACCTCTAAACATAAACCCTGTACCTCTTCGCCTCTTTTCATCCCATTTGGCTCGTTCCCTGGACGACCTTCGGTAGCTGAACCTCCTTCTGCTGAAAGGTCTTTTATAGGAAGGGGTTGATAGACTGGGAAACTTTTTCTTGTCGTCCCCTGCCTTTTCTAAAAGTTCGTCCAGGACCGGGCCAAAAAGATATTCGCCGTCACACGGAATGGAGCAGAGGCGAGATCTGGCTTGAATATCGCCCGGCCAACATTTCAGCCATAATGCCCTTCGTGCTGCATTAGACAGCCCTGCCGCTCTGGCAGCCATTCTTACTGAGTCCGCTGAGGAATCAGCCAGGAAAGCCGCCACATTCTGAATTATTGGCAAGGTCTTCCGAATTGTCCCCCTGGAGGTTCCATCTGTTAACTGGGAAGCTAACTGGTCTAGCCAGACCATCAATGACCTGGCTGCGCAAGTGGCTGCAACTGCCGGCCTCAGGGCACCTGCCGACATCTCCCATGTGCCTTTCAAGAAGGAGTCTGCCTTCCTGTCTAGTGGATCTTTCAAAGACCCCATATCATCAAATGGGATGGAGGATTTTTTAGAAGCCTTCGCCACTGCTGCATCCAGCTTCGGGGCCTTATCCCATTTACCCGTCAGGGGATCTTCAAAGGGATATCTCCGTTTAAACGCTTGGGGTAAGGAGCCTCTTTTTTCAGGCTTCTTCCACTCTCTGTCTATAAGGCCTTGGATGCTACTGTTTAGTGGAAAGGATCTCCGTTTTTTTGGATCTAGACCACCAAACATCAGATCCTGTACTGAGGGCTCTGGTTTCGCCTCTTCTACCCCCATGGTGGACCTAACTGATTTGACAAATTTGTCCATCTGGTCCAAGGGAAAACAAAAACGGGTAGCGTCTTCCGTAGAAGACGAGGAGGAAGCCGAAGAGGAAGGCGAGGAGGGTCCTGACACAACTTCACCCCTATCATGGGCGGCAGGTGACTCTGAATCAGATAAAACTGGTACATTTCTACGCCTGGAAAATTCTCAGTGTCTTGAGGACGCTTTCAACTCTGCTCTTATTATCTCCTTCAGGCTTTCGGTGAAATCTGGAGTCTTCTCCGCTATCTAAAAAGGGAAGGGGCATAGGGGGGGGTTTACTATGTCATCCCATGCCCCTGCCCTTCCCTTAAAAATGCCCTACCGTCTGTTGCATGCACGGCTGGCACAACCTCTTAGGGCAAGCGTCAGGCAGAGGGCAAGCGCAAAAGGCACATTCCCTGTGCTTGCTTTTCACCGAACACTTCTTCCCCTAGTAACAGACACAAAATGGGGAAAAAACTGTATTACTGGGTATTCTAAATCTGACGATCTCTTACCCAGATTGTACAGCAGTAGGTACCGGATCACGGGGAGGGGGCTTTTTCCCAGCTGCGGAACTTCTGCGGCTGGTGCTCCTGGCCATTGAAGAGGAGCGCTCTGTCTGCTGCTGCTGGCTCTCCTGTTGCACCGAGGGAGCCTCTGCAGTGTCCATCGTAAAAAAATGGGGCAGAAGCGCTTTACCTCTTTCCTAGGCTCCTTATATCCTCCCCCGGATATCTGGATCAGCAGGTCTGGCCAGGGGTCCACCCCCTCCTACTCCCCGCCCCACGGCCCCCCCCCGCACCTCCCCGCCGTCCCCACAGCAGGCGCCGTCCGATGATGCAGCCGCCAAAATTTTCAAAAACGCCGGCCGGCGTCTCACTTCCGGTTCCGGTGGTGGAGACTCCACCCCCTTTTTTCCCCCGCTCGCACGGACCCCACTATACCGATGGAGGTAAGTATAATCCCCCGCTGCATCGCCCCTCCGAGCGGAGATCTTCCCCGACCCCAGCCGCGCTGCTGCAACAGCGGCGCACGACTGAATTTTCAAAAACCCCGCCGCGCCGTCCATAGCCGTGACGCGCGGTGGGAAATTCAAAACCGCCCGCCGCGCCGTCCATAACAGTGACGCGCGGCGGGAAATTCAAAAAACCCCCGCCGCGCCGTTCACAGCAGTGACGCGGCGGGAAATTCAAATTTTAAATTTTTTTTTTTTTTTTTTTTAAATCACGGCTGCACCCTCAAGAGGCCCCCACCATGACAGGACCACAGGAGAGGACAGGGAGAAGGCATCGGGACCAGGGAGAGGGGGGGAATACTTACCTACCGGCGCTGGCTGGGAGACAGAGATCCTCTGGATACTGCTCCACCTGCTCCGCACACTGCCGTGGAATCCTACCCGGACCCACCGTGGCGCTTCCAGGGGCTCCGCACCGGCCGAGGTAGGAGATCCCCCCCGCTACCTGGGTCGACCGGCCGGCCTGGGTCCTCCTGAAGATCTTCATCTGTAGGAAACCCGTCCTTTAGGAACAGGAAACCAACTGATGTGTGGGAGAGGTGCCGCCCTTTTATATCTGTAGGTTTCCTGTTCCTAAGGGGCGGATCCCCTCTCTCTGTAGTGCTGTCATGGACGTTCGAATAAAAATGATATTACTAATCAAAAATATCGACTGCGAATAATGACAACAAAAACAGAAAGACCCAGTTCTCATGATGTGTTTTTAGTGAGTTTTTGATGCTACATATTTTCACTGTGTCAAAAACACAGCGTTTTACAGTTCTGGCAACGTGGATAGGGTTTATAGAAATCTCATGGCCACTGTGCTTCTTTTTATCACAGCATTAACTGACCTGCGGTGCGTGTTTCAAATCCATAGCATGTCAGCTTCTCTTGCGGGTACGCTGAGTTTTCTGTGTGGATTTTCCCTACAGACTTGCATTAGAAGCAGAAAATCTTCAGCATAAAAACATACATTCGCTTTTGGTACGTTTCTGTGACGAAAATGCATCAAAAACACATGCAATATGCATCAAAGTATGTCAATAAATATTTGTCAAAGCAAAAAAACAGGAAGTAACAAAAACAAAGCAGCTTTATATAAAGCAGGACACACTCAACAGACAAAAAACGCAGCATCAAAAATGTCTCTGGACCCATAGTGGGCATGGGACTTCTTGAGTTTCATCCACTATGCAGTAATGTACGCACAATGCACAAGTACATAGCATCCAACCAGCAGCGATTTCTGATCTACCCTAAGGGTATGTTTGCACGTTCCGTAATTGCTGCGGAATGGACGCGGCGTACAGCCAAAGCGGCCAGATGTTACAGCATAGTGGATAGGACTTTATAAAATCCCATCTCCACTATGCGTGCACGACCGCATCCGGCGGCCCTGCGTATCCGGACATGCGGCGCGCCTTTACAGAAGGCAGCATGTCTATCTCGCGGAGACGCTCAGTCTCGCAAAATAAATAACATCATCCGATGTATAGGATGCGGTGATTCTGGATGTGTTCAATGAACACATTCGAAATCACCGCGCGTACAAAAGCCGGCAGCACTTTGGACAGAGCGGGCATCTGCTGCGTCCAAAGCGCTGGGAATCCGGAACGTGAACACATACCCTAAGGCTAGCTTCCTACGATGAGCACTTGGTGCATTTTTGACGCTGCAGAATTTCTTCACCATTTCTAAACCTATTACGGTATTTAAATTAAGTTACTTGCGTTTTTTTTATTGCGTTTTTGTGCTGTTAACACGCAATTTTATCACG
Organism: Oophaga sylvatica; assembly: GCA_033576555.1. Lineage (NCBI taxonomy): Eukaryota > Metazoa > Chordata > Amphibia > Anura > Dendrobatidae > Oophaga > Oophaga sylvatica. Next base: position 87,567,072 of record JARQOD010000001.1, read on the forward strand.
TTTTTGACGCTGCATTTTTTGTCTCTGGAGTGTTACGCTTTAAATATAGCTACTTTGATTTTGATACTTCTTGGTTTTTGCTTTGACAAAACTTTATTGAAATACTTAGGTGCAGATTACATGCGTTTTTGATGCATTTCAGCAGCGGAAAAGCACTAAAAACGCATCTGCGTTTTTTGCGTTGGATTTTTTGCATCTAATTTAAGTCGATGGGGAATATCTATACAGAAAACTCAGTGTACCCGCAAGAGAATTTGACATGTTGTGGATTTGAAGAAAGCACCGCGGATGAGTTTATGCAGCATTAAAAAGGAGAACAAAGGGCAGGAGATATCTATAAATCCCCCCCACTTTGCCATGTGTACGATGCTGTGTTTTCGACGCAGCAAAAACACGCAGCATCAAAAATGCACCAACAGCTCAATGTGGGAACGTAGCCTCAGCGATATATTTAGTAATGTACGCAGCTTATATTGTGAAATCTAGTCACAAGTCCAATTTAGAGTGAATTTTTCTTGTGATTCCCGATGTGAGGGTACTATGTAATAGGGCCAGGGGTATAGAGCACAAACATATATCTCATATTTCAAATACTTAGCATATTAGTGAGTCCTGAAGGTCAGTGCTATTGTTCCAAGTAAGCAAATAAGACATTTATTTTCATTTTATTTCCCTTAAGGTTATGTGCACACGTTTTGGATTTGTCTGCGGATCTGCAGCGGATTTGGCCCTGCGGATCCGCAGCAGTTTTCCAAGGGATGTACAGTACCATGTTATCCTATGGAAAAAAAAAACGCTGTACACATGCTGCGGAAACCCAGCGGTTTATTTTTCGCAGTGGTTCATTTTCCGCAGCATGTCAGTTCTTTGTGTGGATTCTGCAGCGTTTTTACACCTATTCCATTATAGGAATCCACAGGTGTAAAAACGCAGGGCAAATCCGCACAAAAACCTCAGAAAATCTGCATTGAATCCGCAGGTAAAACGCAGGTCATTTTACCTGCGGATTCTGCAGATTCCGCAAAGAAAAATTCGCAGACAAATCCGCAACGTGTGCACATACCCTAAAAGGTAAGTGAGCAGATTCATTTTTAATAAGGGCAATGAATCAACAGACCAAAGAAAAGGTTAGCGTGAGGTACCAATCAAAAAGCAAACCAGAGAAGAATAAACCCATAAAATTTTACTTTTAATTCAATATAGTTAAAAACTCCCATCAAAAAACGAGGTGTGTCTACTCAAAAATTTAAAAAATCTGTGCGAGTCCGTACGTTTGACAAAGAAGGATATAAGAGTAGGGGACCTATTATACTATAGTATTCCCTAGTGCATAGAAATACATGCAGCCGCACACTCGTGTCCGAGAGCGGGCGGCCGTGCCGGGTGTTGATGCGAGAAAGTCATGCGACTTACTCGCATCACACTCGCAAGTGTGACGCCAGCCTAATATGCAAGATATGGCGTCCCCGCTCCTCGCCAAATGTCCTTCAAATCCCTATTACACACCTAACCTAAAGTGCAACACAGGCAGTGAATCAAACAATGACTAATTAACCTGGTTATATTCCCATGTTAACCATATGCCTACTGAATGATAATAATCCGACAGTACACACACATATACATATATACATGCGTAAATACATATATATATATATACACACAGGGGCATAACTACTGAGGTCACAGGGGTCGCAGCTGCGACAGGACCCCGTCCAGCTCTGGGCCTTCATGTCCTCCCTCGCTCCAATTCCAAGCGCACTCCCGGCGTTTGAAATCTGTGTGCTGTTTCTTCCTGGTATGACGCACGTCCGCGTCATTTCCGGTCCTGTGCATTGTGAGGGAGTATTGGATGTACTCGCCAGCTTCAGAATGTGCAGTGCTCATGCTCTGGGGCCAACCTGGACACCCAATACACCCCACACTGCACAGGACCGGAAATGATGCGCTGCAGCGTCATACCAGGAAGAAACAGCACACAGATTTCAAACGCCGGGAGTGCGCTTGGAATTGGAGCGAGGGAGGACATGAATGCATGGGTGGGGCCCTATTTGAAAGTTTGCACCAAGGCCCATAACTTTGTAGTTACGCCACTGTGTACACACACACACAGCTAAAAAAAGAATAAAGAGAACACTACAATACCACATCCTTGATATCACCGAATGAAATATTCCAGTTGCAAATCTTTATTCATTACATAGTAGAATGCATTGAGAACAGTAAAACATAAAAATGATCAATGTAAATCAAAATTACTATCCTAAGGAAGTCTGGATTTGGAATGATACTCAAAATCAAAGTAGAAAATCAAATGTATGTTAGTACTTGGATAAGAATACACTAATTAACCAGAGCCAGCATGGGTTTGTAGCAAACAAGTCATGCCAGACTAATCTAATTTCCTTCTGTGATGGAATCACTGACGGTCTGCATCAGGGAAATACGGTAGATATAGTATATCTCTACTTAAGCTAAGCATCTGATAAAGTATCTCATTCTATCCTTATTGAAAAAATGACAAAATAAAGTATGGGATTGACATGGCTACGGTTAGGTGGATTGATAACTGGCTCAGTGATCGTACTCAAAGAGTGGTGATAAAGGGTTGCACAGCCAATTGGAAGAGTGTTTCAAATGGGGTAAGACAAGACCCTGTTCTGGCCCCAGTGTTGTTCAAAATTTTTATAAAATGACGTAGATAAGGGAACTGAAGCTAAACTAATCAAATTTGCAGATGATGCAAAGCTAAGAGGGATAGCTAAAGCCCCCGTCACACACAGCGATCTCGCTAGCGAGATCGCTGCTGAGTCACTAGTTTTGTGACGCAACAGCGATCTCCCCAGCGATATCGCTGTGTGTGACATTCAGCGACGATCAGCCCCCCTGCTGGGTACCCAGGGCCGGCTCCAGGTTTTTATGGGCCCCGGGCGAAGGAGCCTCAGTGGGCCCCTTTAACACAGACCACGATTCATGATGCACAGATACAGCAGAGAAATATAGGTACAGTACAAGGCCAAATACTTTCTTCTTACATTACATGAGTGATATCTATTGTAAATTGTACAATAGCTCAAAAACCGCCAAATCCTCACAGCGCACAGAACAGACTGAACAGTACAGTCCTCCATACAATATTATGGGCACCACAGTCTCCCCCTCATCACCCATATAATACCCCATGCAGGATGTCACCCCCCATATAATGCTCCATACAGAATACTGGACCCAATATAATGCTCCATACAGGATACTGGTCCCCATATAATGCTCCATACAAAATATGGAGCTCTCCTCTGCGCTGTACTGCGTTCTGCACTGTTACGGCTCAGGAAAGGGCGCTGTGGAAAGACTCCCCATTATCATCAATGCCTGCCCATCATCATCATCTCCTCCCCATCATCAATGCCTGCCCATGATCATCTTCTCCCCATCATCAATGCCTGCCCATTATCATCATCTTCTCCCCATCATAATCAATGCCTCCCCATTATCAGCAATGCCTGCCCATCATCATCTCCTCCCCATCATCATCAATGCCTGCCCATCATCATCTTCTCCCCATCATCAATGCCTGCCCATTATCATCATCTTCTCCCCATCATCATCAATGCCTCCCCATTATCAGCAATGCCTGCCCATCATCTTCTCCCCATCATCAATGCCTGCCCATTATCATCAATGCCTGCCCATTATCATCATCTTCTCCCCATCATCATCATCAATGCCTCCCCATTATCAGCAATGTCTGCCCATCATCACACACAGACAGCACACAAGCACTCTCTCACATACTTATACACACACATACACACACACACACAAAGCACCGCACTACATACACACAGACACACACAGAGACACACACACACAAGTCTTACCTGTCTGACGTCCGCGCGCTCTCTGCCACAGCCGGCCGCTGAATGATGAAGTCATTCAGCGGCGCTGCTGTGACAGGAAGCGCCGGCGCCCCCTGGAGCCCGGAGCTGCGGCAGCGGAGGCACGGGAGAGGTAAGTATTGTGTCAGCTGATGCCGGGGCCCTGAGCAAGCGGGGGGGCCCAGTGGCGGCGCTGACACCGCTCTCCTCCACTAACGGGCGCGGGGGTGCCAGACGGCGAGTGGGCCCCCCCGCCTGCTCAGGGCCCCGGCACTTGCCCGGGTGTGCCGGGTGCTGACGCCGGCCCTGTGGGTACCGCTGATCATCCCTGAATGTCCTGGACATTTTTTTTGTCGTTGGTCTCCCGCTGGCCAGCACGCATCGCTGCGTGTGGCAGGCAGGAGACCAGCGATCAGCTGGTAACCAAGGTACACATCGGGTTTCCAGGTGCCGGGCGGTGCCTAGAAACCCGATGTGTACGTGTGTACGTTGGATACCAGTGCGCTGCTGCAGGGGAGCTGGTAACCAAGGTACACATCGGGTTTCCAGGCACAGCGCAGCGCCTGGAAACCCGATGTGTACCTTGGTTACCAGCTCCCTGCATCAGCGGGCTGGTATCCAACGTACACTGCGGGTAACTAAACGACGTTACCCGCAGTGTCGCTGTCCTGATCGCTGCCTGTTTGGCAGCTCAGGCAGCGATCATGTAGTGACACACCAGCGATCCTGACAAGTGCATATCGTTGTCGGGATCGCTGGTGTATCGCTAAGTGTTACGGGGACCTAACACTAGAGAATACAGAGAAAGGATTCAGAAAGATCTAGGTAAGCTTGAACAATGGGCAGCGACTAATAGAATGGTATTTAACAGGGAGAAATGCAAAATTCTACATCTAGGCAAAAACAACGAAAATTATATCTACAGAATAGGAGAATGAGAACTAAAAAACAGCACATGTGAAAAAGACTTGTTTATGCTAATAGATCACAGAATGCACAAGAGACAACAGTGTGATGCAGCAGCAAAAAAGGCAAACACAGTTTTAGGATGTACTAAAAGAAGAATAGAGTCTAGATCACATGAAGTAATTATCCTCCTCTACTCCCTCTTTGGTCAGGCCTCATCTGGAATACTGTGTCCACTGTATGAATACTGTGTGGCACCACATTTTAAAAAAGACAATGAAAAACTCGAGCAAGTTCAGAGAAGGATGGTGAGTGGATGGCAAAGTATGTCCTACAAGAAACAATTAAAGGATCTGGGAATGTTTAGATTGCAAAAAAGAAGGTTAAGGCTACTTTCACACTTGCGCTTTTTTGCGCTGCGTTTCGAGCGCACATGAAGCGCATTAAAAATACGCATGAAAACGCTTGTAAACGCTGCGATATTTAGTCGCATCAGCATGCGCATTTCGACAAAAAAACGCAGCGTTTGTCTGAGATTTCATGCGTTTTTGCATGCGTTTGCGTTTTTTTTGGCGCATGCGTTTTCTATTTGTCACATTATCATCTCTGCCTCCATCATCTCTGTCTCCATCATCTCTGGCTCCATCATCTCTGGCTCCATCATCTCTGCCTCCATCATCTCTGCCTCCATCATCTGTCTCCATCATCTCTGACTCCATCATCTCTGACTCCATCATCTCTGACTCCATCATCTCTGGCTCCATCATCTCTGCATCCATCATCTCTGCATCCATCATCTCTGGCTCCATCATCTCTGCCTCCATCATCTCTGCCTCCATCATCTCTGCCTCCATCATCTCTGGCTCCATCATCTGTCTCCATCATCTCTGCCTCCATCATCTCTGACTCCATCATCTCTGCCTCCATCATCTCTGGCACCATTATTTACAGAAAAATCGCGTGCGTGCAAAAGCGCTGACGAGCGCAAAGCCATGCGCACGCCAGCGCCCCCATAGACTGCAATGTTATTTTTTGCGCATAGCATGCGCACACGTTCGCACGTGTTTTTTTAAAGCGGTTGGGCGGAAAAAAAAATGCAACATGTAGCGTCTGGCGCGTATGGGCGCACACCGGGAAAATGCGCAGCGCACGACAAACGCACATGAACGCGTGCAAGCGCTAGACCCTGCGCCCGCCATGTTAAAGATAGGGGAACATTGCGCATGCGTCCGATAGCGCAAGATGCGCTGCGCAAAAAAACGCAAGTGTGAAAGTAGCCTAAGAGGAGACTTAATAGCTTTCTACAAATATCTGAAGAGTTGTCACAGTGCAGAGGGATCCTTATTCTCATTTGCACATGGGAACACGAGATGCAATGGGATGAAACTGAAAGGGAGAAGATACAGATAAGAGACTAGAAAAATTATTTTGACAGTGAGGGTGATCAATGAGTGGAACAGGCTGCCACGAGAGGTGGTGAGTTCTCCTACGATGGAAGCCTTCAAATAGAGGTTGGACAGACATCTGTCTGAAATGGTTTAGTGAATCCTGCACTGCATTGAGCAGGGGGTTGGAAACTATCACCCTTGAGGTCCCTTCCAACTCTAATATTCTATCATGTCCCAGATGTGTTCGATTGGATTCAGGTCTCGGGAACAGGCAGGCCAGTCAATAGCATCAATGTCTTCAGTGTGAACCTGCTCTCATCCTTGAAGAGCACAGGGCACCAACGTCGAATCTGCCAAATTTGTTGTTCTTTGGCAAATAGCAATTGCCATACATGATTTTGGACGGTAAATACAACACCCACTTGTGGATGCCGGGCCCTCATACCACCCTCATGGAGTCTGCTTCTAACAGTTTGAGCAGACATGAGGATGTTAGTAGCCTGCTGGAGGTCATTTTGCAGGGCTCTTGCACTGCTACTCCTGTTCCTCCTTGCGCAAAAGGAGGAGTTAGCAGTCCTGCTGCTGGGTTTTTGCCCTCCAACAGCTTTTTCCACATCTCCAGGTGTGCTGGCTTTTCTCCTGGTATCTGCTCCATGCTCTGGACAATATGCTGACAGACACATCTAACTTTCTTGCCACAGTTCACATTGATGTGCCATCCTGGATGAGCTGCACTACTTGAGCAACTACTGTGAGTTGTAGACACCACCTCATGCTACTGTACAGTACCTCTAAGGGTGAGAGCAATAACAAAATGCAAAAGTGACCAAAATGACAGCCAGAAAGGATGAGAACAGAGAAATGGTTTGTGGTCACCTCCTGCAGAACCACTCCCTTATAGGGCTTGTCTTGCTACTTGCCTATCATTTCTACCTGTTGTCTGTTCCATTTGCACAACAGTAGGAGAAATTGATTCACAATCAGTGTTGTTTCATAACTGGACAGGTTGATTTCACAGAAATGTGATTGACTTGGGGTGACATTGTTTTGTTTGAGTGTTCCCTTTATTTTTTGAGCAGTGTATATCCAAGAAACAATATAAAGTCCCTAACACTATTTTTCATGAACTCCTATAATCGGGGATGATCAGGAAAATGGGCTGACAGAATATTTGCAAAATCCAAACCCCCAGGATACATATTGATAATATATCTCTTACCTGGATGATATTTATCTTATCTAGATGAATTGCCATATCTCATATTGCAAAATACCCATAGTTAGTATATCCAGTATATTATATATACACTGCTCAAAAAAATAAAGGGAACACTCAAATAACACATCCTAGATCTAAATGAATGAAATATTCTCATTGAATACTTTGTTGTGTACAAAGATGAATGTGCTGTCAACATAATCACACAAAAATCATCAATAGAAATCAAATTTTTGAACCAATGGAGGCCTGGACTTGGAGAGACCCCCAAAATGAAAGTGGAAACAAGTCAAAATGAAAATTAAAACAAGACAAAATTAAAGTGGAAACAAGTCAAAATGATGCTCAGTATTGTGTGTGGCCTCCACGTGCCTGTATGACCTCCCTACAACGCCTGGGCATGCTCCTGATGAGGTTGTGGATGTTCTCCGGAGGGATCTCCTCCCAGACCCGGACTAAAGCATCCGTCAACTCTTGGACAGTCTGTGGTGCAACGTGACGTTGGTGGATGGAGCGAGACATGCTGTCTCAGATGTGCTCAATCGGATTCAGGTCTTGGGAACGGGCAGGCCAGTCCATAGCTTCAATACCTTCATCCTGCAGGAACTGCTGACACACTCCAGCCAGATGAGGTCTGTCATCGTCCTGCATTAAGAGGAACCCAGGGCCAACCGCACCAGCATATGGTCTCACAAGGGGTCTGAGGATCTCATCTTGGTACCTAATGGCAGTTAGGCTACCTCTGGCGAGCACATGGAGGGCTGTGTGGCCCTCCAAAGAAACGCAACCCCTCACACCATTACTGACCCACTGCCAAGCCGGTCATGCTGAAAGATAATGAAGGCAGCAGGTTCACACTCAGCACATGTGACAGACGTGACAGAGTCTGGAGACGCCGTGGAGAGAGATCTGCTGCCTGCAACACCCTTCAGCATGACCGGTTTGGAAGCGGGTCAGTAATGGTGTGGGGTGGCATTTCTTTGAGGGCCACACAACCCTCCATGCGCTTGCCAGAAGTAGCCTGACTGCCATTAGGTACAGAGGTGAGATCCTCAGACCCCTTGTGAGACTTAGATTATCAAAAAGTTTATTTATTTCAATTATTCAATACAAAAAGCGAAACTCATATATTATATAAAGTAATTACAAACAGAGTGATCTATTTCACATGTTTATTTCTGTTAATGGTGATAACTATGGCTTACAGCCAATGAAAACCCAAAAGTCATTATCTCAGTAAGTTGGAATAATTAATAAAAAACACCTGCAAAGGCTTCCTAAGCATTTAAAAAGTTCCCTTAGTCTGTTTCAATAAGCTCCACAATCATGGGTAAGACTGCTGACTTGACAGATGTCCAGAAGGCAGTCATTGACACTCCACACGGAGGGTAAGCCACAAAAGGTCATTGCTAAAGAAGCTCGCTGTTCCCAGATTGCTGTATCCAAGCATATTAATGACAAGGTGAGTGGAAGGAAAAAGTGTGGTAGAAAAAGGTACACAAGAAACCGGGATAACCGCAGTCTTGAAAGGATTGTTAGGAAAAGGCCAATCAAAAATTTGGAGGAGATTCACAAGGAGTGGACTGCTGCGGGAGTCATTGCTCCAAGAGTCACCACACACAGACGTATCCAGGACATGGGCTACAAGTGTCGCATTCCTTGTGTCAAGCCACTCATGACCAATAGACAACGCCAGAAGCGTCTTACCTGGGCCAAGGAGAAAAAGAACTGGACTGTTGCTCAGTGCTCCAAGGTGTTGTTTTCAGATGAAAGTAAATTTTGCATTTCATTTGGAAATCCTGGTCCCAGAGTCTGGAGGAAGAGTGGAGAGGCCACAATCCAAGCTGCTTGAGGTCTAGTGTGAAGTTTCCACAATCAGTGATGGTTTGGGAGCCATGTCATCTGCTGGTGTGTTTTATCAAGATCAAAGTCAGCGCAGCCGTCTACCAGGAAATTTTAGAGCACTTAATGCTTCCCTCTGCCAACAAGCTTTTTGGAGATGGAAATTTCATTCTCCAGCAGGACTTGGCACCTGTCCACACTGCCAAAAGTACCAATACCTGGTTTAAAAACAACAGTATCACTGTGCTTGATTGGCCAGCAAACTCGCCTGATCTTAACCCCATATAGAATCTATGGGGTATTGTCAAGAGGAAGATCAGAGACACCAGACCCAACAATGCAGATGAGCTGAAGGCTGCTATCAAAGCAACCTGGGCTTCCATAACACCTCAGCAGTGCCACAAGCTGATCACCTCCATGCCACGCCACATTGATGCAGTATTTGATGCAAAAGGAACCCCGAACCAAGCATTGAATTCATTTACTGAACATACATTTCAGTAGGCCAACATTTCGGATTTTAAAACAATTTTTCAAGCTGGTGTTATAAAGTATTCTAATTTACTGAGATAATGACTTTTGGGTTTTCATTTGCTGTAAGCCATAATCATCAACATTAACAGAAATAAACACTTGAAATAGATCACTCTGTTTGTAATGACTCTATATAATATATGAGTTTCACTTTTTTGTATTGAACGGAAATAAATTAACTTTTTGATGATATTCTAATTTTGTGAGAAGCACCTGTATTATCTGAGCACGTTCGCTCATCACTATCGAGTATAGAAGTCAGGAAAAAAGCTGACATGACTGGACGCGGGACTGAGCCCTAAGCGCTAAAGTGCCGCTGAATCTGGGACAGTTGGGAGCTATGTATGTGATTGTAGTAGATCGGTTCACTCAGCGGTACACAGAGGTAGAAAACAGGAACACTGTCTCTTTAAATCTTCTGTTGGTTTATTACCTAGCAGCATAAACCAACATGAAGGGAAAAGTAAAACATAGCCCTTCAGGCAAAACAGCACAACAACAACAAAAAAATACTGTAACACAGTCCATACATTTGCGAGGAGCTGCTTGCTCTGGAGCAACACAGATTCAGTCTTTCCATCTCAGGACACAAACCACTGGAGATCCTCTCTGCAGCCCTGCTGAACCAAGACTGCCTTGGAGTCCAGCTATTTAAGCCCTAGACCGCTCCCTAGGGTGGAGATAAGGTGGTCATCTTCCCACCTGTGTTTTATATCACTGATGCCATCAAGCGAAGTGAAACATATCTCTCGTCCAGCACTTTACCAGTAACTTTGTCACAGTGCTCAACATATAGAGAGATTGTTTTAACCACTTTGGCAACAGCACATGGGCTAATGGGAAAACTTTCTTTATTCTGTGCTGTAGAATATGGTAAGTTGGCACTATATCAATGATGAGTGAAAAAACATGGCAGCAAGAGATTTGGATTTCCTCACTGCTGTGGGCCACAGCCATAAATAACACTCATATTACAACGGTTGTTCCAACAGAAAACGAAAGCAAATGTGCAAAATTCTTTTAGCTTACCTAAAATTATCTATGGACATATCACTTTAAGAGTAACTACATTTTCAGGAAGTTTGGCAGGTGCCTAAATTGCATGCAGTTCAGGGTGGGAGCAGGTGCTGAGTCCCCCACCGAACAGTGCGCAGCTTTTATGGATGCTGTGATTTTTTCAGTGAAGAAAGAGGAACAGCTAAATCTCAGAAAATCTGTAAAACACACAATTCAAATAGACACTAAGGGAACCCAATGACTGTACTGGGGTCTAAGACTTCGGACTTTTAAACCACATCAGAAGTAACTTATGTACAAGACTGGGGGTACCAACATTTCTAGACAACATCATTGAATTGAAGTGTGAAGTATACAAATATAGGCACTTTCAGACTCCCTACACTCATCGCTGTCCCCAATCTCCTCTTTTTCTTGTCCTAATCTGGCTGTTCATCACTACAATGACACTCTTAGAAGCACCCTTGACCAAGTAGCACCGCTCACCCTCAGAACTTCCAAACACACAGTAAAACAGCCCTGGCTCACATTGCAAAATCAACTTCTTCAGCGATGCTCTAGGAGTGCTGAACGCCTATGGAGAAAAACCCGCACACCAGAAGACTTCATCCACTTTAAATTCATGTTAAGAACTTATAATGCTGCCCTTCACCTCGCCAAACAGACCTACTTCCACACCCTGATCTCCTCACTAGCCGACAACCCCAAGAAACTTTTTGACACTTTTCACTCCCTCCTCAGGCCAAAAGCACAAGCCCCTATCACAGACATTTGTGCTAACGACCTGGCCTCCCACTTTATAGAAAAAATAAATACTATCCGTCAGGAAATCTGCTCTCAACCACCAAGTGCTGTGACTCTCATCCCTCCCTGCATTTCCCCTGGCTCAATTTCCACATTTGATCCCATCACAGAAGAAGAAGTCTCCAGACTCCTCTCTTCCTCTCGTCCGACTACATGCACTACCGACCCCATTCCCTCACATCTCCTCCAGTCTCTCTCTCCAGTTGTCACAACTCACCTAACTACAATCTTTAATCTCTCACTCTCCTCTGGCATTTTCCCATCCTCCTTCAAACACTCCATCATTACTCCACTACTAAAGAAACCCGCTCTCGACCCTTCCTGCACAAACAACTACAGACCGGTCTCCAATCTCCCCTTCATCTCTAAACTTTTTGAGCGCCTAGTCTACTCCCGCCTTACCCGTTACCTCTCCACTCACTCCCTCCTAGACCCTTCACAGTCCGGCTTCCGACCCCTACATTCGACTGAAACTGCACTCATCAAAGTGACCAATGACCTTCTGACAGCAAAACGTAACGGTGACCACTCTCAGCTCATTCTTTTTGACCTCTCTGCAGCTCTCGACACGGTTGACCACCGTCTCCTACTGTCTAGGCTCCAGTCACTAGGTATTAAGGACACTGTTCTCTCCTGGTTCTCCTCCTATCTTTCTGACCGCTCCTTCAGTGTTTCGTTCTTTGGCTCCACGTCATCTCCTCCTCCTCTCACTGTCGGGGTACCCCAGGGCTCAGGCCTTGGCCCCCTTCTCTTCTCTCTCTACACGGCCCCAATTGGACAGACCATCAGCAGATTTGGCTTTCAGTACCATCTTTATGCTGATGACACACAACTATACACGTCATCCCCCGACCTTACCCCCGCTGTACTACAGAACGCCACCGACTGTCTGTCCGCAGTCTCCAACATCATGTCCGCTTTCTATCTGAAACTCAACCTCTCCAAAACTGAACTTCTTCTGCTCCCGCCGTCTACTAACCTCCCTAAATCTGACATTTCCCTCTCCGTGGGCGGCACCATAATAACACCCCGGCAGCAGGCTCGCTGTCTGGGTGTTATGTTTGACACCAATCTCTCCTTCACCTCCCATATACAATCTCTTGCCCGCTCTTGCCGCCTACACCTAAAGAACATCTCTAGAATCCACCCTTTTCTCACCATGGAAATAACAAAAACCCTCACTGTAGCATTGATCCACTCCCGCCTGGACTACTGCAACGCTTTTACTTGGCCTCCCCATTACTCGACTATCCCCTCTCCAGTCCATCCTTAATGCAGCAGCCAGGGTCATCCATCTGGCTAATCGGTACTCGTACGCGTCCGCTCTTTGCCAGTCCTTACACTGGCTGCCCATTCATTATAGGATTCAATTCAAAGTACTGGTTCTCACCCACAAAGCTCTCCACAGTGCAGCACCCCCCTACATCTCCTCCCTCATTTCTATCTATCGGCCTAACCGACTGCTGCGCTCTGCAAACAACTTTCGACTAACCTCTGCACTAATCCGTACCTCCCACTCCCGGCTCCAAGACTTCTCCCGCGCTGCGCCAATCCTCTGGAATGCTCTACCCCAAGAAATTAGGACTATCCACAATTTGCATGGTTTCAGGCGCTTCCTCAAAACACATTTGTTCAGAGCCGCCTATCACATTCACTAATCAAAGTCATTCTATGTGTAAGTGTGTGTGTGTAGCCCATTCACTATCTCCATCTCTCACTCCCTCAAGATGGCTGGACCATCATTGTAAATGCACCATTGTATATACACACCTGTACTTTGTATCTCCCCCACCTCATTGTAGATTGTAAGCTCTCACGAGCAGGGTCGTCTTATTTTGCTTTAATTATTGTATTGTTAACGTTGTTACCTATGACATGTGTTTTGAAACTGTTAAACTGTAAAGCGCTGCGGAATATGATGGCACTATATAAATAAAATTATTATTATTATTATTATTATTAAAAACGAATAAAATTATTTGCCACATACAGTTAGGTCCATATATATTTGGACAGAGACAACATTTATTTAATTTTGGTTCTAGACATTACCACAATGAATTTTAAACAAAACAATTCAGATGCAGTTGAAGTTCAGACTTTCAGCTTTCATTTGAGGGTATCCACATTAAAATTGGATGAAGGGTTTAGGAGTTTCAGTTACTTAACATGTGCCACCCTGTTTTTAAAGGGACCAAAAGTAATTGGACAAATGGCTCCAAGGCTATTTCATGGAAAGGTGTGGGCAATCCCTTCGTTATGTCAATCTAAATTAAGCAGATAAAAGGGCTGGAGTTGATTTGAGGTGTGGTGTTTGCATTTGGAAGGTTTTGCTGTGAAGGAAACATGAGGTCAAAGGAGCTCTCCATGCAGGTGAAACAAGCCATCCTTAAGCTGCAAAAACAGAAAAAACCCATCCGACAAATTGCTACAACATTAGGAGTGGCAAAATCTACAGTTTGGTACATCCTGAGAAAGAAAGAAAGCACTGGTGAACTCATCAATGCAAAAAGACCTGGGCGCCCACGGAAGACAACAGTGGTGGATGATCGCAGAATACTCTCCATGGTGAAGAGAAAGCCCTTCACAACAGCCAACCAAGTGAACAACACTCTGCAGGAGCTAGGCGTATCAATATCCAAATCTACCATAAAGAGAAGACTGCATGAAAGTAAATACAGAGGGTTCACTGCACGGTGCAAGCCACTCATAAGCATCAAGAATAAAAAGGCTAGGCTGGACTTTGCTAAAAACATCTAAAAAAGCCAGCATAGTTCTGGAAGAACATTCTTTGGACAGATGAAACCAAGATCAACCTCTACCAGAATGATGGAAAGAGAAAAGTATGGTGAAGGCGTGGTACAGCTCATGATCCAAAGCATACCACATCATCTGTAAAACACGGCGGAGGCAGTGTGATGGCTTGGGCATGCATGGCTGCCAGTGGCACTGGGTCACTAGTGTTTATTGATGTGACACAGGACAGAAGCAGCTGAATGAATTCTGAGGTATTCAGAGCCATACTGTGTGCTCAGATCCAGCCAAATGCAGACAAACTGATTGGTCGTCGTTTCATACTACAGATGGACAACCCAAAACATAAAGCCAAAGCAACCCAGGAGTTTATTAAAGCAAAGAAGTGGATTATTTTGAATGGCCAAGTCAGTCACCTGATCTCAACCCAATTGAGCATGCATTTCACTTGTTAAAGACTAAACTTCAGACAGAAAGGCCCACAAACAAACAGCAACTGAAAACCACCGCAGTGAAGGCCTGGCAGAGCATCAAAAAGGAGGAAACACAGTGTCTGGTGATGTCCATGAGTTCAAGACTTCAGGCAGTCATTGCCAACAAAGGGTTTTCAACCAAGTACTAGAAATGATCATTTTATTTACAATTATTTAATCTGTCCAATTACTTTTGGTCCCTTTAAAAACAGGGTGGCACATGTTAAGGAGCTGAAACTCCTAAACCCTTCATCCAATTTTAATGTGGATACCTTCAAATGAAAGCTGAAAGTCTGAACTCCAACTGCATCTGAATTGTTTTGTTTAAAAATCATTATGGTAATGTATAGAAACAAAATTAAATAAATGTTGTCTCTGTCCAAATATATATGGACCTAACTGTATTATATAGGACAACTGTGCAAAGATTTTTTATTAAGCAACTAATTAGCCAGTGAGAATTAGAGGTGGAACCTTAATGTAAAACTCTACCAATTCAGCTTACTTATAAGGAAGTAATTACTGATGGGGTTTTTCTAAAACATCGAGTTCATGAAGTTTAAATGAATGTGAGGTATGTGAAAGTAATCCTGGTGAAAACAGAATTCATAAAAAATAACTTATTAACATATTGAAAAGCACATAGGACTCATAATCAGAGATGAGCGAATTTGTTCGGATTTGATTCCGAATACGATCGGAATTGAACGTCATTACAGTCAATGGGAGTAAAAATTACCGAATATGTTTGGAACCGAACATAAGACATACATTCGGCACGAATAGTGTTCGAATATGGCCCGAATATGTCAAAATCAGATTCAGGGCCAAAATCCGAACAAATTCGCTCATCTCTACTCATAATTCTTACAATTCATAAAGAACTAACAGCGTGTTTAGGGAGTATGCTTAGGGTTAGTCTCGCTCTGCCCGATAGTGATATGACCTAACCCATCGGTTCCCTAGTCGTCCCCCCTTCTCACCCTACCTGGCAGCAGAGGCCGGCGCCCTATTATATTGCAAATGGTGCCCTAGTATCCCCGATCGCCCTAGTAGACAACCTATCTACGTTCGAATAGACACCGATAGTAAAGTAATGAAGAAAGTACGCGTTGGGTGAGAAGGGGGAACGACTACGGACAGGGCCGTATTTAGAGTTTATGCTGTCCTAAGCACTTTTAGTGCTGCCTCCCCCATTGGTATGACTAATACAGACACTGTCAGCAGTGACTTCGGCTACTTTCACATCAGCGATTTTTGCAATTCGAGGCAGATCCAGCAGTTTTTCAGAATCTGCCGTGTAACGGATAACTTACGGCAAAACTGTGTTCGGCCTCATTCATTCCATATGGGTCCTGCGGATATGTGCGGCACTTGCGGTTTTGATCGTGATTCGGCAAATGCGGTACTTGCAGCAACAGAAAAAAACCGCTGCTAGCAGTGTTTTTTTGTCTCACCGCAAGTGCCGCACATGTCCGCAAGTAGCCATCACTACCTGTCCCTGCACCTTGCGAGCTCATCCTTAACCCCACTAGTAACCGAGGAACTCCAGTGTCCGTTATGTGTGGAAGAAAAGGCGGGTCACACAGAAACCAGACGGATCCCATAATAATCAATGGATCCCATCATAATTGATGGATCCCGTCCACTGTCATCTGCATCAGTAATGTTGTAGCCAATCCCCACCTCCAGAGATGACATATAACGTGGCCCCTGTAGGAGCAGACATGGGCCCCGATTCTAAGTGTTTAAGTCAGAAATCTGGTGTAACACCATGAAAAGCTGCGCAGATGGTTTTACTACTTTTGGCGTTTTCACTCCAGCTTTGGATAGCGCACCAAAGTGGGCAGAGCTGGGGTGGGCCGTGGCTACGCCGCCTAGCAAACTCCTGGAAGTGGCCACGTTTCTTACATCAGAAATGTTACCGCAGTCTGTGCCTGGAGTAACCGTTCTGGTGAGGAGCCCACAACTGATGACGTGCGCCAAATCTCATGTGCCTCCTAATGAATTTGGTGCGCTGTATTCCTGCACACCCCTCGTGCCTAATACTAGCCTCAATGAATTGGGGGCACAGAGTCCATGATGTGAAAGCTGACAGAGCAAGCAGGCCAATAAGCAGAAAATGCCCCACCCCCTATTATAGTGCCTCTTGACCATATTACCTTATTTTTCGCTTCAATTTTTTTTCTATTTTCCTCCTTTAAAAACCTAGCTGTATCTTATGGTCCGATGCATCTTATAGTCCAAAAATTATGGTACATTTTTCTCTGAAATGCGGTAAGCATCTCTGACTCACACATACCAGGCTGAGATCATGCATAGGACCATATGGGTTGCTGTTCTTTGTCAGCTTTTAGAACAAAAGAAAAGGGTGGCATGCAGAACTTTTTCTTCCATTCTAACAACTGATACAGAATGAGCTTAGAAGGACCAGATAATAATTAATAGGGTTACTCTGCTTCCATCTTCAATGGATCCATTTTGCACATACATGCATCTATTCCTCTAAATGAAAGCGACAAACAGAAGATAATGTAATCTTTATCCAAAAGGGTTGTTTCTTTTCTGGGGTTAGAATTTAACCTAGGCACTGGAGTTCTGCTCCTCCTCATCTGCAGTGACAATTGACGCTGACAAATGATTAGTGTGTCCTGCTCCTGCCAATGCCAGACTGCATTGGGCAAGAGCTCGGTCCAGCTGCAATATCTGCTGTAAGGCCGGCGTCACACTTGCGAGTTTGATGCGAGTAAGTCGCACGACTTTCTCGCATCAACACCCGGCACGGCCGCCCGCTCTCGGACCCGAGTGTGCGGCTGCACAGAAATACATGCAGCCGCACACTCGGGTCCGAGAGCTGGCGGCCGTGCCGGGTGTTGATGCGAGAAAGTCGTGCGACTTACTCACATCAAACTCGCAAGTGTGACGCCGGCCTATCTGTGGATTCCTGACAGCCATGTCTATAGACAACATACGGTAATACTTTTGGGCTCCTGCGTCCCACACACTGAAACTCGACTTCATTCCTGAATGGCCACTTTCTCCCACCAACAGACATCATTATAATTTTTTGGGTGAACGACTCAAATTAGAACAGCCTCTTTTTGTTTTTGCACTCTCATTTTTCTTTCCATTCTTCCACAGCCGTAACTTTTTCATTTTTCCATTGACATAGCCGTATGAGGGTTTATTTTTTGTAGAACGAGTTGAAGTTTTGCATGACGATATTTATTTGAACATTAAATAAAACCGAGAAAAAATTCCAAGTATGGTAAAATTTAAAAAAATACAATTGCAATGTGTTTTTTGGAGTTTTTTTTTTACGGCTTATATTCTTTGCAAAAAATTATGCTTAATCATGATTTTCCAGGCCAGTACGATTATGGGGATACCAAATGTGTTTAAATATTTCTCCTTTAAATGTTAAAAAAAATTGAGAAATTAGTAAAATAAATAAATAAATAAAAAATAGGGGGGGTTATTTGCTATTTTCCATCAACTAAGCTAGGTGAGGGCTTGTTTTTTTTGTGAAAAGCTGACAGCATTTACAGAACAGATTAATTAATGTTATATTTTGATAGATTGGTCATATAGGAATGTGGCGATACCAAATATGCTAATTTTTAATGGGGAGAAAAAGGTGAGTGATTAAAACTTTTGTATTTTTTAAAACTTTTCTTTACTTCTTAGTTCCTAGATGGGACTTGAACCTGTAATCTTTACTAAGCAGTTACTGAACCTGAGTACTTTACCAAGTGACCGCTCTAGTGATATCACCATTTGGTAACAGTTCCCACTACTTCTTTTTCAGGCAGGTGCACTCCATAACCTTACCGAAAAAGTGATTAAAAAAATAAAACATTGGAAATAATGAATATATGAACTACAACGTCAAAATGAGCTGCTGTGCATATGTTCAGATTTTCAAAACAGCAAATTGATTAAAGGAAATAAACAGAGGGAGGAAGCACAGACACAGACGTAACAATAGCAATACTTTTTTAACAAAAATGCCAAATTATGTAATATAGCAACGGAGTATTGTTCCTCATTTTCATCTGTTGTACTTTACCACTGTTTTGAAAATACATGGTGGATGTATCATATTATACCCGCCTTTTCCTTTGTGAGATTTATTTTTAGGGCTCGCTAATACTGCTGTATACTGCAAGTGCATCTGATAGTGGAATGGAACTCAAGTCTATGGGTGCGAGTAAAACATCGTACTGCACTCGGATGACTTCTGAGTGCAGTGCGATGTACGAGGACAGAGACAATGGAGAAGATGAAGAAATTAAGTTCTTCTCGTGCAAAAGAATCAGATCACACTAAGATGACACTCAGATCAAACTCTGACAAAGATTGAGGCGAGTGTCATTAGCATCGTTCTCTCGCATGACCCCGGCCTTAATCTATTTTTGCATAGCAGTAGAATCTGTTATGTTGAACAAGCTATCGGACAGTGCGAGAGGACTGGAGTAAATTGACACATACATTTGGGGGAAAAAATCAGTAAGGCTTGTAATATATTCATTAAGCCCCTGTTCATGCCAGGCTTAGGAATCCAGTGGGCAGTCCTATCAGAACTTATGCATACAGTGATAGCTGTCAGTGACTGTGACCGCCCACTGGACTCCCAATCACAGATTGTGCAGCAATTTCAATGAAGCGATGACAAGTTATCCCACAAACCTAAATATCAATTAATGTCACGCAGTAAGAGTCATGGTGTCAGTAGTACAGTATGTGACCACTGCAGCCACTGATTGTCTGCAGGGGTCATGTGCCTCTTGTAAGCAAAGATGGGGGGACAGCATGACGTTTCTTTCTTGTTTTGTAACATTTGCAGTCTTCTTTTGTTGCTACATTTTGTGGATAAGCCCATCAGTTACGGAGGTGTCTCTCATATTCACAGCTTGGTTATGACATGAAGGTAGCCTTTCTATAGGGACGGCCCTGACTTTTCAGCTGGTAAAATTAGTGACTTCTAACAGAGGAAATTGCAGGAAAGAGAATGGTGGCTTGTGTTGTAAATACTGACTATACTTCCTGTTATCTGTCTCAGTTTCACTAACAATATAATGCCCGGGCGCTTCCTTGTCTAAAAAGATCTGGTATACAAGCCTATTTTGCTATGAAGAACAATAGGATTTGCTTCATTTTCTCATCACCGCACTCAGGTAGCCATAACGTTATTTTATCTTTCCTTCCATCTAACTGTACGAGGGTTTGTTTATTGTGAACAGAGTTGCAATTTATAAAGGCATTATTTTGGTGTAGAAATAAAAGGAGGGAATGGAAAAAAAAACATGAATCACACGATTGTTTTTTTAGTATGGCCATAACCATGCAGCGCAAATGTTATTCAGTAATTACAAAAACACCAAATTTATATACTTTTGTTTTGTTTCACAACTTTTACAGAATCAAATTGTTTTTGTTTTGTTTTTACGACATGATCATTTTATTGGACAGGTTGTTGGAGATGAAACAATTCCAATTAGGAGTAGTTTTCCATTTGCTTTTCCATGATAAAATAAGAATGAGTATAAAAGATAATTTTTCTTACAATATTTTTTAGTCCTACATTGGGACTTGAACTTGCGATCCTTTGATCATGTATATAATACACTTCTTACATAGTGCAGTGCATTTTGCCTGCTAGCAAGACTTGGCCTGACAAGGCAGCCTGCTAGACACTGCGTCTACAAAGGCCTAAGGCCAGCTATTAGTGATGAGCGAGTATACTTGTTGCTCGGGTTTTCCAGAGCACGCTCGGGTGATCTCCGAGTATTTGGAAGTGCTTGGAGATTTAGTTTCTGTTGCCGTAGCTGCATGATTTGCGGCTATTTGACAGCCTGAATAAATGTGGGGATTCCTTAACAAATAGGCAATCCTCACATGTATTCAAGCTGTCCAGCAGCCATAAATCATGTAGCTGCGGCAACAGAAACTAAATCTCCGAGCACTTACAAATACTCAGAGACCACCTGAGCATGCTCGGGAAAACCCGAGCAATGAGTATACTTGCTCATCACTACCGGCCATACACAGATGGCTGTTGGCCGAAAGATGCTTGGAGCGATCAGCCGACAGCTATCATAGCCGACTCTCCCGTACATTCGAGCGCTCTTGTGGTCTCCATAAGAAAGCCACCAGCTGACTTCTCTCAGGGAGAACAATGCAATCGGCGGTCCAAAATCAGAAATGCCTGATTGACATCTCTCCCGACCATTAGTCCTGGGGCTCTCGTGCGCCTGGCACCCAATCAGCACTGGGGTCACAGTCTCCGCCTTCTGTCAAATTGAACCTGAAGATGAAATCCGCGCTGTGGCTGCTCTCTCACTTCCTCTCCATGTTCAGTTTGTAAGAAGGCAAAGACCGTGTCACCAGCGCTGATTGTGCGCCGGGATCCACGTGTCCTAACAACCGCACGTGAGCTCCGGGAATGTAAGTGCCAACACCATGAGAACAGCGCCAGCACGGGAACAGAGTATAGGCTTTTTGTATTTTATTGAGTCAAAGTGTGCGGTATGAGAATGGATTGTTCAAGTAGTGGAGAACTTCTTTCATGTGCGCACAGACCCTTAGAGTCAGCAGAATCTTTCAATATCAGCGGGTTTAGCCGACTTTTGGTATAATGTTGTTATTTATGTTTATGGGCATATTGGCTTATACGTCTAATCTACAGCACAGACGAGATGTGAACACAGCCATAACTAAACTACTATAATGCATATGAGATTATGCTCTGCGCCTAAAGTAAAGTTTACACTTCCCAGAATAAAAAAACGAGTAAATTATTGGAATTTTTCATCAGAAGTACATAGTCTTGGATTTTGTTGTGCACAAAGAGCACATCTGTCACATATCTCATACTTTGCACGTCAAAAGGTAGAATCCGTGTTGATGCTGTTGATTTTCCCTGCAGCATGTGAATAGGATTTCACTAAATTTCATCCACAATGCTGCTACTGCAACACACAGTGGATTTTCTGCATACAATCTGCAGCCGCACTTGTGGGAAGAAACCCTATTGCCAGGTGCCCACGATCCGGAAGTAGCAGCGGTTTGGACGCACCGTATGTTCACTGCGTCCAAAGCGCTGCCGTCTATTGAACGCAGGCGAATCCACATGTGTTCACTGAACGGTGCAGATTCACTGCGTCCAATACATTCTATGGGTGAGATTTCTCTTGCGGAGAGACGCGCCACATGTCCGTATCCACAGGTGAGCAGCGGGCGTCTGTGCACGCATAGTGGACATGGGATTTCTTGAAATCCCACCACTATGCTGTAATATCAGGCTGCTGTGGATTGGATGCTGCATGAATACGCAGCGTCAAAACCACAGCAACTCCGGTTCGTGGTCACATACTCCAAATCACCTTCTCTGAAGACATAGAACCAGCAAGGAGAATTGTGAAACCTGCTCTGTAGTGTGATAAACTATGGTATTGAGGGTTAGCACAAGGTAAATCATAACATATGTGTACAAATGAACGTGCTCTTAAAATTTATCATACCAGCTCAGAAGCACAGAAGTAGGGGAATTAAATGGTTAGTAAATCAGGGTTTATCTAGCATCCTGACAGCTTATTCTAAAGCCTGAAAAAGGACGTAAAAATATTATAGCTAACATCAGTTTATTATTTTTGCACAGAAATGGAAACCACCAGGCAAGAATTGCAGAATTCTTTACAATACACACAGGAAATTACGTACATTTTTTGAGTTTCCTCCACTGTACTCTCCTTGGATAAAGGAATCTGTCAGCAGTTTTTTGCCATGCAGATTTTTGTTATATTTTATTCCCATTTCTCCCAGAGTAATTAATTTTTTTTTTTTTTTTTTTTTAATCCATCAAATGGTTCTTGCGTTATGGGTCTTTTTATGCAGTGCGTCAAATAAAGCCCCTTTGCTAAAGTCGTATGGCAGATTTATTTATTTTTTAAAGAAAACCGGAATGTTCAGGTGAGCAGAGCAAATACTGCCCATGTTTCCCTGGAGAGACAGGTCCTCTTTAACTAGAGAACACAATAGGACCATCACAAAATAACTAGTTGTTAAAGGGGTTTTCCCACGAACAAAGTTAATTTTAAAATTGATTTGAATCACTACATTTTGGAATAATAATAATTTCCACAATTGGATGTTAAAATAAAATGTTCCTGTGCTGAGATAATCTTATAAATGTGTCCTTGTTGTGTACTGTGTAATGTAAGGGGTCAGGTACCTTTTTGGCTGAGAGAGCCATGAATGCCACATATTTTAAAATGTAATTCCATGAGAGCCATACAATATGTTTAACACTAAATACAAGTAAATGTGTGCATTTCATGGAAGACCAACACTTTTAAAGTACAAGGCTCTGACTTCTTTTTAATAACGTTGCTATGCTGTTGCTAACCAATGATGAATAAAGTACTTCTTACCATTAATGTGACTTCTGGTGCTGCATGCTTTTGCTGATGTCTTTGTAGTCTGGTTGTTACGTGGCGAGGTTAAGCTTCATGCAGGCGTTGATACTTCCATCCGTTAAACGTGATCGTAGGTTGGTCTTAATGTTCTTTAGATGTAAGAAAGCCTGCTCACATGCATATGTAGAGTCAGCACAGCAATACTCACACGCTGCAGTGTGTGGTACATGACGGGAAACGCGTTCCAAGTTTTGACAATCAGCTGGTCCACGGGTTGAAGTTTTTTCATTTCTCCCCACTTGTGTTTGCTCGCCAACTATGCTTGCTGTCATGCAAGTCTTTCTAAATCTTCATTCAATGACTTGAACTTATTCACCCACATGTCTGAGGCCTTCAGGTCAGCAGCTTGCAGCTCAAATTCTCTGACAGACACCGGGGATGTAACTCAGGTCGGCGCTGTCCACTGCACACTCGTGTGGATGGGTGATGAACTTAAAAAGAGGAGTGCGAAATTCTCCAAAGCGCGCTATGAATGACTGCAGGAGATTAGATGTGAAGCCCGCTAGCTGCTGAAGATCAAGATGGTGAGCAGGGTCACTTGCTGTGCATGTATCTTTAAACTCTCACAGTTTTTCAAAGTGTAGTAAATGACCTGTTTCAATATCGGCGATGAAGAGTTCTAGCTTGTTTTCAAAGGCAAACACAGCTTGATGAAGG
The DNA here is from genome assembly GCA_033576555.1 of Oophaga sylvatica. NCBI lineage: Eukaryota > Metazoa > Chordata > Amphibia > Anura > Dendrobatidae > Oophaga > Oophaga sylvatica. The sequence continues at coordinate 87,591,021 of JARQOD010000001.1, forward strand.
GATTAGGCTATTTCCAACGCCTTGCATTTTCACATTGAGCTGGTTCAGATGTTCATTCATGTCCACGAGATAGTATAACTTCAGGAGCCACTCAGTGTTAGATAACTCGGGATGCGCGACGTTTTCATTTCAAGAAAAGTCCGGATTTCGCTCAGACAAGCCGCAAAACGGCTGCTCACCTTCCCTCTTGACAACCAACACACATTGCTGGGTGGAAGCAGACCAGGGTAATAATTCCCAGCTTCATCCAGCAGTGTTTTAAACTGGCGATCATTTAAAGCTCGGGCAACAATAAAGCTCACCACCTGAATGACCAGCGACATCACCTCACCAAGCTGCTCGCCACACATCTGAGCACAAAGCGCCTCCTGATGTAGGATGCAGTGAAAACTCAGGATAGCTCTCTTTTCATGTTCACGAAGAAGCGCTACGAATCCTTTGGTTTTCCCCACCATGCACGGAGCACCATCATCAGTACACACAGAAGTAAGTTTATCCATAGGTAGATGTTTTCTTTACCGGGCTCAGTGAAAGACTTGAATTTCCACTCTTATCATAGAATCATAGAATGGTAGAGTTGGAAGGGACCTCCTGGGCCATCTGGTCCAACCCCCTGCTCAAAGCAGGATTCTCTAAATCATCCCAGACAGATGTCTGTTTGAAGACTTCCATTGAAGGAGAACTTACCACCTCTCGTGGCAGCCTGTTCCACTCCTTGATCACCCTAACTATCTTAAGCTGTCCCAGCCGGTGACAGGAGCTCCATGTGGCTCTACCGGGCAGGCGTGGAAGTTCAGGTGCTGTGGTCGAGTCCTGTGGTAGGATGGTGACCGGAGATTGCAGGACCTGTGTGGCGTCAGTGCTCACGTGTAGCCCACATGACAGATACGAGGGGCCGTAAGGACCAAACTTATCCTATGCCCAGGAGCTGTGGTATGATCACATCACGTCCCTGTACAGTCACACACAGCCATTACACAGTACACAGCATGGTCACTTTTATAAGATTATCTCAGCACAGGAACATTTTATTTAAACACATCCAATTGTGGAAGTTATTATTATTCCAAGATCTATTGATCAAAATAAACTGTACTGCCTCTTTAAGTTATGAACCAATTACTCTGTAAAAAAAAATCTTACAAATAAAATGTATATGTGTCTATGTATAGCCCCAGCTTTACACCAATAATTTCCTACCTGAACACACATCAAAGTGCCATAGAGAACTCAGGAAATTAGATAAAGGTCACAAAACATGGAAAATACTCATCTCACCCCAACGTGACATAAAATTCTGACTTAAATCACGGCATTATTTCATCACTGGAGTGTTCCAAAACTTGGCATCTAAGGTCACAATATAACAAATCCTACCTATCAAATGTGAACACACTGTTCTTATAGGATTACTTCTATTATTAAGCGTTATCACCCATCATCCATTGAGTGGGCTCACTCACCGTTCTGCCTAATAACACTGCCATAAATAAAGATTTGGATCTAAACATCCTACAAGAACAACTTATCCCAACAATCCAGGAGCAATTGGGTATGAACAATGCTTTTTCCAGCATGATAGAGACCATGTCACAAGGAAAAAGTGATAACATAGTGGCTCGGTGAATAAAGCATTGAAATTTTGAGTCCACAACCAGGAAACGCCTCAGATCTCAATGCCATTGAGAACCTGTTGTCGATGCTCAAAAAGCGGGTGGACAAACAAGAGCAAAGAAATTGTAATAAACTCCAAGAACTGATTAGACAAGAATGGGGGGCCATCATCAACCAGGATTTGGCCAAGAAGCTGATAACCAGCTGCCAGAGCAAAGGGCAAAAGTATTGAAAAATAAGGGCCAACAATGCAAATATTGAGTCCTTACATAAATTTGATATATTTGTCAATAAAAGTGTATTTAATTGTACTTCAGTTACAATAGAAACATGTGACGAAAAGATCAAAAATCATTGAAGCATCAAACAGTATGAAAACCAAACTTTGTGTCAGTCTCAAAACTTTTGGCCACAACTGTACGACGCCAAGCATCGGATGGAGTGACATAAAACCACCACTAGACCCTGGAGACATGGAAATGTTTTCTGTGAGCCTGGGGCCTTCTTCTAACATCAGTGTCTCAGAAAAGGGAACACAGCACCCCAGTCTTAATGCAAAGTGATCAAGCAAAGTTATACCCCGTATACAATAGTTCTTGGCACTTTTTTTTTTAATTTTAAAGTATCGCTGTTCTGCATATTGTTATGCAGTGTAAGAAGGTGACTTTTCGATTAGATTACATCACATATCTGTAACATCGGATGGCAGGATCTAATCAGAAAATCATTCTGATTAGCTCCTGCAATCTGATATTTGAGAAAGGTCATGTAATGGGAGTGAAAATTCACATTCTTAAATTGCACAACAATATAGAGATCAAGGATACTTTAAACTTTGAAAAGCAATGAGTTCTTTTTACAAATATTGGTTTCTGACTTCATAAATGTGCAAAAATTCTCAGAAACCTACTGAAATCTCGTAGAAGCCTCCACAGGAGAATGGAAGCTGTTATAGCTGCAGACAGGGGACCAAGCTCACATTAATGCCTATGGATTTACAAGGGCATGTCTTTTATCCCTATATTGTATCACCCATTGATGTCAGTAAAGAAAAATTTTTGCCTCTCTTATAAAAAGAGCAAAAACATAACTACCAGTATGTAGAAAAGGATGAAACGTGTGGCTAAACTGCACTATTTCCACGACGGTAATCACAGCATTAATTACATATCTGTAGTGGAATTACAGCCTAGGAAAGTACCATAAACACATCAAATAACTGAAAAAGATCAAAAGCTGTGAACCTTTCCTACACATAGAAACACTTTTAAGCAATTGTGTGGAGCTTGACTTTAATTGATTCCTTAAAAGTGCTACAGATATAGCTCTTTTTGCTATTATACATTTGTTAAGACTATTAGGCAAATTAAAGGGTTGTGGCATAGACTGCAAAGGGATGATATTGATAATCTATTATAAGTAGGAGTCATATAGTCACATGTTGCGTTCCCGTGCGGTCGTCGGGCACGTCAAAACGCCCCATGCGGACCCATACAACTCATGTCCCTGCATACCCAATATTAAAGATAGGTACGCAGGACGCATGCGGAAGTAGGCGGAGCGTAGGTGGAGCTTAAGGGAGGAAGTACGCAGCCATACACAGACTAGCCGAACGCAAGTGTGAACTTAGCCTTACTTAGTCAACGGCACAGTGGCGTAGAGAATGTGGTTGTGTTATCATCAAAGTACAGGTCTGTGCGATCTATGGCCAATTCTATAATTCTATACATTGACTCTTTCAACAGTTGCAACGTATTTAAAATAAATGTGGTGTAAACAGACTAATAATGCAACCCAAACTATATCAGGTGCCAGCCACAGATGCCACTATGTCAGGTGCCAGCCACAGATGCCACTATGTCAGGTACCAGCCACAGATGCCAATATGTCAATGTGCCAACCATAGATGCCACTATATCAGTGTGCCAACCACAGATGAGACTGTCAGGTACCAGCCACAGATGCCACTATGTCAGGTACCAGCCACAGATGCCACTATGTCAGGTACCAGCCTCAGATGCCACTATGTCAGGTGCCAGCCACAGATGTCACTATGTCAGGTGCCAACCACAGATGTCACTATGTCAGGTGCCAACCACAGATGCCACTATGTCAGTGTGCCAACCACAGATGTCACTATGTCAGGTGCCAACCACAGATGTCACTATGTCAGGTGCCAACCACAGATGCCACCATGTCAGTGTGCCAACCACAGATGCCACTATGTCAGTGTGCCAACCACAGATGCCACTATGTCAGGTGCCAGCCACAGATGCCACTATGTCAGGTGCCAACCACAGATGCCACTATGTCAGTGTGCCAACCACAGATGCCACTATGTCAGTGTGCCAACCACAGATGCCACTATGTCAGTGTGCCAACCACAGATGCCACTATGTCAGGTGCCAACCACAGATGCCACTATGTCAGTGTGCCAACCACAGATGTCACTATGTCAGGTGCCAACCACAGATGTCACTATGTCAGGTGCCAACCACAGATGCCACCATGTCAGTGTGCCAACCACAGATGCCACCATGTCAGTGTGCCAACCACAGATGCCACTATGTCAGGTGCCAGCCACAGATGCCACTATGTCAACCACAGATGCCACTATATCACTGTGCCAACCACAGATGCAACTATATCAACTTGCCAGCCACAGATGCCACTATATCAACTTGCCGGCCACTGATACCACTATGACAGCGTGCGAGTCACAGCCGCCCCATAATGCAATCAAAGATATGTCATTGTAAAAGTATGCAAATGTCAGACACCATATGTGTGCAAACATATATACATATGTAAATAATACACCACGCACTCACATAAGCATACACCATATAGTCTCTACACACACATATAGACCTTTTGTACACTATCCACACATTTGCCCTATTTACACACAACACATCCTATAAAATCTAAATATGTTTGCTCACTACCGAGCTGGGGCATACTAACCACTGCCACAAAGGATAAAACAAAAAAAAAACTGAACAAATTGCCAGTACCAGATTATAGTTGGTGGACTATCCTTTATGTAGAGTTGGTTTGGGCAGCATGTTTTGTAACGATAACTCAACTGCAATCTATCAGGTAATGACGGCAGTGCTGATTATATACGGAGGTGGAGATGAGGCGGGACCCAGTCTCTCTGAGTGACCGGGCTGTGGGAGGAGCTTCACCGCACGTCACAACCCAGCATCGCGCCGACTTGCTGCGCCCTTAATGAAAGCAGTGCAGGAGAGAGCGCGCGATGCTGGGCTGTGACGTGCGGTGAAGCTCCGTCCACAGCCCGGTCACTCAGAGAGACTGGGTCCCGCCTCGGTGACGCCAGGCCAGCTTCCAGTTCAGGAAGTTGACATGACATCACCTCACATCAGAGGCAGCTGCAGCCGGGGGTCACGTGATGGGGATGAGCAAACAGCGATAGTGCCGCTCACTGGCATATTTGGAAAGGTATTTGAAGAAAGCCTTATTTCCAAGGTTTATATTGATCTGCCTACTACACATTGTAGTGGACAACCTCTTCTTCAACTTACTGTTTATGTAATGCTGTTATATTTTATTAATACATAATTTGTATATTATACTGTGTTGATGAGAATATCTGGTCACTTAGTGTCAGGACTCGAACCCAGCAGCTCTTCCCTCTGAGCTATTCAGCTTGCTGGACAGTTCCTTGCTAAATCAGATACTAGTGCCTGTGTTGTTCCTAATGTCTCCACCCCAAGTTCCTGATTGAGCACCCTACTTAAAACCAGGCACTGCACTTCTTTTATTGCGAGATTATTGAGCTCCCAGGCTTTTGTCTAGCTTCTTCCCACCTGCTGCTTATCCTCAAGATCCTACTGCTGCTCCGTGTATCGACCTCTGGTTATATTCTAAGTTACCTGCTTATCCTCCCAACTACACTGCTGCTCCGTGTACCAATCTGGCTACTTCCTGACTACATTACCTGCTTATCCTCACAACTATACTGCTGCCCCGTGTACAGACCTCTGGCTATACCCTGACTACATTACCTGCTTATCCTCCCAACTATACTGCTGCTCCGTGTACTGACCTCTGGCTATATCTTGACAACGCTACCTGCCAATGCTGCCCCCAGTAGTTGCAATATCACTACTCGAACTCAGGTCAGTCCATAACACTTAGATACTCTAAACTGCACACTGAGTGTTTTCATTAACAGAATACTGCAGCAATTTATAGTGTGTATATTGTTATAATATATATATATATACATACACACACACACAGTATATATATATACACACACAGTACAGACCAAAAGTTTGGACACACCTTCTCATTCAAAGATTTTTCTGTATTTTCATGGCTATGAAAATTGTAACTTCACACTGAAGGCATCAAAACTATGAATTAACACATGTGAAATTCTATACTTAACAAAAAAGTGTGCAACAACTGAAATGATGTCTTATATTCTAGGTTTTTCAAAGTAGCTACCTTGCTTTAATGAGTGCTTTGCACACTCTTGGCATTCTCTTGATGAGCTTCAAGAGGTAGTCACCGGAAATGGTTAATGGTTTTCACTTCACACGTGTGCCCTGTCAGGTTTAATAAGTGGGATTTCTGGCCTTATAAATGGGGTTGGGACCATCAGTTGTGTTGTGCAGAAGTCTGGTGGATACACAGCTGATAGTCCTACTGAATAGACTGTTAGAACTTGTATTATGGCAAGAAAAAAGCAGCTAAGTAAAGAAAAACGAGTGGCCGTCATTACTTTAAGAAATGAAGGTCAGTCAGTCCGAAAAATTGGGAAAACTTTGAAAGTGTCCCCAAGTGCAGTTGCAAAAATCATCAAACGCTACAAAGAAACTGGCTTACATGAGGAAAGCCCCAGGAAAGGAAGACCAAGAGTCACCTCTGCTTCTGAGGATCAGTTTATCCGAGTCACCAGCCTCAGAAATCGCCGGTTTACAGCAGCTCAGATTAGAGACCAGGTCAATGCCACACAGAGTTCTAGCAGCAGACACATCTCTACAACAACTGTTAAGAGGAGACTTTGTGCAGCAGGCCTTCATGGTAAAATAGCTGCTAGGAAACCACTGCTAAGGACAGGCAACAAGCAGAAGAGACTTGTTGGGGTAAAGAACACAAGGAATGGACATTAGACCAGTGGAAATCTGTGCTTTGGTCTGATGAGTCCAAATTTGAGATCTTTGGTTACAACCACCGTGTCTTTGTGCGACGCAGAAAAGGTGAACGGATGGACTCTACATGCCTGGTTCCCACCGTAAAGCATGGAGGAGGAGGTGTGATGGTGTGGGGGTGCTTTGCTGGTGACACTCTTGGGGATTTACTCAAAATTGAAGGTATACTGAACCAGCATGGCTACCACAGCATCTTGCAGCGGCATGCTATTCCATCCGGTTTGCGTTTAGTTGGACCATCATTTATTTTTCAACAGGACAATGACCCCAAACACACCTCCAGGCTGTGTAAGGACTATTTGACCAAGAAGGAGAGTGATGGGGTGCTACGCCAGTTGACCTGGCCTCCACAGTCACCAGATCTGAACCCAATCGAGATGGTTTGGGGTGAGATGGACCGCAGAGTGAAGGCAAAAGGGCCAACAAGTGCTAAGCATCTCTGGGAACTCCTTCAAGATTGTTGGAAGACCATTTCCGGTGACTACCTCTTGAAGCTCATCAAGAGAATGCCAAGAGTGTGCAAAGCAGACATCAAAGCAAAAGGTGGCTACTTTGAAGAACCTAGAATATAAGATATAATTTCAGTTGTTACACACTTTTTTGTTAAGTATATAATTCTACATGTGTTAATTCATAGTGTTGATGCCTTCGGTGTGAATGTAGTATTTTCATAGTCATGAAAATACAGAAAAATCTTTGAATGAGAAGGTGTGTCCAAACTTTTGGTCTGTACTGTATATATATATATATATATATATACACACACACATATATATGTATTATATATATATATATATATATATACATATATATATATATATGTATATGTATATATATATATATTATACACACACACACACACACACACACACACACACACACATACATACATACACACACATACACACACACTGCTCAATAAATTACCACATCCTAGATATCACTGAATATTCTGGTTGCTAATCTTTATTCATTACATAGTGTTATATATACACTGCTTAAACAAAATAAAGGGGACACAAACAACACAATGTAACTCCAAGTCAATCACACTTCTGTGAAATTAACCTGTCCAGTTGTGAAGCAACATTGATTGTGAATCAATTTCTCCTGCTGTTGTGCAAATGGAACAGACAACAGGTAGAAATGATGGTCGATTAGAAAGACAACCCCTATAAAGGAGTGGTTCTGCAGGGGGTGACCACAGACCATTTCCCTGTTCTCATCCTTTTTGGCTGTTTTGGTTACTTTTGCATTTTGTCATTGCTCTCACCCATAGAGCACATTAAACTGAAGGTGATACTTGAACCTCCCTTTATCATAATATAAACTGAATTAGGGTGAATTAAACATAAACAACGAGATAGGTATATGGATGCTTATGTTTCCTTCACCTTAATTCAGTTTATGTTATGATAAAGGGAGGTTCAAGTATCACCTTCAGTTTAACGTGCTATTTCTTTTGAATCTATTGATGACATACCAATACACTGTCAGGTATTATATAAGCACTCAATATTCCTATTATATTACAGCAAATAGAGAATTTTAATGCATGCTTCGTTAATATCATTTTAACATTTGTGATTTATTAAAGTATGTAGATTTAATATCAGAGTATATGTTTGTATCTTTTAATTTTTACTCTTAGTGTACTTAATCAAATTAATTATTGACATTCTGGATATTGCGTAAGTGGAAGAAGTATGAATGCCTGCAAAGACACTAAAGTGCAAATATATAAGGAGACCAATCTGTGCCACAGCCAAACCTTGAAAAAGAAGGACTGTGAGCCTTTGAAACGCATCAGTTTTTGGTTACTTCAGAGCACCGTAGTTCCTGGAGTGATATCACTCGCCATCTTCACGAGGATCCAGCGGCGCTGCCAGCCAGAGCACTTAATAAAGCTAAGAAAAAGGACGAGAACGAGTGCCAGACAGGAGGACGCTACCACAGCATTGTTCAACCTTTGCATCTTTAGCTCAACTAACTTTTTTGGACACTTCTTGCTCTCAGCATTTCACGTAAGGTAACTTCCCGGTGACTCATTGGAGGACATGCTTATCACAATGCCTGTTATCTTTTGGTGGTGGAAGGTTCATTACCGCACACTGTTATTTAGGCAATATCGATACGGCAATAGCGGCACAAAATTAACTTACTGTTTATGTAATGCTTTTATCTTTTACTAATACATTATTTGAATATAACTGTCACAATCCATTTTTGGATCTGTGGCAGATTTTGCTTTTCATATTAAAACTTTTTTCCTTTCAGGCCATCGGGGTTAATGTCAGTCTTTTCCCCCGGTGGCCGCTGGTGTAATTACATTGCTGCTGCGTTGGCTGGTGCAGGTGGTGACCACTCCCACCATCCTTTAAAAGGTCACCTGATGCGTCAGCTGTTGGTGATGCACTTCCTCTTTGGAGACCAACCAAGCTGGAATCAGGAGCTTTCTGGTGCTGCAGCAGTATACTGTGATCTGCTTTGCAGCAGAGAAAGCTAAGTTTTGTTTTTTAGTTGATTTAACCCCTAGGCGTCTGTCTTTTCTTTCCTTTTGGTTATATTGGTGCAGTTCACTTTATTCCCGGTCTCACCTCCTGGCGAGGGGCTTGGGGGGTTTAGCTCAGGGCTAAACAGTAGAGACAGGTCGGTGACTTGGGCCTCCCTACCTTCAAGGGTACCTCTAAGTTAAGGAAAGACAGGGCACCCCCTTAGTCTGAGGGGCAGTTCAGGGGCCCAGGTTCCTCGTGCCCTGTTTTCCCACTACTGCCCAGTGACAATAGCATACTGCGTTAATGAGAATATCTGGTCACTTAGATACTTTAAACTGCACATTACATATTTTAATTCACAGAGTACTGCATCAATTTATGGCATACAGTCATGGCCGAAAGTGTTAGCACCCTTGAAATTGTTCCAGAAACTAAGTATTTCTCCCAGAAAATGATTTTGATTACACATTTTGTTATACAGGTCTATTTCCTTTGGGTGCATTGGAACAACACAAAAAAAAAATTGAGAAGAAAAGGTAAATTGGATATAATTTCACAAAAAAAAAATGGACAGGACAAAATTGTTGGCACCTTTCCAAAATTGTGGGTAAACAACTTTGTTTCAAGCATGTGTTGCTCATTCAAACTCACCTCTGGCAAGTAACAGGTATGTGGAATATGAAAATCACACCTGAAGCCAGATAAAAAGGAGAGAAGTTCACTCAATATTTGCATTGTGTGTCTGTGCCACACTAAGCATGGAGAACAGAAAGAGAAGAGAATTGTCTGAGGACTTGAGAAACAAAATTGTTGAACAGTATTAACAATCTCAAGGTTACAAGTCCATCTACAGAGATCTTGATGTTCCTTTGTCCACAGTGTGCAACATAATCAACAAGTTTACAACCCATAGCACTATAGCTAATCTCCCTGCACATGGACGGCAGAAAAAAAAAAATTATGAAAGGTTGCAATGCAGGATAGTCTAAATGGTGGATAGGCACCCCTAATCTAGTTCCAAAAAAATTCAAGCTGTCCTGCAGGCTCAGGGTGCATTAGTGTCAGTGTGAACTATCAAGACGACATTTAAATGAAATGCTATGGCAGTAGTCACAGGAGGACCCTACTACTGACAGAGACATAAAAAAGCTAGACTGGAGTTTGCCAAAATGTACGGTAGTCAGACAAAATCCTTCTGGGAAAGTGTCTTGTGGACAGATGAGACCAAGATAGAGGTTTTTAGTAAAAGCACATTATTCTATTATTTACTGAAAAGAGAATGAGGCCTATAAATAAAAGAACACAGTACCTACAGTCAAATATGGTGGAGGTTCAAATATGTTTTTGGGTTGTTTTGTGGCTTCTGGCACTGGATGCCTTGACTGTGTGCACGGCATCATGAAATCTGAAAGATACCAAAGGATTTGGAGTCGCAATGTAATGCCCAATGTCAGAAATCTGGTTTGCATCCTAGGTCATGGGTCTTCCAGCAGGACAATGACCCTAAACACAAAGAAGAACCCAGAAATTGATGGAAACAAATCTGGAGAGATCTGAAGCAATGAGTCCAGATCTAAATCCCATTGAACACTTGTGGAGAGATCTTAACACAGCTGTTGGAAAAAGGCACATTTCAAATATGAGAAGCCTGGAGCAGTTTGCAAAAGAAGAGTGGTCAAAAAATGCAACAGAGAGGGTAAGAAGCTTGTTAATGGTTTTATAAACCGATTGATTGCAGTTATTTATTCCAAAGGGTGTGCAACCGAATATTAAATTGAGGATGCCAACAATATTATCCGGCCCACTGTTTTTTTTGCGAGAAATCATGTCCAATTTGCCTTTCTCTGTTTTTTTTGTGTTGTTCCAGTACACACAACGGAATTAAACATGTGTATAACAAAACATGCGAAATTGCAATCATTTTCTGGGAGACATACATCATTTTATGGATCAATTTCAATGGTGCCAATGCTTTTGGCCATGACTATATATATGTGCAATACCTATAGTGCTATCCAGCCCTCACTTTAGTGCTAACTTGGCACTAGGAGACCACATATTACACACTGTTTATTGACAACACGAAGGTTACATTCACCAGATGAAGTAATTTAGGATTTATTTATTCTCAGTATGCCCTCTATGGGAAGGTACAGTCAGTGTCACTCACCTCCACCTCACTACACAATCGGCACTGCTATCGTTACCTGAGGGATTGCAGTTATCTTTACAAAGCACATGCAGTCCAAACCAACTGCACATAAAGGATAGTCCACCAACTATAATCTGGTATTGGCAATTTGTTCATTTTTTTTGTTTTATCCTTTGTGGCAGTGGTTTGTCTGCCCCAGCGCAGTAGTGAGCAAACATATTCAGTTATTCATTCATTTACAGAACCATTGTCTCTACCAGCTGCTAATCATATCCCGAAGTACAGTAGGCAAAGTGCTAGTGTTATAATAGAATCTATAGAATCTATGCACACAAATACAAACAGTAGCAACCAAAAGTTTTGCATTTTATTTTTAAAGTGTGATTACTTCTGTCTGGTTGTTGCGATGCCATTTTCATGGTATTTAGTAAACTGGAAGCAAATTGTTGTCAACTTATAAGGATGAAAATTGTCTTTGATGTTGTTTTATCCCTTTATGTGTTAATTTTCAAGATTTGCTGGACCAAATGTTTTGCATATTTTGCCATGAATAGTCGAATTTTGCCTATTTTTTTTGTTGTTTGTGCGTTTTTCAGTTAAGACATGGCAAAGACAAAGCCAAATTTATCACCAGATGTCAGGAAGCTTATTATTCTGAGAGTGAAGTCAGGCAAAAGCCAAAAAGCGGTAGCTGTTTAATTCAACTGCTCTCAGAGAGTCAAGTGTCATGTATAATAAAGGAAAAGAAGGTTAAGGAATACCTGACAAACCTAGAAGTGGACAAACTTCCTCCAAAGTTGATCACATTATTAAGAAAAAGCTCAGTATCTGGCTCAGTATCTGATGTCCCTAAAAGTGCTGTACAGATTACGTATGAAATGAACGAAGAATATGGGGTCAAAGGGAGTCACCACACTGTGATGTGATGGCTAAGAGCAGTAGGGTTGAATGCACGAGTTCCAGTGAAGAAACCTTTCATCTCTACAAAGAACCTCAAGGTCCGACTTGAGTTTGCCAAAGAACACAGTCACCGGAAAGAGTCAGATTGGTCTAAAGTGTTGTGGTCGGATGAATCCAAGCTCAATCTGTTTGGTAGTGATGGCAAGCACTATATATACCGCCCAATTGGAAAACATAATGATGTAAGGTGCTAAACACCTACAGTGAAATATGGTGGTGGCAATATCATGGTTTGGGGCTGCTTTTCTGCATCTGCCATTGGCCCTCTGCATAGAATTGATGGAAATATGAATGCTGCTACCATGTACAAGGATATACTGGAGAATGCAACGCTGTCACATGGTAAAACCAAAGTAGGCAGAGGCTGGAAATTCCAGCAAAACAATGATCCTAAGCACACATTAGTCAAAAATTGGTTAGCAAAGAAAAATGTTTTCTGTTGAAATGGCCAAGCCAATCACCTGATTTACACCCTATGGAGCACCTTTGGGATGAGTTGGGGCCCATACCCATAAAGTTGAATTGTTTGCAGATTTGCGAATGGAATGGAGCAAGATCCCTCAGGATGTCTTGAATACCCGAGTGGCTTCAATGCCCTGTCGGTGTGGTGCAGTGACTAAAGCAAGAGGTTATGCTACAAAATACTAAGTTATGGCACTGTAAAAATGAATTACACTCTATGTTGTGATCAATCAATAGTATATGCAAAACTTTTGACAGTCTGTTTTCTTTCATTAAATGACCATAACTATATTCTGAAGCATTTTGATTAAAATTAAGGTCTTGCATGAGGACAACTTCATGCACTTTCAATTCATGACCAGGGAAATGGCATCACAGCAACCAGACAAAAGTAATCACACTTTTAAAAAAAATGCAAAACTTTTGGTCACCACTGTACATTATGTAGACTGTCTGCAGGATTCTTAATATTTTGATCACATTATTTTTTATGCTTATTTTCCAACTTCAAGATATTGTGGTGTGATCCCGGAACCATTAAAAGTTTTGTTGCAAATAGTTAATGGGGTAGCAAAATGTGTTGAAAAAAAAAATGCCAATTTACTACCAAAGATTTGAGAAGAATCTAGTGTGACATGACCATTAAGCCATTATCCTCCAGTGCTGTCATATTCAGGAACTGCAACCTCCCTGGAGGCCCAAAAGTACAAGTTGTTCAGTGCTCAGAGACATGGCCAACGTAAGGGAGGCTGAAACCCGTCCACCACTGGGCAAGACACAGAAGGGGAAACGTCTGGAAGCAGTGCTCTAGATAACTATTATTTTCTGCAGAGCCAAGTGCAGGCTGAAAGACGTGATGGCGGTCTGCACTGGATGAAGAACTTCAATTAGAAATGTCATTGGTGAGACAGTGTGTTACCTGTACACTGACACTAAGTACTATGTACAGAGCTCCTGTGTATAGTGGCACTGTTGATCCTTATTACCTGTACACTGACATTATATACAGAGCTCATGTGTATAAGGTCACCAGTGATCACTGTGTTACCTGTACACTATATACAGAGCTCCTGTGTGTAATTTCACTGGCGATCACAGTATTACCTGTACACTATATAGAGAGAGCTTGTGTAAAATGTCCCTGGTGATTCACTGTATTAGGCCACATTCACACATTCAGTATTTTACATCACTATTTGTAAACCAAAACAAGGAATGGGTGAAAAATGCAAAAGTGGAACATGTGTTTTTATTATACTTTTCCTAAGATTGTTCCACTCCTGGTTTTGGCTTGCAAATACTGAATGTGTGAACCTGGTCTTACCTGTACAGTACACACTACAGTCAGAGCTCCTGTGTATAATGTCACTGATGATCCGTGTATTACCAGTACACTGACACTATACACTGTATACTAAGTACGGAGCTCCTGTGTATAATGACATTTATGGTGATATTAGTATTGTGGGTTTTTTATTAGTGATCAGTATTGTATTATTCGGTCACTATGTGGTGGTAATATGTGGTCTGGTCATGGTGTGACGGTACTTGTCCCTTGTATGTGGTATTATTATTTAAAAAAATGTATGCGATACATTCCCTTAAAGAAAAACAAAAAAAATATACCTAAAAAGAGTATTGGATATTATAAGAAATGTTTAATAGTTTAGATTAGAGTAGGGCCCGGCCAAAAGAGTCTACCTTGTCGTGGTGGCTTAAATTTTTTTTTTGCCTAAAACAAAATCTAATGGCTATGTATGTGATATGGTTTTTGATGGGAACTGTTCATGTGTGATTGGTAAGGATGTGGTGCGGATGTGGAATTTTTTCAAGAGTGGGTGGTGGGACTGTGGAAGGTTCAAGGGTTGGAGGCGGAGTCTCAAGTGGCCCGAACATTTTGTCAGTATGGGGCCCTGAAATTCCTGGTGGCAGCCATCTGGGAGGCTGTGGTTGGTGCTGCCCAAAGAGTTGATAATCAACAGTTTAGGAAACTGACAGACTCCATGGATGGAAGGTTTATGACTTATTGAAAAGAAGGCGGCTCTATTGGTCACAAATATTTTTTGTGAAATATCAGAAATGTATTTTGCACATTGAGTTGCTCAGCCATTTTTTTCACTTTTGTGATGTGAAAAATTTACGGTTTTCATTAAGTTGCATAATAATTCTGCACACAGATATTTTCTGAAGGACAAAACCTCACTTTTGCTTTTTTAAATATTCAGGTGTCAGGTTTATTAACCTTTTGGAGTGACACAGCACTAGAGTCGTTCAATAATACATGTAATCAAAAATAAAAAAAATTCTTAATAACTGTGCACAGAAATGCATTATATGTATGGTACACTACACACATGTACACTGTACATGCATAGATACCCTACCCAGATATATACACATGCATTATATGTACACTACACACATGTACACTGTACATGCATACATAATAAAGCATAGATACCCTACCCAGATATATACACATGCATTATATGTACACTACACATATATACCATATATATGGAATTGATCCCACCTGCCATACTTCCTAATTTACTGGACGGTCTATAATGGACACTTTTTTGCTTTAATGCTTCTTGTAATTAAGCATCAGTGATCATCATGGTAATAGACGCTCTTAGCGCCATATTGCATATGACGACTACAAATACACATGAAGCGGTGTCATGTACAGTGCGGACTATTACAGACAGCGTCTATCAGCCGGAACCCCAGACTCCTAATTTACTGATCCGGACGCAATCAGTTATAAGGCCGGCGTCACACTGGCGACAGAATCGGACGACTGCAATACGATGAAATATCGCATTGCAGTCTGCCCTATGTTAATCTATGGAGCAGCTCCCAGTATCAGATTTTTTGTGGTCCGTTTTAAACGTCCGTGTGCAATCGCAGCATGCTGCGATTGTCACCGATTGTGGGTCGACTATCGCCAATGCAAGTCTATGGGAGCGATGAAAAATCGGATTACAAACGGACCGCACGTGTGACTTGCGATTAAATCGCATCGGTATCCTTTAGAAAAGCCGGCAATTCATCCCCGGCTATACTGTAAAATCACACTGACAGCTTTAATAAAGAATAGAAAGAATAGATATACACACATAGAATACATATATATGTCATTGTGACATGTATATATACATATATTTATAGTTCTTACACTTCTACATACTGTAATAGCCGCTAATTCAATTGCCGGCTTTTGTGAAATCACAGAAGCCGACATGAAATGATACATTGTTTAGACACAGTTAACCATGTCATTTCCTGTATTTTGATATATGGTTTGAACTTACAATTACAGAAGTGTATGTGTGCCAAATTTCAGACATGTAGGGGTTAATTAAAGGTGTAAATTCGTTGAAAAAAAATGCGTGGGCTCCCGCTGTATTTTCTCCACCAGACAGACAAAGCAAGCGAGTGGGGCAGATAATAGCCTAGGGAGGGTACATTTTTTTTGTGCCCCCCCTGGCTACTAACATCTGCCCCCAGACACCCCAGAAAGGGCAAATCTATTAGATTTGACCTTTCTGGCACTTTGCCCGTCTATTCCCATTGCCCTGTAGCGGTGGCGAATGGGTTAATAAGGGGTTACAGCCACCTTGCAATTGGAAGGTGACTGTGAGCCAGGTTAATAATTGAGAGCTGTCAATTAGACAACTATCAATTATTAATCCTATTGAAGTAAATAAAAAAACACACACACTTTAAGAATAAATAATTTTAATGAAATAAAAACACATTTTTTAGACCATCTTTTATTTTACTCTTAATCCGTGCGAGGCCCTTGATCTCCTAAAATAAATATAAAATAATAAAACAACATTATTCTTACCTATCTGGCGATCTGTCACGTCCCACGATGTAATCCTACACAAAGGGTTAACTAGCAATCAGCTAAGCAGCGCATCTAATGCTGCGTGCTCAGCTGATAGCTCCTGAATGAATGAGCTTATCTCCTGCCGACAGGAGAGGATGTGATTAATGAATGAAGCTTAATTGATTGTATCCCACTTTCACCTTAGGTCAGGTCACTCAAGTGAAAGTGGCAATAAATCAATTAAGCTCCATTCATGAATCTATTCCTCTCCTTTCGCTAGTAGAGGAAGTTATTCATTCAGGAGATTACAGCTCGGAGACAGCATTATAGCTCTCTGCTTACTGTAACCTGTTAACCCTTTCTGATGGATTACACCGTGGGACCTGACTGTACATCGGATTGGTAAGAATAATTTTGCTTTTTTATTTTATTTTTATTACAGGAAATGGTTTTAGCAGGAAAATAAAATATGGTCAAAAACTGTGATTATTTCATTAAACTTCTTTTTTATTAAACTGTGTGTGTTTGATTTTTCTTTCATACAATAGGATTAATAATTGATAGTTGTCTAATTGACAGCTCTCAATTATTAACCTGCCTTAACGCCTTATTAACCCATTCGCCACCGCTACAGGGCAATGGGAATAGACGGGCAAAATGCCAGAAAGGGCAAATCTAATTATAGATTTGCCCTTTCTGGGGTGTCTGGGGGCAGATGTTAGTAGCCAGGGGGGGCACAAAAAAAATGTACCCTCCCTAGGCTATTATTATCTGCCCCCACTCGCTTGCTTTGTCTGTCTGGTGGAGAAAATACAGCGTGAGCCCACGCATTTTTTTTCAACGAATTTACACCTTTAATTAACCCCTACATGTCTGAAATTTTGCACAAATACACATATGTAATTGTAATTTCAAACCATATATCAAAATACAGGAAATGACATGGTTAACTGTGTGGAAACAATGTATCATTTCATGTCGGCTTCTGTGATTTCACAAAAGCCGGCAATTGAATTAGCGGCTATTACAGAATGTAGAAGTGTAAGAACTATAAATATATGTATATATATATACATGTCACAATGACATATATATATATATATATATGTGTTCTATGTGTATATATCTATTCTTTCTTTTGTGATTTAAATACTATTCTTTCGGATCCATTATATGTCAGTTTTGCAAGCCTGCGAGAAATTCTCGCAAGTCGGATGAAAATCGGATGTTACAAGGTACACACACATGCGATTAAATCGCATCTTTGAAGGAAAATCGGATGCCAGAAGGATGTGTGATGTTTGCATTTTGTTCCGATAATCGACCGACTAAAACGGTCCGATTTTTTGTAGTTATGTCTGACGCCGGCCTAACAAATAAAACAGCGCAGCGGATACATGATGAGCGGCAGAGGAGCCTGACCACTCTCATTGTAAGGCCGGTGTCACACACAACCACAAAAAATCGGTCCGTTTTAGACGGTCGACAATCGGATCAAAATAAAAACATCACACATCCTTCTGGCATCCGATTTTCCTTCAAAGATGCGATTTAATCGCATGTGTGTGTACCTTGTAACATCCGATTTTCATCCGACTTGCGAGATTTTCTCGCAGGCTTGCAAAACTGACATATAATGGATCCAAAAGAATAGTATTTAAATGCCAAAAGAAAGAATAGATATATACACATAGAGCACATATATATATATATATGTCATTGTGACATATATATATACATATATTTATAGTTCTTACACTTCTACATACTGTTATAGCCGCTAATTCAATTGCCGGCTTCAGTGAAATCACAGAAGCCGACATGAAATGATACATTGTTTCCACACATTTAACCATGTAATTTCATGTATTTTTATATGTTTGAAACATACAATTACATGAGTATATGTGTGCTAAATTTCAGACATGTAGGGGTTAATTAAAGGTGTAAATTCGTTGAAAAAAAAATGCGTGGGCTCCCGCTGTATTTTCTCCACCAGACAGACAAAGCAAGCGAGTGGGGGCAGATAATAATAGCCTAGGGAGGGTACATTTTTTTTGTGCCCCCCCTGGCTACTAACATCTGCCCCCAGACACCCCAGAAAGGGCAAATCTATAATTAGATTCGCCCTTTCTGGCACTTTGCCCGTCTATTCCCATTGCCCTGTAGCGGTGGCGAATGGGTTAATAAGGGGTTAAAATGACCTTGCAATTGAAAGGTCACTTTAAGCCAGGTTAATAATTGATAGCTGTCAATTAGACAACTATCAATTATTAATCCTATTGTATGAAAGAAAAATCAAACACACACAGTTTAAAAAAAAATAAGTTTAATTAAATAATCACACAGTTTTTGACCATATTTTATTTTCCTGCTAAAACCATTTCCTGTAATAAAAATAAAATAAAAAAGCAAAATTATACTTACCAATCCGATGTACAGTCAGGTCCCACGGTGTAATCCATCAGAAAGGGTTAACAGGTTACAGCTCGCAGAGAGCTAATAATGCTGTCTCAGACCTGTATTCCCCTGAATGAATAACTTCCTCTCCCAGCGAAAGTAGAGGAATAGATTCATGAATGGAGCGTAATTGATTTATTGGCAATTTAACTGTAGTGACCTGACCTAAAGGGAAAGTGGACACAATCAATTAAGCTTCATTCATGAAACACATCCTCTCCTGTCGCCAGGAGAGGAACTTATTCATTCAGGAGCTTTGAGCTGAGCATGCAGGATTACTTGCACTGCTTGGCTCAAAGCTAGTTAACCCTTTGTGAAGGATTACAGCGTGGGACGTGACAGATCGGCGGAATAGGTAAGAATAATGTTGTTTTATTTCTTTTTCTTTATTTTAGGAGATCAATGGCTTCGCACGGATTAAGTGTATAATAAAATATGGTCAAAAAAATGTGTTTTTATTTCATTAAAATTATTTATTCTTAGTGTGTGTTTTTTTATTTACTTCAATAGGATTAATAATTGATAGTTGTCTAATTGACAGCTATCAATCATTAACCTGCCTTAAGGTCACCTTTCAATTGCAAGGTGACAGTAAGGTGAGATTAACCCATTCGCCACCGCTACAGGGCAATGGGAATAGACGGGCAAAGTGCCAGAAAGGGCGAATCTAATTATAGATTTGCCCTTTCTGGGGTGTCTGGGGGCAGATGTTAGTAGCCAGGGGGGGCACAAAAAAAATGCACCCTCCCTGGGCTATTATTATCTGCCCCCACTCGCTTTGCTTTGTCTGTCTGGTGGAGAAAATACAGCGGGAGCCCACGCATTTTTTTTCAACGAAATTACACCTTTAATTAACCCCTACATGTCTGAAAATTTTGCACAAATACACTCATGTAATTGTATGTTTCAAACATATATAAAAATACATGAAATTACATGGTTAAATGTGTGTAAACAATGTATCATTTCATGTCGGCTTCTGTGATTTCACAAAACCCGGCAATTGAATTAGCGGCTATTACAGTATGTAGAAGTCTAGGAACTATAAATATATGTATATGTACATGTCGCAATGACATGTATATATATATATATATATGTGTTCTATGTGTATATATCTATTCTTTCTAGTCTTTATTAAAGCTGTCAGTGTGATTTTACAGTATAGCCGGGATGAATTGCCGGCTTTTCTAAAGGACACCGATGCGATTTCATCGCAAGTCACACAGTGTGGTCCGTTTGTAATCAGATTTTTCATCGCTCCCATAGACTTGCATTGGCGATAGTCGACCCACAATCGGTGACAATCGCAGCATGCTGCGATTGCACACGGACGTTTAAAACGGACCACAAAAAATCTGATACTGGGAGCTGCTCCATAGATTAACATAGGGCGACTGCAATGCGATATTTCATCGCATTGCAGTCGTCCGATTCTGTCGCCAGTGTGACGCCAGCCTAATGAATGGGATCGGTCCATCATCTGCACGAATCCCCCTTCCTCTGCTCCAATAATAAAACAGGAACAGAATTTCTAATGTAAGTGTGAACAGAGACAAGTCAGCAGGGTCCGAAGTAGAGACAGTCCCTAAAAGAGGGTGGCACAGTCACAGTCACTCCTAACACTCCCAGCCACTTGCCCATGTCATACTATGTGTCACACAATCACTGAAACCTTCTTACAAAACTTATTTGTCAACAACCCAAAGCAAAATAACGTGTGCGCCACTGCCTGCAGACTCCCCGTCCCTTGGGACCCGTGCAGACCCTGCGGCCACACACACACAGCAGGTGACGGCACCGTACCTGGCCCGGGCTCCGGGGACGCCTGGTCTACGGGGCAACGAGCGCTGCGACTGTCACCCTCCGCAGCGACTTCAGCCTGCAGCCGCGGAAATGTCAGCTCCCTGCTCCCCGTGAGGAAACCCCGCAGTCCCGCCCTGTCAGCGAGGAACGTGTGTATATAAGGGGCATCCGTGCCCTCCCCCGGCCGGGTCTGTCACATGGCCGCCTGCCACCTGGGGGCACTGTGACAGCTGGCAGCATGGCGTGCCGGGCAGGCAGGGCTGAGTGTGGGGGGCACAGAGGACCATACATGGGGGGTGCCGGCAGAGCAGGTGCACAGGCTGTGGACTGGACTGTCTGTGCCGTGACCGTCCTGTGAGCGCCACCTAGCGGTAGTAATGTGGGAGTGAGATAAAGAAGACGCGCGGGATCGCGACAGGCTGCGGACAGCGCAGTGTATCGTCCTCATCGTGAGTTCATAGTGACCGTCCAGAGAGACTGCAGTAATGAAAGAAGGGTAATTTTATCCATAACCCCCTGCTGCTTACCCCCCTCTCACTACTGACATCTGCTGCTCATCTAAAGTATCCCACCCTAAGGCCTCTTTCACATTTCCGGCGGGCGCCTTACGGCGCCCCTGGCATTTTGCCGCAGCGCCGCATCTGAAAATCTGATGCGCCGCATGCGGCTTTTCTCGCATTGACATGCACTAGCGCCGGATGGCGCCGCATGTCAATGCGTTGCATGCGGTTTTGTCTGGATGCGGCGCAAATGTACATTGCGGCGTCCGGAAAAAACGCTGCATGTAACGTTTTTTGTTTTTGCCGGATGGTTTCTTATCTCTCCAAGCATCAGAAACCATCCGGCAAAAAACCGCATTTTGGCCGCCAGAAGTGTGAAAGCTTTTCACATGCGGCGCTGCGGCAAAATGCCGGGGGCGCCGCCAGGCGCCCGCCGGATGTGTGAAAGAGGCCTTACTAACCAGTGTGTCTTACCAATGAGACCTGCACTTAATGACAGAAGGGGGGACTTTCATCCCTGACGACTTCTTTCTCTATGAAACTGCTGGAAAAAGTTAAGCTAATGAATGGAGCAGCGGTCCAGCACGCTCACTGCTATTCCATGCTAACGGAGATGAACGTCCCAGTGGTTGGTCCCTCACCGATATTCACATTATCACATATTCTCTGTATTGTAAATGAATCCAAACTTCAGTAAGAAGCCTCTAGCCACAAGAAAGAGATTAGTATCTGGCTCTTCTTCCTGCACCATTTACACATTAGTTTGTTCTGCATAGGAAAGTTTCTAACATGACGAGCAAGTTGTGCCAAGTTTATTATATCATATGTGAGGAAATAGGGCACAATTCAAGATTTTTGCATATTTTTACATTCATACCCCTTCCAACACTATTCATAAATCCCTCCCGTCATCTGAACCTATGGATCAGTGTGAACTTGTGCTACTTGTGTAGTAACGCTTGTCATCTCTGCTTCATCTTGTGTTCCAGCACAGGGTTAATGACGCACCGACTCCATATCTGTCTTCATGGTTTGGTCTTAGATGTCAGATCCTGATTCCCAAGAAAATCCCACCAACACAAGATTGTGAAAGAAACTCACAAAACACTTTTATTGGATGTTAATTAGATTGAATTTTATTACAAATCACATTATTATTTAATTCAGTGTCTGAAATTTAGAATTAGCCAATTACTATGGTAAAGACACTGAAAATGGCACAACCTCCGACTCACGAAGAATCATCCTACAGCACTCAGGAGAGGAAAAACCCCATGGTGGAAACCTCTAGGGAACCATGGCTGGAGGACTGCCCTTCCCTTGGGCTTAGAAGGTTAATGCCAACACGGAACTGAAAATTGTTCCAGAATTCATACATTGTATCATATTTACAGTGAGACATAATATACATCCACCATAGATATGATAGCAGTGACATCACATAGTCACACTGGTTACACATTACATCACCAGAAAACAGGCAGTAATGGAGAAGGTCAAACCGGTGCCCTGTGCGAGCGCCGTATGGAGAAGCCTAATGCGACCTCTCCTGGCCGTACACAAAATGGTGAAGGCGGCCAGTACTGGACGTGAGGGAGATCTGGCTGCAACATCTGGCACCCCATTGATCGCTAGGGTTACTTTAATATGGCTGGCTAGGCCATAGGGCTGATCTGGCTGGCTAGGCAGTATGGCTGGGCTGGCTAGGCGGTATGGTGATCTGGCTGGGTAGGCGTATGGCTGATCTGGCTGGTAGGCGGTATGGCTGACTGCTGGCTAGGCGTATGGTGATCTGTGCTAGCGTATGGCTGATCTGGCTGGCTAGGCGGTATGGCTGATCTGGCTGGCTAGGCGGTATGGCTGATCTGGCTGGCTAGGCGGTGTCTCCTTCCTCCCTCCCATTGTGGAGTGATGAAGCTCCAGGTCTCCAGACACATCAAGTACGGCTCTTCATACGGCTGAATGACCTGTGGTTCTGGAATCTTCTTCTATGTCGTAGATGTATGTGTTTATGACATCAGCACAGTTTCCGTAGTTACCACAGTTGTTTATTACTGATGCTTCATTGGCTAGAAAGTCTCTCTCAGTGTTCCAAAGTATTAACCCTTGAAGAACTGGCATTGTGCCAAACTCTAGAAGCCTGTAAAATAAGCTTGTTTCTAGGTAGGACCAGTATAATTATTTTCATTTTAAAGAAGCCCTAAACAAGTCTAATTGGTGAGCGCATCTACAGATTTTTTTTTTTTAATAAAGTATCTATTGAAATTTTCCAACAAATTTTTATAACAAACACAATACATAATCAGAATAGTATAGAATTAAAAAAAAACACAAAGAAGAGAGGAATAGGAAAGAGAAAAGAAAAAACGGACATTCGTCACATGGAGTTGTGCAAAAGATCAGGGGCGCACCTATTAGACTGGGGTCACACTGGCGACAAAAATCGGACGACTGCAAAGCCTTGAAATATCGCATTGCAGTCGGACCAATGTTAATCGATGGAGCAGCTCCCAGTATCAGATTTTTTGTGGTCCATTTTATACGTGCGAGTGAAATCGCAGCATGATGTCACCGATTGTGGGTCGACTATCGCCAATGCAACTCTATGGGTGCGATGAAAAATCGGATTACAAGCGGACCGCACGTGTGACTTGTGATTAAATCGCACTGGTGTCCTTTAGAAAAGCCGGCAATTCATCCCCGGCTATACTGTAAAATCACACTGACAGCTTTAATAAAGAATAGAATCAATACATATACACACACAGAATACATATATATATATATATATATTGTAAGCTTCCGGGGGGTTTAGCTCTAGGATCGCTGTCTGGGTAGACAGAATGGCACGGAAACAGTTCATTCAGACAGCAGTTTGGTGAAAACTGGCCGCAACCAGTTTTATTAAAGTCCACAGCACACAGATAAAAACAAATCATAAACAGAAAACCTGGGCTTGTCTAGCCACTAAATTACACTTAGATAGATGGCCCTCTCTATCCGGGACCCAGACTCTACCAGTCTGTGCCCAAAACAACACATATCACATATGTTACCAGTATGGAGTTTCACAGACACTCCTCTTTATGTCCGAAGGCAACTCCAATGTCCAGACTTGAGAGAGGTCACCTCCTATTCAGTCGCTATTCGCACGGATTCTCACTGTGACTACTCCTGTGTCCGGGGTACTTCCTGCACCCAGACTGAGATAGCTCACACTCTTAGAGACTGCTTCCTTGTGCCAGGACACCTCCCTGTGTCCGGGCTAAAGACAGCTCCCACACTCTTAGAGACACCTTCTGTGCCTGGACCCCTTGTCCAGACTGAATGAGCTCTCTGACTGTGCTCACAAGCACCTACTTCTGGCTTCCTAATCAACACCTGAGTGGATTCAGGTCTGAGCTGCAAGCGTGTACTGAATGGCAGGTGTAGTGACCTTTCTTTACCACCAGGTTTACAAAGCCACACATTTCGCTCATACCAGTCAGCAAGGTACTTAGGTGAAATATACACCTCATTCACCACATATTCCTTCACTGTCTCACATATCCCCTCCCTCTTCTCCAGACCGGAGGGCTGGTCATCCAGACCGGAGGGCTGGTCAACAATCCAACAGAGACAGTGAACTCTGGACCAGTCATGGCCCTCATCAGCTTCATCCTCACCACTGTCATAGCCAACATCAGTCTTCTCTTCATCTGAAGCATCCGCACTACCCTGTACCCTCCCAGGCCTATACTCTCTGCGGGCCTCGGGTATCCTGCACTGTTTCATCTTGACTTTAGTGCCAGCCTCAGTCTCGGTATAGTGGCTCACCAGATAAGTACGACCAGGCACGTCAGAACAGCTCTGCTGATTCTTCCTCAGAAACTTTCGTACCTCCTGCTTTTGGGGCACTGACCCTGTGTCACCAACTGTCACAGGAGGTATAGGGGTTTTCTCTAATTCCCCCTGAACTTTCTTTAACACATCTACTTTCTTAAATATCAGTTGATTCATAAATTCTACCTCACAGAACCCAAGCGCCTCTGTCATGGTTTCTGACCATTCCGAGCCACACTGTTCAAACGATTGGCACTGTAGAGGGAGCTGATCGTTTTTCTGGGTCGGTACACATAATTTATCCTCTTCTGGTACAGGCTCACTTTGCATAAGACTCAGAGCTCTTACTTCTTTCTCCAGGAGATCCTCATGGCTACGCATCTTCTCCTGTAGTTGTTGGACGTCCTTTACGTCTTTGGCCCCTTCTTCAGGCTCTTCTGGTAGGACATGCTCAGAAGCCCTACCATCAGTCTTCTTTTCCACCACGTTCTGCATCCCATCTGAGCTCCCGTGTATCTGCAGCGGCAACGGAGCGACACATCGCCCCTCCCACTCACTGGACGTGGTTCAAGTGTAGACTCCATGAAAATGCGCCTGAGCTCACCAAGGCCAACCCGAGGTCTCAAAATCTCATCTTGGGATTTATCCAGATCCTTTGGGTCGCTCGGGAACTCCGATGGCGCACCGGGCGCCGAATTTCCGGCCCGAGCTTCGCGAGTCGCAGCCACGGATCCGGACAGTAACACCGTCCACGCCGCTGTCTCCGGCAGAAACATATTCCGGGCAGAGTCATTCCCCACATCTTCAGTCTTGTTCCTCACAGCTTCACTTGAGACATCAGCCTCTGGTGAGGCACCTGGCCTTGTGTCCACCACTTCCATGGCTTTCTCCACCTCTGCAGCATCACCTTCAGAGTCCTTGGCCTGATGCAGATCCACACCATACATTGACAACTTCTCATTTTCAACAGCATCCACTTGTGCTGTGTTCAGTTTCAGAGTCCTGTCTTTCACCTTAGTCTTCGCCAGGGAACCGGCCAACTGTACAACATCTTCAGATGCCATCCTCCGTCCGACTGCAAGGTCAGCCTCAGCCTTCCTCTCAGGACTCTCAATCTCCTCTGCTACCATGCCTTCCTCACTTGCACTGGTTGCTTTATGGTCATCAGATAATTCACTATCACTATCTGACCCCGTTTTCTCAGCCACATCTGTCTCACTGTCAGGGCTATACACTTCATTATCATTCACATCCTGCTCACTGTCAGGGTTATACAATTCATTTTCATTCATATCCTGCTTACTGTCAGGGTTATACAATTCATTTTCATTCACATCCTGCTCACTGTCAGGGTTATACAATTCATTTTCATTCACATCTTGATCTGGAACCTTAGTTAACATGTCATCCACAACATTAACTTCACCATCTGGTCCCTCAAGTATGTGACTCTGTGACAACCCCAGCACTATACTTCTATATAGCTCAGGTACTAGGAGCTGACTCACGACCTCTCCCTGGACTTCAGTGTCCCTATACAATAGGTTATTGTTCATGGCAGCATGAGGAAACCTCTCCTCAGAGCCAGGCTCTTGGGGAACCTCACTGAGAACAATTACATTTTCCTGTGCCGTTTTAAGAGTGGGGTCTCGCACCGGCTCACTCCCAAAATTGTCACAGGAGCCAGGCAGGTCAGGGACACTCGGTTCCCGAGAACCACCATCCTCGTCTCCCAACATCACCTGCAAAGAAATGTCATCTTTATCACGGTCATCATCAGTATCATGATCATCATTATCATTATCAATATTATCATGGTCATCATCATTATCACATAAGTTTAACGGCCCACTAGCATTGTGTTCCGCCCCTCGGGACTGCGCACCCTCAGTAGGAGCTTCATCACACTGTCCATCAGAAACATTTTTCCCCCAGAGATCCTTAGACCGGGGAAAGTCATTACCCAATATAACGGGGTGCACCAGGGTCTTCACTACCCCCACTTCATATGAAACCTCCCCGAGTTTGGGGACCAAGTCCACGGCAGTCTCTGGGTAGACTTTGGTGTCTTCATGGATGTACACCACACTCAGGTGCTTATCAGGGATGAAGTCCCTATCACTCAGGCTGTCACATACGGAAGTCACTGGACTCTCTGAGTCCAAGAGGGCCTGTGCTGGCAGTCACTTACAACCACCGGGGACCCCTGTGGTCCAGTCTCTTCGGCTGAGGTGGACACACACACAGGTTCTGCGCAGAGAGAGAGGGATCTGCCATCATCACAACACATAGGCTCCCCCTCTATTGGACAGTTGGCTGCAATTTCACGCCAGCTCCAACACTGTCCATCACACTCTCCCACCCACATGTCCCCTCGGGCCTGAACCCGCTTATCAGCATACCCCATGTCCCCAACAGCTGGAACGCTCTTACCGGGAGAGTTCAGCGTCCGGGAACTCCGAAGTGACGACCTCTCAGACGGCTGTACCTCAGGAGGACGTGCTTGGGTGTAGCGGTCCACTATCACCTTTTCAACTCCATAATCAGGCCTGCTGACTGCAGACTCCCAACTGTATCTCCAGTCATGGACTCTCCTGGCACGGGCTGCAACCGTAACACCCAGCCGGGTAAGAATCGCCGCTTTCAACTTGGCATAGTCTTCGCTGTCCTGCTTGCTCAGGTCAGCCCAGACTTTTTGGGGTTCCCCAATCAGATAGGGTACGACCGCCATGGCCCATTCAGATAGTGGCAGATTCTCCTTCTCTGCCAGTCTCTCAAACCTAGTAAGATATACCTCCACATCATCACGAGGTGTCATTTTTCTCAAGGACCGTCTTACCGCCTTCTTTATAGCGGACAACGCCGGTGCCTTCACAACATTACTTCGGGACGCGACACCGAAATCCTTTTTTGGTGCTGTCATCTGCTCAATAAATAACCGGTTATTCTCCTGCTGCTGCTGCAGGAATTGCTGCCGGTCCTCCTGCATGCGCTGCTGGTGCTGCAGGCGCTGCTGCTCCATGCTCTGCTCCATGCTTCGCTGGGCCTGGGCCAGGTACTCAATGAGCTCCTCCATACTGCCGGACTCATCTGTCTCAACCACGGCAGTTTTATGTTGCACATTAACTTGTGCCATTTGTTCAAACAGCGCCTCCCTGCTGTCATCCATGCTGTCAGACTTCTCTGTCTCAACAACGGCAGTCTTCACTCAAGACATACACACTCTACAGTCTTTTCCATAGAAAAATTCAGCTCTGCTGTGCAGACAATTTTTATTTTTTTTTTTTCTACAAACTCTATTAGGGCCACTGTCTCTTTAAGACTTCTCCAATAGACATTTCTCCTTTGCTGCTGCACACTTCACAGTCTTTTCCACAACAAGTTCAACTTTGCTGTGCAAACACACTTTTTTTTTTTTTTTCTTTGCAAACTCTATTAGGGCTAATGTCTCTTTAAGACTGCTCCAAACAGACGTTTCTGCTGACACTTTTTTTTTTTTTTCTGCTGCTATTTCAATAGACTTCACCTTTAATGCTGTCTCTCGCCTCTGTGCTGCATACACACTCCAGCACTAACTGTACCAGGCCCTGCGCTGCCCCAGCATTCTCCGCCAATTGTAAGCTTCCGGGGGTTTAGCTCTAGGATCGCTGTCTGGGTAGACAGAATGGCACGGAAACAGTTCATTCAGACAGCAGTTTGGTGAAAACTGGCCGCAACCAGTTTTATTAAAGTCCACAGCACACAGATAAAAACAAATCATAAACAGAAACCCTGGGCTTGTCTAGCCACTAAATTACACTTAGATAGATGGCCCTCTCTATCCGGGACCCAGACTCTACCAGTCTGTGCCCAAAACAACACATATCACATATGTTACCAGTATGGAGTTTCACAGACACTCCTCTTTATGTCCGAAGGCAACTCCAATGTCCAGACTTGAGAGAGGTCACCTCCTATTCAGTCGCTATTCGCACGGATTCTCACTGTGACTACTCCTGTGTCCGGGGTACTTCCTGCACCCAGACTGAGATAGCTCACACTCTTAGAGACTGCTTCCTTGTGCCAGGACACCTCCCTGTGTCCGGGCTAAAGACAGCTCCCACACTCTTAGAGACACCTTCTGTGCCTGGACCCCTTGTCCAGACTGAATGAGCTCTCTGACTGTGCTCACAAGCACCTACTTCTGGCTTCCTAATCAACACCTGAGTGGATTCAGGTCTGAGCTGCAAGCGTGTACTGAATGGCAGGTGTAGTGACCTTTCTTTACCACCAGGTTTACAAAGCCACACATTTCGCTCATACCAGTCAGCAAGGTACTTAGGTGAAATATACACCTCATTCACCACATATTCCTTCACTGTCTCACAATATATATATATATACACACACACACATGTCATTGTGACATAGATATATATATATATATATATATATATATATCTATTTATAGTTAATGCACTTCTACATAGTATAACCCCTTAACCCCCAAGGGTGGTTTGCACGTTAATGACCGGGCCAATTTTTACAATTCTGACCACTGTCTCTTTATGAGGTTATAACTCTGGAACGGTTCAACGGATCTTCGCGATTCTGAGATTGTTTTCTCTGTGACATATTGTACTTCATGATAGTGGTAAAATTTCTTCCATATAACTTGCGTTTATTTTTGAAAAAAACGCAAATATCGCGAAAATTTTGAAAATTTTGCAATTTTCAAGCTTTGAATTTTTTTTCCCTTAAAACAGAGAAATATGTCACACTAAATAGTTAAGAAATAACATTTCCACATGTCTACTTTACATCAGCACAATTTTGGAACCCAAATTTTTTTTTGTTAGGAAATTATAATGGTTAAAAGTTGACCAGTGATTTCACATTTTTACAACAAAATTTACAAAGCCATTTTTTTAGGGACCACCTCACATTTGAAGTCACTTTGACGGGTCTATATGGCAGAAAATACCCAAAAGTGACACCATTCTAAAAACTGCACCCCTCAAGGTACTCAAAACCACATTCAAGAAGTTTATTAACCCTTCAGGTGCTTCACAGGAGCTGAAGCAACGTGGAAGGAAAAAATGAATATTTAACTTTTTAGCCACAAAAATGATCTTTTACAAACTTTTTTTTATTTTCACAAGGGTAAAAGGAGAAAATGGGCAGATAAAGTTGTTGTGCAATTTCTCCTGAGTACGCCAATACCCTATATGTGGGGGAAAACCACTGTTTGGGCACACGGCAGAGCTCGTAAGGGAAGGAGCGCCGTTTGACTTTTTCGGCCGGCGTCACACACAACTACAAAAAATCGGTCCGTTTTAGTCGGTCGATTGTCGGATCAAAATGCAAACATCACACATCCTTCTGGCATCCGATTTTCCTTCAAAGATGCGATTTAGTCGCATGTGTGTGTACCTTGTAACATCCGATTTTCATCCGACTTGCGAGAATTTCTCGCAGGCTTGCAAAACTGACATATAATGGATCCAAAAGAATAGTATTTAAATCACAAAAGAAAGAATAGATATATACACATAGAACACATATATATATATAAATATATATATGTAATTGTGACATGTATATATACATATATTTATAGTTCTTACACTTCTACATACTGTAATAGCCGCTAATTCAACCATGTCATTTCCTGTATTTTGATATATGGTTTGAACTTACAATTACATGAGTGTATGTGTGCAAAATTTCAGACATGTAGGGGTTAATTAAAGGTGTAAATTCGTTGAAAAAAAATGCGTGGGCTCATGCTGTATTTTCTCCACCAGACAGACAAAGCAAGCGAGTGGGGGCAGATAATAATAGCCTAGGGAGGGTACATTTTTTTTGTGCCCCCCTGGCTCAATTATTAACCTGCCTTAAGGTCACCTTTCAATACTAAGGTGACATTAACGCCTTATTAACCCATTCGCCACCGCTACAGGGCAATGGGAATAGACGGGCAAAGTGCCAGAAAGGGCGAATCTAATTATAGATTTGCCCTTTCTGGGGTGTCTGGGGGCAGATGTTAGTAGTCAGGGGGGGCACAAAAAAAATGTACCCTCCCTAGGCTATTATTATCTGCCCCCACTCGCTTGCTTTGTCTGTCTGGTGGAGAAAATACAGCGTGAGCCCACGCATTTTTTTTCAACGAATTTACACCTTTAATTAACCCCTACATGTCTGAAATTTTGCACAAATACACATATGTAATTGTAAGTTCAAACCATATATCAAAATACAGGAAATGACATGGTTAACTGTGGAAACAATGTATCATTTCATGTCGGCTTCTGTGATTTCACAAAAGCCGGCAATTGAATTAGCGGCTATTACAGAATGTAGAAGTGTAAGAACTATAAATATATGTATATGTATGTGTCACAATGACATGTATATCTAATATATAAAGCTGAATGTATGTATGTGTGTATGTATGTGGGTATGTTTGTCCGGGATTGGAATCCGCACCGTCGCACTTACGGGCATGAAATTTTGCACGCCTGCACGTCTCGACCCCGAAAGCGTCCTAGGCTATGTTTTGAATCGAAATTTTAACCCCGCGCGTTCCAAATCGCCAAACAATTTTGGCCCTATCTACATAATGGGGAGAAAGCTGAATGCTTGTGTGTATGTCCGGCATAGGAATCTGCATTTACGGGCATGAAATTTTGCACACCCGCACGTCTCGACCCCGGGAGCGTCATAGGCTAGGTTTTGAGTCGAAATTTTAACCCCGCGCATTCCAAATCGGCAAATAATTTTGGCCCGGGATAGGAATCTACACCGTTGTACTTACGGGCATGAAATTTTGCACGCCCGCACATCTCAACCCCAGGAGCATCATAGGCTATGTGTTGAATGGAAATTTTAACCCCCGCACGTTCCAAATCGCCAAACAATTTTGGCCCTATCTACATAATGGGGAGAAAGCTGAATGCTTGTGTGTATGTCCGGCATAGGAATCTGCATTTACGGGCATGAAATTTTGCACACCCGCACGTCTCGACCCCGGGAGCGTCATAGGCTAGGTTTTGAGTCGAAATTTTAACCCCGCGCATTCCAAATCGGCAAATAATTTTGGCCCGGGATAGGAATCTGCACCGTTGTACTTACGGGCATGAAATTTTGCATGCCCGCACATCTCAACCCCAGGAGCATCATAGGCTATGTGTTGAATGGAAATTTTAACCCCCGCACGTTTTGGTGTGTGATTTTTATGTGCAGAATAAATTTTTGTTAACATAGTCTATTTTGTTACAGGTAACAGCAGTTATTAATTAACCTGGGCGAAGCCGGGTACTACAGCTAGTATATATATATATATATGTATTCTATGTGTGTATATCTATTCTTTCGATTCTTTATTAAAGCTGTCAGTGTGATTTTACAGTATAGCCGGGGATGAATTGCCGGCTTTTCTAAAGGACACCGATGCGATTTAATCGCAAGTCACACGTGCGGTCCGTTTGTAATCCGATTTTTCATCTCTCCCATAGACTTGCATTGGCGATAGTCGACCCACAATCGGTGACAATCGCAGCATGCTGCGATTGCACACGGACGTTTAAAACGGACCACAAAAAATCTGATACTGGGAGCTGCTCCATAGATTAACATAGGGCAGACTGCAATACGATATTTCATCGTATTGCAGTCGTCCGATTCTGTCGCCAGTCTGACGCCGGCCTTCAAACTAAAATTGGCTGGAGTTGAGATTGGACGCCATGTCGTGTTTGGAGAGCCCCTGATGCGCCTAAACAGTGGAACCCCCCAACAAGTGACACCATTTTGGAAACTAGACCCCCTAAGGAACTTATCTAGATCTGTTGTGAGCACTTTGGACCCCAAAGTGTTTCACAAAAGTTTATAATGCCTGGGTGTGGAAAAAGAAACAAACAATTTTCCACAAAAATGATTTTTAAGTCCAAAATTTTAGATTTTTCCCAAGGAAATTGGACCCCAAAAGTTGTTGTCCAATTTGTCCTGAGTACGCTGATACCCCATATGTGGGGGGGGGGGAACTGTTTGGGCGCACGGCAGGGCTTGGAAAGGAAGCAGTAACGTTTTGGAATGCAAACATTGATGGGGGTCATGTTCCGTTTGTAGTGCCCCAGATGAGCCTAAACAGTGGAAACCCCCCACAAGTGACCCCATTTTGGAAGCTAGACCCCTAAGGAACTTATCTAGATCTTTGGTGAGCACTTTGAACCCCCAAGTGCTTCACACAAGTTTATAATGCCCGGGCATGAAAATAAAAAATCCTATTTTTTTCCCACAAAAATTATCTCTTAGTCACTAATTTTTTATTTTCCCATAGGTAACAGGAGAAATTGGACCTCAAAAGTTGTTGTCCAATTTGTCCTGAGTACGCTGATACCCCATATGTGGGGGGGAACCACTGTTTGGGCGCACGGCAGAGCTCGGAATGGAAGGAGCACCATTTGACTTTTTCCAACCAAAATTGGCTGGAATTGAGATTGGACGCCATGTTGCATTTGGAGAGTCCCTGATGTGCCTAAACAGTGGAAACCCCCCACAAGTGAACCCGAATGGGAAACTAGACTCCCTAAGGAACTTATCTAGATCTTTGGTGAGCAATTTGAACCCCCAAGTGCTTCAGACAAGTTTATAACGTAGAGCCGTAAAATTAAAAAATCCTATTTTTTCCACAAAATTGATCTTTTCACCCCAATTTTTATTTTCCCAAGGGTAACAAGACTCCAAAAGTTATTGTGCAATTTGTCCTGAGTACGCTGATACCCCATATTGGGGGTAAACCACTGTTTGGGTGCATGGCAGAGTTTGGAAGGGAAGGAGCGCCGTTTGACTTTTTCAACGCAGAATTGGCTGGATGCCATGTCGTGTTTGGAGAGCTCCTGATCTGCCTAAACAGTGGAAACCCCCCACAAATGACACCATTTTGGAAACTAGACCCCTCAAGGAACTTATATAGATGTGTGGTGAGCACTTTGAACCCCAAAGTGCTTCACAGAAGTTTATAACGTACAGCCGTAAAATAAAAGATCTTTTTTTTTTTTTTTACAAAAATGATTTTTTCGCCCCCAATATTTTATTTTCACAAGGGTAACAGGAAAAAATTGGACCCCAAAAGTTGTTGTCCAATTTGTCCTGAGTACGCTGATACCCAATATGTGGGAGTAAACTACTGTATGGGCGCACGTCGGGGCTCGGAAGGGAAGTAGTGACGTTTTGGATTGTAGACTTTGATGGAATGGTCTGGGGGCGTCATGTCGCATTTGGAGAGCCCCTGATGCGCCTAAACAGTGGAAACCCCCCACAAGTGACCCCATTTTGGAAAATAGACCCCACAAGGAACTTATCTAGATGTGTGGTGAGCACTTTGAACCCCGAATTGCTTCACAGAAGTTTATAACGTACAGCCGTAAAAATAAAAAATCCTTTTTTTTTTTTTTACAAAAATGATTTTTTTCGCCCCCAATTGTTGTGAATGTACTTGAAATGAGTTCTGAGCAGAGGCTCCCTCTGGTGGTTACAAGCGGTACTGGACTGTCCAGTGAAGATTGTGAGGAGTGGGAATCAGGTGTTACTGACTGGTCTTATATAAGGGAGTCGCCTTCCCATCAGGGTTGCCGGTGATCAATTGTTCTGGTCTCACTCCATGATTCCTGTTTCCCTTGTAGCCTGCTGTGTCGTGTCTGCATCTCCTGCTAACAGATAAGACATTTTCTTCTTTTTGTTTTTGTGCTTTATTTTTGCATTTTGTCCTGCACTTCTGTGGGGGCCTTCAGGGTCCCCTCCGGGGGCTGTTGCCCTCTCAGTTTAGTTCAGCCACTGATGTTTGTACTTTTGCTTTTTCCAGTTTCTTCAGTGGCTGCTGTTTTGATTTTGTTACACCAGAGAACTAATTTAGGTGGTAGAGGTCGTGTGATCTCAGGTGTTTTTGAAATTAGTAGAGTTGGTGCTTTGCAGGGTTTTTTTGGGATTGCAGTAAGTACCCTTCCTATCCTTTTCTATTTAGTTAGTTTGGGCCCCAACGTTTGCTCATACTATTTTCTGTCTGTGTCAGTATTTCTTCTTGTCTAACAGCCATTACATGTTTGGGGGCTTTCTATGTTCTTTGGGGATCTGCTCCGGGGCAGATAGCTTTCCTATTTCTATCTTTAGTTGTAGTTAGTTTCTCAGGCTGTGACGAGGCGTCTAGGAACGCTCCACGGCTGCCTCTAGTTGTGGTGGTTAGTCAGGGTACTGTAATCTCATAGATACCAACTGCTCTGGTGTATTGCCTTTTTTACCTGCACTCCTCAGTTACCGAAACATAACAGTATCACCGGCCTAAAATTTAATGTTTTATGGTACTCACAGAAGGGAAAAATATTGTGAAAGAAAAAACGGTTGTCAGAGTTGTCAGAGATATTTTTCTGTTTGTTGCATTTTTTTTTTTTTCCCTCTGTATCTCTGGGTGCTGGGGAGGATTTTTTCTCTCAATGGAGTTTGCACAGTTGTCTGGCCGTGTGGATCAGCTTGCCACTGAGGTTCGGAGTATTGCTGCATATCTTGCTGGGTTGCCTGTTGTGGAACCTAGGATTCCCATGCCAGATTTGTTTTTGGGGGATCGAGCTAAGTTTCAGAATTTCAAAAATAATTGTAAATTGTTTTTTGCCTTAAAATCTAAGTCCTCAGGGAACGCAGCGCAGCAGGTTCAAATTGTCATCTCTCTCCTGCGCGGCGATCCTCAGGATTGGGCTTTTTCCCTGACACCTGGGGATCCTGTTTTGAGTGATGTTGATGCATTTTTTCAGGCTTTGGGGTTATTGTACGATGAGCCTAATGTCACTGATCAAGCTGAAAAAGCCTTGTTGGCATTAAATCAGGGGCTTGATGACGCTGAGTTACACTGTCAGAGATTCCGTAGGTGGGCAGTCCTGACCAAGTGGAATGACGACGCTTTGGCGGCCCTTTTTCGGAAGGGTCTGTCAGATAATGTAAAGGATGTTATGGTGGGATTCCCTGTCCCCTCTGGTCTCAATGATTCTATGTCATTAGCGATTCAAATTGACAGACGTTTGCGTGAGCGGAGAAGTATGCGTGGAATAGTGTTGCCTTGTGAACCTGCTTCTGAATCCATGCAGTGTGATAGAGTGGTGTCTGGGGCACAGCGTCATGAGTTTCGAAAGCGCAATGGGTTATGTTTCTACTGTGGTAATGCCTCTCATGCTATTTCAGTCTGCCCTAAGCGGAGAAGACGTTTTGCACGCTCAGTTGTCTTGGGTAGTGTTCAGACTAAGTTTTTATTAACTGTCACTCTGATATGCTCTCTGTCCTCATTTTCTGCTCAGGCTTTCGTTGATTCTGGAGCAGCTATTAACCTGATGGATTATGATTTTGCTAAACGTTGTGGGTTTCCCTTGATACCCCTACAGAAGTCTATTCCCCTACTGGGGATCGATTCTACCCATTTGGCTGAGAATAAACCTCAGTTCTCTACTCAGGTGATAATGAGGGTTGAACCTGATCATCAGGAGTGCTGCAAATTTTTGGTTCTATATAATCTGCATGATATTATCGTACTGGGTTTCCCTTGGTTGCAGTCTCATAATCCTGTTTTGGATTGGAAAACTGTGTCTGTAACCAGTTGGGGCTGCCAATGTGTTAATACCAACACTCCTGTTTTTTCTGCCTCCCCCCAGGCTCAGGATGTTCCTGACTTTTTGATTGATTTTTCTGATGTGTTTAGCGAAAGTAAATCTGCATCCTTGCCTCCCCATAGGAGCTATGACTGCGCTATTGAATTAGTGCCTGGTAGTAAATTCCCTAAAGGTCGCCTTTTTAACTTGTCTGTACCTGAACATGACGCTATGCGGTCTTATATCAAGGAGTCATTGGAGAAGGGTCATATCAGACCATCCTCTTCACCCTTAGGTGCCGGTTTTTTTCTTTGTGGCCAAAAAGGATGGTTCATTAAGGCCGTGTATTGATTATCGTCTTTTGAACAATATTACTGTGAAATATCAATATCCGTTACCCTTGATTTCTGACCTGTTTTCCAGGGTGAAAAATGCTACTTGGTTTACCAAGCTTGACCTCAGGGGGGCATATAACCTTATTCGCATTAAGCACGGGGATGAATGGAAGACGGCATTTAATACCCCTGAGGGGCATTTTGAGTACCTTGTGATGCCCTTTGGGCTCACTAATGCTCCTTCTGTCTTCCAGTCCTTCATGAATGACATTTTCAGGGATTTTGTGGATAAATTTCTGATTGTTTATTTGGATGATATCTTGATTTTTTCCAATGACTGGGACTCTCATGTGAAACATGTTCGAACTGTATTCCAGATTTTGAGAGAGAATGCTCTGTATGTGAAGGGATCAAAGTGTCTTTTTGGCGTACAGAGGATCTCATTTTTGGGATTCATTTTGTCCCCATCTGTTATTGAAATGGACCCGGTCAAGGTTCAGGCCATCTGTGATTGGGTCCAACCTACTTCATTAAAGGCCTTCAAAGATTTTGGGTTTTGCCCAATTTTTATCGTAAATTTATTGGTAATTTCTCGGTATTGTTTAAACCTTTAACTGATTGACCAAAAAGGGGTTTTGATGTGGTTTAATTGGCCTCCTGAGGCAGTCTTGCATTTCAGGAACTTTAAACAGAGATTCACTTCTGCTCCTGTTTCTAACGGCAGCCTGATGTTTCTCAACCCTTTCAGGTGGAGGTTGATGCCTCTGAAATTGGGCAGGTGCCGTTTTGTCCAAAGAGATCCAGAGACCTCTAAAATAACCCTTGTTTCCTTTTTCTCTTTGAAAATTTTCTCCTACTGAACGTAATTATGACGTGGGTAACGGAGTTATTGGCCATGAAGGGCTTTGAAGAGTGGAGACATTTGGGTGGGGGAGCCAAACATCAGGTGGTGGTCCTTACGGACCATAAGAATCTGGTTTATGGAATCTGCCAAGCGACTTAATCCCAGACAGGCCAGTGGGCCTTGTTTTTCACACGTTTTAATTTGGGGGTTTCATTTCTTCCTGGCACTAAGAATGTTAAGGCGGATGCCCTCACGAGGAGTTTCCTGGCGGACTCTCCTGATTACTGATCCTTCTGTTATTTTGAAAAAAGGTGTAGTCTTTCCGCCCTCTCGCCCAAATTTGAGACTGGCTCTGGAGGGTGCGGGGAAAAGGCCAGCGCTGCCCT
>JARQOD010000001.1:87629589-87678439 GCA_033576555.1 Oophaga sylvatica
CTATTGGCTGCTTCTGTGCTAAAAACTGGAGCCAGCAAAGCAGTACCATAGGGCCCTCTCCACCACCGAGTCTCAGTTTCCACTATTCAGCCTGTGAGTATGAGGCTGGACGCAACATGCATAACATCACAATGTCGCTCCTGTTGCATGGAGCCTCTGTGCACAGATTGGAGCAGTATGTCAGAGGGAATGCAGTTAGGTGAGTAGTTTTTTTAAATTAACGGTCAGAATTTGTATGGGGCCATAATGCTGCGTGGAGAGACACGGTGGATTGTTATTTTGTGGTGGCCGTCATACTGTGTAAGAACAAAAAAACTTACACAAACTGTGCATGTGGGGGAGCTGTGGGGTCCATAACACTTTCTGGAAGGCTCTAGAGTCCATTATGATGTGTGTGGACAGCTATGGGGTCCATCGTGCTGTGTGTGTGGGGAGCCTTGGGGTCCATTATTCTGTGTGGGAAGCTGTGGGTTCTATCATTCTGTGTGATGGGCAGCTGTGGGGTCCATTATACTGTGTGTGGTGAGCCATGGGGTCCATCATGCTGTGTGTGGTGAGCAGGGGCGCCGCTATAATGAGGTGACTTGAGCCTGTTGTCTCAGGCGGCGGCAGCCAGGGGGCGGCAGAGCAGAACCCATAACACGTGGTGTGGTGCCGGGCTGGCTCTCCTTAACCCCTCACACACACAGTCACTCAGGTCACAAGACAGTGAAGACACAGTCAGTTTGCTGCTGCTTCCTTGTGACTCCCTCTCCTCCTGCCCACTGCCCAGAGCTAGGAGAAGCCAGGAGGTCGGTGAGTGTGACTAGTTATTAATGCAAGTGAACTACTGTTACTATATATGGGACTGTTGAAAACATGATCTCCCGACTCTCCCTCCCCTGTGTACTGCTGTAATATGGGACTGAGGTGCACCGTGCAGCGGTGCCCCTGGAGCAGCGAGACCCCTCTCCCCTCCCTGCTCCCTCCCTCCCTCTCTCCCTCGTCTGCTGGCCTGGCCAGGGACTCCTCTCCCTTTCAGACACAGCCAGCCAGGCGCAAATAGTTGAAAAAAAAAACATTATCTCCCAACTCCCCAGCTGCAGCCTGGCACACTCCTGATGGTGCCACTGGCAGGGCAGCAGGTGCTCCTCCTTGGTAATGGCTTAGCCCCCAGTGACTGCTCCTCTCCTTGCACAGAGCAGCTGCTCCTTAAGGGTATGCCACACTAAGCGAGATCGCTAACGAGATCACTACTGCGTCACCATTTATGACGCAGTAGCGATCTCGTTAGCGACTTAGCTGTGTGATTCCAAACACATCTCATCAGCGATCTGTGATTCCAAACACATCTCATCAGCGATCTGTATAACGACCTCTGCGGTCGTTGGGAAAACCTAGTCCCACCTGCGACGCTGGGGAAGTCGTTCATAAAGGGTGTCACACTCAGCGATTCAGGCTCACACTGTCATGGGTGCATCGCCACGAAGATTGTCGCGATTGCACATTCTGACTTCTCGCAGCTGAGTTGCTGTTTCTTTGTGTTTGGTAATGAGGGAGTTAATTTTACCTAGCTCTTTGCTAAGACTAGGTCCAGCCTCGCCCGGCTGCTTTTGATTATGTTCTAATTAGCTTCCTTTATATAGCTGCCAGTCTGCTGGTTAGATGCCGGTGAAAGCATTCATACAGACTGCAGATAGGATCGGTTCTGAGAAGACTTAAGCTAAGAGCTCTTTTGTTGTTTCTCCTCACCTTGCTTATAGTTTATCTCCTAGACCTTTGGTGTTCCCTCTGTGTTTTAATGTTGTATGCAAGACAGTATTTACTTTATCCCCTGTCTGTCTCGTTTGTCTATACTGTTTGTTAACCTTTACCTGTCCATTCCCTATGGTGGTAATCAGGGTCCTTCTAAGGACTAGATTACAGTGGTCAGGGATTTATAGGAGACAGGGTTTACGCTGGTGGCCTGGACCTCTGTACCATTAACAGTACCTCCAGGTAGAGGGACTAGTCAGGACCCCAGTTTAGGGTCAGCATAGACCCCGGTCCACCTCTAGCCAGAGACAGCGTGAAAAGGATTCAGTATTGACCCACAGGATATTATGTCAGGTAATACTATGCTATATATACATGTTAATGTTACCTATTTATATGTTATATAGAATGTTGTCCCACTTGATAGATTACTGACATTATATATTTATACATCTGCTAGACAGCGTGACATTTTCACCGGCCCAAACTATAGATTCTCCCCAGCTACCATGGATCCAGTAGCCCAGCTTGCCCTGCAGTTGCAGAAATTGTCCATGGAGTTTACGGACATTAAGTCCAAGGTTTTGTCCCCCCCGGAGCAAACCAGATCTGAACCTAAGGTTGCTCTCCCGGACAGGTTCACTGGTGGGCGGGACAAATTTTTTACCTTCCAGGAGGCATGTAAATTGTACTTTCGGCTACGGCCTCGGTCATCGGGGAGTGAGGAGCAGAGGGTGGGAATTGTCATCTCGCTCTTACAAGGGGACCCTCAATCCTGGGCATTCTCTCTTCCTCCGGGCTCCCCGGCCCTCCAGTCAGTAGATCGATTTTTTGCTGCCCTGGGGCTGGTGTATGATGACCCGGATCGGGTCTCCCTTGCTGAAACGAAGTTACGTAGGATACAGCAGGGAGATCGTCCGGCGGAGGAATTTTCTTCTGAGTTCCGTAGATGGGCCACAGATACTCAGTGGAATGACCCAGCTCTTAGGAGCCAGTTTTGTCAAGGGTTATCTGACAAATTAAAAGATGTTTTGGCTCAGTATGATTCTCCTCCGTCACTGGAGGCTGCTATGGCCCTTGCTATTCGTATTGATAGACGGCTTCGGGGGAGGTGCGAGGTAACTCCGCCCCCTGTTATTACTCCACCCACTACTAAAGTCCCTTATATGGAGGTTCCCCTGGTCTGTTCTGAGGAACCTATGCAGTTGGGTGGGACATCATTTTGTAGGAGGGAATCGGCGGTGCGCCGCAAGACAAGAAGGTGTTTCTTCTGCGGGAGAGAGGGACATTTTGTTGGGGGGTGTCCCTCCCGTGCCTCATTGAGCAAAAAAGTCACCGAAAAACTGTTAATCCCAGGTTGTGTGGTGGACGACAACCTGGGAGTAGGTATTTCGTCCCCAGGTCCGTCTCAATTTCTCGTGCCTGCGGAGGTGGTGGTTGGTGCGAGAGTTGAGAGGATTTCTGTTCTTCTTGATAGTGGGTCTGGGGCTAA
Organism: Oophaga sylvatica; assembly: GCA_033576555.1. Taxonomy (NCBI): domain Eukaryota; kingdom Metazoa; phylum Chordata; class Amphibia; order Anura; family Dendrobatidae; genus Oophaga; species Oophaga sylvatica. The sequence goes on from JARQOD010000001.1 coordinate 87,632,816, forward strand.
TATGGTGGACGCTCAGTTTGCCCAGGTGCAAGGTATGCAACTGAGTGTATTGGCCAAACCGATCCCTATACTTTCTATTGACGCCAGACCTCTCGGTCAAGGTAGCTTTGTACAAGCTGTTCATAACATAGACCTTCGAGTAGGGGCAATACATAAAGAACAGTTGTCTTGTTATGTGTTGGAGGGTCTTCCTACTCCTATTGTGTTGGGACTTCCCTGGTTGGCTAAACATAACCCAGTGATTGATTGGCAATCCAGAAAGATAAGCCAGTGGGGTGAATTTTGCAAGAATAACTGCATGAACACGGTCATCGGTGCGGTCGGCCTAGGACTTTGCCTCCTTTTCTGGAGGACTTTGGGGAGATGTTCTCAGAGGAGGGGTGTCAAAAGTTACCTCCTCATCGCACGTATGACTGCTCAATAAAATTGCTTCCTGATGCCTTATCTCGTAGTTTCCCAGGGGCCGGAAAGACGGATGACCCGGTTCCTATCCTTCAGGAAGGAGTGGTGGTGTCGGCTGTGTGCTCTGAGCTTGAGGAGGAGGTGTTGGAGGCTCAGGGGGACACCCCTGTAGGACCTCCAGGGAAACTGTTTGTTCCTAATCAGTTAAGACAAAAAGTTATCGAGGCACATCATAGTTCTGCTTTAGCAGGACATCCAGGGAGTAAAGCAACTGTGGATCTCCTTTCTCGCCGGTTTTGGTGGCCTAACTTAAATAAAGAGGTAATAACTTTTGTCGCGTCCTGTGGAGTTTGTGCTCGCTCTAAGACCCCACATACCCGTCCATCTGGGGTTCCTGAGGAGGAACGATTCTCGTCGTCACTTGCTTCAGTTTGGAGAGGAGTGCTGAATGGTCTGAGTGCTATGGGGAACTGTTTCAAGCGGAGGTCTGATAGGAGGAGAGTGTCTGGTCTGGACCTAGGTGTGAACGATCTGGTGTGGTTGTCTACCAAGAATATAAAACGCAAAGTTCCCTCCTGGAAACTGGGTCCCAGGTTCATCGGTCCATACAGGATCAGTTCTATAATTAATCCTGTGGCATTTCGTCTGGACCTCCCTCCTACGTTTAAAATCCATAATGTATTCCACAAATCGTTGCTTAAGAGGTACGTGGCGCCAGTTATACCGTCACTTCTACCTCCTCCTCCAGTGGTGGTCAATGGTAACTTAGAATTTCAAGTGTTGAAGATCATTGACTCACGTCTGAATCGCCGGTCCCTTCAGTATTTGGTTCATTGGAAGGGATATGGTCCTGAGGAGAGGATGTGGGTCTCTGCGTCTGAGATTAACGCAGATCGATTGGTTCGGACCTTCCACACGACTTAGAAGGGGGGGTACTGTCATGGGTGCATCGCCACGAAGATTGTCGCGATTGCACATTCTGACTTCTCGCAGCTGAGTTGCTGTTTCTTTGTGTTTGGTAATGAGGGAGTTAATTTTACCTAGCTCTTTGCTAAGACTAGGTCCAGCCTCGCCCGGCTGCTTTTGATTATGTTCTAATTAGCTTCCTTTATATAGCTGCCAGTCTGCTGGTTAGATGCCGGTGAAAGCATTCATACAGACTGCAGATAGGATCGGTTCTGAGAAGACTTAAGCTAAGAGCTCTTTTGTTGTTTCTCCTCACCTTGCTTATAGTTTATCTCCTAGACCTTTGGTGTTCCCTCTGTGTTTTAATGTTGTATGCAAGACAGTATTTACTTTATCCCCTGTCTGTCTCGTTTGTCTATACTGTTTGTTAACCTTTACCTGTCCATTCCCTATGGTGGTAATCAGGGTCCTTCTAAGGACTAGATTACAGTGGTCAGGGATTTATAGGAGACAGGGTTTACGCTGGTGGCCTGGACCTCTGTACCATTAACAGTACCTCCAGGTAGAGGGACTAGTCAGGACCCCAGTTTAGGGTCAGCATAGACCCCGGTCCACCTCTAGCCAGAGACAGCGTGAAAAGGATTCAGTATTGACCCACAGGATATTATGTCAGGTAATACTATGCTATATATACATGTTAATGTTACCTATTTATATGTTATATAGAATGTTGTCCCACTTGATAGATTACTGACATTATTTATTTATATATCTGCTAGACAGCGTGACACACCAGCGGGACACCAACGACCAAAAAACGGCTCAGAACGTTCTTGAGTGATCAGCGACATCTCAGCAAGGGCCACATCGCTGCTACATGTCACACACAGCTAAGTCGCTAACGAGATCGACACTGCGTCATAAATGGTGACGCAGTAGCGATCTCGTTAGCGATCTCGCTTGCGATCTCGCTTAGTGTGGCATACCCTTTAGACTCATACAGCTGGATCCTTCGTTCTCATGTGACTGGAGTGGAAGTGGCAAGTGCAGAGCAGCAGCCGCAGCACTCAGCCTCCTGCAAGGGCTCAGCACAGCAGTCAGCAGGCAACACACAGTGGAGACTCCAGGGGAAGCAGCAGTGTCAGCTGGGAGATGGAGGCACTGCCATTGTGTGCAGCCAGCAGAGGGGTCACCGTCTGCTACATCACAGGAAAGCTGCAGCTGAGCAGCTGTGCTACATCACAGGGAAGCTGCAGCTCTACTCCGTGCCGGCGTCAGCACCCGGCATACCCGGGCAAGTGCCGGGGCCCTGAGCAGGAGGGGGGGCCCACTCGCCGCCAGGCACCCCGGTGCCCGTTAGGGGATGAGAGCGGTACCAACGCCGCCACTGGGCCCCCCCCTGCTTGCTCAGGGCCCCAGCAGCTGCTGGCACAATACTTACCTCTCCCCGTGCCTCCGCAGCTCTGGGCTCCATGGGGCGCCCGCGCTTCCTGTCACAACAGCGCCGCCGAATGACATCATGATTCAGCGGTCAGCTGTGGCAGAGAGAGCGCGGACGCCGGACAGGTGAGATGTGAGGTGTATGTGTCTGTGTATGTGTCTGTGTGTCTATCAGTGTGTGTGCATGTAGTGCGTTGCTGTCTGTGTGTGGTGCTGTATGTGTGATGGTGGTGGGGGGAGGCAGTGATGGTGGTGAGGAGCCAGAGGCAATGATGATGATGGGGAGACGATGATGATGATGATGATGAGGAGGCAATGATAATGATGGGGAGGCAATGATGATGATAGGGAGGAAATGATGATGATGATGGGGAGGCAATGATGATGATGGGAGCAATGGATGATGGGAGGCAATGATGATGATGATAATAATGGGGAGTCTTTCCACAGCGCCCTTTCTTGAGCCGTAACAGTGCAGAACGCAGCACAGTGCAGAGGAGAGCTCCATATTTTGTATGGAGCATTATATGGGGACCAGTATCCTGTATGGAGCAATTTGTGGTCCAGTATTCTGTATGGAGCATTATATTGGGTCCAATATTCTGTATGGAGCATTATATGGGGGATGGGGCTGGGGGGTGACATCCTGCATGGGGTATTATATGGGTGATGAGGGGGAGACTGTAGGTGCCCATAATATTGTATGGAGGACTGTACTGTGTGGTCTGTACTGTGCGCTGTGAGGATTTGGCGGTTTTTGAGCTATTGTACAATTTATAATAGGTATCAGTCATGTAATGGAAGAAGTGAAGTGTTTGGCATTGTACTATACCCATATTTCTCTGCAGTATCTGTGCATCATGAATCGTGGTCTGTGTTAAAGGGGCCCACTGAGACTCTTTCGCCGGGGCCCATAAAAACCTGGAGCCGGCCCTGGGTGCTGCTTCCTTGATATCCTTGTGACTCCCTCCCCTCATGCCCAGAGTTAGGAGAAGCCAGGTCGGTGACTAGTTATTAATGCAACTACTTAAGTTACTATATGGGACTTGAAAACATGATCTCCCGACAAGGGAAATACACAGGCCTGTATAGCGTTGCGGTGATTCCGGATGTGTTCAATGAGCACATCCGGATTCACCGCTCGTTCAGAAGGGGGCGGAGCTTTGTACTGATTTTACAATGGGGGGGCGCCGTTTTGCAGTTCGCCTCAGGCAGCAGAGAGGCTAGGTTCACCCCTGGTGGTGAGCTGTGGGGTCAATTAAGCTGTGTGGTTCATTATTCTGTGTATGAAGGGCTGTGGGTTCATTATGCTGTGTGTGGGCCATCTTAGTCTCTGAGGGGCCTATGGAGTTAAGCAGACTGTGCGTGAGGAAGTTGTGAGACATCATACTGTGTGAGTGTAACTAGGACGTCATATTGTGTGTGAGGGCATTATACCGTGTTGGGGAAACTGTTTATCAAAGTACAAGGACTGCAAAATAGGAAAAGAATGATTTACTCCTCTTTATACACTTAAAAAAAAAAATCTGTAAATTATATGGTTTTGATGTGTCGCTACAGGAAAGAATACATTACAATAAGCCCTATCGTAACATGTATTACCATTAGCTTATATTAGTTATGTTAATTGATAAAAATTAACATAATATAAAATAATCATAATGAGCAAAATTAAGTTTGGCCCTTTAGTTTGTCCCTCCACAAAAGTCACAGCCTCTCATGTGGCCTCTTGGGAAAATGAAATGCCCACCCATGGTCTAAGAGGTTTAACTTTTGGGATTGGTACTCATGTTAGTAACTCTCAGATGCCTCCTGTGTAATTGTACATACTAGTAGAATTAAATTACAAGGTATTTATACTGCACAGTAAAAACTGTAAAAGTGAAAGCCCCAATAAAATAGCAAAATTTTGTTTTTTTCAACCCACTTGGATTTTTTTTCCTGTTTTTCAATACATTATGGTTAATGGTTAAGCTTATATTCGAAGGCACAAATCATTTTGCAAAAAGCAAGCCCTCATATGGCTATGTTGATGGAAAAAAACTTATGGTTCTTGAAATAAAGAAGAAAAAGCAAAGCGCAAAAAAAAAATTTGACTTGGACTGGAAGGGGATAAAAAGCAAGGCTCTGGTTGTTTATCTTCATTATGCATTTAGTGTAAAAATGTTATACTGAGAGGGAGGGTCACTTTATCTACTAGATATGGCTGATATTTTCATATAGCATATCGAGTTTTTAGGCATAGATGTTCACCTTGCTATAATCATGGTCCAGTTGTACATTACAGGCATCGTGATGCAAAAAAGCCAATTGTAATATAAATTGCCTGCTGGATCAATAACAAAAATTGTTTTCTTCTTCCTGCAGAAAGAAAATAAAAATGTTAAGTCATACCTTATTACATACAAACATACTTGCTGTAGTCAATTCTTTAAAATGTGAAAGTGATCAAACAACAATTTTTGAGGGGAATCTTAGACGTTGTCCAGTCTTCTCTAGATAGATACCGGGATAGAGTGTGTGTTTCTTGGCTTGGGAAGTTAGCCATGGCGAGGTGCTTGTCTCCTGCTCCCTGTCAGATTACATGAAAGTGGGGGTCCTGGCTGGGTGTATGGACTTGTGCAGGGCATTACCCCTGTTCAGGCCACATGTAACCAATGTTGCAGGTTTGCCAGGATCAGTTGTTTCACAATTCAATTTGGGGGACCATCATTCAAAAATAAACTCTTTACTGAATGGCAACTTGATACAGGTGTGTAGTGCAGTGGTGTTCACACACAGTGACAGATAGGCAGGGACCCATGAAAGTTCAACATAAAATGTCATTATTCCAGAAAACTCACAAAAACAGGTAAGCGGTATCCGCCAGTTCGCATCCAGATCCTTAAAACAGTCTGTGTCCAAACCACTGCACCACCGTATAGCTCTTGGTTGCATCAGCAGCTTTGAAGTCCCTAGCTCTGTGTTACCTTCACACAGGCATGGGTTGCAAAGAGCCTCCTGCTCTACAGTTTGCGAAACAAAACACTGACACACCCAAGATAAAACTGAGAGTTTAAATGGGAATCGTGGACATAGAGCCACTCCCAAAACCCGGAAAGGAGGGAGGGATTCGCCCCACTACCAAACCTGAAAATCTCTCCAAATAAAAGCCCCTGTTGGAGTTTATTAAAATCTGACTTGGTCAACTACTTTGACCAAATCCACACTTACTTTTACTCTGCCTTGTAATCACAGATGTTTGCTGTAATCACAATGCGCTCCAGTGGGTTTAATATGTCTCTAGGGGCATCCTGGGAGACACATACCAGCCCTCATATATGACCCCCTCACTACCTCACAGGTTATATACAAGGAATAGCAGGTACAAAGACTTATGAATATTTAATTTACAACTTGAAGCATTTTCCACACAGTTTCCTTTCACTGTAGTCTATAGTGTCCTCTATGGCCACGGTTTCTCATTACTTCACCACAACCCAGCTTTAGTCCTGATTATTATTATTATCATTTTATATTTATATAGCACCATTAATTCCATGGTGCTGTACATGAGAAGGAGTTACATCAAAATACAAATATCACTTACAGTAAACAAACTAACAATGACAGACCGGTACAGAGGGAAGAGGACCCTGCCCTTGCAGGCTTACATTCTACAGGATTATGGGGAAGGAGACAGTAGGTCGGGGGTTGCAGTAGGTCCTATGGTGTTGAGGTGGCCGTGTGGTCATTACAGGTTGTAAGCTTTCTTGAAGAGATGGGTTTTCAGGTTCGGTCTGAAGGATCCAAATGTGGTGGATAACTGGATGTGTTGGGGCACAGAATTCCAGAGGATGGGGGATATGCAGGAGAAATCTTGAAGGCGATTGGGTGAGGAGCGAATAAGCGTGGAGGAGAGAAGGAGATCTTGGGAGGACCAGAGATTACATGAGGGAAGATATTGAGAGATTACTTCGGAAATATACAGAGGAGAAAGGTTATGGATGGCTTTGTAGGTCAGTGTTAGTAGTTTAAACTGGATACGCTGCAATATTGGGAGCCAGTGAAGGGATTTGCAAAGAGGGGAAGCAGGAGTGTAGCGAGGAGAGAGATTAATTAGTCGGACAGCAGAGTTAAGGACAGACTCGTGGGGTGCGAGAGTGTTAGAAGGTAGGCCACAGGGTAGGATGGTGCAGTAGTCAAGGCGGGAGATGATTAGGGTATGCACAAGCATTTAGGTAGAGTGAGAGTTGAGGAAAGGACGGATTCTGGAAATATTTTTGAACTGGAGGCGACAGGAAGTGGCGAGAACTTGGATGTGCGGTTTGAAGGACATGGCAGAGTCAAGGGTTACTCCGAGGCAGCGGATTACTGGGACAGGAGAAAGTGTGAATTTATTTATTGTGATAGATAGATCAGGTAGGGAAGCTATGCAAGATGGAGGAAAGATAATTAGTTCAGATTTGTCCACATTGAGCTTGAGGAAGCGAGAGGAGAAGAAGGAGGATATGGCTGATAGACACTCTGGGATTCTGGAGAGCAGAGTGGTGACATCTGGGCCAGAGAGGTAGATCTGAGTGTCATCAGCATATAGGTGGTACTGGAAGCCATAGGACTTTATAAGTTGTCCCAGACCAAGGGTATAGATTGAGAAGAGAAGGGGTCCCAGGACAAAGCCTTGAGGGACACCAACAGAGAGGGTGAGACGAGGAGGTAGTGTGAGAGTCGGAAATGCTAAATGTGCGGTTGGTAAGGTATAAGGAGATCCAGGATAGGGCAAGGTCTTTGACACCAAAGGAAGAGAGGATCTGTAGTAGGAGGCAGTGGTCAACTGTGTCGAAGGCAGAGGACAGGTCTAGAAGGAGGAGTATAGAGAATTGTCTGTTAGCTTTGTCTGTAAGTCGTTAGTAAGTTTGGTCAGGGCAGTCTCAGTGGAATGGTCGGGAAGGAAGCCAGATTGTAGGTTGTTGAAGAGCGATTTAGATGCAAAGTGAGAGGAAAGTTCAGCATGGACGTGCTGCTCAAGGAGTTTGGAAGCAAATGGGAGCAAAGATATGGGGCAATAGCTGGACATAGCGCTCGGGTCAAGGGATGGCTTTTTGAGGATAGGTGTGATTGTGGCATGTTTGAAAGCAGAGGGGAAGGTAACAGAAGTTAGTGATATGTTGAAGAGATTTGTTAGGGATTGGATTAGTGTAATGGTGAGGTTGGGGAGGAGGTTCGATTAACAAATGTCATTTACTTGTCCTGACGTTCTACATCCTCCTTTCCCTTTAAGATGTCAGTATGGCCAATAATGCTGACGCTCTGGATCTCCCGCCCGTGACACTTTGCTTGTCCCATGTATTCAGTCCTGCTTTAGTACCATTACGTTCCAGCATTATAAGTTCGGAGTCTCATGGCTAGGCATCCACTTCTAGGACCTGTTTCCAGAAGGTCACTCTGTCTCTTAGTCACTTATGCTCAAGATCTCCCTTTTCTTCAGTTTCCTCTCACTTAGGGTCACCCCAGAATGCGGCATTGGTCACCATGCACCTCTTGGTTCACTCTCTATGCACTCCAGGGCCTATCTCACTCTGACAGGAAATTCTCAGTTTCCCTGTAATTCAGACACTACCACTCTGGGCTAGTCCCAAACATTACTCTATCCCTATGGTCAGCTACACATATTACTAACACACATCACAATTCAAATTATATCACATTGCATCACATCATATATTACATTTCACATTACACCATTTAACAGTTAACTTGTTTCTTCAGAGGGAAACGTGGGCAGCATGTCCATATCCTTACATGTGCTCCGGCTGGTTAATAGTTCATGCCAGCAGAATGGTTGTGCCACTTGTCTATTTTGCTGATCTGAGCCTCTCTGAGCTTTGCCTATTCAATTTCAATGGAGAGTAAGGGCACTAAAGCTGGCCAATCCAGTGATCCTGCTAGCTTCAGAGCTGTGCTTGCCCTGAAAGTTGGTCACTGCAGAGGTGGCCAATAAGCTAGTCAATGAGCAGTATGCTATGAATAAAAAACTCCATTTTTGTATAACAACTCTGTTGTTGGGTGTCCCGGGACCAGGGGCTCCTTCCTGTCCCTAAAGCCCTAGCTCACCCTGTTCCAAGGATTACTTCTGATGGTGAACACGTCGGGGCCACGTAACTTGCCTTAGCTCCTGAAACCACCCTCAGTCTGTTCCCTTCCCGCACCCAGGGAAGAGGGGAATAGTAGTGTACCGTAATACACCATCCAGACTAACAAGGTAATACGAACAAGGGATAAAGGAAAATACCAATCATACAAATATACACACATAAACATCAGAGATAAACACCAGAGAGTGGAGGATGGGGTTAAGTTAAAGTAGGAGATGAAAGGGAATTATCACAAACTCAATACTCAAAACCTAGCAACAGTCACATATAAATCCATCAAACACCCTCTCCAACAACAACCACCAACTGCAACCTCCAAACCAAGCAGCATAAGCTAACTCTGACAATGAGTGCTGCCAGGGCCTGGCTTATATAGGAGATGGGAGTGGCTAACAATGAACAGCTGAGAGCCTTAAGACAGCAAAGCTTCCGGGAGCTCTCAACTGAGCAGATTAACCACTGCACTGTTAACCACTGCACCGTTTAATATGAAAGTGAAGTGCTTCTAATCAGTGCAGGAGTAGGTGAAATCAGACGCTGCTGTCTTCTGCCCATGACATCTTGAGAACAGAGTGAAGTTTTAATAAGGGGTAAATCGTAAAGTTGCTTGCACTTTGCAGTTTTACCTATTGAGACAACTCCTTTAAAGGAGTACTACTCCTGCTCCCATCAAAGTTTTTCTCCTCTTAATATATTTCAATCATGTACTTACAATTGCTCATTTTGCCTTTCTACCCAGTTAATTCTTCTCTTTTCCATTAGGTCTATGACATCACGTGACTAATAACTGATTAGCTGCATCCTTCTACCCTCTATGTAGAAACAGAAAGTCTCTTTTTTCTGCATGAGTCACTACAAAAGTCAGTGGCAGGGGGACAAAGGAGTAGCTGAGTCAGGAGCTGAAGAAGGGAATGATAAATGTAGGGACAAGAGACTTCCTGTTTCTGCATAGGACAGAGAAAAGAGTAGAATTTACTGGGTAGAAAGTCAAAATGAATAAATATTAGTACATAGTGCTGTGTAATATGATGATTGCAATATATTATGAACATAAAAATTTTGTTTGGAGTGCTTCTTTAAAGAAGTTCTCTGCAATAGACTATCTTTTTGTTACATGATCAAAATGTCGAGCCACCGCAGTAGAAACAAAGCATTACACGGTAACTTGTACTAATCAATGGGTTGTCTTTGTAAACCATAGAATTCATATTAGGCCTGGGTCAGACAAGCGAGAAACTGGCACGAGTCTCACATGTCAAGACCCGACACTTCCGCCGACACTCGGACAGGAGCGTGCGGCTGCATGTATTTCTATGAAGCCGCACGCTCCGGTCTCGAGTGCCGGCGACAGTACCGGGTATTGACATGCGAGATTCGTGCGAGTTTCTTGCATGTCTGACCCCGGCCTTAGAGACATACTATCATGATTCCATTTCTTAGAATGACGGCAAGATGTAAGGCTTGGGAGTAAATATTTCTTATTTCTAAAGTGGGAAAGACTATAAGCATTCTTCTGCGTTTGTAAATTATGTGCAGATTTACACTTTCTCCTTACATTCTTTATACTCTATATTGTACATCCTGCTTCTGATCACAGTGGTCACTTACACATCTTTTTTGTCTTTATCTTTGTCTTTATCCTTGCCAGATTTTTCTTTTTCCTTTTCTTTCTCTTTTTCTTTTCCCTTGTTATCCTTATCATTTTCATTTTTGTCTTTTGTTACTTTTTCTTTGTCTTTCTTTTTTTCTTTGTCTTTTTTCTTTTCCTTTTTATGATCAGATTTTCTAAATAAAAAAATAGATATTTGAAAACAACATAGAGTAGACCAGGATAATCAAATGGTCCATTTTCAAATAACAGGCAGCCTTTAACCCCTAAGTGACAGAGCCAATTTGCAGCTTTATGACCGGGCCAATTTTTACAATTCTGACCATTGTCATTTTATGAGGTTATAACTCTGGAATGCTTCAACGAATCCCACTGATTCTGAGATTGTTTTTTCTTGACATATTGTACTTCACTTTAGTGGTAAATTTTTTTTATATGACTTGCGTTTATTTATGAAAAAAATGGAAATATGGGAAAAATTTTGAAAATTTAGCAATTTTCAAACTTTAAATTTTTATGCCCTTAAATCAGAGAGATATGTTACACAAATTTCTTAATAAATAACATTTCCCACATGTCTACTTTACATCAGCACAATTTTGGAAACAAAATTTTTTTTGTTACGAAGTTATAAGGGTTAAAAGTTGACCAGCGATTTCTCATTTGTATAACAAAATTTTTTTTTAGGGATCACATCACATTTGAAGTAACTTTGAGGGGTCTATATGATAGAAAATACCCAAAAGTGATACCATTCTAAAAACTGCACCCCTCAAGATGCTTAAAACCACATTCAAGAAGTTTATTAACCCTTTATATACTTCACAGGAACTGAAGCAATGTGGAAGGAAAAAATTAACATTTAACATTTTTGCAAAAAATTTACTTCAGAACCAATTTTTTTATTTTCACAAGTGTTAAAAGAAAAAATGAACCACAAAATTTGTTGTGAAATTTCTCCTGAATACGCCGATATCCCATATGTGGGGGTAAACCACTTTTTGGGCACACTGCAGAGGTCGCAAGGGAAGGAGCGCCGTTTGACTTTCTCAACGCATAATTGGCTGGACGCCATGTCGCGTTTGGAGAGCCCCTGATGTGCCGAAACAGTGGAAACCCCCAACAAGTGACCCCATTTTGGAAACTAGACCCATTAAGGAACTTATCTAGATGTGTTTTGAGCACTTTGAACCTCCAAGTGCTTCACGGAAGGATATAACGTAGAGCCGTGAAAATAAAAAGTTTTTTTTCCTCAAAAATGATTTTTTAGCCTGCTATTTTTTTATTTTCCAAAGGGAAACAGGAGCAATTAAACCCCAAAAGTTGTGCAATTTTTCCTGAGTACGCTGATACCCCATATGTGGGGGGAACCTCTGTTTGGGTGCATGGGAGAGCTTGGAAGGGAAGGAGCGCCATTTTGTAATGCAGACTTTGATGGAATGTTCTGCTGGCGTCATGTGGTGTTTGGAGAGCCCCTGATGTGCCTAAGCAGTAGAAACCCCAAACAAGTGACACCATTTTGAAAACTAGAGCCCCCCAAGGAGCTTATCTAGATGTGTGGTGAGCACTTTGAACACCCAAGTGCTTCACAGAAGTTTATAAACGCAGAACCGTGAAAATAAAAAATCATTTTTTTCCTCAAAAATGAGTTTTTAGCCAGCTATTTTTTATTTTCCCAAGGGTAACAGGAGAAAGTAGAACCCCAAAATTGGTGTGCAATTTGTTCTGAGTACGCTGAAGCCCCATATGTTGGGGTTAACCACTGTTTGGGTGCACGGCAGGGCTCGGAAGGGAGGGAGCACCATTTGACTTTTCGAATGCCATGTCATGTTTGGAGACCCCTGATGTGCCTAAATAGTGGTAACCCCTCAATTCTAGCTCCAATCCATACCCCAACACACCCCTAACCATAATCCCAACCCTAATCCTAATCCCAACCCTATTTCCAACCCTAATTGTAACCCTAACCCTAATTGTAAACCTAATTCCAACCCTAACCCTAATTATAACCCTAACCCTAATGGAAAAATGAAAATAAATATATTTTCTTTATTTTATTATATTTCCCTAACTAAGGCGGTGATAAGGGGGGGGTTATTTACTATTTTTTATTTTGATCACTGTGATAGGGTTTATCACAGTGATCAAAATGTACCTGCACTGAATGAATGAATCTGCCGCCAGGCAGATTCGGTTGCCGCACTGCGCATGCGCCCGCCATTTTCTTTACAGGAAGAAGACTACGAGAGCTGCGGGAGCCATGGGAGGACAGGGGGGACATCGGGAGGTACAGGGGACAGATCAGGGGACCCTATTTCTCTCCCTGATGATGTGCGATCACATTAGGGGAGAGAGAAAGATAACGCAGAAACGTGGCTTTTTTTTTGTGGTTGCCGTTATATGGTTAATAACGGCAATCGCAAAAGCGGGGTCAGTAAAAACCGACTTAATCATGTTCTCTGGGCCCCGGTAGCCGAAATCCCGGAGAAAATCCGACTCTGGGGGGCGCTATATACTTTTTCCACAGCAACGGTGCTGTGATTTAAGCACCCTTAACCACCGCCGTTAAAAGGCGTATCGGCGGTCGTTAAGGCGTGCTGGAGTGACAACCTTTCGATGTGCTCAAAACGATTAGTAATAGACCGTTCGGTGCACATAAAGAATCAATGTTCCCGGCGGCACAAGTCCAGTTTACACAAGATGTGCTGCTGAGAACGATGATTATAAGTGAGCTTAAAACTCATTTAGCCCAACGAACAAGGGTTTTACTTTGGCTGCAACAAGAACATGACGATAATATAGCAAGTCAGTCGGTTCTCATTAAGGATCGTTTCCACTGTGTGAAAGGAGGGGTGTTTGAAAAACAAAAAAGTTCCAGTTCCTGTCATTATTGTCGGCAGCACTTCCGTTTGCACCGAGGATGTGCTGCCGATTAACAACAATTTGTATACCCACATGAAAGATGTGACCAGCCAATGATTTACCATGATGTTAACCCAGAACTATAAACAAACAGAAATGAGATCAGCTTTTAATTTCTGTGAATTTCAATGCATACTCTTTTTTTTCTTTTTTCTTATTCTTTTTTTCTTCCCTGAAAAAAAAAAGAATCATGGGTTAGTTACGCTACTTTAACATATAATTAAATGTTATGATTGGTCCCATGGCATGATATGAGATCACTAGGATTTTTCACACAATTATAATAAATGTATTCCTTGCAGATCATTTCTTTCAGCAGCCTGCTATTCAGAGAACTGCACAATAGTGTTATTCAAGTGGATGTGGCTGTACTTGATTTCTCTGCACAGCGGAAACCAGGAGCGGAAAAGAGTAGGAAATGCAGTTATGGAGCTGTAGCACTTACAAGGGGTTATCGGGAGCCATTCGGTGCCGCTCACTCCCGCAGTGTAAGTACGCAGTGCTGATGATGTTATGGCCCCAGTCACCTGCTAACACACATGTATGATCAGCAGGTATCACCAATTTGTCCCGTTTATTAGGACATGTGAATGATACTTGCCACTCATGCTCGCGTCTCGCAGGTCCGTGGACTTGTATTCTCATCGGCACCACTCATTTTGATGCAGAAGTGAGCATTGCCGGATAAAACTGTTTAAATAGCACAGCAGTTCCTTCATTCTGTGGATAGTGGCAGTATGGCCCCAATGATTAATTAGTAAGGGATGGCATATTGCTAGGATATGCAATAACTTTCATATGAATATTCCCTATGAAGGAAGTTTGGGCTGGAAGTGCATTGGGGGCTGGAAGTGCATTCGGAAGAAACAATACAATTACCGCGACCCGCCCCCATTGCACTTCTCTCCTGATTTGCATATGACTTGACTAGATTTCTCGTGTCTGAATTATCAGATCTGTGCAAAAAAAGGGTATTCATTTGTATTTAGAGATAAGCACCTATACAGCCATAACACTACTTCTATATGGAAAATATGTGTTGACAAGTTCCCTTTAAAGTTGATAATACAAAGAATTAATATTGGATACTTACTCATCCTTATTGTTACTGTTATTAGGTTAGTGATGGCAGCTGTGCCAGGAAGATGGTGTTCACTGGGGAAAAAATGTAATATTTTTACTCAAAGCCGTAGACTTGAAAAATACAATGCAGATCATCGGTTAATAAAAAAGATGTGCAGTATTTATGGTGGAAATCTAGGGGTAAGCATATCTTTTGTCAAAGTTTGCAACTTTCCTTGTTAGGGCTCATACTCACTGGCTGGAAAAAAATCGGTCCGTTTTCTGCAGGAAAAAAACGGTACATTTGTTGTAAAAAGGCATGCGATTGATGCGATTTTGATGCGATTTTAAATCGCACCATGCGTTTTCTGTCAGTTTTCCATCAGTTTTCCATCTGTATGCAATGCGATTTTAACATGAAGTTTTACATAGAGCAGTTATCTCTATGTAAAAAGTCATGTAAAAATCACATTGTAAAAAAAAATGTACACAAAAAGCAAATAATTATATATATAATATATATATATACATCTAATATGTATATATATATATATATATAAATATATATATAGGTCATACACTTCTACATAGTATAATAGCCGCTAATTCATCCCTGCCATTACTGTAAAATAACACTGACAGCTTTAATAAAGAATAGAAACAATACATATACACACATAGAATACATATATATATATATATATATTACATATATATGTAATTGTGACATGTATATATACATATATTTATAGTTCTTACACTTCTACATACTGTAATAGCTGCTAAATCAATTGCCGGCTTTTGTGAAATCACAGAACCCACATGAAATGATACATTGTTTAGACGCAGTTAACCATGTCATTTCATGTATTTTGATATATGGTTTTAACTTACAATTACATAAGTGTATTTGTGCAAAATTTCAGACATGTAGGGGTTAATGAAAGGTGTAAATTCGTTGAAAAAAAATGCGTGGGCTCCCGCTGTATTTTCTCCACCAGACAGACAAAGCAAGCGAGTGGGGGCAGATAATAATAGCCTAGGGAGGGTACATTTTTTTTGTGCCCCCCTGGCTAATAACATCTGCCCCCAGACACCCCAGAAAGGGCAAATCTCTAATTAGATTTGCCCTTTCTGGCACTTTGCCTGTCTATTCCCATTGCCCTGTAGCGGTGGCGAATGGGTTACTAAGGGGTTAAAGCCACCTTGCAATTGAAAGGTGACTGTAAGCCAGGTTAATAATTGAGAGCTGTCAATTAGACAACTATCAATTATTAATCCTATTGAAGTAAATAAAAAAACACACACACACTTTAAGAATAAATAATTTTAATGAAATAAAAACACATTTTTTTGACCATCTTTTATTTTACTCTTAATCCGTGCGAAGCCCTTGATCTCCTAAAATAAATATAAAATAATAAAACAACATTATTCTTACCTATCTGGCGATCTGTCACGTCCCACGATGTAATCCTTCACAAAGGGTTAACTAGCAATCAGCTAAGCAGCACAAGTAATCCTGCGTGCTCAGCTGATAGCTCCTGAATGAATGAGCTTATCTCCTGCCGACAGGAGAGGATGTGATTAATGAATGAAGCTTAATTGATTGTATCCCACTTTCACTTTAGGTCAGGTCACTGAAGTGAAAGTGGCAATAAATCAATTAAGCTTCATTCATTGAATCTCTTCCTCTCCTTTCGCTGGGAGAGTAACTTATTCATTCAGGGGGTTACAGCTAGGAGACAGCATTAGCTCTCTGCTTACTGTAACCTGTTAACCCTTTCTGATGGATTACACCGTGGGATCTGACTGTACATCGGATTGGTAAGAATAATTTTGCTTTTTTATTTTATTTTTATTACAGGAAATGGTTTTAGCAGGAAAATAAAATATGGTCAAAAACTGTGTGATTATTTCATTAAACTTCTTTTTTATTAAACTGTGTGTGTTTGATTTTTCTTTCATACAATACGATTAATAATTGATAGTTGTCTAATTGACAGCTCTCAATTATTAACCTGGCTTACAGTCTCCTTTCAATTGCAAGGTGGCTTTAACCCCTTATTAACCCATTCGCCACCGCTACAGGGCAATGGGAATAGACAGGCAAAGTGCCAGAAAGGGCAAATCTAATTAGAGATTTGCCCTTTCTGGGGTGTCTGGGGGCAGATGTTATTAGCCAGGGGGGCACAAAAAAATGTACCCTCCCTAGGCTATTATTATCTACCCCACTCGCTTGCTTTGTCTGTCTGGTGGAGAAAATACAGCGGGAGCCCACACATTTTTTTCCAACGAATTTACACCTTTAATTAACCCCTACATGTCTGAAATTTTGCACACATATACTTATGTAATTGTAAGTTAAAACCATATATCAAAATACATGAAATGACATGGTTAACTGTGTGGAAACAATGTATCATTTCATGTCGGGTCTGTGATTTCACAAAAGCCGGCAATTGAATTAGCGGCTATTACAGTATGTAGAAGTGTATGAACTATAAATATATATATATGTATGTGTCACAATGACATGTGTATATATATATATGTATTCTATGTGTATGTATCTAGTGTTTTGTGAGCTGTCAGTCTGATTTTACAGTAGCCGGGGATGATTTGCCGGCTTTTCAAAGGAGACTGGTGCATATAAATCGGACAGCACGTGCATGGTGCGAGTGCTGTGCGTTTTTTAATCGCACCCATTGACTTGCATTGGCGATTATCATGCCAAAATCGCATCAAATCGCAGCATGCTGCGATTTTTTTCTCACACCAATATCTGATGAGAAAAAAATCGCTAATGAAAACTCACCCATTGACTAACATTGGTCAGATTTGAATCCGATTTTTTTTCATCTGATTTTCATCCGTTTTCGGCGCCAGTGAGTATGAGCCCATAATCTGTTCCTCTACGGCTTTCTCTGTTTTGTGAGCCATGGCATTACTTGCATTGGCCAAGGCTCCTAAACACTATTGTGACGAGCCATCTGGGAGCTCTGTAGAAGAATCTCTTCCTCTGGTTCTTAGTGCGCAGGTAGAGTTTTCCTACAGGATTCATTCTCCTTTTCACAAGAGTTTGTTAATTGAAACTGAACTAACTTGCATTTATAGGGGTTGCATGGTATTTAAAAAAACAACACAGGAACAGTCCAATATCTGTTACAACCTCTGTATGGTATTGCTGCTCTTCCCCATGGAAGTGAATGGGGCACAACTGCAAATCTGATACAACCAATGTACACATGTGTTGGTTTATCTGGAGACAAAAACAGACAATTTTTCTCTAAGTCTGATCAAGTCTTTTAAGGATGAATAGACAACTAAGTACTTACCGGTGTGGGGATGCAGTGACCGTCTGTACCCGATTCCTGCTTGAGAATATGCTGTAGCAATTTACATGATCCTCTGGATGTACCGTATCATTGCTTTCTCCTCGCTTACTTACAAGCCTGATAGCCACAAGATAAATATTAGGTAATAACTTAAATATTTTGAAAATGTTGCAATATTTAAATGGAAAAATTGTAATTTGACGCGGACTATGGAGGCTTTAAAGTGTAACATATAGGGAGGAACCCATCATGTATTTTACTATATCCTGTATGTATTATACATTGCATTGATTTTATCATGAATGATTTAGCCCAGTCTGAGAATGCCTGCGCTATACTGACATGTACAGTCATGGCCAAAAGTTTTGAGAATGACACAAATATTATATCTTCACATGATCTGCTGTTGACCTCTGGTTTTTATGTGTGTTTGGCAGATGTTTTTATCACAGACAGAAATATAATTGCAAACATATGAGTAGCAAAAGCTTATATTGACAGTTAGAATGAGTTAATGCAGCAAGTCAATATTTGCAGTGTTGACCCTTCTTCTTCAGGACCTCTGCAATTCTCCCTGGCATGCTCTCAATCAACTTCTGGACCAAATCCTGACTGATAGCAGTCCATTCTTGCACAATCAATGCTTTCATTTTGTCAGAATTTTTAGGTTCTTGTTTGTCCACCCGTCTCTTGATGATTGACCACAAGTTCTCAATGGGATTAAGATCTGGGGAGTTTCCAGGCCATGGACCCAAAATCTCTGTTTTGTTCCCTGAGCCATTTAGTTATCACCTTTGCTTTATGGCAAGGTGCTCCATCATGCTGGAAAAGGCATTGTTGATCGCCAAACTGCTCTTGGAGGGTTGGGAGAAGTTGCTCTTGGAGGACATTCTGGTACCATTCTTTATTCATGGCTGTGTTTTTAGGCAAGACTGTGAGAGAGCCGATTCCCTTGGCTGAGAAGCAACCCCACACATGAATGGTTTCAGGATGCTTAACAGTTGGCATGAGACAAGACTGGTGGTAGCGCTCACCTTGTCTTCTCCGAATGAGGCGTTTTCCTGATGTCCCAAACAATCGAAAAGGGGATTCATCAGAGAAAATAACTTTACCCCAGTCCTCAGCAGTCCACTGCCTGTACCTTTTGCAGAATATCAGTCTGTCCATGATGTTTTTTCTGGAGAGAAGTGGCTTCTTTGCTGCCTTCCTTGAGACCAGGCCTTGCTCCAAGAGTCTTCGCATCACAGTGCGTGCAGATGCACTCACACCTGCCTGCTGCCATTCCTGAGCAAGCTCTGCACTGCTGGTAGCCCGATCCCGCAGCTGAAACACTTTTAAGAGAAGGTCCTGGCGCTTGCTGGTCTTTCTTGGGCGCCCTGGAGCCTTTTTGGCAACAATGGAACCTCTCTCCTTGAAGTTCTTGATGATGCGATAGATTGTTGACTGAGGTGCAATCTTTGTAGCTGCGATACTCTTCCCTGTTAGGCCATTTTTGTGCATTGCAATGATGACTGCACGTGTTTCTTTAGAGATAACCATGGTTAACAGAAGAGAAACAATGATGCCAAGCACCAGCCTCCTTTTAAAGTGTCCAGTGGTGTCATTCTTACTTAATCATGACAGATTGATCTCCAGCCATGTCCTCATCAACACCCACACCTGTGTTAATGGAGCAATCACTGAAAAGAGGTTAGCTGGTCCTTTTAAGGCAGGGCTGCAATGATGTTGAAATGTGTTTTGGGGGATAAAGTTCATTTTCTAGCCAAATATTGACTTTGCAAATAATTGCTGTTAAGCTGATCACTCTTTATAACATTCTGGAGTATATGCAAATTGCCATTAGAAAAAGTGAAGCAGTAGACTTTGTAAAAATTAATATTTGTGTCATTCTCAAAACTTTTGGCCATGGCTGTATGTTGTACCTGCTTTCACCATTTTCCATGTTGTTGATCTCTTCATCCATGTCTTGGATGGAAACCTTTGGGACAGCAGCACCATAGGTGTGATATGTGTTAATTAATTTGGCAATTGTTACTCCATTCTACGAGATAAAAAAAAATCTGTTACTGTTTATTTTAAACCACATACATATAAAACATATATAATGTGCAGGCAAGTATATTAACAGGACTCTGTCAGCACAGAATGACTGTTCAAACCAAGCGCACCTTGGCATGGCCAAACATTTACGTGCATCATCGCACCTATTTGCTTTCTCTCTATCTTTGCCTCTATAAAGTCAGATCTGTCAATCAAAATAGAGGGTGGAAGAGATAGTGGGAAAACAAGTAGGTGAGAAGGTGCAGTGCGCTACTTGGCCACGCCATGATGCACTGAACTCCTGCACTTGTTATGAACAGTCATTCTGTGCTCACAGAGTTCCTTTAAACTAACAGTGGCAGACTGGTACAAAGGGGATGTTCCCTTAAGGACTCAATCTCCAAGATGTTAGGCAAGGAGACAGTAGAGTGGGTGGTTAAAGCAGGTCCGTTGGTAATAGGGTGTCAGCAGGGTTATTACAGCCTGTAGGCTTTTCCTGATTAGCTGAGTTTTCTGGTTATATCTGAAAGCTTTGATCATGAAAGACAATCTGATATATTGAAGAAGTGAGTTCCTGAGGTTGGGGAATCCTTGGAAGAGAGAAAAAAAAAGTTTCTCTATCTTTTCCTATCTAGCAGTCTGGGAAGAATGGACAGCACTCGGATGACATCCAAGTGTTTCCTGATTTTTGTCATGGATGTGTAGACTCACATTGCTGATTTTGATCCAACACAAGGATCAATATCAGACCTGTCTTTACGATTTTGCATGGACCAAAAAAATAATAACAGATGACTGAATGAGCCCTTATGTAAGGATTCCGGATTTTCCATTGAGCCTGTTTGCCCTTATCCAAGATGGAGTCTTGTCCCTTGTACCTGTCCTGGAACTTCCTGTCTGTCCTGCTATTTATAGTCCGGCTCAGGAGATCCTCCTTGCCTGAGTATTTTGTTGCTGCTGGCTTCTAAGCTTCCTCCTGGTCTGCTTCTGGAGTTCCTGCTGCTGCTGCTTGTTACTCGGTGCTCTGCCTCTTCACTTACAGCTGCCTCAGCCCTCTGTGCGGCTTCCTGATCCTGCCGGTATTACTTATTGTCTGGACTTCTAGTGTGGAGCTACTCATCTCTGGAACTGTTGTGGTTAGTAAGAGATTCTGACATTATCACTTCTTGGACTGTGTCTGTGTGGGCTGCTGTGCTGGACATGAGTGGGACTTTCCAGCCTAAGGTACATTTAGTAACCTTCTCCTGTTTATGCTCCACCTGGATTTTGCTGGACTTCTACGCTAAGTGCTGTGCGCACTGTTGCTCATCTTATTACTGGACTTCTACATTAAATACTGTGAGCACTGTTGCTCATATTATTGCTGAACTTCTATGTTAAGTGCCGTACTTACTCTCGCTTCATATTACTGCTGGACTTGTGTGTATTAACGGTCGCGCCCCGCTGTTCAGTTTGCTGTTTCATTTTTTATATTGTGCTGTGCACTTCGTTACTATTGTAGGAAGATCTCTGTTTGATTTAATTTCTTATTTTGTTAAATACACTTATTTTGCCTCAGCTTTGTTCTCAGTTTCGTTTTATCCCACACAGTTAGATTCCATAGTACCCTTATAATTGTTATACCTTACGTGGGAGGTCATATTGTAAGGTGTTATAGTAGTCAATATGGGAGATGATGGGGAATTCATGTATTTGAAATGGGAATGTTTTCTTTCAAGTAGATGTACTATACTTTATAGATATCCAGTACAGGACATTAACATGTTCTGCAAAACTGTGCACACAATTAGAGATGAGCAAATTTGTTTGGAAAACGTTCGCCAATCTCAAATTTGACACGAATGTTGCATATTCCAATTCCCGATCATTTTCCCTCAAAATCCGGCCAAAGCTTGGTAAATTATCGAGATTCCACTAATGCTTTTGTTAGGACTTTGGCTAGGATAGTGGTGCTGTATGATGAGCGGAGAGAATGTGTTTGATGAGGGGAGGGGATGGAGAGATGTCAGAGTAGCGGCAGACTGCATTTTTTTTTAAATTAACTTAATGTGTGGTGATTCCGACAGCAAATCAGGGCGCAGAAACCATCCACCAAGTCCAGAAACAAGGGCTTCTATCTTTGACTGCCAAAGTCACATGTCCCTCTCTGTATAAAAAGAGGACATGTTGTTTTTGCACCATTTTGTCAGTGTAACAGGGCAGAGTCTGCTACTGCTGCTGCTGTAAGTAGTTAGATAGCTAGGATGTTTATTGTCGGCTAGTTCAGATAGATAGGATCCTGTGTGAAATCAACTTTCCAGCATATAAATCATTTGTGATAATAATGTGGGCCAGAGACCGGGCCACATTTCAGAATCTAAATAGTTTGTGGTAATAGTGTGGTGCAGGCAGGAGTCCACATTTCAGAATCTAAATAGTTTGTGCTAATAGTGTTGTCCAGTCACCAGGCCACATTTATCCATCTAAATACTTTCTGCTAATAAAGGACACATTTCAGAATCTAAACAGTTTGTGGTAATAGTGTGGTGCAGGCAGGAGTCCACATTTCAGAATCTAAATATTTGTGCTAATAGTGTGGTCCAGGCACCAGGCCACATGTCTCAATCTAAATCCTTTCTGCTAAGTGTGGTCCAGATACCGGGCTACATTTCGGAATCTGAATTTTTTCTGCAAATAGTGTGATCCAGACACACTGTCTCAGCAAATAAATACTGATTTTTAATTTAGTGACTGGTGACTGACAGGGTCTGGGCTAGGGTTGTGAAACAGCTGATTAGAAAAGAGGAAGGGTGCATCCAACATGAGTGGGAAAAAGCGAGATTGTGGTGAAAGGGGGAATAGACTTGGTATTAAAGGGGAACCTGTCAGCTCGTTTTTCCGCAATAAGCTGCGGCCACTGCCTTTTGGGGTTTATCTACAGCATTCTATAATGCTGAAGATAAGCCGCCGATCTAACCTGAAAGAGAAGAAAAACAAGTTATATTATACTCACCCGGGGGCGGTCGAGGGCGGTCTGGTCCGATGGGCGTCGTAGGTCCGGGTCTGGCGCCTCCCATCTTCATGCGATGACGTCCTCCTTGCTTCGTGTCGTGGCTCTGGTGCAGACGTACTGATCTGCACTGTTGAGGGCATAGCAAAGTACTGCAGTGCGCAGGTGCTGGACCTCTGACCTTTCCCTGCGCCTACGCACTGCAGTACTTTGCTCTGCCTTCAACAGGGCAGATCAGTATACCTGCGCAGGAGCCGCGAAACGAAGAAAGGAGGAGGATGTCATCACATGAAGATGGGAGGCGCCAGACCCGGACCTTCGACGCCCATCGGACCGGACCGCCCTCGGGTGAGTATAATATAACTTGTTTTTCTTCTCTTTCAGGTTAGATCGGGGTTATCTACAGCATTATAGAATGCTGTAGATAAGCCCCGAAAGGCAGTGGCTGCAGCTTATTGCGGAGAAATGAGCTGACAAGTTCCCTTTAAAGGTGTACATGGGTAAGGTGGTAATGTTACTGAAAGCTCTACTGAACAAACACCATCTCATCCTACTCAAAGACCACTGACAACATCTGTTACTGGACCGCTACTCCACTCCCTTTCTTTGGCATCCGCACAGCGCTGTCTTGTAAATGAGGGCCAGAAAGAACATGTGCTCCAATGGATGGCAAGCATTTCATCAAGTGGCCTCTCCTCCTCTTCCTCCACCTTAACATCACACACAGTACAAGCCTCAGAGGTGGCACCCCAACTACCCTTGTCTACCCCATGTCACACCCATTCCAGCTGCCCAACTGACTGTGGGGAGCCACAGATGGCAACGTCTGCAGAGCTTTTCACACATTCTATTCCATGGGCATCAGAGGTCTGTGCCAAAGATTCACAGAATCAAGAGAAGAAAAGCATCTGCACCGATGGCCAAAATGATTTTCAGTTAGTTCTGGGGCCGGACGAAGTAGAGTCTGAGCAGAATCCAGACCCTCCTCATCAGATGTTAACTCTCGGGGGTGGAAGTGATCCTAATGAGAGTCAGATACCTGAGGCGCACACGAACTGTACTGTGCTGTCGGGGCAGAAAGAGGAGGAGGGTGACGATAAGGTTGTAGATCCCACTTGGTGTGAACTCAGAGGCACGCAGCTGAGTAGTTCAGCAGAGGAGGTGGAGGAGGAGAAAGTCGAGGAGGTTACCGCACATACTGTACACTGAGTGATGCAATCAAGACAAGCACTGCATCCTCAGCCACATCTCTGGTTGTGGGCCAGCATTGTTTTGAGACTGCAAAGGATGACCCAACTCACGTTATCAGCCAACTTTGCAAAAAACTACGTTTTTTTCCAGCAGCACGGATGTCAATGCATCCCGCTTATGTACACAGAGATGACGTGAAGTGGGACATCAGTGTGCCCATTGGTTTGACACGTACCGGAATAGAATGCAGAATAGAAATTATAGATGTTTAGATGTGCAAAGATAGATAAATATGAGGTAGATTGCAAGATAGATATATGTGAGATATATAATTAGTGCCGTGCATGTGTATTTTACTGTACTTTTATTACACAAATAAATAATTTTAAAAAAATGACGTGAGGCAGATTTGTTTGCCTCAGCTGGTTATCAAAAATACAGGAATCCCTCATCATTTTTTTTTATTTATTAGCTAAATATAAGTACAGTAAGCTACACACTGAAAGCACCTTCCCTTACCAATATCTATCTACATCTTTTCACATCTAACAACTAAATAACTGTAATTTCTCTTCTGCATTCTATTACAGTACATGTCACATGGATGGCACACGGTGCTGGTTTTTCCTGTAATAGAAATATCAGTACATGTGGAGGTGGGCCTTAGTTGTATTGGGTATTGCAGGTTATCTAAATTGAAGTGAATGGGGCTGAGCTATAATACCATGTACAACCTTCAAACAAGAGTGGTGCGTTCTCTGAAAATTCTGAGCTACAAAAAAGCCCCAGCCTTTTAGAAGCATATCACTTGAAAACAGTTTGTGAACAATTCGGAGTTTGATTCTACATCTCAAACTTTAATGGGGGTCAAAGTTGGCAAAGGAAAATAGCAGCCAGGATGTAATCTGAAAGGTCTCAAATTGCTTAAAACTGTCATGGGAGTGCCTAATTATAGGATGAGAATACTGGATAAGCAATGCAAAATGCCAAGATTACTCATGGTTAGAGTTGAGCGAAACAGGTCAGTCAGATTCATAAGTCGCCGACTTTCGCCAAAGTCGGGTTTCGCCGAGCCATGCAGTCGTCGACCCGAGCGCCAAAGTCAGTTTTCCCAGAATGCTTGCAGGCGCCTTTTCTCAGCCAATGAACAAGGACGTACACTGTGGGCAACGAGATGACATATGCAGCGTCCACCACCATCTTAGAGAAGGGCATTGCAGTGATTGGCTTGCTTTGGGGGGCGTCATAGTGTCTATAAAAGCCCTGAGCGCCGACCTTCATTTTACTTCTGCCGATCTTAACAGTAGGGAGAGGTTGCTGACCCTGTTTATCAGTAGGGAGAGAGTTAGGGCAGGAAAGAGAAGTTCTTATGTGCTTGTGTGTAGCCCAGCTGTGACTGGAGCCACATGTTACCCTGGAGGATGCACGGAAAGGTAAATCCACGATAACCCATTGCACACAACATTTCACATTTTTCCCTGGTACCACCAGAGGGAGCCCTTGAGATGACAGCAGTAAGATAAGGCAGTCTAGCTGCGAGTTAGCTAGTCGTTGGTTTTACCTCAGAACAGCAGAACACCTCAGAGAGTGAGAGGAGAGAGACATTCCTGTCAGACGAGACGGAAGAAAACGAGCTAGTTACCTCAGACATGATGAGAAGGAACTCTAGCCAGAAAGAAAGACTTATCTGAAAGCCTGAGGACTTCAGCAAACACTCAGCTTATATAGTGGAGTCCAGTGTAGTGGAAAGGATTGCCACTTGGTCTGGTCAAGGTTGAGTCCACTGAGATTCCAACAGTGAGCTGTTTTCAGAAAGTAAGCGTGCCAACGCTTGGAGAGCGGTGAAGAGAAGGAAGCTGACATCTACTGCTGCTTGTGCTTATGATAGTGGTGAGAGTAGGACGACAGGCAAGTGGAAAAGGGAAAGAGAGTGACCGAGGTCAACCAGCATTAATAGCTTACCTCGACTCTGCACCACCGGACACCGGGTCCGCGCTTACCAGCATCTGCACGACTGGTAGGAGACACCGGAGACCCTGCTGGACTACAAGTCACAGAGGGGCCCTTCAGTGCTGATACGTAACCGGGTCAGGAAGAACAAGAGTCTAGCGGGGCCCTGCATATAGAGACTAGTTCTGTCCAAAAGAAGGCTCCACCACAAGATCAGCCGGGCGTAGCAAAGAGAACGGAGTTGAACTTTGTTTTATGCAAGTTAGAAACTCACACTCATAAAGACGTAAGGAGGCTTTACACCTACTCAGTGGATTACTGGACGTGCATCCTCCACCCTGACGGCCTCCCGGGACGTGCCTGCAACTTCATCACCAGTAAAGGTACCGAAAGAGACTGTCTTGTGTGTGTCTGTATTATTGCTCCTTCACCCCTGCACCGCCATATACCTCGAGGGATCAGTCTTACCTGTGGAAGACTTAACACCTTGCTGCCCAGTAACAACCCCTCAGAGGATTCACCCTGCAGTGCTGGTCACCCTGATCAGAAACCACAGGTGGCGTCACGAACATTTCTACATTTCTACAATCCCCTGTAAATATCCCCCTTTTAGTGAGCGCCCAGGACAACGGACCGAGCTGCGCTACCCGTGACATCCCCAGTGAAGTGAACGGGCTCGGTGCCGAGTACCCCAAAGCCCTGCTACGTGCGACTCACCTAAAACTTGGCGTCACGAACAGGATAAGAAACTCGCTATATGTGAGTCCTGTGTGGACTGTTTTTGTGCAAGGGACTGTGTTACTGTTGTTGTGATTTTTGGCGCCAATTGTCCGCCATTGCCCGCCAAAGTACAGCACTACAGCGCAAAGAGAAGGGGAGTACCTGCAGAAAGCGCGCGGAGTCCCGGACACGCCCCCAACGCTGACGCGGCGGCAGGTCCTGTGGAGAGCTTCAGTGATCGCTCTGACGTCAGAGCGCCGGCGACGCAGGTCCTTCCACATCGCTGTGCCTGGCAGAGCTGCAGCCTTCAGGAGAAGGTAGGCCACACTTAACTAGGGGGGCACAGACATGTCGCAGCCACAAGCTGACAACGCGGCCGAGGGCGACCGCTCCAATGACTTACCCGCCGGCGCTGCCGCACAGGATGGAAACGCTGGCCCCTCACCCGGTTCTGTGGCCCCGATAGTACCGCTGACGCTCCCATACCTGCCTGGAGCAAAGTGGCTCCCTCAGTATAGCGGTAAGCCGGATACCCTGTCAGGGTTCAAGCGTAAAATATGCAGCATAATGGACATGTACCCTATGACAGAGAAACAAAGAGCTGCAGTGGTATTGGGACAATTGACTGGTGCTGTGGAAAGGAAAGTAGAGACTTGGACAGCTGCAGACCAGGAATCAGTGCTTTCAATTTTCTTAAAGCTACAGACTATTTTTGAAGACCGCACTGAAACAGATCTCCAGATGAGGTTTTACCAATGCTCCCAGAGACCAGATGACAGTATTAGGGACTACGCCTGCCGACTACAGGGGCCCTGCGAGCTCTCAAACAGGTTAACCCTATAAGTGCCATTAATGAAAGCAAAATGTTGAAGGAACAATTTGTACGGGGACTGAGGTCCCAAGCTGAAAGCAGAACTGTGCACTGGTGGTCCTTGGATCATCCTGACGCTACCTTTGATGCCTTAAAAGATATGGCTATAAAAGGACTGCGACCCCTGGAGAAGCCTGAGGTGGCAACCCAGTATCACCCGGGTGAAGCCACTCTAAAGCCAGCAGCATCCACCTTTTTCCCGCTGGTGGCGGAAGCCAAAACGCAGGTGGCGCCCCCTACTGAGTTGGACTGTCTGCGCTCAGAAGTGCGCCAGCTGACTAAAAACCTGGCCGCTGTAATGAGTGCCCTGCAACTGCGGAAGGAAGAAGGAGGAAAGATCCTGCTAGCTGTCTGCCCAGAGGATGTCCCTTGGATGAACCGGAGGAAAAGGAGGACGTCACCCCACCGGTGGAGGACAACGCCACCCCCAGGAGCGACCCCTGATCAGCACCATCCTCGCCGAGAGATCATCTGCTACCGTTGCAACAGAGAAGGTCATCTAGCCCGACAGTGTCCTTTAAACGAGCAGATCCTGGGTCCGAGGGCCAACACCCAGGAATAGACTCTTCAGGCCCCTCAGACTGGAACCGCAGGTTTGTGGGAGGAAGACCATACCTGTCCATCATCCTGGACGGGATCGCAATCCCTGCCCTGCTGGACACTGGATCTCAGGTGACCATCATACCTGATGTCCTGTATAATAAGTTTTGGTCCATGGACAGTCTCCAGCCCCCGAGCCCTGACTTTGCTGTGTATGCCTCTAATGGTCTCCCTGTTGATATACTCGGAGCCAAAAACGTGGACGTAAAGGTGGGCAGAGTGGAGCTGAAGGACCAGGGACTTTAGTAGTAAAGACTGTAAATGAGGAAAATGGCTTAAATGTGGTTTTAGGTACAAACATTATTAGTAACTGTCTGGGAGAAGTTGTGTTTTTGCTCCAACAGCTCCCCGAAGTTGCCAGGCCAAAGCAAAAGGGAGTGATCCAGAGGGAGATCCGGGCCCTGATGTGCCAGCAGCAAGCGAAGCTGACAGATGGTGAAATTGGTAATGTACGGGTAACAGACCCGAACCCCATTGTGATACCCCCAATGAGTGAAATGCTTATATGATGTAGAGCAGCAATAGGTCTGAGAGGACAGAACTACCAAGTAGTAGTAGAGCCCCATTGTTCAGAGCACAGACCTACACTCTTGACTGCTAGAGGGTTGTAGAAGTACGAAATGGGAGAGTACCAGTACGTCTTCTCAACTGGGGAGAAGATTAAGTGAATTTACCACGCTATGCCACAGTTGCTAAATTACATACCGTAGATAACAACTCTATTCTCACGACAGAGTCCTTAGCCTCCCGCCAACCAGCGGAGGATAATGACCCAGCAACCTCAGGTGGAGGATTGGTGTCAGCAGCTCCATGTCGGGACAGACACCACTCCCGCCCACCAGAAACAGGGAGTACTACGGGTGGTACAGGAGTACACACAGGTATTTAGCAAACATCCACTTGACTTTGGGACAATTAAGGGAGTACAACATCATATCCCTACAGGCAGCCATCCTCCCATAAAGAGCGGTACAGGCCTATACCTCCAGCACACTACCAGAAAGCTAAGGAAATGTTGCGTGACATGAAGGAAGCAGGGGTGATAAGGGATAGTTGTAGTTCCCTGGGCAGCACCTCTAGTCCTAGTTAAGAAAAAGGATGGAAGCATGAGAATGTGTGTAGATTACAGACAAGTAAATCGCATAACACATAAAGATGCATACCCTTTACCACGCATTGAGGAATCCTTAGCTGCCTTAAAAACTGCTAACTACTTTTCCACCCTTGACCTCATTAGTGGGTACTGGCAAGTAGCTGTGGCTGAGGAGGATCGGGAGAAGACGGCTTTCACCACCCCGATGGGACTCTGTGAGTTTGACAGAATGCCGTTTGGACTCAGCAGTGCCCCGGGAACGTTCCAGAGAGTGATGGAGAGTTGCCTGGGACATCTCAACTTTGAAACCGTGTTGCTGTACCTGGACGACGTAATTGTGTACTCCAAGACGTATGAGATCATCTGAAGCACCTGGCAGAGGTATTCGAGTCACTGTCCAATACGGGATGAAACTGAAGCCTTCAAAGTGCCATCTGCTCAAACAAAAGGTACAGTACTTGGGACATATTGTCAGCTCAGAAGGAGTAGCACCAGATCCCGAGAAGGTCACTGCCATCCAGAAATGGCCGGAGCCGAAGAATCTCAAGGAGGTGCGCCAGTTCCTGGGACTGACAGGTTACTACCGGAGGTTTGTAAAGGAGTACACCAAGAAGCAGCGCCTCTGCAGGACCTCCTGGTAGGACATCCCTCAAGAGCAGAAATCCTCCATTCCATTGGGGTAAAGAACAAGCTGAGGCATTCAAGGAGATGAAGGAGATCCTGACAGGCGATGAGATCTTAGCCTACCCTGACTATAGCCAGCCGTTCCTGCTGTACACTGATGCCAGCAATGAAGGATTGGGAGCTGTCTCAGTCAGAAGCAAAATGGCCTGGAGAAAGTCATCGCATACGCAAGCAGGAAGCTCCGCCGACCGAGAGAAACCCAGAGAACTATAGCAGCTTCAAGTTGGAGTTCCTGGCGCTGGTCTGGGCCATTACAGAAAGATTCAAGCATTACCTAGCCTCCAGCAAGTTCACTGCTTAATGACAATAACCCTTGACACATCTTGAAACAGCCAAGCTGGGAGCCATGGAGCAACGTTGGATGGCTCGGCTATCGAACTATCAGTTCACGATCAAGTACAGGCGGCTGTAAGAATGCCAACGCTGATGCTTGTCCAGAATGCCGCATGAGTCCGACACGGAAGAGGAATCGATGACCTAGAAGAGATTGAGCTACCTGCATTCCACAGAATGGATGATCCACGAGCAAGAGCCCTACAGGAGGCAGCGTGGTAAGACGTTAAACCCTTTACTCACCACAGCTGAAGTGTCACGCTGTATAGCAGATATATATATGTGATGTCAGTAATCTATACAAAGGGCAACATACTTATAACATGCGCATAGTATTGAAACATGATTACCTGACAGAATGTCCAGTGGGTCAATACGAATCCGTTATACGCTGTCTCCGGCTAGAGGGTGACCGGGTCTAGCTGACCCTAAACTGGGGTCCTGAACTAATCCCTCTACCTGGAGGTACTGTTAAAGGTACAGAGGTCCAGGCCACCAGCGTAAACCCTGTCTCCTATCAATCCCTGCCAACTGTAATCTAGTCCTAAGAAGGACCCTGATTACCACCAAAGGGAATGAACAGGTAACGGTTAATGAACAGAAAGACATACAAGAAAGACAAGAAATAAAGTAAATAAAGTCTTACATACAACACTCACACACAGTAGGAACACCTAAGGTCTCAGAGATAAACTATAAGCTGTAAGAGTAAAAACAACTAAGGAGCTCTTAGCTTAAGTATTCTCAGAACCGCTCCAGTCTGCTAACTACATGAATGCTTTCACCGGCCATCTAAACACCCGACTGGCAGGAATATAAAGGAAACTAATTAGAACATAATCCAAAGCAGCCGGGCGAGGCTGGACCTAGTCTTAGCAAAGAGCTAGGTAAAATTAACTCTCTCATTACCAAACACAAAGAAACAGCAGCTCAGCTGTGAGAAGTCAGAATGTGCAATCGCGACGATCTTCGTGGCGATGCACCCATGACAGTACCCCCCCTTCTACGAGGGGCCTCCGGACCCTCATGACCAGGTCTGTCCGGGTAATTGTGTGAAAGGTCCGAACCAATCGATCTGCGTTACATCAGACGCAGGGACCCACGTCCTCCTCGGACCATACCCTCCAGAACAATACAGGATCCACTGAACATCAATGATTCGACCATGATTCCACGTTATCATTGACTACCACTGAAGGAGGAGGTAGAGGTGACGGTATGACTGGTGCCACATACTTTTTAAGTAATGACTTGTGAAACACATTATGAATTTTAAACGTAGGAGGGAGGTCCAGACGAAATGCCACAGGATTAATTATGGAACTGATCCTGTATGGCCCGATGAATCTGGGACCCAACCTCCAGGAGGAAACTTTAAGTTTTATATTCCTGGTAGACAACCAACCAGATCGTTCACCTCAGATCTAGACCAGAAACTCTCCTCCTATCAGCCATCCGTTTGTAACGGTTCCCGTAACCTTCAGTCTTAAGCGATCTGGAACTATCAGTCTCCCTGGAAGTCCCACAGGGGCGTCCCCCTGAGCCCCCAATACCTCCCCCTCAAGCTCAGAGCATACAGCTGACACTACAACTCCCTCCTGAGGAATAGGAACCGGATCATCCGTCTTCCCGGCCCCTGGGAAAGTACGAGATAAGGCATCAGGAAGCAACTTTATTGAGCAGTCATATGCGCGATGAGGAGGTAACTCTTTACACCCCTCCTCTGAGAACTTTTCCCCAAAGTCCTCCAGAAAAGGAGGCAAAGTCCTAGGCACAACCGCACCGATGACCGTGCTCATGCAGTTATTCCTGCAAAATTCACCCCACTGGCTTATCTTTCGGATTGCCAATCAATCACTGGGTTATGTTTAGCCAACCAAGGAAGTCCCAACACAATAGGAGAGGCTAGACCCTCCAACACATAACAAGACAATTGCTCTTTATGTATTGCCCCTACTCGAAGATCTATGTTATGAACAGCTTGTACCAAGCTACCTTGACCAGAGGTCTAGAATCAATAGAGAGTATAGGGACCGGTTTGGCCAATACACTCAGTTGCATACCATGCACCTGGGCAAACCGAGTCGTCCACCAATTAGCCCCGGACCCACTATCAAGAAAAACAGAAATCCTCTCAGTTCTAGTACCAATCACCACCTCCGCAGGCACGAGAAACTGAGAGGGATTTGGGGACGAAATACACACTCCCAGGTTAACTCCTTTGCTCAAAGAGGTCCGGATGGACACCCCCCAACAAAATGTCCCTCTCTCCCGCAAAAGAAACACCTTCTAGTCTTGCGGTGCACCGCCGATTCCCTCCTACAAAATGATGTCCCTCCCAACTGCATGGGCTCCTCAGAACAGACCAGGGGAACCTCAGTATAAGGGACTTTAGTAGTAGGTGGAGTCATCACGGGGGCGGAGTTACCTCGCGTCTTCCCCGAAGACGTCTATCAATGCGAATAGCGAGGGCCATAGCAGCCTCCAGTGATGGAGGAGAATCATACTGAGCCAACACATCTTTTAATTTGTCAGACAACCCTTGACAAAACTGGCTCCTAAGAGCTGGGTCATTCCACTGAGTATCTGTTGCCCATCTACGGAACTCAGAAGAATATTCCTCCGCTGGACGATTTCCTTGCCGTATTTTACGTAACCTTGTTTCAGCAAGGGAGACTCGATCCGGATCATCATATACCAGACCCAGGGCAGTAAAAAATCGATCCACTGACTGGAGATCTGGGGAGCCTGGAGGAATAGAGAACGCCCAAGATTGAGGTCCCCTTGTAAGAGCGAGATAACAATTCCCACCCTCTGCTCTTCACTCCCAGATGACCGAGGCCGCAGCCGAAAGTACAATTTACATGCCTCCCGGAAAGTAAAAAATTTGTCCCGCCCACCAGTGAACCTGTCCGGGAGAGCAACCTTAGGTTCAGATCTGGTTTGCTCCGGGGGGACAAACCTTGGACTTAATGTCTGCCAAACTCCATGGACAATCCCTGCAACTGCCGGGCCAGCTGGGCTACTGGATCCATGAAGCTGGGGAGAATCTTTAGTATGGCCGGTGAAAATGTCACGCTGTATAGCAGATATATATATGTGATGCAATAATCTATATCAAAAGGGCAACATACTATATAACATGCGCATAGCATATGATAACATAGAATTACCTGACAGAAAGTCCAGTGGGTCAATACGAATCCGTTATACGCTGTCTCCGGCTAGAGGGTGACCGGGGTCTATGCTGACCCTAAACTGGGGTCCTAACTAATCCCTCTACCTGGAGGTACTGTTAAAGGTACAGAGGTCCAGGCCACCAGCGTAAACCCTGTCTCCTATCAATCCCTGCCAACTGTAATCTAGTCCTAAGAAGGACCCTGATTACCACCAAAGGGAATGAACAGGTAACGGTTAATGAACAGAAAGACATACAAGAAAGACAAGAAATAAAGTAAATAAAGTCTTACATACAACACTCACACACAGTAGGAACACCTAAGGTCTCAGAGATAAACTATAAGCTGTAAGAGTAAAAACAACTAAGGAGCTCTTAGCTTAAGTATTCTCAGAACCGATCCAGTCTGCTAAACTATATGAATGCTTTCACCGGCATCAAACACCCAGACTGGCAGGAATATAAAGGAAACTAATTAGAACATAATCCAAAGCAGCCGGGCGAGGCTGGACCTAGTCTTAGCAAAGAGCTAGGTAAAATTAACTCTCTCATTACCAAACACAAAGAAACAGCAGCTCAGCTGTGAGAAGTCAGAATGTGCAATCGCGACGATCTTCGTGGCGATGCACCCATGACAGGACTACACCAAGAAAGCAGCGCCTCTGCAGGACCTCCTGGTAGGACAACCCCTCAAGAGCAGAAATCCTCCATTCCACTGGGTAAAGAATAAGCTGAGGCATTCAAAGAGATGAAAGAGATCCTGACAGGCGATGAAATCTTAGCCTACCCTGACTACAGCCAGCCGTTCCTGCTGTACACTGATGCCAGTAACGAAGGATTGGGAGCTGTCCTCAGTCAGAAGCAAAATGGCCTGGAGAAAGTCATCGCACATGCCAGCAGGAAGCTCCGGCCGACTGAGAGAAACCCAGAGAACTATAGCAGCTTCAAGTTGGAGTTCCTGGCGCTGGTCTGGGCCATTACAGAAAGATTCAAGCATTACCTAGCCTCCAGCAAGTTCACTGCTTACACTGATAATAACCCCTTGACACATCTTGAAACAGCCAAGCTGGGAGCCATGGAGCAACGTTGGATGGCTCAGCTGTCGAACTATCAGTTCACAATCAAGTACAGGGCGGGCCGTAAGAATTCCAACGCTGATGCCTTGTCCAGAATGCCGCATGAGTCCGACACGGAAGAGGAATCGGATGACCTAGAAGAGATTGAGCTACCTGCATTCCACAGAAATGGGATGATCCACGAGCAACGAGCCTACAGGAGGCAGCGTGGTAAGTAGTGTTGAGCGATACGATACTGCAAATATCGGTATCGGCCGATATTAGCTGTATCGGCCTTTCGATTCCGAATACCGATATTTTCGTCATATCGAATACCGGAATCGGATTTGTCACTGTCACTGTCTGTGTCCGTCGGTCGGGTCTGTCACTGTCAGTGTCCGTCGGTCGGGTCTGTCAGGAGTCAGCGGCACTTACCTGGCAGAAGATCTCCGGCGGTCACGGCCTGGACTGCTTCATGGCCGCCATCCTCTTCTCCCCGGCGGTCACATGCAGTTTCTCGCGATAACTGCAGTGACTGCTGGGTAATCCCGGCCGTAAAGCAGTCAGTCCGATGACGTCACCGCCGGGGAAGCAGGTAATCAGCTGTGCTGCGTCGCGATGACAGGCTCTGCCTGTCATTGAGATGTAGCAGAGCTGGATCGCCGTGGGACAGTCGTTACTATGGACTGCGTCGGACAGGTGGTATACTGTTGGTTTGTTTTTTTTCTTTTTTACAGGAGATCGATGGCGTCGCAGGAATGAGAGTACAATAAAAGAAATGAAAACTGTGTTGTCTCTTTTATTTCATTAAAATACTTTTTTCTTGCTTTGTCTTTTTTTTATGCATTTAATAACTTTGGGATTAATAATGGATCGGTGTCTTATTGACGCCTCTCCATTATTAACCGGGCTTATTGTCACCGTGCAATCAACGGTGACATTAACCCCTTATTACCCCGCTTGCCACCGCTACAGGGCAAGTGGGAAGAGCCGGGTAAAGTGCCACAATTGGCACATCTTTTGATGCGCCAAATGTGGGGCTGCTGTAGCCTGGTATTATCAGGCTGTTGAGGGCCAAAATCCATGGGCCTTGACAGTCTTTTAATACCAGGCCGCAGCAGTCTGCATTTTACTTGGCTGGTTAACAAAAATAGGGGACCCCTACGCCGTTTTTTTTTCGAGGGGATCCCCTATTTTTGTTAACCAGCCAAGCTAAGCAGACTGCTGTGGCCTGGTATTATCAGGCTTGCAAGGTCCATGGATATTGGATCCTTAGCAGCCTGAAAAACCAGGCCTCAGCGGTCTGCTTCATCTGGCTGGTTAACAAAAATAGGGGGGACCCCACGCCAATTTTTTTCGAGGGGATCCCCTATTTTTGTTAATCAGCCAAGATATGCAGACTGCTGTGGCCTGGTATTATCAGGCTGGCAAGGTCCATGGATCTTGGCTCCTTAACAGCCTGAAAATCCAGGCCTCAGCGGTCTGCTTCATCTGGCTGGTTAACAAAAATAGGGGGGACCCCACGCCAATTTTTTTCGAGGGGATCCCCTATTTTTGTTAACCAGTTCCCTCTGACGTCACTGATTGTGTCCCTGGCTGACCTGAAGTGAAAGTGGAAAGCAATCAATTAAGCTTTCCACTTCCTCTCCTGTCAGCCAGGAGAGGAACTCATTCATTTGGGGGTTTACTGTGAGGCTGCAGCATTAGCTGCGGTCCCTGCAGTAAACATTAACCCTTTCTGAAGGATTACACCGTGGGACCTGACTGTACATCGGATTGGTAAGAATAATTTTGCTTTATTATTTTATTTTTATTACAGGAAATGGTTTTAGCAGGAAAATAAAATATGGTCAAAAACTGTGTGATTATTTCATTAAACTTCTTTTTTATTAAAGTGTGGTGTTTGATTTTTCTTTCATACAATAGGATTAATAATTGATAGTTGTCTAATTGACAGCTCTCAATTATTAACCTGGCTTAAAGTGACCTTTCAATTGCAAGGTCATTTTAACCCCTTATTAACCCATTCGCCACCGCTACAGGGCAATGGGAATAGACGGGCAAAGTGCCAGAAAGGGCAAATCTAATTAGAGATTTGCCCTTTCTGGGGTGTCTGGGGGCAGATGTTAGTAGCCGGGGGGGGGCAAAAATAATGGTCCCTCTCTGGGCTATTATTATCTGCCCCCACTCACTGGCTTTGTCTGTCTGGTTGCGAAAATAGGGCGGGAGCCCACGCATTTTTTTTCAGCAATTTTACACCTCATATATATATATACATGTCATTAAATTTGTGACACATATATATATATATTTATATTTATAGTTCATACACTTCTACATAGTATAATAGTCGCTAATTCAATTGCCGGCTTTTGTGAAAATGCAGAACCCGACATGAAATGACACTTGGTTTACATAGAGTTAACCATGTCTTTTCATGTAGTTTGATATCTGATTTGCACAAACAATTACATGAGTGTAAGTGTGCAAAATTTCACACCTGTAGGGGTTAATTAAAGGTGTAAATTCGTAGCAAAAAAGTCCGTTTTTTTTTACAACGAATTTACACCTTTAATTAACCCCTACAGGTGTGAAATTTTGCACACATAGACTGATGTAATTTTGCACACATAGACTGATGTAATTGTTTGTGCAAATCAGATAGCAAAGGACATGAAAAGACATGGTTAACCCTATGTACACCAAGTGTCATTTCATGTCGGGTGCTTCTGTCTTTTCACAGAAGCCGGCTTTACCCGGCAATTGAATCAGAGGATATTTTACTATGTAGAAGTGTAAAAACTATACATATATGTATATATATATGTCACAATGACATGTGTATATATATATATGTATTCTATGTGTGTATATTTAGTGTTTACAAGGAAATAAAGGTTTTTTTTAGTTGCGATATTTTGTTCCCATAGACTTACATTGGACTTCCGGTATCGGAATCGGATATCGGCGATATTTAGTGATATCGGCGATACCATTCCGATCCGATATTTTTAGATATCGAGCAGTATCGCTCAACACTAGTGGTAAGACGTTAAACCCTTTACCTCACTACAGCTGGAAGGAGACCCAGAACAGTGACCCGGTTGTCAGCCACATCAAGGAACTGATAACTCAGGAAGGTTCCTCCTTGGAGAAGGATGCGTCTCAACAAGCAAAGCAGCTGTGGAACGAGAGAAGCCGGCTGTTTATCTACCGAGAGAAGCTGTGCCGAAGGTACGTCAACCCCAGAACCCATGAGATGGTATGGCAGATAGTAGTCCCCAGAACAGACATCCAGATGGTGTTGGAAGCCTACCACGATCGAGCGGGGCACTTTGGCTGGAAGGAGCTGGAAACCCTGTTGAAGTGTCGTTTCTACTGGGTGGGAATGCGAAGTTCCATTGAGAAATGGTGTAAAAACTGTGCGTCCTGTAGCCTCCGAAGAAAAGACTACAGTAGCCAGAAAGCACCCCTGCAGCCCATCAAGACGACTCGTCCCTTGGAGATCGTGGCCTTGGACCATGTCAAGTTGTCACCCAGCAGGTCAGGATACTCATATGCCCTGACAATGGTGGATCACTACTCCAGGCTCCTGGTGGTCGCCCCTGTCAAAGATCTGACAGATGAAACAGCAGCAAAGACGTTTCAGGCATATTTCTGCAGACCCCATGGATATCCAGAGCAAGTGTTAACGGATCAGGGTCCTGCATTTGAAGCCGAACTGTTTAAGGAATTCTGTCACTTGTACGGATGCAAGAAGATAAGAACCACACCGTACCACCCCCAAACAAATGGTCTCTGTGAAAAGATGAATCACATAGTCATTGATCTGCTGAAGACGGTACCACTTGAGGAGAGGAATCGGTGGCCAGACCTACTACCTGACCTGGTAGATCTGTACAATCACATACCTGTGAGTTCCACCAACTGCACTCCAGCCTACCTTATGCGAGCAAGACCAGGAAAGCTGCCCATGGATTTGGAACTTGGTGTTGTAGAACCAGAAGCTGATGTTACTACTGAAGATTGGGACACGAACCGACAGGAACAGTACAGGAGAGTACAAGCCTGCGTGGAAGATAGTCTCAATAAAGTAAGGGAAAAGCAAGAGGAGAACTACAACAAAAGTGCGCCAGCTAAGCCTTTTAAGCCTGTAGAAATTGTGCTAAAAAGAAAAAGAAGAATGCACAAATTGGATGATCAGTGGGAAAAAGAGCCATATGTCGTGCAAGATTCCAAGTTTGACAACAGGAAAACCTGTACCATTAGCAAAGATGGAGGAAAGACGACCACTACGGTATCCAGAGACCACCTAAAACTGTGTCCAGACATGTTAAAACTTCCCGAGGAAGAACTTGTTATGGAAAAAGAGAAACCAGGTGAAGTCATACACACGGACTTAGGAGATTTTCCTGCAGATTGGCCTTGTATCGGGGATGCTGTGATTATTCCAGTACTTCATTTTTACCAACCACAAGAAGCGCTTCAACGTCCAGTTGAGCCAGTTGCCGCAGCAGAAGAAATAGTTCAAGAGGAACCTGCTCCTGTAGCACCTCTAGAAGTAGAGTCTCAAGAAATGGAACCTCAAGACGTGGAACTACCAGAAGAATCCCCTAGTGAAACAGAACCGCATCGCCCAGCCACCAGTATGCTTGCCAGATCCCTAGAGAGGTTAAGGCAGTATTACAGTTTGCCAGCACGCAGGACAGATAGGCCAGAGGCTACTATACCTGACACCACACCACGTAGGTCAGTGCGCACAACGAAAGGAAGGTTACCTGTTAGGTACCAAGAGTAGGCCTAGCAAAGTAATTCAGTAAACCAATATCCAAGTGTAAAAGTGTAAATAAGATTGTGTAAATATTTGTATATATGTTACTTGTATTATGAAACGTTTGAAGTGTCCTTACCTCCCGCAAGGGAAGAGTTATAAATATGTTTTGTTGATGTTATATATAAAAATTGTTTTCTTTTTCAGCCCGGGAGTGCTGATATTAACTAGGGGGGGATGTGTAGCCCAGCTGTGACTGGAGCCACATGTCACCCTGGAGGATGCACGGAAAGGTAAATCCACGATAACCCATTGCACACAACATTTCACATTTTTCCCTGGTACCACCAGAGGGAGCCCTTGAGATGACAGCAGTGAGATAAGGCAGTCTAGCTGCGAGTTAGCTAGTCATTGGTTTTACCTCAGAACAGCAGAACACCTCAGAGAGTGAGAGGAGAGAGACATTCCTGTCAGACGAGATGGAAGAAAACGAGCTATTTACCTCAGACATGATGAGAAGGAACTCTAGCCAGAAAGAAAGACTTATCTGAAAGCCTGAGGACTTCAGCAAACACTCAGCTTATATAGTGGAGTCCAGTGTAGTGGAAAGGATTGCCACTTGGTCTGGTCAAGGTTGAGTCCACTGAGATTCCAACAGTGAGCTGTTTTCAGAAAGTAAGCGTGCCGACGCTTGGAGAGCGGTGAAGAGAAGGAAGCTGACATCTGCTGCTTGTGCTTATGATAGTGGTGAGAGTAGGACGACAGGCAAGTGGAAAAGGGAAAGAGAGTGACCGAGGTCAACCAGCATTAATAGCTTACCTCGACTCTGCACCACCGGACACCGGGTCCGCGCTTACCAGCATCTGCACGACTGGTAGGAGACACCGGAGACCCTGCTGGACTACAAGTCACAGAGGGGCCCTTCAGTGCTGATACGTAACCGGGGTCAGGAAGAACAAGAGTCTAGCAGGGCCCTGCATATAGAGACTAGTTCTGTCCAAAAGAAGGCTCCACCACAAGATCAGCCGGGCGTAGCAAAGAGAACGGAGTTAAACTTTGTTTTATGCAAGTTAGAAACTCACACTCATAAAGACGTAAGGAGGCTTTACACCTACTCAGTGGATTACTGGACGTGCATCCTCCACCCTGACGGCCTCCCGGGACGTGCCTGCAACTTCATCACCAGTAAAGGTACCGAAAGAGACTGTCTTGTGTGTGTCTGTATTATTGCTCCTTCACCCCTGCACCGCCATATACCTCGAGGGATCAGTCTTACCTGTGGAAGACTTAACACCTTGCTGCCCAGTAACAACCCCTCAGAGGATTCACCCTGCAGCGCTGGTCACCCTGATCAGAAACCACAGGTGGCGTCACGAACATTTCTACATTTCTACAATCCCCTGTAAATATCCCCCTTTTAGTGAGCGCCCAGGGCAACGGACCGAGCTGCGCTACCCGTGACATCCCCCAGTGAAGTGAACGGGCTCGGTGCCGAGTACCCCAACGCCCTGCTACGTGCGACTCACTTGTGCTGATAGCAATTGTGCTGTACAGTTAGTGTGCAGTGACAGGGGAGGATTTTCTTGTGTACAGCAGCGCTGGTTATTAGGCTGCCTGCTAGCTGTCTTGCTGTGTGTACACTGCTGTGCAGACTGCTTTTTACACAGCACTCATGACTGCCAAATCGTTTCTCTACAAAAAAAGATATTTTTATTGGGTACACGCACACTTACAGTTATACCACTACTTATAAGGCATGACAGCCACAGTAATCACTAGCACTTTATTATGTTAATTATACCAAAACCATGGGTGACAAATGTCAACATATTCCAAAAATTCGAAAAGGGCAACTCCCTGCATAATCAAACCCAATACTAACCACGGAGCATCGAGCCCAGAAAGAATATACAACAATGAAACATAATAAAAACAAACTTTATTGAAAGTTATTGTAAAACACCATACCAAAATCTATAAAAATAGATGAATGCAATGATGAGGAGAATCAATGATTTTGGTATACATCCCCTTAAGCAACGTTCTAGGGACTTGGGTGCGTGATATTTGTGCTTTCTTTATGTGCCCCAGGTGTGTTATTCTTGTTCTCCTCATCATTGCATTCAT
Source organism: Oophaga sylvatica (assembly GCA_033576555.1). NCBI lineage: Eukaryota > Metazoa > Chordata > Amphibia > Anura > Dendrobatidae > Oophaga > Oophaga sylvatica. The sequence goes on from JARQOD010000001.1 coordinate 87,674,231, forward strand.
CTATTTTTATAGATTTTGGTATGGTGTTTTACAATAACTTTCAATAAACTTTGTTTTTATTATGTTTCATTGTTTTACATGTAAAGATAATTGTGGAGTATTCAAAGAGAAAATCATATGTAGGAACCCCAGGAATGAAATAAAATATAACTTTTATTATTAAATGCTAAAAGGGACACACAAAAACATCAAACATAATTTTAAAAAGTGCACACTGAAATGACCCTGAAATGCAACCCTGCACTGTATACTGCCTTGCCGCTGAGGTTGGCACCCTATGATAGCCCACACGAGATTGGCGCCCCCGCTCAACGTAGGCTGACCCTAAGGTCCTATAATTGCCCTACCAACACGTGAGCCTTATATCTCTCACAACAGATGAAGATACACCCATTATAGGTGGGAAAAGTGGCAGAATACACCTGTTGATGACAGGTCAAGGGAGATCAGGTTGATATAATGCATCTTAAATGTATAACAGAGATCCCTCAATAACAGAAATCTAAACGGCTGATCCCTGCATAACAGCACGTTATTTGGATAATCATATACAGCAATGGTGTATTTTGCTCTTAATATGGATGAGGTAGCGTATCCTGATTCTATGAGTGTAGTGTAACACTGAATAATAGTCAATAATAATCTAAGAAAACATATCAGTAGATGTTTAACAATAGTCTTGATATGCTGGTCAAAAAATATGACCCTCACACACACTTCATATGGACATCAATCTCACAAGATGGTCACAATCGACCTCATATTTCACCCATATGTATAATAAAGAGTCTCATGACTCAATTCGAGGCTAATTCAACTACTTACTAGATGAGTATCCCTCAGTCATGAGACTCTTTATTATACATATGGGTGAAATATGAGGTCGATTGTGACCATCTTGTGAGATTGATGTCCCTATTGTCATGTGTGCATTGCCACGAAGATCGTCGCGGTTGCACATTTTGACTTCTCACAGCTGAGTTGCTGTTTCTTTGTGTTTGGCAGCTAGGGAGTTAATTCTGTCTGTGCTCGGTGCTGGGACTGGGTGCAGTTTCTCCCGGCTGCAATTGATTATTTGTTGATTGGTTTCCTTTAAGTTTCTGGTTGTCTGCTTTGGGAGTTGCCAGTGAAACTCTTCATGCAGACCACAGATAGGAATGAATCTGTATAGACTCTAGTTGAGAGCTCCTTAGTTGTTTTAAGCTTAACTTGCTTAGAGTTTATTTCCCAGACCATTTATGTTCCTTCGGTGTTTGAGTGTGTATGCAAGAGAGTGCTATCCTGTCTGTCTTATATGTCTAATCTGTGTATTTAGCTGAGATCAGCCCATATCCATTTGGTGGTAATCAGGATCCTTCTTAGGACTGATTACAGGGTTCAGGGTCTGATAGGAGACAGGGTTAGGCTGGAGACTTGGACCTCTGAACCATTATCAGTACCTCCAAGGTAAGGGATTATTTTAGGACCCCAGTGTAGGGTCAGGTTAGACCCCGGTCCTCCTCTTTCCTGTTACAGCTCATCAAGTCCTCAAGATTAACCCTGAGTTCAACTGATATCGTCTCTGCACATCTAGTCCTCAAGATTAACCCTAAGTTCTGCTGATATTGTGTCAGGTAAATCTATTTTATACTTACATTCTTATGTTGCTAAACTATATGTTGTATAGAGTGTGGTTCCTGTATAAATAGTTTACTGACATTGTAGTCATATCATTAGACAGCGTGACATTTTCACTGGCCATAAAAAATTATCTCTAGTTACCATGGATCCAGTAGCCCAGCTGGCTCTGCAGTTGCAGGGATTATCCATGGAGCTGACGGACATTAAGTCCAAAGTTTTGTCTCCCCTGGAGCAAACCAGAGTTGAACCTAAGGTGGCTCTTCCAGATAGGTTCACTGGTGGGCGAGACAAATTTTTTACCTTCCGGGAGGCATATAAATTATATTTTCGGCTTCGGCCGCGATCATCAGGGAGTGATGAGCAGAGAGTGGGAATTGTTATCTCACTTCTTCAAGGGGACCCTCAATCCTGGGCATTTTCCCTTCCTCCGGGATCCCCGGCTCTACAGTCTGTAGATCAATTTTTTACTGCTCTGGGATTGGTATATGATGACCCAGATCGGGTCTCTCTTGCTGAGACTAAATTACGTAAGATACAGCAGGGAGATCGTCCTGCGGAGGAATTTGCTTCTGAGTTTCGTAGATGGGCCACGAATACTCAGTGGAATGACCCAGCTCTTAGGAGCCAGTTTTGTCATGGGCTTTCTGACAAATTAAAAGACGTTTTGGCTCAGTATGAGTCTCCTCCTTCTCTGGAGGCTGCTATGGCCCTAGCTATCCGTACTGATAGACGGCTTCGGGAGAGGGGTGAGGTAACTCCATTCCCTGTTGTTACTCCACCTACTACTAAAGTCCCGTATGTTGAGGTTCCCCTTGTCTGTTCGGATGAGCCTATGCAGTTGGGAGGGACATCTTTTCGTAGTAGGGGATTGGCGGCACGCCGCAGGACTAGAAGGTGTTTTTTCTGCGGGAAAGAGGGACATTTTGTTGGAGAATGTCCATCCCGTGTCTTGTTAAGTAAAAAGTCGCCGGAAAACTGCTAATCCCAGGTTGTGTGGTGGATGACAACCTGGGAGTATGTATTTCATCCGCCGGTTCTTCTCAGTTCCTTGTACCAGTGGAGGTGGTGTTTGGTATAGAGTGAAGAGATTGTCTGTTCTTCTGGATAGTGGTTCCGGCGCCAATCTGGTTGACGCTCAGTTTGCTCAGGCTCAAGGTATGCATCTGAGTGTATTGGTCAAACCGATCCCTATTTTTTCCATTGACGCCAGGCCTCTCGGCCAAGGTAGCTTTGTTCATGAGGTTCATAACATTGACCTTTGGGTAGGGGCAATACATAGGGAACAATTATCTTGTTATGTGTTGGAGGGTCTACCTACTCCCATTGTGTTGGGACTTCCTTGGCTGGTTAAACATAACCCTGTAATTAATTGGCAGTCCAGAGAGATAAGCCAATGGGGTGAGTTTTGCAAAAGCAACTGCATGAACACAGTCATCAGTGCGGTCGTACCTAGTACATTGCCTCCTTTTTTGGAGGATTTTGGGATGTTTTTCTGAGGAGGGGTGTCGGGAGTTGCCTCCTCATCGTGTGTATGACTGCTCTATTAATCTTCTTCCTGATGCTAAGTTACCTAAAGCTAGGTTGTATAATCTTTCTGGTCCTGAAAGACAGGCTATGAAAGATTATATTCCGAAAGTCTGGCCAAAGGGCATATTAGACCTTCATCTTCCCCTGTAGCCGCGGGGTTCTTCTTTGTGAAGAAAAAAGATGGAGGCCTACGCCCTTGCTTGGATTTCCGCGAACTTAATCGGATTACTGTTCGAGATCCGTATCCACTCCCTCTTATTCCTGATCTCTTCAATCAAATTGTTGGCGCCCCAAAATGGTTCTCAAAATTTGGGAAACTCGGGGGGGCGAATAATCTGTTTAAGAATAAAAGAGGGGGATGAGGGGAAAAAGGGTTTAACACCCCGGGAAAGGGACATTAAAAAAACCCTGGTTATGCCTTTTTGGTCTGACAAATGCACCAGCATATTCCAACATTTTGTTAATGACTTTTTTCGCCCACCTTGTGGGGTGTTTGTGGTCGAAATTTTGGGATGACATTTTAAAATTTTCTCGCCAGATCTTGTGTCTCACCAGGAGCATGTGAGACGGGGTTTCAGATCTTGCGAGACAAAAAACTATACGCCAAACTGGAGAATGTGGGTTTTTTCCGTACAGGGAAATTCAGTTTTTTGGGTTTTTTTGGGGTCAGCCTCCGGTTTTCCCATGGACCCGAAAAGGTGAAGCAGTGCTTGAATGGGATCAGCCAGGGGGGTCTTAAAAGGGTCTGGGAGCGGTTTTTTTTTGGGGTTTTCTAATTAAATACCCCCCAAAATTTTTTTGTAATTTCTCGTCGCGTCAAACCCTCACGGACATGACGAAAAAGGGACGGATTTTTCTAGGTGGTCGGACAAAGCTTCCAAGGGCCTTTTTCCTCTTTAAAAGATGTTTTGCTTCGGGGACCCGTTCCCCCATTTCCCAAACCCGGGTTTTTTTTCAGCCGTTCAATTTTGGGGGGGTGGCGGGGGCTGACTAGGGTTTGGGTGCATATTGTCCCAGGGTTTCCCCCCCTGGTAAATGGCATCCGGGGCTTTCTTTTCCAAG
>JARQOD010000001.1:87678539-87705126 GCA_033576555.1 Oophaga sylvatica
AAAAGTAATCCTGGGAGTATCTCCAAATCTCTACCTCTTAGTGATCACCTACTGAAGAGATGGATACTCTAAATCATTTAAAAGGAAAGACCTTAGTGAAAAAGGGAACACAGAAGGTTCTCATACAGAAGATTCCGATAGTCTTTCAGAAGATTACACGCCAAATACAGTCCAGATAGGCAGAGGAGAAAAAGAGACAGTGAGGTGTCCACTCCATCATTTGAGGTTTTTACCCCCCTCAATTGATCTTGAGGAATACAAAGGGTCTAGTAAACAGGCCACAGAGGGATTCCTGGCAAACCTCTTTCATCATTTAGTGATGCCTTGAGAACAGGATTTGAATCTCAGGCCCGGGCCTTGCAAGAAACGTGTAGTAGCCTTACCCAAAAAGTTGAGAAATATGAAAAGAGGATAGCACAGGTGGAGAGGGATGCTGTTTACCTTTCTAAAGAGAACTCCCTCCTTAAAGAAGAAGTTAGGTTCCTTAAAAACAAAGTTACGGATCTGGAGGATCGTAGCAGGAGGAACAATCTAAAAATCAGGGGTATTCCAGAATCTATCCCTCAAAACGACCTTTCAGATTTTACAAAAACTTTGTTTAAAAAACTCTCACCCGATCTATCAGATTTAGAAGTAAAGATAGATCGCATCCATCGTCTTCCGCGCCCCAAAGGAATTTCGCAGGAGAAGTCTAGAGATACCATTTTGAGAGTCCATTTCTTTGAAACCAAAGAAAAAATACTAAAAAGTCTGAGAGAAAGAGGCTCCCCTCCAGAGCCATATAGAGACATCAAAATCTTCTCAGACTTCTCCAAGGAAACAATGGACGCCAGGAGGTCCTTTAGGGACATTACTTTCAAACTTAGGAATTGAGAGTATCTTACAGATGGGGCTTCCCCACTAAGCTTTTAGTTTGGTATAATAACAAAAATTACCCTATCAGTTCACCTCAAGAGGGCCATAGGTTCATAAAATTTCTTATGGATGAACCCGACTTCAAAGATGGGGATTAAATTGTATTAACAAATCCAAGTTTCTATTGCTAAATACTTGATTGTTAATGGTTATTATAACCCTTCACATACAAGATGTCTTTGTGGGATCTATGCCACAATTTATTTTTTCCCCTAACTAAGGGAGCCACCACTCGGTTTGGTGTCCTCCAGGAGAACTCTTTAAGGTTTATAAATTGTTTCAGTTTATTTGCTTTTTCTTCCTGTTATTTGCTGTTTCTTTTTATACTTACATTATAAATGAAAGTTTTGTCATACAATGTTAGAGGCCTTAACAGCCCAAACAAGAGGTTTACTCTCTGGAAAGAGATTGTTCATAACCCATGCCGAACTTGTTTTGCTTGCAAGAGTCAAACTTGCTATTGATCGTCAACCAGTCTTCCGTCATAGGAACTTTCCTCATGTTTTTAAGTCATTGAATGAAAAGAAGAAAGCGGGGGTAATTACGCTGGTAAGTAGCACCGTCCCATTCCAGTTTGTTGAGGAAATAATTGATCCCCAAGGTAGATTCCACATACTGGTATGTCGGCTCCAGAATAGACCTTGCACAATAGTGAATATCTATGCCCCAAATAAAAGTCATATTGATTCCAAACAAATTCAAAAGAAAATTGACAAGGTTAAGACTGGCGACCTTGTCTTATTGGGGGACTTTATATTGTCCCAGACAGTTATTTTAGATTCGTCCTCCTCTGTACGCATAAAGTCCCAGCCCTAAAAAACTGGTTAGTCCAGAACAAATTCTATGATGTCTTTCGCTGTTTGAACACGTCATCGCGTGAATACTCTCATTTCTCGGACGTCCATAAAACGGCCTCCAGAATTGATCTTGTACTCACCAACATATTCACCTTAACAAAAATTCAAAAGCATTAAATTTTTAAAGAAATCCATATCGGACCACACCCCTGTCCTTACTGAATTTTTGCTGGGCCCCCCCTCCAAAAGTTCGTTCCTGTGGAAAAATAATCCTATCCTTTACACAATCCCCGAGTTTAAACAAGAAATAGAGACTTTAATTTCAAATTATTTCAAAGAAAATATATCTGATGAGGTCGATTCTTAACTTTATGGAATGCCCATAAAGCTGTACTTAGGGGGGGACTCATACAAATCTATTCCAGATACAAAAAGAGAAATAAGGAAAAGATTATCAACTTACAAAACCAAATAAGGCAAAAAGAGGAGCAACAGATTAACCTAACAGCTCCATCCTCGTCCATCCAAGCAGAGATTCAGAAACTCAGGCAGAAGTTAAGATCAGAAATATACAAGGAATATGATGGGTCATTAAAGCCTCAAAGTATAAGGTATACACCTCGGTGAACAAGCCTGTGAAATATTGATGTCCAAACTTAAAAGAGAGAGAGTTTAATAGAAGATTTCTAAAATTGTCTCCCCCTCGGGTGAAGCCAAGACCCATCCCAGGGACATAGTCGAATCGTTTGCTGAATTTTTTGGGAAGCTCTATAACCTGAAGGATGATCCTTCAACTCCTATAGAAAACTCAAATCTGATAGATGCTTACTTGGAAGTATTAACCTTCCAAAGGTTAGCAGCAGTGACTTGGACTATATAAATGGCCCCTTTTCAGAGAAGGAGATAACTGCTGTAATTAACAAACTGCAAAATCAAAAGACCCCTGGGCCGGACGGCTTTTCAGGGGAATACTACAAGTCTTTTGCAAAACTATTAGCCCCACATTTGGCCTCTGTTTTTGATCTGGCATCCTCTCGGGGTTCATTCCCAAATGAGATGCTGGAAGCTACAATTGTTATGATTCCAAAGGCGGGGGGGACCCCGAGAGGATACAGAACTACAGACCAATTCGCTTATCAATAGCGATATAAAATTTACTCTAAGATACTGGCTGAGCGTTTTTAAAAATATTTTACCAAATTTGTTGAATGACGACCAGATTGGTTTCACTACAGGCAGGCAAGCGTCAGACGGGACCAGAAGGGTAATTAACCTGATGAACCTAGTTAAGACTTCAGGACATTAATCGGCAATTTCTGGCACTGGACGCCGAGAAAGCCTTTGACAGGCTAAACTGGTCATTTTGAAAACAACTCTTTCCAGATTTGGCTTTGATGAAAAATTCCTATCAACGGTTTTCGCGCTTTACTCGGGTCCCAGTGCCAGAATTTACGCTAACAACTTTTTGTCTAATCCATTTTGTATTACCAATGGAACAAGACAGGGGTGTCCCTTATCTCCTCTGTTGTTTGTTCAAGCCATTGAGCCTCTGGCCGAAAAAATCAGACTTAACGAAAGGATCAGAGGTTTTAAACTCTCTTCTCGTCATTATAAGCTAGGCCTTTTTGCTGACGATTTGTTTCTTACACTGTCCGATCCTATAAACTCTATTAAGGCTCTCTCAAGAGATTTGGAAGAATTTTCCAAAGCCTCTTTAAGATAATACGCATAAATCTAAATTTATTACTTTTTAACATGAATAAAGCTGAAATTGATGAGTTGAGAGGACAAACTGAGTTTGCTTGGGAAGAAAAGGAAATAATCTATTTGGGTATCAAAATAGCAGGATCAATTCAAGCTACAATTAGAGCAAACTTAGAGAATATTATCAAAATGATTGCAACTGATCTATCTTTCTTTGCACAATTGGGCCTCTCTATTTTTGGGAGGACACTATCGGTTAAATCTTTTGTTTTACCTAAAATATTATATGTTTTTAGGACTTTACCAGTAATCCTCCCATTTAGGACTCTTCGCAAAATTCAGGAATGATACTCTCTTTTGTGTGGAATGGCAAGAAAGCTAGAATCTCAGCTGACTTGCTATACAAACATAAAAATCATGGAGGTGCCGGTCTTCCAAATATTCATGCATACTATCGGGCCTCGTTGATTAAACAGAGCTGGTATTGGTTTTTGCTGATAACGACCCACATCCAGCTTGGCTTCACCTAGAGAGGGACACTAGCGGGTTAAACTCGGTCCGAAAACTTTTTTTTTGTTTTCTTTTTCACAAATCATGAAAAAACTCACCACATCCCATTTTTCAGTCATTAATCTCTGCCTGGAGGACGCTTGTTAAGCCACATAAAGATGTTTAAAAAATTGGAGTACATTCCAAACCTACCCCTTTCCCTTTTGGCCATAATACTTGATTTCCCTATCCCTGAAACATGGACAAAGTCAGGAATTAAAAGGGGGGGAGACATTTATATTGGGGGTAAATTCCTAACTTTCAGTGAGATTAAAACCAAATATGGGTTGCCTTCTCCCAAGATAATTCCTTTATCATGTTGAAGGATTGCATCATGGAACTAATATCTGGAAAATCTTGGAATTATGAAACTCTTTCATCACTTTTGTGCAATGTTAAAAACAAGCATATCTGGAGTCTAAGCAACTTGTATAGGCTTATAACTGGGGATCCTAGTGGCACAAAAAAACGTTTACATGAAAAGGTGGGAGTCTGATTTAGGAGAAGACTTTCGGACTGAGCAATGGGACGGTGCTATTAAAAATACCTATAGATCGGGGGCGTGGCTACCGCCTGAGCAGACAAGACGCACTAATTTGTGAGCTCCTGCAGCACCCTCTACAAACGACTATTCACAGCGTTTCATTTTGGTCGTCTTTGGCCTCCAGGCTGTTCTAAAGACCCGGGCATCAGAGGATGTCAACGAGGAGGAGGGGAAGCGCCAACTCGAGGAGGTTGACGGATTTTTACTCGGCAGATCCCAGTGCAGGAGGATCCAGAATGGGCCCGCGCAATAAGTTACAGCCTCTATCTGCAGGACTTACCAAGCGCTCTGCTGCCTTCTCCGCCGCTAATCGCAGGACCCCACGTTCCCCGCATTCCCCGCCTGCCTCTGAGCCTACCGCCGGGGTTCTGATGACGGGGGCCCCGCTCCACATCACCGGCATCCTCTCCTGCATCGCAGTCATCACCATCGACGGGGGAAGAAGCTCCGCCTCCATTATGGCGCTGCACGCCGCTGAGTCCTGTGAGGACGGCCACTCTCCGGCTCCCAGCCCTGAGCACCTTCATACAGGAGCTGACATAGATGGTGCCCTGCAAACTGTGAGTAACGCTGCTGCTGCAGCTACAGAGCTGCTTTCCTCAGCCCCTGCATCAACCCAGCCGGTCTCTGAGCAGTACCTCAAAGAACTTATTCTGGCTCTGAACACATCTATTCAGGGTAAGCTAGATGGTTTGCAGCACGTTATGGATAAATCACTCACAGGAGCACTAACAAGAGTGAGTGCGATGGAGGATAAAGTGGGAGAAGTGATAGAATCGCATAATAGCTTGCTTGATGCCCACTATGCTCTACAGGATGAAGTCACTGCGCTGCAAGCCAAATTAGTGGACTTAGAGGACAGAAGTCGCAGGAACAACCTGAAGCTAAGGGGGGTCCCTGAATCTGTCCTAAAGGAAGATCTTAGGGACTATGTGTCACAGGTGTGTCGCTGCGAAGATCGTCGCGATTGCACACCCTGACTTCTCACAGCTGAGTTTCTGCTGCTGGGTGTTTTTCGGCAGTGAGAGAGTTAATTCTCCCTCTCTCTGTGCTGGACAAGACCAGCCTCGCTCAGCTGCAATTAATGTTGTGATAATTGGTTTCCTTCTAATACCTGCCTGTCTGCTAGGAAGTGTCGGTGAAAGCTTTCATGCAGACCAGCAGAGCGGATCATATTGAGAAGTCTAAAGCTAAGAGTACCTGTTGTGGTTTTCTCCTCTCCTCGCTTTATTATTTATCTCCTTACCATTTGGTGTTCCCTCTGTAGTTGTTGTTTTGTATGCAAGGTGTCTTTTATTTTACCCCTTGTACTGTCTCGTTCGTCTTATACTGTGTGTAGGCAGTTACCTTCCCGTTTCCCTGTGGTGGTAATCATGGTCCTTCTCAGGACTAGATTACAGTGGTCAGGGATTCACAGGAGATAGGGTTACGCTGGCGGCCTGGACCTCTGTATCATCAACAGTACCTCCAGGTAGAGGATTAGTCAGGACCCCAGCTTAGGGTCAGCATAGACCCTGGTTCTCCTGTATGCAGAGACAGCGTGACATTTTCACCGACCACTAAAGATTTTCTCCAGTCGCCATGGATCCAGTAGTCAGTCTAGCTCGGCAGTTGCAGAGTTTGTCCATGGAGCTGGCGGACGTTAAGTCCAAGGTTTTGTACCCCCCGGAGCAGGCCGGACCTGAACCTAAAGTAGCTCTCCCTGACAGATTCACTGGGGGGCGGGACAAGTTTTTTGCTTTCCGGGAGGCATGTAAATTGTACTTTCGGCTGCGACCTCGGTCATCTGGGAGTGAAGAACAAAGGGTGGGGATTGTCATCTCGCTCCTACAAGGAGACCCCCAATCCTGGGCGTTCGCTCTCCCCCCGGGCTCCCCAGCTCTCCAGTCAGTGGATAGGTTTTTTTGCAGCTCTGGGTCTTGTATATGATGACCCGGATCGGGTCTCCCTTGCTGAATCTAAGTTACGTAGGATACAGCAGGGAGATCGTCCGGCGGAGGAATTCTGTTCGGAGTTCCGTAGGTGGGCCACGGACACCCAGTGGAATGACCCGGCTCTTAGGAGCCAGTTTTGTCAAGGTTTATCTGACAAATTAAAGGATGTGCTGGCGCAGTATGACCCTCCTACGTCACTGGAAGCCGCTATGGCCCTTGCTATTCGTATTGACAGACGTCTTCGGGAGAGGTGGGGGGTAGCTTCACCCCCTGTGATGACTCCACCTTCCTCAAGGTCCCTTATACAGAGGTTCCCCTGGTCACTCCAGAGGAGCCTATGCAATTAGGAGGGACATCATTCTGGGGGAGGGGATCAGTGGGGCGCCACAAAACAAGAAGTTGTTTCTTCTGTTGGAAAAAGGGACATTTTATTGGGGGGTGTCCATCCCGTCCTTTGCAGAGTGAGAAGTCGCCGGAAAACTATTGATCCCAGATTGTGTGGTGGACGGCAATCTGGGAGTAAGTATTTCGTCCCTAAATTCGTCTCAGTTTCTCGTACCGGCGGAGGTGGTGGTGGGTGCGAGAACTGAGAGGATATCTGTTCTTCTGGATAGTGGGGCCGGGGCTAATCTGGTGGATGCTCGCTTTGCCCGGGTTCAAGGTATGCGATTGAGTGTGTTGGCTAAACCCGTCCCCATATTCTCGATCGACGCCAGACCTCTCGGTCAGGGAAGTTTTTTGCAAGCAGTGCATAACATAGATCTTCAAGTGGGGGCGTTACATAAAGAACTGTTGTCTTGTTATGTGTTGGAGGGTCTTCCTACTCCTATAGTGCTGGGCCTTCCTTGGTTAACTAAGCATAACCCGATTATTAATTGGCAATCCAGAGAGATAAGCCAATGGAGTGAATTCTGTAATAAGAACTGCATGAATACGGTCATTGGTGCGGTTGCTCCTAGGGCCTTACCTCCATTTCTGGTGGACTTTGAGGATGTATTCTCGGAGAAAGGGTGTCAAGAACTACCTCCTCATCGCGAATATGACTGTTCTGTTAACTTGCTCCCTGGGGCCAAATTACCGAAATCTAGGTTGTATAACCTTTCTGGTCCTGAGAGACAGGCCATGAAGGATTATATTTCAGAGAGTCTGGCTAAGGGGCATATTAGACCTTCATCTTCCCCGGTGGCCGCGGGGTTCTTCTTTGTGAAGAAAAAAGATGGAGGCCTATGCCCTTGCCTGGATTTCCGTGAGCTTAATCGGATTACGGTCCGAGATCCGTATCCGCTCCCACTTATTCCCGATCTCTTCAATCAGATCGTGGGTGCCAAATGGTTCTCTAAGTTGGATCTCAGGGGGCGTACAATCTGATTAGGATGAAGGAGGGGGATGAGTGGAAGACGGCGTTTAACACTCCGGAGGGGCATTATGAGAACCTTGTCATGCCATTTGGTCTGAGTATTGCCCCGGCGGTGTTTCAACACTTTGTAAATGACATCTTTCGCCACCTAATGGGACAGTTTGTGGTCATATATCTGGACGATATCTTAATTTACTCGCCGGATCTTGTGTCTCATCAGGAGCATGTTAGGCAGGTGTTACAGATCTTGCGGGATAATAAACTGTATGCCAAATGGGAGAAGTGTGTGTTCGCCGTACAGGAACTTCAGTTTTTAGGATTCCTGGTGTCAGCATCCGGTTTTCGTATGGACCCTGGGAAAGTGCGGGCAGTTCTTGAGTGGGATCTGCCAGAGGATCTTAAGGCATTACAACGTTTCTTGGGTTTGCTAACTACTACCGGAAATTCATTCGTAATTTTTCGTCCATAGTTAAACCTCTCACAGACATGACTAAAAAAGGGACGGATTTTTCAAAGTGGTCTGACAAGGCTTGTCAAGCGTTTTCTTCTTTGAAAAAATGTTTTGCTTCAGCACCCATACTTATTCAGCTTGATGCGTCACAGCCGTTCATTGTTGAGGTGGACGCTTCCGAGGTAGGGGTGGGAGCAGTATTGTCACAAGGTTCGTCCCCTGGTAAATTGCATCCGTGCGCCTTCTTCTCTAAAAAATTGTCGTCCGCGGAGAGGAATTATGATGTCGGCAATAGGGAACTCTTGGCCATTAAGTTAGCTTTTGAGGAGTGGCGTCATTTTTTGGAGGGGGCAGTCCACCCGGTCACCGTCATTACCGATCACAAAAACCTGCTATATTTAGAGTCCGCTAAATGTCTGAATCCCAGACAAGCTAGGTGGTCGTTGTTTTTTACCAGGTTTAATTTTGTCGTCACATATCGTCCTGGGTCAAAAAATGTTAAGGCGGATGCCTTATCTCGCTGTTTCCCAGGGGCTGGGAACACGGAGGACCCGGTTCCGGTCCTTCAGGAGGGGGGGGTGGTGTCGGCAGTATGCTCTGAGCTTGAGGAGGAGGTATTGGAGGCTCAGGGGGACGCCCCTGTAGGACCTCCAGGGAGACTGTTTGTTCCAAATCAGTTGCGACAAAAGGTGATCGAGGCACATCATAATTCAGCTTTGGCAGACACCCAGGGAGTAAAGCAACTGAGGATCTCCTCTCGCTCCGGTGTTGGTGGCCTAACTTACATAGGGAGGTGGTAACTTTTGTCGCCTCCTGCGAGGTTTGTGCGCGCTCTAAGACCCCACATACCCGTCCGTCTGGGACCCTCTTACCTTTGAAGATCCCGGAGCGTCCGTGGACTCATCTGTCTATGGACTTCATTACGGACCTCCCGCCATCTTCGGGTAAAACAGTCATACTCGTTGTAGTGGACAGGTTCAGCAAGATGGCACATTTTATCGCTCTTCCTGCTCTTCCTAATGCTAAAACTCTTGCGCAGGTGTTTATTGGGGAGATTGTAAGACTTCACGGGGTACCCTCCGATGTGGTGTCGGATCGGGGGTCTCAGTTTGTGTCCAAATTCTGGAAAGCATTTTGTACACGGCGGGGGATGCAGTTGTCATTTTCATCGGCTTTTCACCCGCAGACCAATGGTCAGACAGAGCGTCTGAACCAGAGCTTGGAGACATATCTCCGGTGTTTTGTGTCAGAGAACCAAGAGGACTGGGCTTCTTTCTTGCCTCTGGCGGAGTTTGCTCTAAATAATAGGCGGAGCGAGTCCACCGGTAAGTCCCCGTTTTTTGGGGCATATGTGTTGTGAATGGGCTTGAGATGAGTTCTGAGCAGAGGCTCCCTCTGGTGGTTACAAGCGGTACTGGTCTGTTCAGTGAAGATTGTGAGGACTGGGAATCAGGTGTTACTGACTGGTCTTATATAAGGGAGTCACCTTCCCATCAGGGTTGCCGGTGATCAATTGTTCTGGTCTGAATCCTTGATTCCAGTTTCCCTTGTAGCCTGCTGTGTCGTGTCTGCATCTCCTTCTAGCAGATAAGACATTTTCTTCTTTTTGTTTCTGTGCTTGATTTTTGCATTTTGTCCTGCACTTCTGTGGGGGCCTTCTGGGTCCCCTCAGGGGGCTTTTGCCCTCTCAGTTTAGTTCAGCCACTGATGTTTGTATTTTGCTTTTTCCAGTTTTTTCAGTGGCTGCTGTTTTGATTTTGTTACACCAGAGAGCAAATTTAGGTGGTAGAGGTCGTGTGATCTCAGGTGTTTTTGAAATTAGTAGAGTTGGTGCTTTCAGGGTTTTTTTTGGGATTGCAGTAAGTACCCTTCCTATCCTTTTCTATTTAGTTAGTTTGGGCCCCAACGTTTGCTCATACTATTTTCTGTCTGTGTCAGTATTTCGTCTTGTCTAACCGCCATTACATGTTTGGGGCTTGCTATTATCTTTGGGGTTCTGCTCCGGGGCAGATAGCTTTCCTATTTCTATCTTTAGGTGTAGTTAGTTTCTCAGGCTGTGACGAGGCGTCTAGGACCAACGTAGGAACGCTCCACGGCTGCCTCTAGTTGTGGTGGTTAGTCAGGGTACTGCAATCTCATAGATTCCAACTGCTCTGGTGTATTGCCTTTTTGCCTGCACTCCTCAGCTACCGAATCATAACAGTATCACCGGCCAAAAAATTGAAAATTGTATGGTACTCACAGAAGGGAAAAAATATTGTGAAAGAAAAAAAAAAAAAGGTTGTCAGAGTTGTCAGAGATATTTTTCTGTTTGTTGCATTTTTTTTTTCCCCTCTGTATCTCTGGGTGCTGGGGAGGATTTTTTTTTTCTCTCAATGGAGTTTGCACAGTTGTCTGGCCGTGTGGATCAGCTTGCCACTGAGGTTCGGAGTATTGCTACCTATCTTGCTAGGTTGCCTGTTGCGGAACCTAGGATTCCCATGCCAGATTTGTTTTTAGGGGATCGAGCTAAGTTTCAGAATTTCAAAAATAATTGTAAATTGTTTTTTGCCTTAAAATCTAAGTCCTCAGGAAACGCAGCGCAGCAGGTTCAAATTGTCATCTCTCTCCTGCGCCGCGTTCCTCAGGATTGGGCTTTTTCCCTGACACCTGGGATCCTGTTTTGAGTGATGTTGATGCATTTTTTCAGGCTTTGGGGTTATTGTACGATGAGCCTAATGTCACTGATCAAGCTGAAAAAGCCTTGTTGGCATTAAATCAGGGGCTTGATGACGCTGAGTTATACTGTCAGAGATTCCGTAGGTGGGCAGTCCTGACCAAGTGGAATGACGACGCTTTGGCGGCCCTTTTTCGGAAGGGGCTGTCAGATAATGTAAAGGATGTTATGGTGGGATTCCCTGACCCCTCTGGTCTCAGTGATTCTATGTCATTAGCGATTCAAATTGACAGACGTTTGCGTGAGCGGAGAAGTATGCGTGGAATAGTGTTGCCTTGTGAACCTGCTTCTGAATCCATGCAGTGTGATAGAGTGGTGTCTGGGGCACAGCGTCATGAGTTTCGAAAGCGCAGTGGGTTATGTTTCTACTGTGGTGATGCCTCTCATGCTATTTCAGTCTGCCCTAAGCGGGGAGGACGTTTTGCACGCTCAGTTGTCTTGGGTAGTGTTCAGACTAAGTTTTTATTAACTGTCACTCTGATATGCTCTCTGTCCTCATTTTCTGCTCAGGCTTTCGTTGATTCTGGAGCAGCTATTAACCTGATGGATTATGATTTTGCTAAATGTTGTGGGTTTCCCTTGATACCCCTACAGAAGTCTATTCCCCTTCTGGGGATCGATTCTACCCCTTTGGCTGAGAATAAACCTCAGTTCTCTACTCAGGTTATAATGAGGGTTGAACCTGATCATCAAGAGTGCTGCAAATTTTTGGTTCTGTATAATCTGCATGATATTATCGTACTGGGTTTCCCTTGGTTACAGTCTAATAATCCTGTTTTGGATTGGAAATCTGTGTCTGTAACCAGTTGGGGCTTCCAATGTGTTAATACCAACACTCCTGTTTTTTCTGCCTCCCCCCAGGCTCAGGATGTTCCTGACTTTTTGATTGATTTTTCTGATGTGTTTAGCGAAAGTAAATCTGCATCCTTACCTCCCCATAGGAGCTATGATTGCGCTATTGAATTAGTGCCTGGTAGTAAATTCCCTAAAGGTCGCCTTTTTAACTTGTCTGTACCTGAACATGACGCTATGCAGTCTTATATCAAGGAGTCATTGGAGAAAGGTCATATCAGACCATCCTCTTCACCCTTAGGTGCCAGTTTTTTCTTTGTGGCCAAAAAGGATGGTTCATTAAGGCCGTGTATTGATTATCGTCTTTTGAACAATATTACTGTGAAATATCAATACCCGTTACCCTTGATTTCTGACCTGTTTTCCAGGGTGAAAAACGCTACTTGGTTTACCAAGCTTGACCTCAGGGGGGCATATAACCTTATTCGCATTAAGCACGGGGATGAATGGAAGACGGCATTCAATACCCCGGAGGGGCATTTTGAGTACCTTGTGATGCCCTTTGGGCTCACTAATGCTCCTTCTGTCTTCCAGTCCTTCATGAATGACATTTTCAGGGATTTTGTGGATAAATTTCTGATTGTTTATTTGGATGATATCTTGATTTTTTCCAATGACTGGGACTCTCATGTGAAACATGTTTGAACTGTATTCCAGATTTTGAGAGAGAATGCTCTGTATGTGAAGGGATCAAAGTGTCTTTTTGGCGTACAGAGGATCTCATTTCTGGGATTCATTTTGTCCCCATCTGTTATTGAAATGGACCCGGTCAAGGTTCAGGCCATCTGTGATTGGGTCCAACCTACTTCATTAAAGGCTCTTCAAAGATTTTGGGTTTTGCCAATTTTTATCGTAAATTTATTGGTAATTTCTCGGTTATTGTTAAACCATTAACTGATTTGACCAAAAAGGGTTCTGATGTGGTGAATTGGCCTCCTGAGGCAGTCTCTGCATTTCAGGAACTTAAGCAGAGATTCACTTCTGCTCCTGTTCTACGGCAGCCTAATGTTTGTCTGCCATTTCAGGTGGAGGTTGATGCCTCTGAAATTGGGGCAGGTGCCGTTTTGTCCCAAAAAGATCCAGAGACCTCTAAAAGTAACCCTTGTGCCTTTTTCTCTCGAAAATTTTCTCCTACTGAACGTAATTATGACGTGGGTAATCGGGAGTTATTGGCCATGAAGTGGGCTTTTGAAGAGTGGAGACATTGGCTGGAGGGAGCCAAACATCGGGTGGTGGTCCTTACGGACCATAAGAATCTGGTTTATCTGGAATCTGCCAAGCGACTCAATCCTAGACAGGCCAGGTGGGCCTTGTTTTTCACACGTTTTAATTTTGTGGTTTCCTTTCTTCCTGGCACTAAGAATGTTAAGGCGGATGCTCTCTCGAGGAGTTTCCTTGCGGACTCTCCTGAGTTATCTGATCCTTCTGTTATTTTGAAAGAGGGTGTAGTTCTTTCCGCCATCTCACCCAATTTGAGACTTGCTCTGGAGGGGTGTCAGGATAGGCCCGAGCGCTGCCCTGTTGGAAAATTGTTTGTCCCGGACCAGTGGAAAAAGAGTGTGATGTCTGAGATTCATTGTTCCGCGTTGGCTGGGCATCCCGGAATTTTTGGTACCAGAGACTTGGTTAGTCGGTCCTTTTGGTGGCCTACCTTGTCTCGTGATGTCAGGGAATTTGTGCAGTCCTGCGGGACTTGCTCTCGCTCCAAGCCTTGCTCTCGCTCTGGTGGTTTGTTGATGCCATTGCCTGTGCCCAAGAGACCATGGACCCATATCTCTATGGATTTCATTTCCGACCTTCCTGTTTCTCAGAGAATGACCGCCATCTGGGTGATTTGTGATAGGTTTTCCAAGATGATACATCTTGTGCCATTGCCTAAGTTGCCTTCCTCCTCTGAATTGGTGCCTTTGTTCCTTCAGCACGTGGTTCGTTTACACGGCATTCCTGAGAACATTGTGTCTGACAGAGGAGTCCAGTTTGTTTCCAGATTTTGGAGGACCTTTTGTTCTAAACTTGGTGTTCAATTGTCTTTCTCCTCGGCGTTTCATCCTCAGACCAATGGTTAAACTGAGAGAACAAACCAGACATTGGAGACTTATCTAAGATGCTTTGTGTCTGCTGATCAGGATGACTGGGTTTCTTTTTTGCCTTTGGCTGAGTTTGCTGTTAATAATAGGGCTAGCTCTGCCACTTTGATGTCTCCATCTTTCTGTAATTCTGGGTTTCACCCTCGATTTTCTTCAGGACAGACGGAGGCTTCTGTCTGTCCGGGTGTTGACTCTGTTGTGGAGCGTATGCAACAGATTTGGGACCAGGTAGTGGAGAGGTTGTCCCTCTCTCAAGAGAGGGCCCAGCGGTTTGCTAACCGGCATAGGACTGATGGTCCTCGGTTTAAAGTAGGGGACTTGGTCTGGTTGTCCTCAAAAAATATTCCTATGAGAGTGGCATCTCCTAAATTTAAGCCTAGGTTCATTGGACCTTATAAGATCATGGAGATTCTTAATCCTGTTTCTTTTCGTTTGCTTCTTCCAGGGACATTTAAGATCCATAACGTGTTCCACAAGTCCTTGTTGAAGAGGTTTGTTGAGCCAGTGGTTCCTGCTGCTGTGCCTCCTGACCCTGTTTTGGTTGAGGGCAATCTGGAGTATGTGGTTGAGAAAATATTAGATTCTCGTTTTTCTAGACGGAAACTCCAGTATTTGGTTAAGTGGAGAGGTTATGGTCAGGAAGACAATTCTTGGGTGTTTGCTTCGGACATCCATGCTAGGAGACTCATCCGTGCGTATCATAGAACTCATCCTGACCGACCTGGTTGCTCAAATGAGGGTTCAGTGACCCCTCCTCAAGGGGGGGGTACTGTTGTGAATGGGCTTGAGATGAGTTCTGAGCAGAGGCTCCCTCTGGTGGTTACAAGTGGTACTGGTCTGTTCAGTGAAGATTGTGAGGACTGGGAATCAGGTGTTACTGACTGGTCTTATATAAGGGAGTCACCTTCCCATCAGGGTTGCCGGTGATCAATTGTTCTGGTCTGAATCCTTGATTCCAGTTTCCCTTGTAGCCTGCTGTGTCGTGTCTGCATCTCCTTCTAGCAGATAAGACATTTTCTTCTTTTTGTTTCTGTGCTTGATTTTTGCAATTTGTCCTGCACTTCTGTGGGGGCCTTCTGGGTCCCCTCAGGGGGCTTTTGCCCTCTCAGTTTAGTTCAGCCACTGATGTTTGTACTTTTGCTTTTTCCAGTTTTTTCAGTGGCTGCTGTTTTGATTTTGTTACACCAGAGAGCTAATTTAGGTGGTAGAGGTCGTGTGATCTCAGGTGTTTTTGAAATTAGTAGAGTTGGTGCTTTCAGGGTTTTTTTTGGGATTGCAGTAAGTACCCTTCCTATCCTTTTCTATTTAGTTAGTTTGGGCCCCAACGTTTGCTCATACTATTTTCTGTCTGTGTCAGTATTTCGTCTTGTCTAACCGCCATTACATGTTTGGGGGCTTTCTATTATCTTTGGGGTTCTGCTCCGGGGCAGATAGCTTTCCTATTTCTATCTTTAGGTGTAGTTAGTTTCTCAGGCTGTGACGAGGCGTCTAGGACCAACGTAGGAACGCTCCACGGCTGCCTCTAGTTGTGGTGGTTAGTCAGGGTACTGCAATCTCATAGATTCCAACTGCTCTGGTGTATTGCCTTTTTGCCTGCACTCCTCAGCTACCGAATCATAACACATATGGTTTTCACCCCCAGTTTTGTACCTTCAATAGGGGGGGCTCTTCTGGGGTTCCTGAGGAGGAACGATTTTCGTCGTCACTTGCTTCAGTGTGGAGAGGAGTGCTGAATAATCTGAGTACTATGGGGAACCGATACAAACGTATGGCTGATAGGAGGAGAGTGTCTGGTCCGGACCTAAGTGTGAACGATCTGGTATGGTTGTCTACCAAGAATATAAAACTTAAGGTTCCCTCCTGGAAACTGGGTCCCAGGTTCATCGGGCCATACAAGATCAGTTCTATAATTAATCCGGTTGCATTCCGTCTTGACCTCCCTCCCACATTTAAAATTCATAATGTGTTCCACAGATCTTTGCTTAAGAGGTATGTGGCGCCGGTGATACCTTCACCTTTACCTCCTCCTCCTGTGGTGGTCAATGGTAACTTGGAGTTCCAGGTGTCGAGAGTCATCGATTCACGTCTGAATCGCCGGTCCCTTCAGTACCTTGTTCATTGGAGGGGGTATGGTCCTGAGGAGAGGACGTGGGTTCCTGCGTCGGATATTAACGCAGACCGATTGGTTCGGGCCTTCCACACTACTCACCCAGATAAACCCAGCCCTGAGGGTCCGGAGGCCCCTCGTAGAAGGGGGGGTACTGTCACGGGTGTGTCGCTGCGAAGATCGTCGCGATTGCACACCCTGACTTCTCACAGCTGAGTTTCTGCTGCTGGGTGTTTTTCGGCAGTGAGAGAGTTAATTCTCCCTCTCTCTGTGCTGGACAAGACCAGCCTCGCTCAGCTGCAATTAATGTTGTGATAATTGGTTTCCTTCTAATACCTGCCTGTCTGCTAGGGAAGTGTCGGTGAAAGCT
Organism: Oophaga sylvatica; assembly: GCA_033576555.1. Lineage (NCBI taxonomy): Eukaryota > Metazoa > Chordata > Amphibia > Anura > Dendrobatidae > Oophaga > Oophaga sylvatica. The sequence goes on from JARQOD010000001.1 coordinate 87,694,923, forward strand.
TTCATGCAGACCAGCAGAGCGGATCATATTGAGAAGTCTAAAGCTAAGAGTACCTGTTGTGGTTTTCTCCTCTCCTCGCTTTATTATTTATCTCCTTACCATTTGGTGTTCCCTCTGTAGTTGTTGTTTTGTATGCAAGGTGTCTTTTATTTTACCCCTTGTACTGTCTCGTTCGTCTTATACTGTGTGTAGGCAGTTACCTTCCCGTTTCCCTGTGGTGGTAATCAGGGTCCTTCTCAGGACTAGATTACAGTGGTCAGGGATTCACAGGAGATAGGGTTACGCTGGCGGCCTGGACCTCTGTACCATCAACAGTACCTCCAGGTAGAGGGATTAGTCAGGACCCCAGCTTAGGGTCAGCATAGACCCCGGTCCTCCTGTATGCAGAGACAGCGTGACACTATGCGACTACTTTGTTTAAAACTTTATTGCCTGATGCCTCATCTCGTGATCTCACCCTGGACAGAATTCATCGCCTGCCAAAAGCGAAATTCCTCGCTGAGAACATTCCCCGTGATGTGATTCTCAGGGTTCATTACTTCCATATCAAGGAGGAACTACTGCTCTCCGTGCGCAAGAACTCTCCCTTGCCTGGTCCTCATTCTGACATCCAGATCTACATGGATCAATCGCGAGCCACCCTACAAGCACGTCGCAATTTAATGCCTATCACCACTGCTCTGCGTGCCTCAGATGTGCAATATAGATGGGGATTCCCCACGAAAATCATCTTTCGTTATCGCAATGAGACTCATGTAGTTTCAGCTTTGAAGTCTGGCTGTGTCTTGCTGAATTCCTTGGGCATCAGTGTAGATCATCCCGAGCATTCATCTCCTGATGCGAGGCCCGCAAAAGCGATCGCCGACTGGTTCCATTAATCCACACAACGTTGAATGTTGTTAACCGGATCTTCTTCTGCACACTTTCTTTGTTTTCCTTTGTTGTCCTCCTCGGGTTGGAACATCTCTGTGCCCAGGGTTGACCAGATACTTTCCTACATGTAGGGGGTGTTCAGGCTGGTTGGTTTGAACTTTGCCCTTAATTGAAATTCTGAGTGATTGTTCGAGGAGCACACATATGCCTAGTGCTCTCTTGCTTCACTGTTTAATACTTGTTTTTGTTGTCTTCCCTTATCCTTTTGTGTCTTCCTTCTCTCCCTTCCACAGAGTCCGGACCTTATACGCTCATGTTGCTCTACTGACTCCTTGGCAAACTTATAAGAAGATTCCTCACCTGTTGTTTGGCCCTCTACTGTATCCTAGAAATGGTAACACATTTTCTGATTTTCTTCTCCATGGCAGTTTCGATTTGGTCTATTAATGCGAAAGGTCTCAATTCTCCCTATAAACGATCTCAGCTCTGGCGGGATGCAATATCTTCTAGAGCTGACGTGATCTTTGTACAGGAAACCCATTTCCGCATCTCAAACTCTCCAGGGTTGAGCAATACCAGGTTTCCACAGACATTTTTTTCATCATTTACTAAAAAAAAGGCTGGTGTTGCGGTCTTGTTCCGGGAGGGCACAGATTTCAGTTGCGATAATTCCTACTGTGATCCAGGGGGTCGATATATCATCCTGGTGGGCAATATTCAATCGACACCAGTTACTCTCATAAACGTATACGCTCCAAATTCCCGGCAAATTCGCTTCCTTAATAAGGTCATGCGCAAAGTTCGTCGAATGGCGGTGGGTAGCATCATCATGGGAGGGGACTTCAACCTAGTCCCGGACCGCTCGGCGGACTCTACTGGTCCACGGAGGACTCGGCAACTTGCCTCCAACACTGGCTGCATTCACAGGAACTTTTCGACACCTTTCGATGTCTTAATGCTAGTTCCAGGGAATACTCCTTCTACTCATCACGGCATAGATCTTTCTCTAGAATAGATCTCCTAGTGGTTGATAGATGGACTCTTCCATCTATTGCTGAGGCGAGTGTTGGAGTCTCTACGTGGTCCGACCACGCTCCTATTCGTTTGCGCTGGTCGTTGAGGCCTCCCCCAACCATTAATAGAACTTGGCGAAACAACACCTCCCTTTACTCGGACCCTGATTCGATATCACTTATCACGAAACATATCACGGAATACTTTGCCCTTAACTCCAATGCCGACATTGGTCCCACCACGCTTTGGCTCGCCCATAAATCGGTCATTCGGGTATATTAATCCAGCTGGGTGCTCGCCGCAAAAAGCTACTAACGCATAACATGGATAAACTACTAGCAGACGTCAAACATGCTGAACAACAGCTGCAATCACAACCCTCCATTGCCAACCATAGAGCTTTGATGGAGTGCCGACACAATCTTCAACTACTTCTACTTTCATTACATGATAAATATATCACAACACTGAAAGCCACACATTACTCCTCAGTGAACAAAACTTCACGGTACATGGCAAATAAACTGAAACAAAAGCGTATTAAATCATCCATACCATACTTAATAGATGACCGAAACCTCTCACAGAAAATTTCCCACCCTAACGAAACTGCACAAAAATTCTGTCAATTTTACGAAACTCTATATAACTTAAAAGACGACTCTACCACTGCTCAACCAACCTCACAAGCCATAGATTCCTTTTTGGATTCTGTGAATCTTCCACAAGTCCCCTCAGACAAAATAGATTTGCTTAATGCTCCTTTTTCCACCGACGAAGTCCTTCACGCTATTCAACACGCTACCCGGGGGAAAGCCCCAGGGCCTGATGGCTTCTCAGTGGAATACTTTCAAACATTTTCTACCAACCTACTAGAACCCATGACCGCTATGTTTAACTCCATACGACTATCCTCCGCCCCGCCTAACGAATTTCTGTCGGCCACCATAATCACAATACCAAAACCTGGTAAACCACCTAATTCACCGGGCAACTTTAGACCCATCTCTCTATTGAATATTGACACGAAGCTATATGCCAAAATTCTTGCTAGTAGACTGATGACGGTTCTGTCGTTGCTCATCCATAATGATCAAACTGGCTTTATTACGGGTAGACAGACATCTGATGCCTCACGCAGGATACTAAACCTACTGCAGCACATGGGGCGAGAGCGGGCGCCCCTCTTGCTGCTATCTCTAGACGCGGAGAAGGCGTTCGACCGCATTCACTGGGGCTATGCCTTCAGAGTTCTAGAAAAATTTGGCTTCGGCGAACCATTCATTCGTTCAGTCAAATCCCTGTATTCGTTTCCTTCCGCTAGGGTTCTTGCCGGTGGCGCCCTATCTCCCCCCTTCGTAATAACGAACGGTACTCGGCAGGGTTGTCCCCTGTCCCCTCTTTTATTCGACTTGATAATGGAACCCTTGGCCGAAAAAATCCGTACTGAGCTGAAAGTCAGAGGGGTAGCAGTGGGGAGTCGACAGCATAAAATTAGTCTATATGCGGACGACATCATATTGATGCTAAACGATCCGTTACCCTCATTAAGGGCAGCCTGTGCAATTTTGAATGAATTCAGTTCCATCTCCTTCTACAAGATTAATTACTCCAAGTCCAATATACTGGGGATTCATATTCCATGGAATCTCAAACAGGCCATTACCACTGAATTTAACTTTCAATGGGCTGATTCGCAGATCCGTTATCTCGGCGTAGACTTACCAGCTAATTTTAAAAACCTATTACCCATCAATATTTCTTCCCTGTTAAAATCTATCCAGAATGATGTAGACTCATTACATAAAGTTGAGCTTTCTTGGATGGGCCGTATTATGGCATATAAAATGCTTTCCCTCCCTAAAGTGATATATTTTTTTAGGGCCCTGAATGTTCCCATTGCAGCCAAGCATATACACACTCTACAGAGACAGCTGTCCGGCTTTGTTTGGGATAGGGGTAAACCACGCGTCTCAACAACAATCCTACAGAAAGCTAGAGAGCATGGAGGAGCCGGAGTCCCGAACCTCCTGGCGTATTATCATGCCACTCTAATACATCAATCACGGCACTGGTGGACTAATTCCACGCATTCATCTTGGCCGCTGATTGAGAAATCGTTATACGGAAAAGAAGATCTGGGTAACCAACTTTTGGCTTATCTCATAACTAAGGTTAAATCTTCACTGCCCCTTTCTACTGTAAAAGCGACGTTTCAAAGCTGGGAGGTGCTGAGCACTAAGCTTCGAGATGACCTTGCAGTCAATGCGGCTAACTTGCCGGTTAAAGTCCTTCAGTCCTGCATTCAAGGCCTGGACTGTCGTAATTGGGACAAAGTGGGAATTAAGACATGGGGCGACGTGTTGAACTTTCCTATGATGGGGGAAATTCCTCCCTTAACCACATTCCATCTTACTAAAGCCCTCTCGTTCCTTTCGTCAGACATATTGAAACGTACTCTACCCCTTGATATCTTGGAATACGTCTCTAATACCTGGGTCTCCGCTCGCCTCATATCCACTCGGAACCTCTACAACTTGTTTAATGATGACACGATCCTTATCAAGTCACGACATATGGATAATTGGGAACCGGACTTTGGCAAACAATTTTCAGTTACTCAGTGGTCATTAGCTATAAAATGGGTCAAACAATCATCTCACTCCGCCACTTTGGGAGAATCGCACCTGAAATGTATTACTAGGTGGTACTTCACCCCCTCCAAATTGGCCACATTCTTCCCAGACTCTTCAGATAGGTGCTGGAGACTCTGTGGGGGAAAAGGTACTATCTTACACATATTCTGGTCATGCCCTGTGATTAGAACATTTTGGAGGGAAGTGATTCACCTTATTGATAGGGTCTTTGGGTATCATGTATCCGATGACCCTTCGCTGATACTGTGCCTGCTTGGAATAGACGGTATACCTTTAAAAATGCGTAGACTTATTGGTCATATGCTTCTCTCAGCCAAAACCCTGGTTGCTCGACACTGGAAGACGCCTCTATGTCCGTCAGTGTCTCAGTTGTCACAGACACTCCAAGATCACTACGTATTAGAGACCTTATTTGCCAAACGTTCTAATACACTGGCCAGATGTGAACGTATTTGGGCCCCTTGGAAGGCCTATTATCAATCGATACAGAATGATTAGAGCCTTTTTGTTTGGACTCATACTCTTCTTGGTCCTCCCCGTACCCCCTTCCCCACCTATTGTAATCTGTTTGTCTTGTTTGTCTTTGTCTTTATTTCTGTTTGGTGTATCGGTTTTGGTTATTGTGTTTGTTAAATTTAAGCTTCTCTCAAACCCCCTGGCTATGTAGCACAGCAAAACACCATGTAGCTCTGAAGGAGTTCCAGTTTTGCTTGACTAGTATTATTTGACACTACAAGATGGGTTGCTTAATTGTTTTATTTCGTGTTTGTTCAGAGTAAACATGAGTTGTCTTAACGTTCCTAAAGACCCACGAATCATATTACATATACAATGTACAGATCGGATCTATTATCCACTTGTAGACTGTTGTATTTTCGATTTTCTTGTTATAAACTCAATAAAAACTATTGAACAAAAAATACCTATAGATCTAATATTTCAATGGCCCTCCATGAATGCCACTTCAAAGTGATGTCTAGATGGTATTATACCCCAATTAGGTTGTCGCACATTAATTCGGAACATTCCCCTTTGTGTTGGAGAGACTGCGGCCAACAGGGAAACCTTTATCATATTTTTTGGGGCTGTCCAAAAATTAAAGACCTTTGGTTTCATGTCTCCCAGCACATTGACCTCCTCACCAAAAATGTTCAAATTACTCCTGGGAGAGTGCTTCTGTCATTAGACATGGATTTGACCCCTCAATTAGATATGTTATTATACATATTTTCTTGGTGGTCAAGATTACCTTGGCGCAATGGTGGAAAAAAACGGAGGTACCTAAATTTGCAGATATGTTAGATAGGATTTGTCTACACAGTGATCTGGAATGGAGATTTGCGGTTGTTAATAATAGTATTCATAAGTACTCAAAAAAATGGGAGATCTGGAACAGCAAGTTTTACGCTAAACAAACATGTTGAAACTTGTCCCTATGCTAATTGCTGTTTTAATTGATGCGTATTTAAAAGATGTATCTCTTTCTGAGGAGTTCCTCATAAGATGGTCTGACGAATGCTATTGTATTGTTTTGTTATTTTATTTTTTTTAGATCCTCTTCAAACAATGTTTAGTAATGTTTGAGGGTTCTCTAATTTTATTGTTCCCTTTACCTATGTAAGTTATACCCTACTTACCCCTTTTCCATTCTGTTACCCTTCCCGGTCTTAATACTAAATTAATAAAAATATTTAAAAGAAATATTAAAAATTAATTAAAATATCAAAAAAAAAAAAAAAAAAAATCAAGAAAGAAGCAAAAGGAAATGGCGGAGAAACTAACCAGCAGGATGAGTGTAAATAAATAAAATGAGATAAAAAACTAAAATGATAAGCTCAACACAATAAAATAAAAATAGCCTTTATTAATTATTGGCACAACAAAAAACAAACAATTAATATGTGTGCAAAATGTAATAGTAAAAAAGAAAGCACAAGATCCACAGTTAATTAAAAGCGGGGACTTATTAGTCCATATAAAGAATCAGTTTATTATGAAGTTATTAAAACAAAAGAAACCCGCAAATTACAATAAGGGCTCATAAATAGCCAAAAGTGAAAGGCTCAGTTAACGAGACCAGGTAAATGGCCACCACAAAATTAAGATAAATGAACACCACAAAAAGAAGGACAAGATAGATAGAATAATGTCTATTTAAAGTGCATAGGTGCTAAATGGTGTATGGCCAAAATACAAAAGAACAAAGTGCAAAATAGCATAGTGCAAAATGACAAGCGGTGCAGCAATATGGGCAAAGTACCTGAGAGCCTAGAAATAACTGTGGTGTGCCACAAAGATGACGCGTGTTTCGGAATGATTTTCCTTCGTCAGGTGGATTTTCTTGACGAAGGAAAATCATTCCGAAACGTGTGTCTAGGCGCTTCTTTGTGGCACACCACAGTTATTTTCAGGCTCCCAGGTACTTTGCCCATATTGCTGCACCGCTTGTTATTTTGCACTATGCTATTTTGCACTTTGTTCTTTTGTATTTTGGCCATACACCATTTAGCACCTATGCACTTTAATTAGACATTGTTCTAACTATCTTGTCCTCCTTTTTGTGGTGTTCATTTATCTTAATTTTGTGGTGGCCATTTACCTGGTCTCATTAACTGAGCCTTTCACTTTTGGCTATTTATGAGCCCTTATTGCAATTTGCGGGTTTCTTTTGTTTTAATAAGGCTACTTTCACACATCAGTTTTTTTGAATCAGGCATAATCCGTCCTATGCCTGATAGGACGGATCCGGCGCTGATTTTAAAAAACTGATGCAACTGATCAGGTTTTTTGCCTGATCCGTCCTGCCATTTTCAACCCGGAAATATAAAATTTCCATGTTGAAAATGCAGTTATCAATGCCCGGACCGAGGAGAGAGAGAGAGAGAGAGAGAGACCTTGGATTCCGGATCAGTTTTCTGACGGATTTGTCAAAAGACTGGTCCGGAGCCATAGGTTTGCATTGTTTCCGGCCGCCTGAAGTGCTGATTCAGGCACTATCAGGCGGCTCCGGAAAAAAAAAAACGTTGCAGCAAGCGTCTTGTCCGGCCGCCGGAATGTACAATTCCGACGGATCCGGCCAAAAATAGATGCAACGCAGTGACATCAGGCGCGATCCGGCGCTAATGTAAGTCAATGCTAAAAAAACGGATCCGGTACCGGATCCGTTTTTTTAAAAACACGCCGGATCGTGCCTGATTCAAAAAGCCTGAAGTATGAAAGTAGCCTAACTTCATAATAAACTGATTCTTTATATGGACTAATAACTCCCTGCTTTTAATTAACTGTGGATCTTGTGCTTTCTTTTTTACTATTACATTTTGCACACATATTAATTGCTTTTTTTTTGTTGTGCCAATTTAATAAAGGCTATTTTTATTTTATTGTGTTGATCTTATCATTTTACTTTTTATCTCATTTTATTTATTTACACCCATCCTGCTGGTTAGTTTCTCCACCATTTCCTTTTTTTTCCTTTGTTTTCTTGCTTTAATCAGACGATCGATAAGAACCGAGAAAGCTTTGACCCGCAGGCTCCAATGCCCCTCCTCTTGACTGCTCAGCCCTGTTCTTCCAAAACCAGCTTCTCCACCCTTCTGTCAAGATCACATCTCACCACTTGCACGCTTGACCCGCTCCCGTCCCACCTCATCCCTAACCTCACCAGTCATCATCCCAGCATTGACACACCTCTTCAAACTCTCACTTACAAATGGTGTCTTCCCCTCAACCTTCAAACATGCCTCAATCCTCAAAAAACCCTCCCTCGACCCATCCTCTTTGTCTAGCTATCGCCCAATATCACTTCTCCCTTATGCCTCAAAACTACTGGAACAGCATGTCTATCTTGAACTGTCCTCCCACCTCTCTTCCTACTCCCTCTTTGACCGGTTACAACCTGGCTTCCTACCGCAACACTCAACTGAAACTGCCCTAACTAAAGTCACCAACGACCTACTAACCGCCAAGAGCAAGCGTCACTACTCTGTCCTCCTTCTCCTGGACCTGTCTTCTGCCTTCAACACTGTGGACCATTCCCTCCTGTTACAGATTCTCTCATCTCTTGGCATCACAGGCTTGGCCCTATCCTGGATCTCGTCATATCTAACAGACCGGACATTCAGTGTCTCCCTCTCCCACACCACCTCCTCACCTCACCCCCTGTCTGTCGGTGTTCCCCAAGGCTCAGTTATACGACCACTACTCTTCTCCATCTACACCTTCGGCCTGGGACAGCTCATAGAATCCCACGGTTTGCAGTATCATCTCTACACCGATGACACGCAGATCTACCTTTCTGGACCTGACATCACCTCCCTACTGACCAAAATCCCACAATGTCTGTCTGCTATTTCATCCTTCTTTTCTGTTCGCTTTCTAAAACTGAACATGGACAAAACAGAATTCATCATCTTTCCCCATCTCACTCTACCCCTCCACCAGACCCAACCATCATTGTCAATGGCTGCTCACTTTCCCCAGTCCCGCATGCTCAGTGCCTCGGGGTGATCCTTGACTCTGCCCTCTCTTTAATGCCACATATCCAAGCCCTTGCCTCATCCTGCTGACTGCAACTCAAAAATATTTCCCGGATCCGTGCGTTCCTTGACCAAGAAACCGCAAAAACGCTAGTGCACGCCCTCATCATCTCCGGCCTCGGCTATTGCAACCTCCTACTCTCTGACCTTCCCTCTAGCACTCTGGCACCACTCCAATCCATCCTACACTCTGCTGCCCGACTAATCCACCTGTCTTCCCGTTATTCCCCAGCCTCTCCTCTATGACAAGCCCTTCACTTGCTTTCTGTCGTCCAGAGGCTCCAGTTTAAAACCCTAACTATGACATACAAAGCCATCCACGACCTGTATCCTCCATACATCTGTGACATAGTCTCCCAGTACTTACCTACACGCGACTTTCGATCCTCTAAGGATCTCCTTGTGATAAGCCTGGACGACCCCTTTAAAAGGAAATTATTACTTTTTAAGTGGACACTCTGGAGACATTACCACTTTTTACGATGGCACTTGGGCAGTATTACTTCATAAGGGGAATTATAAGTTTCAATGGGGCACACAGAGGACGGTGTCACTTGTGTGTATTTTCTGGGGCACACAACACAGCATTATTTTTGCTCTATGGGAGTGTTATTGCAGTCTAGATTATATATAAGGGCCAATTTTTAATCGGACATTGCATTTGTCTGATTTAATCACAAGTGGGAGCGAGCCCTTACTCTCTGGGACACAAAACATATCAGTTTTACTGTGTTGTGCACTATTACTGTGTGGGGTACAATATGGGGCGCCGTTTTTTAGAGAAATAAAAACGTGTCACTAATGTTTTCTGCGTTATTTGTTTGGCACTATATTTTATGGGTAATTAATGTAACAACAGTATTTCTAATGGTTTGTGATCTTATTTTTTTTTATTCTGTGGCCAATGATCTTGTACATGTCAAATCCTCAACGTTGTATTGCTTGTACCCAATGTAGGTCCTCTTCTAAACAAGATGCATTGAGCTGGCACGACGGCACAGAGTCCTTATGGTCCAACACTACGGTGCCCTAGGTGCTCAATGAGCCACATACTGTACCCTGAAATAATAGCTCAGTAATGTGTTATTAGGTGAAATATTGCTCTTTGAATCTGTGAGAAAAAAC
>JARQOD010000001.1:87705226-87751647 GCA_033576555.1 Oophaga sylvatica
ATATATTTAAAGAATTGGAGGCATACATAAGTACAGCTGGGGCCCACAGATATGGGCATACATAGGTACAGCTGAGGCCCACAGATATGGGCATACAAAGGTACATCTGGGGCCCACAGATATGGGCATACAAAGGTACATCTGGGGCCCACAGATATGGGCATACATAGGTACAGCTGGGGTCCACAGATATGGGCATACATAGGTGCAGCTGGGGCCCACAGATATGGGCATACATAGGTGCAGCTGGGGCCCACCGATATGGGCATACATAGGTACAGCTGGGGTCCACAGATATGGGCATACATAGGTACAGCTGGGGTCCACAGATATGGGCATACATAAGTACAGCTGGGGTCCACAGATATGGGCATACATACAGTACAGACCAAAAGTTTGGACACACCTTCTCATTCAAAGATTCTTCTGTATTTTCATTACTATGAAAATTGTAGAATCACACTGAAGGCATCAAAACTATGAATTATCACATGTGGAATTATACATTACACTTTACAAAACAGTGTGAAACAACTGAAAATGTCTTTTATTCTAGGTTCTTCAAAGTAGCCACCTTTTGCTTTGATTACTGCTTTGCACACAGAAAAGGTGAATGGATGGACTCTACATGCCTGGTTCAAACCGTGAAGCATTGAGGAGGTGGTGTGATGGTGTGGGGGTGCTTTGCTGGTGACACTGTTGGGGATTTATTCAAAATTGAAGCGGTGAGCGGTCCAGCTCACCCCAAACCATCTCGATTGGGTTCAGGTATGGTGACTGTGGAGGCCAGGTCATCTGGTGTAGCACCCCAACACTCTCCTTCTTGGTCAAATAGCCCTTACACAGCCTGGAGGTGTGTTTGGGGTCATTGTCCTGTTGAAAAATAAATGATGGTCCAACTAAACGCAAACTGGATGGAATAGCATGCTGCTGCAAGATGCTGTGGTAGCCATGCTGGTTCACTATGCCTTCAATTTTGAATAAATCCCCAACAGTGTCACCAGCAAAGCACTCCCACACCATCACACCACCTCCTCCATGCTTCACGGTGGGAACCAGGCATGTAGAATCCATCCGTTCACCTTTTCTGCGTGCAAAGCAGTAATCAAAGCAAAAGGTGGCTACTTTGAAGAACCTAGAATATAAGACGTATTTTCAGCTGTTTCACACTTTTTTGTAAAGTATAATGTATAATTCCACATGTGTTACTTCATAGTTTTGATGCCTTCAGTGTGATTCTACAATTTTCATAGTCATGAAAATACAGAAAAATCATTGAATGAGAAGGTGTGTCCAAACTTTTGGTCTGTACTGTAGGTGCAGCTGGGGCCCACAGATATGGGCATACATAGGTACAGCTGGGGTCCACAGATATAGGCATACATAGGTACAGCTGGGGCCCACAGATATGGGCATACATAGGTACAGCTGGTGCCCACAGATATGGGCATACATAGGTACAGCTGGGGTCCACAGATATAGGCATACATAGGTACAGCTGGGGTCCACAGATATGGGCATACATAGGTACAGCTGGGGCCCACAGATATGGGCTTACATAGGTACAGCTGGGGCCCACAGATATGGGCGTACATAGGTACAGCTGGGGTCCACAGATATGGGCATACATAGGTACAGCTGGGGCCCACAGATATAGGCATACATAGGTACAGCTGGGGTCCACAGATATAGGCATACATAGGTACAGCTGGGGTCCACAGATATAGGCATACATAGGTACAGCTGGGGCCCACAGATATGGGCATACATAGGTACAGCTGGGGTCCACAGATATGGGCATACATAGGTACAGCTGGGGTCCACAGATATAGGCATACATAGGTACAGCTGGGGCCCACAGATATGGGCATACATAGGTACAGCTGGGGTCCACAGATATGGGCATACATAGGTACAGCTGGGGTCCACAGATATGGGCATACATAGGTACAGCTGGTGCACACAGATAAGGGCGTACATAGGTACAGCTGGGGCCCACAGATATGGGCGTACATAGGTACAGCTGGGGCCCACAGATTTGGGCATACATAGGTACAGCTGGGGCCCACAGATATGGGCATACATAGGTACAGCTGGGGCCCACAGATATGGGCATACATAGGTACAGCTGGGGTCCACAGATATAGGCATACATAGATACAGCTGGGGCCCACAGATATGGGCATACATAGGTACAGCTGGGGCCCACAGATATGGGCATACATAGGTACAGCTGGTGCACACAGATAAGGGTGTACATAGGTACAGCTGGGGTCCACAGATATGGGCGTACATAGGTACAGCTGGGGCCCACAGATATGGGCGTACATAGGTACAGCTGGTGCACACAGATAAGGGCGTACATAGGTACAGCTGGGGCCCACAGATATGGGCATACATAGGTACAGCTGGGGCCCACAGATATGGGCTGTAGCATCGGCGTCCCTGCCTTCTGCCAGGCAGGGACGCTGTTCCCCTGCGACAGCGTCCTCTGCCAGGCAGGGACATCGCCCCCCTTACCCGCGCTCAGCGTCCTTTTTCCGCCCTGCTGGGGCCACGCGCTCCTTCCCTGCTGCTGGACTTAGGGCGCGCGCCCGCGCCCTCCCCCGCTCTTAAAGGGGCCGCGCGCATCTTTCAAAAAGGTCCCCGGCCAATGCCGGAGGACTCCACCCTATATAAAGTACTTCCTCCTTAATGGACTTCCTGCCTGTCTAACCAGAGACTGCCCTGGTCACTTGCCGTGACTACCTGCCTGTCTACCCAGAGACTGCCCCGGTCACTTGCCGTGACTTCCTGCCTGTCTAACCAGAGACTGCCCTGGTCACTTGCCGTGACTACCTGCCTGTCTACCCAGAGACTGCCCCGGTCACTTGCCGTGACTACCCGCCTGTCTACCCAGAGACTGCCCCGGTCACTTGCCGTGACTACCCGCCTGTCTATCCAGAGACTGCCCCCGTCACTTGCAGTGACTTCCTATCCGTCTCCCCGGGCGCCACCCGCTCCTTTACAAGGAAAGCCTCCTTGTATAATAAAGCTCAGAGGTTCCGCCTCCCAGACCCGTTACAGTTTGCTCGGGCCATGGAACCCGGTGGCACCCAAACCCCTTCGCTCTCTGACCTGTGTCATGAACTGTCTCGTCAGAGGTCTCAACAGGAGTCCATCCTGGGTCACCTGCGGAATATTAATTCCCACCTGGACACTCTGACTACTTCACCAGCAACCACCGCGGGCGCCATGACTCGCAATCCGGCAGTTCCGCTGCTTACCAATTCCGTGGTTTCTGTTCCTGGACCTCGACTTTCAGCTCCTCCTCGGTTTGGAGGCGACCCTGCTCTGGCTCGGGGTTTCATTAACCAATGCACCCTGCATTTTGAACTCCTGGCACACCAGTTTAACTCCGACCGGGCCAAAATTGCTTTCATCATGTCCCATCTCACCGGAGAGGCCCTGGCCTGGCTAAATCCTCTTTGGAGAGAGAGGATCCTCTGGTGTCTGACCTGTCTGCTTTTCTCTCAGCCTTCCGGAAGGTATTCGATGAACCCGGACGGAAGACCTCCTCTGCATCATCTCTGCTGCGTCTCCGTCAGGGAAGTCTCACCGTGGGTCAATATGCCATACGGTTCCGTACCCTTGCCTCGGAGCTAGCTTGGGATAATGACGCTCTGATCTCTGTCTTCTGGGAGGGTCTGTCCGGCCGCATTAAAGATGAACTTGCTGGTTGGGACATTCCAACCTCTCTCGATGACCTAATAAATCTCGCCAATCGAATTGATCTGCGGTTCCAGGAGCGCGCTAAAGAGGCCACCCGTGAGAGAAGGTTTCCCCGTCTTGCCCCTTCTTTTCAGAGACCTGTAACTCCTTCAGTTTCTCCTCAGGTACACTCTTCTGAGCCTATGCAAGTCGACCAGACCAAGATGGTCAAAGCCCATCAGGACTCACGCCGTACCGAGAGGAGTTGCTTCTACTGTGGCAGTAAGGAGCACTGGATCCGTACCTGCCCAGAGAGGTCGGGAAACGCCTGTGTCTAGGTTCGCTCGGAGAGGTCCACCTAGACAAAAATAAATCCTCTTCATCTCTGCTGTTGTCAGTCTCAATTCTCCTCGGTGAGAACCGTTATTTCGAACTTGCCCAACTTGATTCTGGAGCAGCCGGGAATCTTGTTTCACAGGCTCTAGTAGAGAAATATCGCATTCCTACCAAACCTCTGGTTGAACCAGTATCTGTTGCTGCTGTGGATGGAGGTACTACCCTGCAGGTAGGAATGTTGCATTCTGTGAGCATCTCGTTTCATGTTCTGCCTGGACTCTCACATGCTTTCTTACTAGGTCTGCCTTGGCTCCAAAAGCATGCACCCGTGCTCGACTGGCAGACTGGAGAGATTCTTCGCTGGGGACAGGACTGTCATAAAACTTGCTTGGTTCCTGTTCATCCCGTCCGTCCTTCTCCTACACCAACTAATCTACCAGGGCTCCCGATTCCATATTGGTCTTTCGCTGATGTCTTTAATAAAAAGGAAGCAGAGACATTACCCCCGCACAGACCGTATGATTGCCCTATCGACCTGCAACCCGGTACTACGCCTCCCCGTGGGCGTATTTACCCATTGTCCGCTGCTGAGACCAGGTCGATGTCCGAATATATCGAGGAGAATTTGGCTAAGGGATTCATCCGGAAATCCACCTCCCCAGCGGGAGCAGGTTTCTTCTTCGTAAAAAAGAAAGACGGCTCTCTCCGTCCCTGTATTGACTACAGAGGCCTAAATTTGATCACGGTGAAGAATAAGTACCCTCTTCCGCTCATTCCAGAATTGTTTGATCGTCTGAGGTGGGGCTAGAATCTTCACCAAACTGGATCTCCGTGGGGCATATAACCTGGTCCGTATCCGTCGGGGAGATGAATGGAAGACGGCATTCAATACCCGGGACGGCCACTACGAGTATTTGGTTATGCCCTTTGGTCTCTGTAATGCTCCAGCAGTCTTTCAGGAGTTGGTCAATGACATCTTCCGGGACCTTCTCTACTCCTGCGTTGTGGTGTACCTAGACGACATCTTGGTCTTCTCTCCGGATCTCCAGTCTCACCGGAGGGATGTTCGTCAGGTTCTGCCTGTAACTCCTTCAGTTTCTCCTCAGGTACACTCTTCTGAGCCTATGCAAGTCGACCAGACCAAGATGGTCAAAGCCCGTCAGGACTCACGCCGTACCGAGAGGAGTTGCTTCTACTGTGGCAGTAAGGAGCACTGGATCCGTACCTGCCCAGAGAGGTCGGGAAACGCCTGTGTCTAGGTTCGCTCGGAGAGGTCCACCTAGACAAAAATAAATCCTCTTCATCTCTGCTGTTGTCAGTCTCAATTCTCCTCGGTGAGAACCGTTATTTCGAACTTGCCCAACTTGATTCTGGAGCAGCCGGGAATCTTGTTTCACAGGCTCTAGTAGAGAAATATCGCATTCCTACCAAACCTCTGGTTGAACCAGTATCTGTTGCTGCTGTGGATGGAGGTCTCCTGCCACGTCCCATCCAACTTATCACTGAAGCCATAACCCTGCAGGTAGGAATGTTGCATTCTGAGAGCATCTCATTTCATGTTCTGCCTGGACTCTCACATGCTTTCTTACTAGGTCTGCCTTGGCTCCAAAAACATGCACCCGTGCTCGACTGGCAGACTGGAGAGATTCTTCGCTGGGGACAGGACTGTCATAAAACTTGCTTGGTTCCTGTTCATCCCGTCCGTCCTTCTCCTACACCAACTAATCTACCAGGGCTCCCGATTCCATATTGGTCTTTCGCTGATGTCTTTAATAAAAAGGAAGCAGAGACATTACCCCCGCACAGACCGTATGATTGCCCTATCGACCTGCAACCCGGTACTACGCCTCCCCGTGGGCGTATTTACCCATTGTCCGCTGCTGAGACCAGGTCGATGTCCGAATATATCGAGGAGAATTTGGCTAAGGGATTCATCCGGAAATCCACCTCCCCAGCGGAGCAGGTTTCTTCTTCGTAAAAAAGAAAGACGGCTCTCTCCGTCCCTGTATTGACTACAGAGGCCTAAATTTGATCACGGTGAAGAATAAGTACCCTCTTCCGCTCATTCCAGAATTGTTTGATCGTCTGAGGGGGGCTAGAATCTTCACCAAACTGGATCTCCGTGGGGCATATAACCTGGTCCGTATCCGTCGGGGAGATGAATGGAAGACGGCATTCAATACCCGGGACGGCCACTACGAGTATTTGGTTATGCCCTTTGGTCTCTGTAATGCTCCAGCAGTCTTTCAGGAGTTGGTCAATGACATCTTCCGGGACCTTCTCTACTCCTGCGTTGTGGTGTACCTAGACGACATCTTGGTCTTCTCTCCGGATCTTCAGTCTCACCGGAGGGATGTTCGTCAGGTTCTGCTCAGGCTCAGGCAGAATCACCTCTTCACCAAATATGAGAAGTGCCTCTTTGAGCAGACCTCGCTTCCGTTTTTGGGCTACATCATTTCTCAGACAGGCCTACGAATGGATCCGGAGAAACTGTCTGCCATCGAGAAATGGCCCCGACCGGAGGGGAAGGCCATTCAGCGGTTCCTGGGATTCGCCAATTATTACCGACTCTTCATACCACACTTCTCTTCCCGGACTGCTCCAATCTCTGCGCTCACCCGCAAGGATGCTAATCCCAAACAGTGGACGCCCGAAGCAGAGGAGGCCTTTCTTTCTTTAAAACAAGCCTTCTCTTCCGCTCCAGTGCTGCATCGCCCGGACGGCAACAAGCAGTTCTTCCTGGAGGTGGATGCTTCCTCTTCTGGAGCCGGAGCGGTACTTACTCAAAAATCTTCATCCGGGAGGATGGTATCTTGCGGCTTCTTCTCCAAACTCTTCTCCTCTTCTGAGCGCAATTACTCCATAGGAGACCGAGAGTTATTGGCCATCAAGCTGGCATTGGAGGAGTGGCGTTACCTACTCGAGGGGGCTCTTCATCCGGTAATCATTTACACGGACCACAAAAATCTGGCTTACCTCCAGCATGCCCAGAGACTTAACCCTCGCCAAGCCCGGTGGTCCTTGTTTTTTGCCCGCTTTGATTTTCTTTTACATTTTCGTCCGGCCGACAAGAACATCAAGGCGGACGCCTTGTCCCGGTCCTTCCTGGTGTCGGATCTCGAGGAGGAACCTAAACATATCATCGATCCCGCCAGAGTGATGCGGGTGGCTCCCGTGAGTCTAAATCGTCTCCCTCCTGGCAAGACGTTCGTATCAGTAACCGATCGGGAGAGAATCCTACACTGGGGTCATTCGTCT
Source organism: Oophaga sylvatica (assembly GCA_033576555.1). Classification (NCBI taxonomy): domain Eukaryota; kingdom Metazoa; phylum Chordata; class Amphibia; order Anura; family Dendrobatidae; genus Oophaga; species Oophaga sylvatica. Next base: position 87,712,511 of record JARQOD010000001.1, read on the forward strand.
AAACTAGCTGGCCACGCTGGTCAGAAAAAGACCCTCCAGCTCATTACTCGGCATTACTGGTGGCCTACCCTGCACAAAGACGTAATAGACTTTGTTTCTGCCTGTGTCTCCTGTGCCCGCAACAAAGTTCCGAGACACCTGCCTGCCGGCCGTCTTCTTCCGCTTCCTGTACCCGCTGCTCCCTGGCAGCATACAGCCATGGACTTCATAACAGATCTGCCCGTCTCTGCCGGTTGTACGGTCATTTGGGTGGTCGTTGACCGATTTTCCAAGATGGCTCACTTCATTCCCCTGCCAGGGCTTCCGTCTGCACCCGAGTTGGCTAAAGACTTTATCCGCCACATCTTCCGTCTTCATGGTCTGCCTCATCACATTGTGTCGGATCGTGGGGTACAGTTCACCTCACGATTCTGGAGAGCCACTTGTAAGTTGCTAGACGTCACCTTGGATTTCTCCTCCGCTTACCACCCGCAGTCCAATGGACAAGTCGAGCGAATCAATCAGAATCTGACCAGTTATCTCCGGCACTTCGTTAATGCTCACCATTCTGACTGGGTGGATCTCCTGCCTTGGGCCGAATTCTCTTATAACAATCACGAGAGTGAATCTTCCTCCAAATCTCCGTTTTTTGTAGTCTTCGGTCAACACCCCGGATCCCTGTTCCTGTCTCCATCTCTGTGGACAATCCAGCTGCGGAATCTCTGGTTAACGAATTTTCCTCCATATGGGAGAGTACCCGGTCCACACTCATTCTGACATCCGAGCGCTTGAGGAAACATGCTGACAAAAGACGTTTGGATCCTCCTCAATTCCGTCCTGGGGATAAGGTCTGGCTTTCGTCCAAGTATGTCCGGCTCAAGATTCCTTCCTACAAGTTAGGCCCTCGGTTCATCGGTCCTTTTGAGATCATCAGTCAGATCAACCCGGTGTCCTATAAATTGAAACTCCCGGCCAATTTGCGGATTCCTAACTCCTTCCATGTATCTCTCCTCAAACCGGTGGTACTTAACTCTTTTGTCAAGTCTACAGGTACACCTCCTGCTCCAGTGTCTGCTGAAGACGAATTTGAGGTAGAGAACATTCTGGCCACAAAAAGGGTAGGAAGAAAGACCTATTTTCTGGTGGATTGGAAGGGGTTTGGTCCTGAGGAGAGAACGTGGGAGCCTCGGGAGAACATCCATGCCCCTCTCATCCTAGCTAAATTTCTTTCTGGCCTAAAAAGGGGGGGCCTAAGGGGGGGTACTGTAGCATCGGCGTCCCTGCCTTCTGCCAGGCAGGGACGCTGTTCCCCTGCGACAGCGTCCTCTGCCAGGCAGGGACGTCACCCCCCTTACCCGCGCTCAGCGTCCTCTTTCCGCCCTGCTGGGGCCATGCGCTCCTTCCCTGCTGCTGGACTTAGGGCGCGCGCCCTCCCCCGCTCTTAAAGGGGCCGCACGCATCTTTCAAAAAGGTCCCCGGCCAATGCCGGAGGACTCCACCCTATATAAAGTACTTCCTCCTTAATGGAGGTGCCCGAGCAATGTTGTTGTTGCACTGTTTACTCTACTTCAGCCCTCAGGGTCCGTTACCAGTTACCTGCCTGTTTCCTGCCAGTTTGCTGTCTGCTACCTGCCTGCAAGCCTGCCTGGAGGTTCGGCCGTCACATGCGGTGACCATCGGCAATTCCAGAGACTCTCGCCTGCTCACTTGGGGGCGCTCATCTGCCATCTGACTGCAAGCCCACCTGAAGGTTCGGCCATCACCTGCGGTGTTCATCGGCTGTTCCAGAGACTCTCGCCTGCTCACTTGGGAGCGCTCATCTGTCATCTGCCTGCTAGCCTACCGGGAGGCTCCACCGTCTCAGGTCGTATATACCTGTCCAGTCACAGACTGCCCCGGCTCCTTGCCTGCCTGTTTATCCAGAGACTGCCCCGGTCACTTGCTGTGACTTCCTGCCTGTCTAACCAGAGACTGCCCCGGTCACTTGCTGTGACTTCCTGCCTGTCTAACCAGAGACTGCCCCGGTCACTTGCCGTGACTTCCTGCCTGTCTAACCAGAGACTGCCCTGGTCACTTGCCGTGACTACCTGCCTGTCTACCCAGAGACTGCCCCGGTCACTTGCCGTGACTTCCTGCCTGTCTAACCAGAGACTGCCCTGGTCACTTGCCGTGACTACCTGCCTGTCTACCCAGAGACTGCCCCGGTCACTTGCCGTGACTACCCGCCTGTCTACCCAGAGACTGCCCCGGTCACTTGCCGTGACTACCCGCCTGTCTATCCAGAGACTGCCCCCGTCATTTGCAGTGACTTCCTATCCGTCTCCCCGGGCGCCACCCGCTCCTTTACAAGGAAAGCCACCTTGTATAATAAAGCTCAGAGGTTCCGCCTCCCAGACCCGTTACATGGGCATACATAGGTACAGCTGGGGCCCACAGATATGGGCATACATAGGTACAGCTGGGGCCCACAGATATGGGCATACATAGGTACAGCTGGGGTCCACAGATATAGGCATACATAGGTACAGCTGGGGCCCACAGATATGGGCATACATAGGTACAGCTGGGGCCCACAGATATGGGCATACATAGGTACAGCTGGTGCACACAGGTAAGGGCGTACATAGGTACAGCTGGGGTCCACAGATATGGGCGTACATAAGTACAGCTGGGGTCCACAGATATGAGCATACATAGGTACAGCTGGGGCCCACAGATATGGGCATACATAGGTACAGCTGGGGTCCACAGATATAGGCATACATAGGTACAGCTGTGGCCCACAGATATGGGCATACATAGGTACAGCTGGGGTCCACAGATATGGGCGTACAAAGGTACAGCTGGGGTCCACAGATATGGGCATACATAGGTACAGCTGGGGTCCACAGATATAGGCATACATAGGTACAGCTGGGGTCCACAGATATAGGCATACATAGGTACAGCTGGGGTCCACAGATATAGGCATACATAGTTACAGCTGGGGTCCCGATATCTTCCCTCACGTAATCTCCGATCCTCCCAAGACATCCTTCTCTCCTCCACACTTATTCGCTCCTCACCCAACCGCCTCCAAGACTTCTCCCGAATATCCCCCATCCTCTGGAATTCTTTGCCCCAACACATCCGACTATCAAACTCATTCACATCCTTCAGACGGAACCTGAAAACCCATCTCTTCAGGAAAGCCTACAGCCTGCAATGACCCTGCTGCCTCCTCACCACTACCGGAGTTATTGCCTCAACCAACACCGAACTGCTGCAACCCCCCGACCTACTGTCTCCTGCCTCACAATCCTGTAGAATGTAAGCCCGAAAGGGCAGGGTCCTCTCCCCTCTGTATCAGTCTGTCATTGTTAGTTTGTTTACTGTAAGTGATACCTGTAATTTGTATGTAACCCCTTCTCATGTACAGCACCATGGAATCAATGGTGCTATAGAAATAAATATTAATAATAATAATAATAATAATATAGGCATACATAGGTACAGCTGGGGTCCACAGATATGGGCATACATAGTGCAGCTGGGGCCCACAGATATGGGCATACATAGGTACAGCTGGTGCACGCAGATATAGGCGTACATAGGTACAGCTGGGGTCCACAGATATGGGCATACATAGGTACAGCTGGGGCCCACAGATATAGGCATACATAGGTACAGCTGGGGTCCACAGATATAGGCATACATAGTTACAGCTGGGGTCCACAGATATAGGCATACATAGGTACAGCTGGGGTCCACAGATATGGGCATACATAGGTGCAGCTGGGGCCCACAGATATGGGCATACATAGGTACAGCTGGGGCCCACAGATATGGGCATACATAGGTGCAGCTGGGGCCCACAGATATAGGCACACATAGGTACAGCTGGGGTCCACAGATATGGGCATACATAGGTAAAGCTGGGGCCCACAGATATAGGCATACATAGGTACAGCTGGGGCCCACAGATATAGGCACACATAGGTACAGCTGGGGTCCACAGATATGGGCATACATAGGTGCAGCTGGGCCCACAGATATAGACATACATAGGTACAGCTGGGGCCCACAGATATAGGCACACATAGGTACAGCTGGGGCCCACAGATATAGGCACACATAGGTACAGCTGGGGTCCACAGTTATAGGCATACATAGGTACAGCTGGTGCACACAGATATGGGCATACATAGGTACAGCTTGTGCACACAGATATGGGCATACATAGGTACAGCTGGTGCACACAGATATGGGCATACATAGGTACAGCTGGTGCACACAGATATGGGCATACATAGGTACAGCTGGGGCCCACAGATATGGGCATACATAGGTGCAGCTGCGGCCCACAGATATAGACACACATAGGTACAGCTGGGGCCCACAGATATAGGCACACATAGGTACAGCTGGGGCCCACAGACATAGGTACAGCTGGGGTCCACAGATATGGGCATACATAGGTGCAGCTGGGGCCCACAGATATAGGTACACATAGGTACAGCTGGGGCCAACAGATATAGGCACACATAGGTACAGCTGGGGTCCACAGATATGGGCATACATAGGTACAGCTGGGGCCCACAGATATAGGCACACATAGGTACAGCTGGGGTCCACAGATATGGGCATACATAGGTGCAGCTGGGGCCCACAGATATAGGCACACATAGGTACAGCTGGGGCCCACAGATATAGGCATACATAGGTACAGCTGGGGCCCACAGATATAGGCACACATAGGTACAGCTGGGGCCCACAGATATAGGCACACATAGGTACAGCTGGGGCCCACAGATATAGGCACACATAGGTACAGCTGGGGTCCACAGATATGGGCATACATAGGTGCAGCTGGGGCCCACAGATATAGGCATACATAGGTACAGCTGGGGCCCACAGATATAGGCATACATAGGTACAGCTGGGGCCCACAGATATAGGCATACATAGGTACAGCTGGGGCCCACAGATATAGGCATACATAGGTGCAGCTGGGGTCCACAGATATAGCCATACATAGGTGCAGCTTGGGCCCACAGATATGGCGTACATAAGTACAGCTGGGGTCCACAAATATGGCCATACATAGGTACAGCTGGGGCCCACAGATATGGGCATACATAGGTACAGCTGGGGTCCACAGATATGGGCGTACATAAGTACAGCTGGGGTCCACAGATATGGGCATACATAGGTACAGCTGGGGCCCACAGATATGGGCATACATAGGTACAGCTGGGGCCCACAGATATGGGCATACATAGGTACAGCTGGGGTCCACAGATATAGGCATACATAGGTGCAGCTTGGGCCCACAGATATGGGCGTACATAAGTACAGCTGGGGTCCACAAATGGCGTACATAGTACGCGCCCGTCAACATAGGTACATGCTGGGGCCCACAGATATAGGCAACATAGGTACATGCTGGGGCCCACAGTATGCATAAGTCAGCTGGCCCACAATTAGCATACAAGTGCAGCTGGGGTCCCACAGATATAGGCATACATAGGTACAGCTGGGGCCCACAATATGGCATACATAGGAAGCTGGCCCACAGATTGGCGTACATAGTACTGCGGCCCCCAGATATGGCATACATAGGTACAGCTGGGGCCCACAATATAGCACACATAGGTAAAGCTGGGGCCCACAGATATGGGCATACATAGGTCAGCTGGGGCCCACAGATATGGCAACATAGGTGCAGCTGGGGCCCACAGATATAGGCACACATAGGTCAGCTGGGGCCCACAGATATGGGCTACATAAGGTGACAGCTGGGGCCCACAGATATGGCAACATCGGTACAGCTGGGGCCCACAGATATGGGCATACATAGGTGCAGCTGGGCCCACAGATATGGGCGATCATAGTACAGCTGGGGCCACAGAATATGGCATACATCGATACAGCTGGGGCCCACAGATATGGGCATACATAGTACAGCTGGGGTCCACAGATATGGCAACATAGGTCAGCTGGGGTCCACAGATATAGGCACACATAGTACAGCTGGGGCCCACAGATATAGGCATACATAGATACAGCTGGGGTACATAGGTACAGCTGGGGCCCACAGATATGGGCATACATAGGTGCAGCTGGGGCCCACAGATATGGCACACAGTGTACAGCTGGGCCACAGATATGGGCATACATAGGTGCAGCTGGGGCCCACAGATATAGGCACCATAGGTACCAGTGGGGCGCCACAGATATGGGCATACATAGGTGCAGCTTGGGCCACAGATATGGGCTACATAAGTACAGCTGGGGTCCACATATGGCATACATGGTACAGCTGGGCCCAAGATATGGGCATACATAGGACAGCTGGGTCCACAGATATGGCATACATAGTCAGCTGGGCCCACAGATATAGGCAACATAGATACAGCTGGGGCCACAGATATAGGCACACATAGTACAGCTGGGGCCCACAGATATGGCACACATAGGTACAGCTGGGGTCCACAGATATGGCTACATAGGTACAGCTGGGTCCACAGATATAGGCATACTAGGTACAGCTGGGCCCAAGATATGGGCAACATAGGTACAGCTGGGCACACAGATATGGCAACATAGGTACAGCTGGGGCCCACAGATATGGCCACAAGTCAGCTGGGGCCCACAGATAAGGCAACATAGGACAGCTGGGGTCCACAGATATGGGCATACATAGTCAGCTGGGGCCCACAGATATGGCATACATAGGTACAGCTGGGCCCACAGATATGGCATACTAGGTACAGCTGGGGCCCACAGATATAGGCATACATAGGTACAGCTGGGGCCCACAGTATAGGCATACATAGGGCAGCTGGGGTCCACAGATATGCCATACATAGGTGCAGCTTGGGCCCAAGTAGCGTACATAGTACAGCGGGTCCACAATAAGGCATACATAGGTACAGCTAGGGCCACAGATATGGGCATACATAGTACAGCTGGGGCCACGATATGGGCTACATAGTACAGCTGGGGCCACAGATATGGGCTACATAGGTACAGCTGGGGCCACAGATAGGCATACATAGGTACAGCTGGGGCCCACAGATATGGGCATACATAGGTACAGCTGGGGCCACAGATATGGCAACATAGGTCAGCTGGGGCCCACAGATATGGCGACATAAGTACAGCTGGGGCCACAGATATGGGCTACATAGGTACAGCTGGGGCCACAGATATGGGCATCATAGGTACGCTGGGGCCCCAGATATAGGCACAATAGTAAGCTGGGGCCCCGATATAGCAACTATAACTGGGGCCCACAGATATGGCATACAAGGTCAGCTGGTCCACAAATAGCATACATAGTACAGCTGGGCACACATATTGGCATACATAGGTAAAGCTGGCCCAAATATGGCGTACTGTACTGCTGGCCACAGATATGCATACATAGTGCAGCGGGCCCAGAATAGGCACACATAGTACACTGGCCACAGTATGGGCATACATAGTCAGCTGGCCCACAGATATGCACCATAGTACGCTGGGCCACAGATGGGCAACATAGTGCGCTTGGCCACAGATATGGCGTACATATACGCTGGTCCCATATGCATACAGGTACAGCTGGCCCACAGATATGGCAACAAGGTAAGCTGGTCCCAGATATGGCAACATGTCGTGGCCCACAATAGCACACAAGATACACGGCCCACGATATAGCACCAAGATACAGCGGGCCACAGATATAGACCATAGTACACTGGGGTCCAATAGGCTACATAGGTACAGCTGGTCCACAGATATAGCAACAGTACAGCTGGCCCACAGATGGGCATACTGGTACACGGCACACAGAATGGCATACAAGTACAGCTGGTCACAGATTGCATAATAGTACGCTGGGGCCACAGATATGGCAACTAGTAAGCGGCCCACAGATTGGGCATAATAGGTCACTGGCCAGATATGCTACTAGTCAGCGGGCCCAGATATAGCAACATAGTACAGCGGGCCACAGATATAGCACATAGTACAGTGGGCACAGATATGGCATACATGTGCAGCTGGTCCACAGATATAGCATACATAGGTCAGCTGGCACACAAAGGGCTACATAGGTACAGCTGGCCCACAAATAGCATCATAGTACAGCTGGCCACAGATTGGCATACATAGTACAGCTGGTCCACGTAGGCAACATAGTACACTGGTCCCACATATGGCATACATAGTACAGCTGGGCCCCATATGGCATACATAGACAGTGGCCACAGATATGGTCATAGCACTGGGTCCACAAAGGCTACATAGTACAGCGGCCACAGATATGGGCAACATAGTACGCTGGCCACAGTAGCACAGACTGGCCCCAATGGCATACATAGGTACGCTGGGGCCACAGATATGGCAACATAGGTCAGCTGGGGCCACAGATATAGGCATACATAGGTACAGCTGGGGCCACAGATATGGGCATACATAGGTAGCTGGGTCCACAGATATGGCTACATAGGTACAGCTGGGGCCACAATATGGGCATACATAGGTAAAGCTGGGCCCACAGATATGGCACATAGGTACGCTGGGGCCCACAGATATGGGCATACATAGGTGCAGCTGGGGCCCACAGATATAGGCATACCAAGGTACAGCTGGGGTCCACAGATATGGGCATACATAGGTACAGCTGGGGTCCACAGATATGGGCATACATAGGTACAGCTGGGGTCCACAGATATGGGCGTACATAAGTACAGCTGGGGTCCACAGATATGGGCATACATAGGTACAGCTGGGGCCCACAGATATGGGCATACATAGGTACAGCTGGGGCCCACAGATATGGGCATACATAGGTGCAGCTGGGGCCCACAGATATAGGCACACATAGATACAGCTGGGGCCCACAGATATAGGCATACATAGGTACAGCTGGGGCCCACAGATATGGGCATACATAGGTGCAGCTGGGGTCCACAGATATAGGTATACATAGGTACAGCTGGGGCACACAGATATGGGCATACATAGGTACAGCTGGGGCCCACAGATATGGGCACACATAGGTACTGCTGGGGCCCACAGATATAGGCATACATAGGTACAGCTGGGGCCCACAGATATGGGCATACATAGGTGCAGCTGGGGCCCACAGATATAGGCACACATAGGTGCAGCTGGGGCCCACAGATATAGGCATACATAGATACAGCTGGGGCCCACAGATATAGGCACACATAAGTGCAGCTGGGGCCCACCGATATGGGCATACATAGGTACAGCTGGGGTCCACAGATATAGGCATACATAGGTACAGCTGGGGCACACAGATATGGGCATACATAGGTACAGCTGGGGCCCACAGATATAGGCATACATAGGTACAGCTGGGGCTCACAGATATGGGCATACATAGGTACAGCTGGGGTCCACAGATAAGGGCATACATAGGTACAGCTGTGGTCCCACAGATATAGGCATACATAAGTACAGCTGGGGCCCACAGATATGGGCATACATAGGTGCAGCTGGGTCCCACAGATATGGGCATACATAGGTGCAGCTGGGGTCCACAGATATGGGCATACATAGGTACAGCTGGGGCCCACAGATATGGGCGTACATAGGTACAGCTGGGGTCCACAGATATGGGCACACATAGGTACAGCTGGGGCCCACAGATATGGGCACACATAGGTACAGCTGGGGCCCACAGATATGGGCGTACATAGGTGCAGCTGGGGCCCACAGATGTGGGCATACATAGGTACAGCTTGGGCCCACAGATATGGGCATACATAGGTACAGCTGGGGTCCACAGATATGGGCATACATAGGTACAGCTGGGGTCCACAGATATGGGCATACATAGGTACAGCTGGGGTCCACAGATATGGGTGCAGTATTATGGCACCATATAACTATTATGAATTTGTTATACAGATGTGTTTGTCTCAGCATCATACATGATTACATTTACAAAAGTTTGCTTTTCCATTTTCAAGAAGAGATAAATATTTAATTCTATTGTATACCGCTTGCTGCCAAGGTTACCGGCCAGTTCTGCAGTTTCTCAGCTATGGCCCGTTTCAAACTCTTTGCTATAACGTTTGCTGATCGGAAGTTGCCCGGGTAGCTGGAGCGCACTGTTAGCTCCCTTTTAGACCAGCTTCACAGCCCCTGTGTCCTCCAATGTTGTAGAGGCAAAAATAATGCCTGTGCTTACAGCATCTGAGAGCACTTGGCTCTGCACTTATGTTGGGACAGCCCTGCCACGAGTTTACATAATACAAACTGCAAATATTTTAATAGATCTCTACTGACATTGATTTGTGTCAGAATGGATATATAATTCTTTGTTAAAGTTTACACTCAATCTTTGCTACCTAGCCTGATTGACGGCTCCTCAGTGTCCCTCCTCCCTGCTGAGGTCTCACACTGCTCACTACAAGCCGCAGTTGTCAGCCGGAGATTTTATACACTCACTCTTTAGCTGGATCACTATCGTTCACTCTGACATGAATTTTCTGTCCAGATCATGACTGCAACGTCCTCATATTATATATGGACAAAAAGGGCAGAAGTTATGGCACTTAATAACTGTAGATTTCCTAAGTTTTAAGATCCTTTTGATAATAATGATGTAGTAAAATGTACGGAGAAGAATTTTACTTTTGAATCAGGCATAAATCTCATTCTTGGTTTCACTAATCACCTCATGAGCGGTCTCATAAGTGACAGCTGGAATGGTATGTCCCTGTCCTAGAGATCTGGCATCTGTCCCCTTTCTTATACAGTAGGTTCACATGAGGACATATATTTATCCGACAGCTGGTAAACACAATAAGTCTGTACTGATGTAAGCAGTCTCATACAGTATATGGATCAATGTATATACAGTTATATGAAAAAGTGTGGGCACCCCTATTAATCTTAAGCTTAATGTTTGATAAAAATTGGTGTTTTTGCAACAGCTATTTCAGTTTGATATATCTAATAACTATTGGACACAGTAATGTTTCTGCCTTGAGATGAGGTTTATTGTACTAGCAGAACATGTGCAATCTGCATCCAAACAAAATTTGACAGGTGCATAATTATGGGCACCCTTATCATTTTCTTGTTTTAAATACTCCTACCTCCTTTTTACTGACTTACTAAAGCACTTTTTTTGGTTTTGTAACCTCATTGAGCTTTGAACTTCATAGCCAGGTGTATACAATCATGAGAAAAGCTACTTAAAGTGGCCACTTGCAAGTTGTTCTCCTGTTTGAATCTCCTCTGAAGAGTGGCATCATGGGCTCCTCAAAACAACTGTCAAATGATCTGAAAACAAAGATTATTCAACATAGTTGTTCAGGGGAAGGATATAAAAAGCTGTCTCAGAGATTTAACCTGTCAGTTTCCACTTTGAGGAACATAGTAAGGAAATGGAAGAACACAGGGACAGTTCTTGTTAAGGCCAGAAGTGGCAGGCCAAGAAAAACATCAGAAAGGCAGAGAAGAAAAATGGTGAGATCAGTCAAGGACAATCCTCAGACCACCTCCAGAGAGCTGCAGCATCAACTTGCTGCAGATGGTGTCACTGTGCATCGGTCAACTATACAGCGCACTTTGCACAAGGAGAAGCTGTTGGGAGAGTGATGTGAAAGAAGTCGTTTCTGCAAGCACGCCACAAACAGAGTCGGCTGAGGTATGCAAAAGCACATTTGGAGAAGCCAATTTCTTTTTGGAAGAAGGTCCTGTGGACTGATGAAACCAAGATTGAGTTGTTTGGTCATACAAAAAGGCGTTATGTGTTATGTTTCGGTAGCTGAGGAGTGCAGGTAAAAAGGGCAATACACCAGAGCAGTTGGAATCTATGGGATTGCAGTACCCTGACTAACCACCACAACTAGAGGCAGCCGTGGAGCGTTCCTACGTTGGTCCTAGACGCCTCGTCACAGCCTGAGAAACTAACTACACCTAAAGATAGAAATAGGAAAGCTATCTGCCCCGGAGCAGAACCCCAAAGATAATAGAAAGCCCCCAAACATGTAATGGCGGTTAGACAAGAGGAAATACTGACACAGAAAGAAAATAGAATGAGCAAACGCTGGGGCCCAAACTATCTAAATAGAAAAGGACAGGAAGGGTACTTACTGCAATCCCAGAAACCCCTGAAAAACACCAACTCTACTAATTTCAAAATCACCTGGGATCACACGACCTCTACCACCTAAATTAGCTCTCTGGTGTAACAAAATCAAAACAGCAGCCACTGAAAAAACTGGAAAAAGCAAAAGAACAAAACTCAGTGGCTGAACTAAACTGAGAAGGCAGAAGCCCCCGGAGGGGACCCAGAAGGCCCCCAAAGAAGTGCAGGACAAAATGCAAAAATATAGCAACAACACAAAGAAGAAAAATTCTTATCTGGTAGCAGGAGATGCAGACACGACACAGCAGGCTACAAGGGAAACTGGAATGAAGGATTCAGACCAGAACAATTGATCACCAGCAACCCTGATGGGAAAATGACTCCCTTATATAAGACCAGTCAGTAACACCTGATTCCCAGTCCTCACAATCTTCACTAGTACCGCTTGTAACCACCAGAGAGAGCCTCTGCTCAGAACTCATCTCAAACCCATTCACAACAGTTATGTATGGCGTGAAAAAAACACAGCATTCCAAGAAAAACACTTGCTACCCACAGTAAAATTTGGTGGAGGTTCCATCATGCTTTGGGCTGTGTGGCCAATGCCGGCACCGGGAATCTTGTTAAAGTTGAGGGATGCATGGATTCCACTCAGTATCAGCAGATTCTTGACAATAATGTTCAAGAATCAGTGACAAAGTTGAAGTTACGCAGGGGATGGATCTTTCAGCAAGACAATGATCCAAAACACCGCTCCAATCTACTCAGGCATTCATGCAGAGGAACAATTACAATGTTCTGGAATGGCCATCCCAGTCCCCAGACCTGAATATCATTGAACATCTGTGGGATCATTTGAAGAGGGCTGTCCATGCTCGGCGACCATCAAACTTAACTGAACTGGAATTGTTTTGTAAAGAGGAATGGTCAAAAATACCTTCATCCAGGATCCAGGAACTCATTAAAAGCTACAGGCAGCGACTAGAGGCTGTTATTTTTGAAAAAGGATCTACTAAATATTAATGTCACTTTTCTGGTGAGGTGCCCATACTTATGCACCTGTCAAATTTTGTTTGGATGCAGATTGCACATTTTCTGTTAGTAAAATAAACCTCATTTCAAGGCAGAAACATTACTGTGTCCAATAGTTATTAGATATATCAAACTGAAATAGCTGTTGCAAAAACACCAATTTTTATCAAACATTAAGCTTAAGATTAATAGGGGTGCCCAAACTTTTTATATAACTGTATATATATTTCCTTTCTTATAGTGTTTGATATGTCATTATTTCAGCTCAGCAAATTTTGCGTTTTTTATATAAATTAACAGTAGTTGCAACTGTAAAGCTGTGAGTTTAACAAGGAACTTAGATTGTGAGCCCCAATGGAGACAGTGATGATGTCTGTAAAGTGCAGTGGAATTAATCGTGCTTTATAAACAACATTTTTGAATCATCTTCATTTACTTAGCATAGCGTATGAGCACCACGCACTTATACTCATTGAAATTAGTAAAGGGAATCTGTCACCAAGTTTTTGACACCTAATATGAGAGCAGCATAATGTAGAGACAGAGACCCTTATTCCAGCGATGTATCACTTATTGGGCTGTTTGCTGTAGTTTTGATTTATCAGTAGGAGATTATCTTCAGGCCCTGTGCACACACGTTGCGTTTTTAGATGCTTTTCCGCTGCGTTTTTCAACGTGCGGAAACGCATCCAACCCACAGCACAGTGCACAGCCTATGTAATCCTATGGGAACCGCAGGTTTGCTGTGCACATGCTGCGGAAAAAAAGCGCCGATTTTCAGCGTTTTATTTTCCACAGCATGTTAATCCTTTGTCCAGAACTGCAGCGTTTCTGCGCCCATTGACTTGCATTGAGTCGGGCACTTCCGCAGAAAAACCGCAGGTCTAAAAAATATCTGCGGTTTTGCTGCGGGTAAAACGCTTCAGTTCGGGAGGAGGGAAGTGTGTGGGCGGAGCGTGGGCGGTGACTGTATGCGTGTATAGTGTGTGGGCAGAGTGTGGGCGTGTATAGTGTGCGGGGCTATGTGTGTGGGCGGTGACTGTGTGCGTGTATGTGTGTGCCGGTGTCTGCGTGATCTGTGTATGTGCGGGCCTGTGTGCGTGATCTGTGTATGTGCGGGGGTCTGCAGGGCTGTGTAGGGGTCTGCGGGCCTGTGTGTGTGTCTCTGCGTATGCAGGCATCGTCGAATGGGATTACAAGTCCCATCCGGCTATGCCTGCTACATTGACAGTGACTGACACATTAGCCAATGATGGGACAGTAGTAGTCGTCCCTTCCTGTCACGCTGTCACTGCGTACAGGAGGTCAGGGTCCTATGCTGACCCTAAGCTGGGGCCCTGACTAATCCTTCTACCTGGAGGTACTGTTAATGGTACAGAGGTCCAGGCCGCCAGCGTAACCCTACCTCCTGAGAATCCCTGAACCTCAGTAATCTAGTCCTGAGAAGGACCCCGATCACAACAGTAGGGAACAGGGTAGTAAATGCTTATACACAGTACTAGACGAACGAGACAGTACAAGGGGAAAACCAAAAACCACCTTGCATACAAAAACTCACACCACAATAACAGAGGGAACACAAATGGGTAAGGAGATAAATGATAAAGCGAGGAAGGGAAAAAACCACACCAAGTACACTTCGCTCCAAACTCTTCAATACCACGATCCGCTCTGATGGTCTGTATGAAATGCTTTCACCGACAACTACCCTATCAGACCGGCAGGTATTTGAAGGAGTCCCAATACTGCAGAATTAACTGCAGCTGGGTGAGGCTGGGCCTCGTCTAGCACAGAGAGAGAGAATTAACTCCCTCACTGCCGAAAAACACCAAGCACCAAAAACTCAGCTGCGAGAAGTCAGGCTGTGCAATCGCGACGATCTTCGTGGCGACACACCCGTGACAGTACCCCCCCTTCTACGAGGGGCCTCCGGACCCTTAGGGCCAGGTTTATCCGGGTGAGTCGTGTGGAAGGCCCGAATTAATCGGTCTGCGTTAATATCCGACGCAGGAACCCACATCCTCTCCTCAGGACCATACCCCTTCCAATGAACCAGGTACTGAAGGGACCGGCGATTAAAACGTGAATCGACGACTTTCGATACCTGAAACTCCAAGTTACCATTGACCACCACTGGAGGAGGAGGTAAAGGTGACGGTATCACTGGCGCCACATACCTCTTAAGCAAAGATCTGTGGAACACGTTGTGAATTTTAAACGTAGGGGGAGGTCAAGACGGAATGCCACCGGATTAATTATAGAACTGATCCTGTACGGCCCGATGAACCTGGGACCCAGTTTCCAAGAGGGAACCTTAAGTTTTATATTCTTGGTAGACAACCATACCCGATCGTTCACACTTAGGTCCGGACCAGACACTCTCCTCCTATCAGCCATACGTTTGTATCGGTTCCCCATAGTACTCAGATTATTCAGCACCCCTCTCCACACTGAAGCGAGTGATGACGAAAATCGTTCCTCCTCAGGAACCCCCGAAGAGCCCCCCCTACTGAAAGTACAAAACTGGGGGTGAAAACCATATGCCCCAAAAAACGGGGACTTACCAGTGGACTCGCTCCGCCTATTATTTAGAGCAAACTCCGCCAGAGGTAAGAAAGAAGCCCAGTCCTCCTGGTTCTCTGACACAAAACACCGGAGATATGTCTCCAAGCTCTGGTTCAGACATTCCGTCTGACCATTGGTCTGAGGATGAAAAGCCGATGAAAACGATAAATGCATCCCCCGCCGTTTACAAAATGCCTTCCAGAATTTGGACACAAACTGAGACCCCCGATCCGACACCACATCGGAGGGTACTCCGTGAAGCCTCACAATCTCCCCAATGAACACCTGCGCAAGAGTTTTAGCATTAGGAAGAGCAGGAAGAGCGATAAAATGTGCCATCTTGCTGAACCTGTCCACTACAACGAGTATGACCGTTTTACCCGAAGACGGCGGGAGGTCCGTAATAAAGTCCATAGACAGCTGAGTCCAAGAACGCTCCGGGATCTTCAAAGGTAAGAGGGCCCCAGACGGACGGGTATGTGGGGTCTTAGAGCGCGCACAAACCCCACAGGACGCAACAAAAGTTACCACCTCCCTATGTAAGTTAGGCCACCAAAACCGACGCGAGAGGAGATCCACAGTTGCTTTACTCCCTGGGTGTCCTGCCAAAGCTGAGTTATGGTGTGCCTCGATCACCTTTTGTCGCAACTGATTTGGAACAAACAGTCTCCCTGGAGGTCCAACAGGGGCGTCCCCCTGAGCCTCCAATACCTCCTCATCAAGCTCAGAGCATACTGCCGACACCACCACCCCCTCCTGAAGGATAGGAACCGGGTCATCCGTATTCCCGGCCCCAGGGAAACTACGAGATAAGGCATCCGCCTTTACATTTTTTGACCCCGGACGATGTGTGACGACAAAATTAAACCTGGTAAAAAACAACGACCACCTAGCTTGTCTGGGATTCAGACGTTTTGCGGACTCAAGATATAGCAGGTTCTTGTGATCGGTGATGACGGTGACCGGATGGACTGCCCCCTCTAAAAAATGGCGCCACTCCTCAAAAGCTAACTTAATGGCCAAGAGTTCCCTATTGCCGACATCGTAATTCCTCTCAGCGGACGACAATTTTTTAGAGAAAAAAGCGCACGGATGCCACTTACCAGGGGACGAAGCTTGTGATAATACTGCTCCCACCCCTACCTTGAACCCGGGCAAACCGAGCGTCCACCAGATTAGCCCCGGCCCCACTATCCAGAAGAACAGATATCCTCTCAGTTCTCGTACCCACCACCACCTCCGCCGGTACGAGAAACTGAGACGAACCTAGGGACGAAATACCTACTCCCAGATTGCCGTCCACCACACAACCTGGGATCAATAGTTTTCCGACGACCCTTTATCTGCAAAGGACGGGATGGACACCCCCCAATAAAATGTCCCTTTCTCCCGCAGAAAAAACACCTTCCTGTTTTGTGGCGCACCGCCGGTCCCCTTCCCCGAAATGATGTCCCTCCTAACTGCATAGGCTCCTCTGGACTGACCAGGGGAACCTCCATATAAGGGGCCCTTGTAGAAGGTGGAGTCATCACAGGGGGCGGAGTTACCCCGCACCTCTCCCGAAGCCGTCTGTCAATGCGAATAGCAAGGGCCATAGCGGCTTCCAGTGACGCGGGAGGGTCATACTGTGCCAATACATCCTTTAATTTGTCAGATAAACCTTGACAAAACTGGCTCCTAAGAGCCGGGTCATTCCACTGGGTGTCCGTGGCCCACTTACGGAACTCCGAACAGAATTCCTCCGCCGGACGATCTCCCTGCTGGATCCTACGTAACTTAGATTCAGCAAGGGAGATCCGATCCGGGTCATCATATATGAGACCCAGAGCTGCGAAAAACCTATCCACTGACTGGAGAGCCGGGGGAAGAGAGAACGCCCATGATTGTGGGTCCCCTTGTAGGAGCGAGATGACAATTCCCACCCTTTGTTCTTCACTCCCCGATGACCGTGGCCGCAGCCGAAAGTACAACTTACATGCCTCCCGGAAAACAAAAAACTTGTCCCGCCCCCCAGTAAACCTGTCAGGGAGAGCTACTTTAGGTTCAGGTCCGGCTTGCTCCCGGGGATACAAAACCTTGGACTTAACGTCCGCCAGCTCCATGGACAAACTCTGCAACTGCCGAGCTAGACTGGCTACTGGATCCATGGAGGCTGGAGAGAATCTTTTGTCGGTCGGTGAAAATGTCACGCTGTCACTGCGTACAGGAGGTCAGGGTCCTATGCTGACCCTAAGCTGGGGCCCTGACTAATCCCTCTACCTGGAGGTACTGTTAATGGTACAGAGGTCCAGGCCGCCAGCGTAACCCTACCTCCTGAGAATCCCTGAACCTCAGTAATCTAGTCCTGAGAAGGACCCCGATCACAACAGTAGGGGACAGGGTAGTAAATGCTTATACACAGTACTAGACGAACGAGACAGTACAAGGGGAAAACCAAAAACCACCTTGCATACAAAAACTCACACCACAATAACAGAGGGAACACAAACGGGTAAGGAGATAAATGATAAAGCGAGGAAGGGAAAAAACCACACCAAGTACACTTCGCTCCAAACTCTTCAATACCACGATCCGCTCTGATGGTCTGTATGAAATGCTTTCACCGACAACTACCCTATCAGACCGGCAGGTATTTGAAGGAGTCCCAATACTGCAGAATTAACTGCAGCTGGGTGAGGCTGGGCCTCGTCTAGCACAGAGAGAGAGAATTAACTCCCTCACTGCCGAAAAACACCAAGCACCAAAAACTCAGCTGCGAGAAGTCAGGCTGTGCAATCGCGACGATCTTCGTGGCGACACACCCGTGACACTTCCTCGTCCCTTTTGTGATTGTCACTATCCCCTGTAGGGTAATATCTGCAGTGGTGAGGCTAGCACCTTTCGCAGGCCAGTGCACTAGCCAGGGCAGTGTTAGGTAACAGTGAGGGACGAGGTATCCAGATGGCGGTGGGGGGAAGGACCCACTTAGGGCGTTAGGGGAGTGCAGTGACAGGCTCAGGCTTGAGCTCAGGGGTGTCTCTTCCTTCATTTCCCTATTGGTAGGGCCTTCCTCTCCCCTTTTCTATCCCGTTGATGGTTGTGTTGTGCCGTCCGCTGACCGACTACCCGTTGGGTCGTGTCACAATCGTGACATTATCACCGACCGTCACATTTTTCCTTTGAACCATGGCTCAATTTCAGGCCTTTGCCCAACTGATCCAGGCCCTCACTGATGAGATTAAGGAGGTGCGGGGTCAGGTGGTGCAGCAGCTTCAGCAGTTGTCGGGGTTCTGGGTCTCGGCTCATGTGCATTCTCAACCGGGACCCAAGATATCTCTCCCTGACAGGTTCTCTGGAGGGAAAGATAATTTTTTGTTTTTTCAGGAGGCCTGTAAATTATATTTCAGGCTCCGCCCTCGTTCTTCAGGGAGCAAAGAACAGCGTGTGGGGATTATAGTCTCCCTTCTCAAGGGTGATCCCCAATCCTGGGCCTTCTCCCTGCTGACAGATTCACCATCTTTGCTGTCGGTGGATGAGTTTTTACGGCATTGGCGTTGGTGTATGAGGATCCTGATGGCGTCTCCTTGGCTGAGTCTCGTCTCTGCAAAATCAAGCAGAGGGGCCGGCCAGCTGAGGAGTACTGCTCAGAGTTCAGGAGGTGGGCCACTGACACGCAGTGGAATGACCCTGCTCTTAGGAGCCATTTTTGTCAGGGTCTGTCACCTAGGCTGCTAGATACTCTGATGCAGTACGCTACTCCCAGGTCATTGGATGCCGCCATGGCCCATGCTATCCGGGTGGATAGACGCCTCAGGGAGAGACATACACCAAATCTGCCCCCTGTTGTCCTTTTTGGGGAGGAGGACACGTCGGTGCAGACGGACGAACCTATGCAGGTGGGAGGATTCTCGTCTCAAACAGGGTTACCTGCTGTTCGTCGTGGTATGGGGGCGTGTTTCTATTGTGGGCAGACTGGTCATTTCATCGGTGTCTGCCCAGCTCGCGCCAAAGTACCATCACCATCTCATAAGCCACGTCCTCCTGGTCGTGTGGAGGGAGGCGACCAGGGTGTGTATATTTCCTCCATATTTTCATTTCAGTGCACCATCCCTGCTGAAGTGGTGGTTGGCGGGGTAACTGAGACTATACCGGTGCTGGTGGACAGTGGAGCAGGAGTCAATTTGGTGGATTCTCGCTTTGTCCAGACCCATGGTCTAAGGGGTAGGACGCTAGCGAGACCCCTAAGCATTCAGACCATTGACTCTGTTCCACTCAGCAAGGGGAGGGTGACCCAATTCATAGATAATATACACCTGCGTATAGGGACTCGTCATGAAGAGTCCCTGTCCTGCTACATCTTGGAGGGTATGCCAACTCCCATTGTCTTAGGCCTCCCTTGGTTGAAAAAACACAACACAGTCATAGATTGGTGGTCCAGTGAAGTAGTCAGGAAGTAGGAATTATCACACACTCAAAACCTAGCAACAGTCACAGAAAAATCCACCAAAAGCCTTCTCCAACAACAACCACGAATAACCTCCAGCCATGCAGCATAAGGTAGCTCTGACAATGAGTACTAGCCAGGGCTCAGTTTATATAGCAGATGGGAGTGGCTAACAGTGCACAGCTAAGAGCCTTAACTCAGAAAAGCTTCCAGGAGCTCTCTACTGAGCCGATTAACCCATGCACTGCTAAAAGAAATGAAGGTGAAGTGCCTCTAATCAGTGCAGGAGTAGGAGAAAGCAGACTTCTGGCTCCTCTCTGTCATGGTAATCCTGTGACAGATTCCTACCGCTGAACAAACTGCACAATTAATGATCAGAGAGATATTTAGACTGCATGGAATTCCTAACAATGTAAATTCTGATAGAGGTCTTCAGTTTACATCAGGATTTTGGAAAAGCTTCTGTACAGCATTAGGAGTTGCTGTCAATTTATCTACTGCCTTCCATCCACAATCCAATGACCAGACTGAAAGAACTAACTAAACTCTCGAACAATACCTACGCTGTTATATTTCTTATCTGCAGGACGACTGGGTGGACCATTTACCAACAGCATAATTTGCTTACCAACAGCATAATTTGCCTATAATAATTCCAAACACAGTTCTACATCCCAAAGTCCATTTTTGCTAATTATGTCTTGCATCCAGTATTTATTCCTAATCTTCCATTTAATACTTTGGTTCCTGCTGTTACTGATAGACTTACAAAATTGCAGAAATCTCAGAAAGAACTAATCAAGAAGTTACAAAATGCCCAGGAAGGTTATACAAAAACAGCAGATAAACATGGCAAAGCCAGTCCTACCCTTCAAGTCGGTGACAAGGTTTGGCTTTCTGCAAAAAATCTGAAAACAAATGTACCATCTTCTAAATTGGGTCAAAAATTCATAGGACCCTGTCAAATTTCTGCACAAATTAACCGAGTTGCTTTCCATTTAAAACATCCTAACAGCCTGAAAATTCACCCTGTGTCCCATGTATCTTTGCTAAAACCATTCAGTGAGAACCAGTTTCCAGGAAGAACTCAGCCAGCCACCTCCTCCACCAGAAAAGTCCATAGTGAAGAAGAGTACATTGTGGATAAAATTATAGACTCTAGAACATTTAGAGGAGGATTAAAATTTGGTGCAATGGAGGGGTTACGGACCAGAAGATAATTCATGGGTGCAACATCCATGCACCCAGGCTTACGGGTACCTTTCATCAGAGGCATCCAGAGAAGCCAGCGCCTGTTCCTCCCATGTACCAACTTCTGGCTATTCCTGACTATGCAACCTGCTGATACTTTAACTATACTGCTGCTCCTGTGTACCGACCTCTAGCTATTCCTGACTATGCAACCTGCTGATCCTTTAACTATACTGCTGCTCCTGTGTACCGACCTCTGGCTATTCCTAACTACGCTACCTGCTGGTGCTGCCCCTAGGGTTGCAATACCACTACTCCAACCCATGTCAGACCATAATATCAGAAGTAAAAGCAACAAGCGCAAAATAACAATACGATCACTAGAATCAGACGTGACAGAGGCATCTGTGGCACCCCAGGAGTTCGGTTGCCACAGAGACCTTGCCTCCCTTCAGGGGTGAGTGATGTCATGCCTGGAAGCAAAGAAGGGATCCCCTTAACAGGTAGTTCCAGCATACAACACAGTTCCTGCTCCAGGCCAACAGGGGGAGCTCTAACCTGATTTAGGAGAGCTGCTCTCTGGTTGAAGCAGGAAGTTAGTAGGTAGTTAGTGCCTGAGCAGGGTTCAGACAGGATGTGTGGAGAGGAGCTGGGGGACAGGAGCTAAAGCTGAGCTCACCCCAGGCCTGAGCGCCAGAGACCGGGCCCCGGAGTCCGAGACTGTGTGGGTACTAAAGCCCCAGCAGCAGCATCTGGAGGGCAGAAGATCGCAGATCCTCTGCCCTCAACTGATACTCGACGACACAGCAGCACGTGTGAGCCGGAGACGCCATACAGGAGCGATCCCTGAAGCAGGTTACAGTTGCCTGTCATGCGAGTGGAGTTCTACCTAAGTAGCAGACAGAGAGAGGAACTTGAATAGAGTTTACAGCAGCAAGTACCTCAGAGAATAGCGCTAGAAAGGAGGCCTCACAACCCACCTGAATAAAGAGATTCCCAAATTGCTTTCAGGCTGAACGACTCCAGAACCATCTGTAACCTGAGCCCTGAACTATACCTGCACATCTCAGTAAAAAGGTAAAGAAAACTGCACTCTGTTGTGTCTTCTGAATCTTTCCTTCATCACCTGCCCTGCACCACATTCACCTCCAACATTATCTTTAATATCCTAACTGCCCTGGGACATAACCCTGCCTGTGGAGGGCTGGACCAACTCTGCTGCATCAACAACTGTCTCAGTGGACTGAATCTGCAGCGTTGGCTAACATCTTTATTGCCGAATACCACAGGTGGCGTCACGAACATTTTATTACAAACACTTTATCTTTCCCCTTTTTGATCATCATTCCCTTTTATTGGACACATATGACACATTTGAATGGTATAAGTTAAATGGAGCAGGTCAGATATGGCCTTGGTCAGATATGACATCATTTTAAGTGTGACATCTTTGAAGTGTTACATCAGAAATATATCCAGAATGATAGCGCATGGTATATTCCCCTTCATGCTGTCGTGTCCTGATCCATCTACTTTCATCCACAGGTACGTCTGAACCACCTCTCTATCCAGAATACCCAATGCACCCCAGAATCCTATGTACTCCTTTTTTCTGTTGTAACTGGTACGTCTGAACCACCTCTCTATCCAGAATACCCACTGCACCCCAGAATCCTATGTACTCCTTTTTTCTGTTGTAACTGGTACGTATGAACCACCTCTCTATCCAGAATACCCACTGCACCCCAGAATCCTATGTACTCCTTTTTTCTGTTGTAACTGGTACGTCTGAACCACCTCTCTATCCAGAATACCCACTGCACCCCAGAATCCTATGTACTCCTTTTTTCTGTTGTAACTGGTACGTCTGAACCACCTCTCTATCCAGAATACCCACTGCTCCCCAGAATCCTATGTACTCCTTTTTTCTGTTGTAACTGGTACGTCTAAACCACCTCTCTATCCAGAATACCCACTGCACCCCAGAATCCTATGTACTCCTTTTTTCTGTTGTAACTGGTACGTCTGAACCACCTCTCTATCCAGAATACCCACTGCACCCCAGAATCCTATGTACTCCTTTTTTCTGTTGTAACTGGTACGTCTGAACCACCTCTCTATCCAGAATACCCACTGCACCCCAGAATCCTATGTACTCCTTTTTTCTGTTGTAACTGGTACGTCTGAACCACCTCTCTATCCAGAATACCCACTGCACCCCAGAATCCTACGTACTCCTTTTTTCTGTTATAACTGGTACGTCTGAACCACCTCTCTATCCAGAATACCCACTGCACCCCAGAATCCTATGTACTCTTTTTTTCTGTTGTAACTGGTACGCTGCTGCTTTTTCCCTGATTTTAATTCCATGTAGCATCCTTCAGATTTACTGAATACATATTGATTTGTCTGTGACCCTCACTCATAAGCCTATACCTGCATCTTAATCTGTCTTTCTTCATCTGTGATGCTAGGCAAATGTTCTATTAACTGCAATCTGTTAATTGCTCCCTGCTGTGAACTCTCCTCCTGTTCCTTTCTCCTCCCCTCTCTCTCTCTCACCTGGCTTCATTTCTTGGACATTTGAATGGTATAAGTTGAATGGAGCAGGTCAGATATGGCCTTGGTCAGATGTAACATCATTTTAAGTGTGACGTCTTTGAAGTGTTACATCAGAAATATATCCAGAAATAGTCCAGAAATCGGTCAGAAGGTAAGAATAATCTCTGTCTTCTATTTTTACTTGCCTTTCTTTTACCCTGTTCTTTAACCATGTTCACATTTGCCCTCACCGTTTTTGCTCCACTAATCTTCACTCTCCTTCGCTATCCCCAAACCCCTGCAAGCTCCAACCTAATAACTGTCTCCCCCTCTCTCCTACCCCCCCACATCGCCTCATCTGCAGACCTGCTTCTTAGCCTCAGACCTCTCCCACTAAAATATAACGTAAGCCGCTCACTCTCCTTCACCCATCTGCTTTCCCTTTCTCTGCTTCTTCTCACTGCTGGCGACATATCCCCCAATCCTGGTCCCCCCTGCCTCATACATCCCACTAATCCTCACCCCTATACTTCTCACAGTAAGAGAAACTACCGCAATCCCTCACACTTAAACCTGTGCCACTAAACCCTACCCCCCAGCTTTCTCTCTCTGGAGCACTCTGGAACGCCCGCTCCGTCTGCAACAAGCTCCACGTGATCCACGATCTCTTTACCTCCCGCAACCTCTCCTTCCTAGCCCTCACTGAGACCTGGCTGACGCCCGCTGACACGTCCTCCCCTGCTGCACTGAGTTACGGCGGCCTCCACTTCACCCACACTCCTCGCTCTGGCAACAGGCATGGTGGAGGCGTGGGTTTCCTTCTTTCTAATAACTGCTCCTTCAACCGTATCCAAACCCCATCCTCCCTCATCCTCCCTTCCTTTGAGGTCCACTCGGTCCATATCTACTCTCCCTCTAATCTCCAAATGGCCGTCATATACCGACCACCGGGCTCAGCCACTGCCTTCATTGACCAATTCTCCAGCTGGCTTCTTCACTTTCTCTCTGCTGACATCTCCACCATTATCATGGGTGACTTTAACATCCCTATTGACACCCGCCAGCCAGCAGCCTCCAAGCTCCTGTCACTTACTTCATCCTTTGGACTTACTCAGTGGTCCTCCACAGCCACCCACACAGACGGACATACATTAGACCTCATCTTCACTCGCCTCTGTTCCCTATCTAATCTCACAATCTCTCCCCTTCCCCTATCAGACCACCACCTACTCACCTTCTCATCCCTGTCCTCTTCACCTGCCCCCTATGTCCAGCCACTGGCACATCCTCGCAGAAACCTCGCACACCTAGACATTCACAGAATCTCAGACTCTCTCCTACCTCTGTCCTCCATATCTTCACTCCACGACACAGACAGCGCCACCACTTTCTATAACACCACCCTCACATCTGCCATAGACTCAGTCGCCCCTCTCACGCACGGCAAAGTGCGACGAATGAATAGGCAACCCTGGCACAACAATCTCACCAAAAAACTTTGACAATCATCCAGGGTCGCGGAGCGGCATTGGAAGAAAACACGCCTGCCAGACGACTTCACTGCTTTCAAACAAACTACACTTGCCTTCAAAATAGCCCTCACCTCTGCTAAACAGACCTATTTCGCAAACCTTGTATCTTCATTATCCTACAACCCAAAACAACTGTTCAGCACATTCAACTCTCTCCTCCGCCCACCACTGCCACCTCCAACTCCCCTCATCTCTGCCGAGAACTTTGCCTCCTACTTCAAAAATAAGATCGACCAAACAAGGCAAACCTTTACTGTTCCACCACCCCAACCACTCCATATACCAGACCTCTGTCCTTCCCTACTAACCTCCCTCTCCAACATCACTGAAGGAGAGCTTACTCACCTCCTTTTCAAATCTCACCTCACCACCTGTGCACTTGACCCCATCCCTTCCCACCTGCTCCCCAACCTCACTAACACGCTCATCTCAGCCCTAACCAATCTCTTCAACCTATCGCTATCTTCTGGTACCTTTCCCTCTGCCTTCAAACATGCCACCATCACACCCATCCTCAAAAAAACAAACCTTGACCCAACTACTATGCCCAGCTATCGCCCAATATCATTGCTACCGTTTGCTTCCAAACTCCTTGAGCAGCATGTCCACGCTCAACTTTCCTCCCACTTCTCATCTAACTCTCTCCTTGACAACCTCCAATCTGGTCTTCCGCCCCCACCACTCCACTGAAACTGCCCTGACCAAAATTACTAATGACTTACTCACAGCTAAAGCTAACAGACAGTTCTCCATCCTCCTCCTCCTTGACCTGTCATCTGCCTTTGACACAGTCGACCACTGCCTACTGCTACAGATTCTTTCTTCCCTTGGCATCAAAGACCTTGCCCTGTCCTGGATAGCCTCTTACCTTTCCGACCGCACATTTAGCGTCTCCCACTCCCACACTACCTCCTCATCCCGCCCTCTCTCTGTTGGAGTCCCTCAAGGCTCTGTCCTGGGGCCCCTACTTTTTTCCATCTATACCCTTGGCCTAGGACATCTCATAAAGTCCCATGGCTTCCAGTACCACTTGTATGCGGACGACACTCAGATCTACCTCTCTGGCCCAGATGTCACCTCTCTGCTGTCCAGAATCCCGGAGTGTCTATCAGCCATATCCTCCTTCTTCACCTCTCGCTTCCTAAAACTCAATGTTGACAAAACCGAACTCATCATCTTTCCTCCATCTCATGTATCTTCCCTACCCGATCTATCTATTATGGTAAATGGCATCACGATCTCTCCTGCACCTGAAATCCGCTGCCTCGGAGTAACTCTCGACTCTGCCCTGTCCTTCAAACCACACATCCAAACTCTTTCCACCTCCTGTCGCCTCCAACTTAAAAACATTTCCAGAATCCGTCCCTTCCTCAGCCCTCATTCTACTAAAACTCTTGTGCATGCCCTCATCTCCCGCCTTGATTACTGCAACACCCTTCTCTGTGGCCTCCCCGTCAACTCTCTTGCACCACTCCAGTCTGTCCTCAACTCTGCTGCCCGACTAATCCTCCTCTCCCCTCGCTACTCCCCTGCTTCTCCCCTCTGCAAATCCCTCCACTGGCTCCCAATTCCCCAACGAATCCAGTTCAAACTACTAACACTGACTTACAAAGCCGTCCACAACCTGTCCCCTCCCTATATCTCTGAACTAATCTCCCAATATCTTCCTTCAAGTAATCTTCGATCCTCCCAAGACCTCCTACTATCCTCCACACTTATTTGTTCCTCACACAACCGCCTCCAAGATTTCTCCCGAATATCCCCCATCCTCTGGAATTCCACGCCTCAACATGTACGATTATCCACCACCCTTGGATCCTTCAAACGGAACCTGAAAACCCATCTCTTCAGGAAAGCCTACAGCCTGCAATAACCATTCCGCCTCGCCGCCACAACCCGAGTTTCCGCCTCGCTGCCACCTCGCCGCCACCACCCGAGCTGCCGCCTCGCTGCCACCACCAGAGCTGCCGCCTCGCTGCCACCACTACCAGAGCTGCCGCCACCACCAGAGCTGCCGCCTCGCCACCACCAGAGCTGCCGCACCCCCGACCTTCTGTTTCTTCCCTATTATCCCGTAGAATGTAAGTCCGCAAGGACAGGGTCCTCTCCCCTCTGTACCAGTCTGTCATTGTAAATTTGTTTACTGTAAACGATATCTATAACTTTGCATGTAACCCCTTCTCTTGTACAGCACCATGGAATTAATGACGCTATATAAATAAATAATAATAATAATAATAATAATAATAATTGGATGCCCAGGGCCACAGACCGGACCACTGCTGCCGTGATACTGCCCCTTTAAGAAGCGGCCCGGTACAGAGATTCCCCACTGCCCTGGCGGGTGCTCCAACTTGGCGTCACGAGCAGGATCCGTACCCCGGGTACTGTGTACCATAGACTGTATTGAACTGTGTGATTGCCGCCATTACAGAGCCACGAGGCGTGCAGGAGAACAAGGGGCATGCCGGCATGGGTGGAGCCAGATAGAGAGCACGAAAAGAGAAGTGCTGCGAGCGGAGACAGCAGCTGGCAGAGAACAGGGAGCTGAGGCCTGGAATCCCGGTGCGCACCGTACATCTCGCCGGCAGAGCAACAGCCTGGTAAGCCAGTGGAAATTCAGAGCCTGGCTAAGATTAACTAGGGAGGAAGAGAATGTCTAATGCAGGAGAAAATCTAGCGTCGGACGACGGCCGCAGCCCCCATGGCGCCGCAAGATTTGGAGGCAGGTGCCGCCGCAGCTCCCATAGCACAGCAGAATGCGGCGGCCGGCGCAGCCACAGCCCCCAGAGCGCTGCAAGATCTAATTTCCGCCGCTGAAGTCCCTATAATGCCGCTATCAATGCCATATATACCGGGAGCGGCCTGGCTACCGTAATACTCAGGGGAGTCGCATACCCTGAGCGATTTCTATGAAAGACTGTGCAGTTTATTTGAAGTGTACCCTCTGTCTAAAAGCCAAAAAGTAAACATTCTCATTGGACAGTTAACTGGTGCAGCTCAAAGAAAAGTAAAGTCCAGGACACTGACAAAGAGACTGTTAGGCTGTGGTTCCACTGTCCGGAACCACAGCGCTTTGGACGGAGCGGAAATTCCGCTCCGTCTAAGCCCCGCCCCTTTATGACGCGCGATCTTTCCGGAGGTGTTCTGGACACCTCCGGAAAGAGCGCAGGGCTACATAGCCCTGTGTTAATTCTGTTGCGGCGACGCACCGTCGCCGCAATACGCGAGGACATGCTGCGGTCTAAAAAGACGCGCCGCATGTCCGTTTACGCAGGTTTGCCACCTGCGTATTGTTACGCATAGTGGAGACGGGATTTCTTGAAATCCCCTCCACTATGCTGTAACATCTGGACGCTGCGTGTTTGGCGCTGCGCCAGCGCACAGCGCCAAACACGCAGCGTTTCCTGACCGTGGAAACTCACCCTTAAGCAAGTTCTGGCTACGCTGAGGAGCACCTTTGACACCCGCACTGCAGCAGAAATAAAAATGAGGTTCTTTGGGTGCAAACAAAGGGTGCAGGACAGTATACGGGACTATGCTCTTAATCTTCAGGAGGCACTGCGGGCCATAAAGCAGATTGACCCAGACAGCCTGCAGGATGGAGACAGATTGTTAAAGGCGCAATTTATTGAGGGACTCCTGTCCAGCACCCACAGGACACAGCTGCGCATCATGGCCCTACAAAACCCTAGGGCTATCCGGGTGCTGCACAAACCAAATGTCAGCCGCCCAGTGCCCCCAGGCGCCCAGCAATTACATACCACCAGGAGGCGGCATCCTTCCCTTAAGCCCCCGTTGATGCCGATGCACAGACCCTGGATAATGATCCATCTGCAGAGCTACGTCTTCAGGTCCAGGAGCTGACCTAAAGTGTGGCTGCACTAGCCAAAACTGTGCAGTCCATGCATGTGCCCCCGAAGGAGAAGATCCAGTTGGCCTCCAGTCCAGATGACGTCCCGTGGCGATGGCGGAAGAGGATCCCACTGATAAGAGGGAGAGACAACGATCGCTGCGACCAGGACGGACGACCCATTTGCTGCCGCAGCAATTTGGGGCACATCGCAAGATTCTGCAATGCAAACGAGCAACCCCTGGGGGCAGAGGCCAACCCCCAGGAGTATGTCACGGCCTCCGGCGCACTCCCAACAGGGCTCCTTGCCGCTCTCAGCCTGATTTCTCAGGCTTGCGGAGCATCAGCGGTCCGCACATGTGCAGTCGCGCCTTTTCCGTCGCCAGGCTTCCTGGGAGGTCGTGACCTGGCGGCTCCGCCCCATCATGGCGGAACCCACCGGGTATTTCAGAGCGCGTCTCCCCAGGTAAGATGCCTGTTTGTCTATGATCTGGCGCTAGCATTCTTTGCTGGTGTCCGCTCTGATCCTCAGGCCCTGTACCCCTGTCATACCTGCCTGCCCTGCGCCCCTGGCTCATCCGTGCCTGCCAGTCTTGGGTCACTCGTGCCTGCCAGCTCTGGGTCTCACTTGGGTCAGCCAGTCCTGTGTCTCACTCGTGCCTACCAGTCCTCTGGCTCATCCGTGCCTGCCAGTCTTGGGTAACTCGTGACTTCCAGCTCTGGGTCTCACTTGGTTCAGCCAGTCCTGTGTCTCACTCGTTACTGCCAGTCCTGTGTCTCATTCATGCCTGCCAGTCCTGGGTCACTCGTGCCTGCCAGTCCTATGTCTCATTCGTGCCTGCCAGTCCTGTGGCTCATCCGTGCCTGTTCGTCCTGTGTCTCATCCGTACCTGCCTGTCCTTTGTCTCATCTGCGCCTGCCCGCCAGTGTCTTAGGCCTCTTTCACACATCCGTCTTTTTGTATCAGGCATGATCCGTCCTATGCCTGAAGGGACGGATCCGGCGCTGAAACAAAAAAACTGATGCAACGGATACGGTTTTTTTCTGGATCCGACCTGAACTTTTGAACCCACAAAAAGAGGGTTTCTGATGCCCGGAGACACTGGAAAATGTAGTAGTGATAGTAGTAGTAGTAGTAGTAGTAGTAGTAGACCTCGATTTCCAGAATCCGGATCAGACTTTTGCCGGATTGCACAAAAGTCTGATCCGGTTCCATTGAATTCTATTGTTTCCGGCCGCCTGATGCGCCGCTTCAGGCACATCAGGCAGCTCCGGCAAAAAAAAAAAACGTTACAAACGTTACATTTCCGCCGGATCCGGACAAAAACGGATACAATGCACTGACATCAGGTGCCATCCGGCGCTAATGAAAGTCAATGCAAAAAAAAACGCATCCGGCATTACATTTCGCCGGATGCGGTTTGACAAAAAAATGCCGGAGGGCGCCGTCAGGCGCACAACGGATGTGTGAAAGAGGCCTTAGCCGTGCCCGCCTTTTCCCTCATTATTGTTACCATCTCTCTCTCTTACAGCTACAGGCCACTGCCGGTCCTCGGTCCTACTGGTTCCGCCAGTCTCCCAGTCTCCCTCAGTTCACGGTACCTCCCAGCCCTTATCAGTACACTGTACTCCCCTCGGTCTCCTCGTTATCTTTGTGGTCTTGCCCTAAGTTGCCCCTTTGGCTCCAGCCGTTGCAGTTCCATCTCCCTCGGGCCTGCCCCTAACGCTCCCTGTATAGGGGGTGGATCCACCTGGGCGACTCACCCTCGGGAGCTCTGGAGCCGCGACCCAGAGGGTGCACTTCTGGGTTTGCTTCCTAGAACCCTAATAGAGTAGTACGACCAAGCCCACAGAACTGGCGAGCCAAGTACAGTATGTTAGAGGACGTCCTCCCAGTTGTGATTGACGGCATCCCAATGAACGCTTTACTGGACACCGGCTCTCAGGTGACGACTATGCCATATATTCTTTACAAACGGTACTGGGCTGACTCTGATCTTACTCGTGGCCCAGATGATGAGCTGACAGTAGTCGCCAGCAATGGTCAGCCTTTGCCACAGTTGGGGTATAAGGAGGTGACCATTAACCCCTTTCTGCCATGCGACGTACTATCCCGTCCATGATACCTGGGCCTGTATGACCAGGGAAGGGATAATAAGTCTCATGCAATCGGACGCGCTCCCGGGTGTCAGCTGATTATCACAGCTGACACCCGGCACTATGTGCCAGGAGCGGTCACGGACCGCTCCCGGTACATTAACCCCTGGCACACCGCGATCAAACACGATCGCGGTGTATCGGGGGCACAGGGAAGCATCGCGCAGGGAGGGGGCTCCCTGCGTGCTCCCCTGAGACCCTCAGAACAGCGCGATGTGACCGCACTGTTCTGAGGGCCTCTTCCCTGCAGGATCCCAGATCCAAGATGGCCACCAGGTCCTGCAGGGAGGCGGCTTCCTTAGTGCCTGCTGAGAGCAGGCGCTGAGGAAGCCTGCAGCACTGCCTGTCACATCGCTGGTGTGACAGAGTGCTGTGCACACTGTCACACCAGCGATCTGACCCTATACTGTGATGTCCCACCGTGGGACAAAGTAAAAAAGTTAAAAAAATAAAAATCACACATGTAAAAAAAATTCCCAATTAAAGAAAAAAAAAAATATTCCCAATAAATTCATTTCTTCATGTAAATAAAAAAAACAATAAAAGTACACATATTTGGTATCGCCGCGTCCGTAACGACCCACCCTATAAAACTGTCCCACTAGTTAACTCCTTTAGTGAACCCCTTAAAAAATAAAAAATAAAAACTGGAATAACACGCGATCAAAAAGATGGATATAAATAAACATGGTACCGCTGAAAACGTCATCTTGTCCCGCAAAAAACAAGCCGCCATACAGCATCATCAGCGAAAAAATAAAAAACTTATAGTTCGCAGAATAAAGCGATGCAAAAATAACTATTTTTTATATAAAATTGTTTTTATTGAATAAAAGCGCCAAAACATAAAAAAATTATATAAATGAGGTATCGCCATAATCGTACTGACCCGAAGAATAAAACTGCTTTATCAATTTTACCACACGCGGAACGGTATAAACGCCCCCCCAAAAGAAATTCATGAATTGCTGATTTTTGTTCATTCTAATCTCCCAAAAATTGTAATAAAAAGCGATCAAAAATTTTACGTGCCCAAAAATGGTACCAATAAAAACGTCAACTCGTCCCGCAAAAAATAAGACCTCACATGACTCTGTGGGCCAAAATATGCAAAAATTATAGCTCTCAAAATGTGGTGATGCAAAACCTATTTTTTGCAATAAAAAGCGTCTTTTAGCGTGTGACAGCTGCCAATCATAAAAACCCGCTATAAGTACTAAATCAAACCCCCTTTATCACCCCCTTAGTTAGGAAAAAATAATAAAATTAAAAAAATTTTTATTTATTTCCATTTTCCAATTAGGGTTAGGGTTGCGGCTAAAGTTAGGGTTAGAGTTGGGGCTAAAGTTAGGGTTAGGGTTGGGATTAGGGTTAGGGGTGTGTTAGGGTTAGGTTTGTGGTTAGGGTTGGGACTAGGGTTAGGGGTGTGTTGGGGTTAGGGTTGGAGTTAGAATTGGGGGATTTCCACTGTTTAGGCACATCAGGGCTCTCCAAATGTGACATGGCGTCTGATCTCAATTCCAGCCATTTCTGCGTTGAAAAAGTCAAACGGTGCTCCTTCCCTTCTGAGCTCTGCCATGCACCCAAACAGTAGTTAAGCCCCACATATGAGGTATCAGCATACTCAGGACAAATTGCACAATAACTCTTGGGGTCCAATTTCTTCTATTACCCTTGGGAAAATAAAAAATTGGGGGCGAAAATATCATTTTTCTAAAAAAAAAAGATTTTTTTTGTTTTTACGGCTGTACGTTATAAATTTCTGTGAAGCACTTGGGGCTTCATAGTGCTCACCACACATCTAGATAAGTTCCTTGTGGGGTCTATTTTCCAAAATGGGGTCACTTGTGGGGGGTTTCCACTGTTTAGGCACATCAGTGGCTCTACAAATGCGACATGACGCCCCAGACCATTCCATCAAAGTCTGCAATCTAAAACGACACTACTTCCCTTCCGAGCCCCGACGTGTGCCCATACAGTAGTTTTCTCCCACATATTGGGTATCAGCGTACTCAGGACAAATTGGACAACTTTTGGGGTCCCAATTTCTCCTGTTACCCTTGTGAAAATAAAATATTGGGGGCGAAATCATTTTTGTAAAAAAAAAAAAAAAAAAATTAGTGTTACGGCTGTACCTTATAAACTTCTGTGAAGCACTTCGGGGTTCAAAGTGCTCACCACATATCTAGATAAGTTCCTTGGGAGGTCTATTTTCCAAAATGGGGTCACTTGTGGGGGTTTCTACTGTTCAGGCACATCTGGGGCTCTCCAAACGCGATATGACTCCCGCAGACCATTCCGTCAAAGTCTGCAATCCAAAACGTCACTACTTCCTTTCCGAGCCCTGATGTGTGCCCATACAGTAGTTTTCTCCCACATATGGGGTATAAGCATACTCCGGACAAATTGGACAATAACTTTTGGCATCCCATTTCTCCTGTTACCCTTGGGAAAATAAAAAGTTGGGGACTAAAAGATCATGTTTGTGAAAAAAATGATTTTTTTATTTTCATGCTCGAGCGTTATAAACTTTAGTGAAACACCTGGGGGTTCAAAGTTCTCACCACACATCTAGATAAGTTCCTTGAGGGGTCTAGTTTCAAAGATGGTGTCATTTGTGGTGGTTTTTCATTGTTTAGGCAGATCAGGAGCTCTCCAATCACGACATGGCGTCCAGCCAATTCTGCGTTGAAAAAGTCAAACGACGCTCCTTCCCTTCCGAGCTCTGTCATGCATCCAAACAGTGGTATACCCCCACATAAGGAGTATCAGCGTACTCAGGACAAATTGCACAATAACTTTTGGGGTCTTGTTACCCTTGGGAAAATAAAAATTGGGGTGAAAAGATCATTTTTGTGGAAAAAAATATGATTTTTTAATTTTACGGCTCTACGTTATAAACTTGTGTGAAGCACTTGGGGGTTCAAATTGCTCACCACAGATATAGATAAGTTCCTTAGGGGGTCTAGTTTACAAAATGTGGTCACTTGTTGGGGGTTTCCACTGTTTAGGCACATCAGGGGCTCTCCAAATGCAACATGGCGTCCAATCTCAATTCCAGCCAATTTTGGTTGGAAAAAGTCAAATGGTGTTCCTTCCATTCCGAGCTCTGCCGTGCACCCAAACAGTGGTTCCCCCCCACATATGGGGTATCAGCGTACTCAGGACAAATTGGACAACAACTTTCGTGGTCCAATTTCTCCTGTTACCCTTGGAAAAATAAAAAATGAGTGACTAAAAGATAATTTTTGTGGGAAAAAAATAGGATTTTTTATTTTCATGCGCGGGCATTATAAACTTGTGTGAAGCACTTGGGGGTTCAAAGTGCTCACCACAGATCTAGATAAGTTCCTTAGGGGGTCTAGTTTCCAAAATGGGGTCACTTGTGGGGGTTTTCCACTGTTTAGGCACATCTGGGGCACTGCAAACGGAACATGACCTCCATCAACGTCTGCATTCCAAAACGTTATTACTTCCTTTCCAAGCAATGCCGTGCGCCCAAACAGTTTCCCCCCACATATTTGGTATCAGGGTACTCAAGACAAATTGGACAACAACTTTTGGGGTCCAATTTCCTTGGGAAAAATCAAAAACTTGGGACTAAAAAATCTTTTTTGTGGAAATTTTGGTTTTTTTTTTCACACCCAGGCATTATAAACTTTTGTGAAACACTTGGGGGTTCAAAATGCTCACAACAGATCTAGATAACTTCCATAGGGGGTCTAGTTTCCAAAATGGTGTTACTTGTGGGGGTTTCCACTGTTTAGGCGCATCAGGGGCTCTCCAAACGTGACATGGCGTCCAATCTCAATTCCAGCCAATTTTGGTTTGAAAAAGTCAAACGGCGCTCCTTCCCTTACGAGCTCTGCCGTGTGCCCAAACAGTGGTTTTCCCCCACATATGGGGTATTGACGTACTCAGGAGAAATTGCACAACAACTTTATATGTCCATTTTCTCCTTTCACTCTTGTGAAAATAAAAAATAGTTTGTAAAAGATCATTTTTGTGACTAAAAAGTTAAATATTAATTTTTTCCTTCCACGTTGCTTCAGCTCCTGTGAAGCACCTGAAGGGTTAATAAACTTATTGAATGTGGTTTTGAGTACCTTGAGGGTGCAGTTTTTAGAATTGTGTCACTTTTGGGTATTTTCTGCCATATAGACCCCTCAAAAAGACTTCAAATGTGAGGTGGTCCCTAAAAAAAATGGCTTTGTAAATTTTGTTGTAAAAATGAAAAATCGCTGGTCAACTTTTAACCCTTATAATTTCCTAACAAAAAAAAATTTTGGTTCCAAAATTGTGCTGATGTAAAGTAGACATGTGGGAAATGTTGTTTATTAACTATTTTGCATGACATATTTCTCTGTTTTAAGGGAATAAAAATTTAAAGTTTGAAAATTGCACAATTTTCAAAATTTTCGCCATATTTGCGTTTTTTCAAAAATAAACGCAAGTTTTATCGAATAAATTTTACCACTAACGTGAAGTACAATATGTCACGAGAAAACATTCTCAGAATCGTGAAGATCCGTTGAAGCATTCCAGAGTTATAGCCTCATAAAGAGACAGTGGTCAGAATTGTAAAAATTGGCGCGGTCATTAACGTGCAAACCACCCTTGGGGGTTAAGGGGTTAAGGTGGGGCGAATAGAATTAAAATCTCAAGGTCTGATAATTGTAGACATTGATCGACAAGAATGTAACCCAATGATGACCATAGGTACTAATGTGATAGAAAATTGTCTTACCGAGGTTATTGTTTTGTTGCAACAGGTAGCCGAAATTGCTGGTTCCAGTGAGCAACGGGTCCTGCAAAAGGAGATCAAGGCCCTAATGCAAAGACAACAGGTAGAGCTGTCTGGCGGAGAAGTCGGCAGTGTTAGAGTGAGTGATTCATTCCCCATTGCAATACCCCCAAGGAATGAAATGTTAATTTGGTGTCGGGCAGCCAGAGGCCTCAGGGGAAGAGATTACCAAGCCCTGGTAGAACCAGTGTACTCTGATAGTAGGCCCACTGTCCTGACAGCCAGAGGGGTAGTCGATGTCTGCAAGGGGAGGGTGCCAGTACGCATCTTAAATTGTGGGGAGGAGGAGGCTAAGCTACCTTGGTATGCCACCGTTGCTAAGCTGTTCACTGTCAATCACAACGCAATTCAGACAGCAGAACCCTTGGTCTCGTCCGACCAGGCGGAGGACAATGGCTCTGCAAAACAGCTGAAGGATTGGTGTCAGCAGCTGCACGTAGGCACTGACTCCACCCTTCCACACCAAAAGAATAGGGTTTACCGAGTAGTCCAAGAGTTTGAACAGGTATTCAGCAAGCACCCTTTAGACTTTGGGCAGGTAAAAGGGGTCCAACATCACATCCCCACTAGAAATCATCTGCCCATTAAAGAGAGGTACCGGCCTGTACCCCCCAGCTCAGTATCAATGTGCCAAGAGTATGTTACGGGAGATGAAGGAGGCTGGGGTGATCAGAGACAGTTGTAGCCCCTGGGCAGCTCCGCTAGTCCTCGTTAGAAAGAAAGATGGTACAATGAGGATGTGTGTTGACTAAAGAAAAATTAACAGCATTACCCACAAAGACGCCTATCCGTTACCTAGTATAGAGGAATCACTAGCTGCACTGAGAACCGCTAACTATTTCTCTACTGTAGATCTCACTAGTGGGTATTGGTAGGTTCCCGTGGCCGTGGCAGACAAAGAGAAGAAAGCCTTTGCAACACCAATGGGCCTCTCAGAATTCAACTACATGCCGTTCGGGCTTTGCAGCGCGAAAGGAACGTTCCAGAGGTTGATGGAGTGCTGCCTCAGACACAGGAACCTTCGAGACAGTTCTGTTGTACCTAGATGACGTCATTGTCTTCTCCAAGACCTACGAAGACCATTTGAAGCACCTGGCCGAGGTGTTCGAAGCCATGTCCAACTTTGTCCTGAAAGTGAAACCGTCCAAATGCCACCTCCTGAAGCCCAAGGTGCAGTACCTAGGCCACATAGTGAGCGCAGAAGGAGTTGACTTTTACGGGGATGAAGTTCTGGCCTACCCAGACTATGACCAACCATTCATCCTCTATACTGATGCCAGCAACGTTGGACTGGGAGCAGTACTGTCACAGGTACAAAAAGGCAAAGAAAGAGTTATCTCCTACACCAGCAGGAAACTTTGTCCTGCTGAGAGGAACCCTGACAACTACAGCTCCTTTAAGCTGGAGTTCCTCGCCATAGTCTGGGCTCTGACCGAGCGATTCAAACACTACCTAGCTGCGGCAAAGTTTACCACCTTCACGGACAACAATCCGCTGGCTCACTTGGAAACCGCAAAGCCAGGTGAGCTGGAGCAGCGGTGGATGGCCCGGCTGTCCAACTACGAGTTTACCATCAAGTACCGAGCGGGACATAAGAATGCCAATGCTGATGCGCTGTCCAGAATGCCCAACTTACCAGATGGAGAAGAAGATCTGGAAGCACTCGAGTTACCTGCCTTTCACCGGCCAGTTGCGGCACAACGCGCCCAAGGGGTGAAAAACAAGCGCTACATCACAAAAGAGGCCACATTAAACCCATTGCCCCACCATGAGTGGGCAGAGACGCGGGATAGTGACCTAGCCGTCCGCCTGGTAAAGGAGCTACTGACGCAAACTGACTCGCGCCCCGGTCCAGATGCTCCACAAGAGACCCAAAAGTTGTGGAAGGAAAAGGGCAGGCTATTCATCTACAAAGGAAAGTTGTGTCGGAGGAGTGTCAACGCCCAAACTACGTACTGGTCTGGCAGGTGGTAGTCCCGAAGCGAGATGCGTCAATGGTCTTGGAAGCGTACCACGATGGAGCAGGACACTTCGGATGGAAGAAGTTGGAGGTCCTACTTCGCGAGAGATTCTACTGGGTTGGTATGAGGAAGGCCATTGAAGATTTGTACCAGGAGTGTGGACCATGCAACCTGCGCAGGAAGGACCGCAACAGTCATCGAGCCCAGTTAAAGCCAATAATCACCAAACAGCCACTTGAACTGGTAGCCTTGGACCACGTGAAGCTGACCCCAAGCCGTTAAGGCTATGTTTACGCCCTCACCATAGTGGACCATTACTCAAGGTTCCTGTTAGTTGTGCCTGTCAAGGACCAAACAGCAAAGACAGCAGCCAAAGCATTTCAACAACACTTTTGTTGACCGCACGGTTACCCTGAACGAGTGCTTACTGACCAAGGCCCAGCCTTTGAAGCAGAAGTGTTCCAGGAGTTCTGTAACGTGTACGGCTGCAAGAAAATCAGGACAATGCCATACCGTCCCCAGACAAATGGCATGTGTGAGAAAATAAACCAAGTGGTAATTGACCTATTGAAGTCCTTGCCCCTGGAAGAGAGAAACCTGTGGCCAGAAAAGTTGCCGGATCTGGTAGATCTCTACAGTCCCTGACAGAAGTTATGTCGCTTATCCATGTTATGTAAATCAAAGCTTATAACCTGACGTTAAATTCATCCATTGGTTTTATAAATTACTCTTTTGAAAGCTGAAACCCTCCCAAATTTGGTTTAGGTTAAGAAAATAAATTGGCATCAATGCTGAAATATTGATCATTTAATGAACACAGAATGGTCAGGTTTTGGCAAGACAAAAGTTTTGTCACCTGGTCATATAATGCACCCAATCCTAGTTTACATCCTCACCAGTGCTCAGTAAGTGATCGGTTAATTAATGGGTGTGTATAAAAAGAAACCCAGCACCCCAGACCTTCACTTGAACTGCAACTTGAGCTTTGACAATATGCCAAAA
>JARQOD010000001.1:87751747-87776751 GCA_033576555.1 Oophaga sylvatica
CCATACAGACGACCCGATAGAGTACAGGACAGTACAGAGTCTAACCGGACCTTAGATACCCAGGCAAGACCTGACAAGGTTACGATTGACCACTGGGAGCGAAGGGGAGACCTGACAAGGTTACGTCCCAGAAATGTGACTGGACGAAGTCTGTGACAATGACAGACGGTAGGTCCTAAGGAATGAGCGAATGTCATTGACTAATATTACGGGCTGAACAGAGCAAGGGACAAGTACATGGTCTCTGTGTGAACTGTGGGTTGAGGTGATTGGATATATTATGTGTTCAACCCCACAAGCTTAAACTTATGTGATGATCATGATAATGATGATGATGATAATGATGATGATAATCATGATGATGATGATAATGATGATGATGCTAATCATAATAGTGATGATACTGATAATGGTGATGACCGTGATAAAAATGAAATTCCTTTGCAGGTGATGTTGGGAGAAGAGGAGAGGTTTCCTCATGCTGCCATGAACAATAACCTATTGTATAGGGACACTGAAGTCCAGGGAGAGGTCGTGAGACAGCTCCTGGTACCTGACCTATATAGAAGTATAGTGCTGATGCAGTGTTCGGAGTTCACTGTCTCTTTTGGATTGTTGACCAGCCCTCCGGTCTGGATGACCAGCCCTCCAGTCTGGAAAAGAGGGGGGGGATATGTGAGACAGTGAGAGCGTATGTATTGAATGGGGTGTACATTTCACAGGTATTTTGCTGACTTGTATAAGGGAAATGTCTGCCTTTGTAAAACTAGTGGTGGAGAAAGGTCATTACACCATCCATTCAAGTACACGTTTGCAGCTCAGACCTGTGGCCACTCAGGTGATAATTAGGAAACCAGAAGTAGGTGTCTGGGAACACAGTCGGGGAGCTAGCTTAGCCTGGACACAGGAAGGGGTCCCGGCACAAGAAGCAGTCTCCAGGAGTGGGAGCACGCTCAGTCTGGACACAGGAAGGTGTCCCGGCACAAGAAGCGTCTCCAGGAGTGTGAGCTATCTCAGTCTGGGTGCAGGAAGTACCCCGGACACAGGAGTAGTCTCAGTGAGAATCCGTGCGTATAGCGGCTGAATAGGAGTGGATCTCTCTCAAGTCTGGACGCTGAAGGGGCCTTCAGAGACAAGGAGGAGTATCTGGGAAACTCCATACTGGTAACATATATCATATGTGTTGTTTTGGGCACAGACTGGTAGAGTCTGGACCCGGAGAGACAGGGAAATCGATCTATGTGTAGTTAGAGGCTAGACAAGCCTAGGTTTTCTGTTTATGCTTTATTTTTATCTGTTTGCTGT
Source organism: Oophaga sylvatica (assembly GCA_033576555.1). NCBI lineage: Eukaryota > Metazoa > Chordata > Amphibia > Anura > Dendrobatidae > Oophaga > Oophaga sylvatica. The sequence goes on from JARQOD010000001.1 coordinate 87,753,053, forward strand.
GGACTTTAATAAAGCTGGTTGCGGCCAGTTTTACACCAGAACTGCTGTCTGAATGAACTGTTTTCGTGCCATTCTGTCTACCCAGACAGCGATTCTAGAGCTATATCCCCTGGAAATGTCACAATAGTTACACCCTCATGCATTCAAACAAGTGCATTAAGCCTCACCTGTGACCGATCAGACCAGCATGCCTGCGATGTCTCAGCGTGCGTCTCAAGATGCGTTCCACAATCATTTCCACTTCCGTTCCTACCATGATCATGTGAGTGATGACGCGCTCAGGCTTGTAATGATAGCGTTGAACAGCCGTCCATGCGCATTCAAGGCACAATGCTAGTGCGTATGATCAAAGAATTCACTCACATGATCAGTGACCACGGTATGGGAATTAGACGCATTTTGCCCATACGCAAAAAGTCACTCGGAAATCGGCATGCATTTATTAGTACATCTATGATGACAGATTGCGCTTGTCTAGCAGGGGCAATTGCAGATGCATAAAGAAACATGAATAAAAGCCACACACAAAGGCTCAATAGAATCGGCATGCATTCATTAATACGTCCATGGTGACAGATTAATACTATTATGCTTGTCTAACAAGGGCAATTGCAAATGCATAGAAATACCATAGATATAAACCACACATAACGTCATTACGCTATATAAGATGTAAGTAACCATTGCAACAATAACGAAGAATTAAATGTGCTGGAAAATCTATATTGAAAGAATATTCCCCCTATAATAATGGGAGAAATGAAACAGGTGTATAGCACCTCAAATGAGGTATAATGCAAGAGCTGACCCATTAGGGTCTATTAATCTCAAGGGTTAAATATTATCAGGTCCATTCAAAAATCAAACAAAAGCAAAGATATAAGAGTGTATTTACAGGGTCACAAAAGAGACGGAGTACCAAAATAAAAATTAAACTAAAAGGAAAAAAGAAACTAACAGACATAATAATGTCATTATAGAAACAATTGAACTGCATTTGCTCATTCAGGCCCCTAGGGAATGTTGTCTCGAGCCTATAAATCCATCCCAATTCTTTTTGTAATATTTTCTTATTCCAGTCGCCACGGCGTACAGATGGCGAGATCACCTCTATAACACAAAAATTAAAGGAATCCAAATTACCTTGGTGCACTTCCCTGACGTGTCTGGAAATTGTGGTGTCCCTTATATTCCGAATATCACCCACATGATCGCCAATACGTCTTCTAAGCTCCCTTTTTGTCTTGCCCACATAATTAAGTGGGCTGGAGCAGGTAAACAGATAGACTACGCCACTGGTTTTGCAATTAGCGAAATGTCTTTTCTGAAAGGTGCGACCTGTTGAGACACTGGAAAGGTTTTTCCAACTTTTATATAATTGCAAAAGGAACAGCTGCCACATCTGAAGGTACCCAAAGCTCTTCTATCCAGCCAGGTCCCCTTTTTGGGGGAAGGAGTATAGAGACTATGCATTAATTCATCACCAATAGACCTGCCTCTCCTATATGTGATCCCAGGGGCGTTCGGTAGAAAGTCATATATTTCACTGTCCGCTTTTAGAATATCCCAATATTTATTAATGATATCGCGAACCTCTCGAGAGTTACCAATGACACGTACATATTTATCTGTCTTTTTCTCTTTTGGGCATAAAAGATTACCCCTCGTACATTTCTCTGCCTCCCTAAAAGCATCTTGGAGGACATGCTTGGGATAATCCCTCTCCAAAAATCAATTTCTAAGCTCCTTGGCTTGTCTATAGAAGTTTGACGGGTTGGAACAATTTCTTTTCACCCTGAAACATTGCTCTTTAGGAATTCCCCTGCGTAAACTCTGGGATGATAGCTTCTCCAGTTCAAAAGATTATTGGTGGCAGTTGGTTTCCTGTAAGTTTCAGTTTCCAAAAGACCATTGTTACCTTTTCTAATGTTGATATCCAAAAAATTAATGGATGCCAAATCAGCCTCACATGTAAACTTTAGGCCAAGACCATTCTGGATAAGTTCCTTAACAAATAAATCAAAAGATGGTCTATCCCCTGCCCAAAAAATCAAAATATTATCAATGTAGCGCCCCCAGAAAATTATTTGGGGACACCACCAGGCAGTTCTCTCATCACCAAAAACAATGGTGTCCCTCCACCACCCAGGAGCAGATTTGCATAAGTGGGTGCACAAGCGCTACCCATCGCGGTGCCCCTGAGCTGGTGGTAATAGACACCGTCAAATAAGAAATAATTATGTGTCAAAACGAATTCCAACAATGCACATATAAATTTATTATGCACATTACAATGTGTCCCTCTAGACTTTAGGAAGAATTCCACCGCCTCCAAACCCTTGTCATGAGGAATACTATTATACAGGGCTTCAACATCAATGCGATGGGTAGCCCTTGTGCACCCACTTATGCAAATCTGCTCCTGGGCTGGTGGGAGGACACCATTGTTTTTGGTGATGAGAGAACTGCCTGGTGGTGCCCCCAGATAATTTTCTGGGGGCGCTACATTGATGATATTTTGATTTTTTGGGCAGGGGATAGACCATCTTTTGATTTATTTGTTAAGGAACTTATCCAGAATGGTCTTGGCCTAAAGTTTACATGTGAGGCTGATTTGGCATCCATTAATTTTTTGGATATCAACATTAGAAAAGGTAACAATGGTCTTTTGGAAACTGAAACTTACAGGAAACCAACTGCCACCAATAATCTTTTGAACTGGAGAAGCTATCATCCCCAGAGTTTACGCAGGGGAATTCCTAAAGAGCAATGTTTCAGGGTGAAAAGAAATTGTTCCAACCCGTCAAACTTCTATAGACAAGCCAAGGAGCTTAGAAATAGATTTTTGGAGAGGGATTATCCCAAGCATGTCCTCCAAGATGCTTTTAGGGAGGCAGAGAAATGTACGAGGAGTAATCTTTTATGCCCAAAAGAGAAAAAGACAGATAAATATGTACGTGTCATTGGTAACTCTCGAGAGGTTCGCGATATCATTAATAAATATTGGGATATTCTAAAAGCGGACAGTGAAATATGTGACTTTCTACCGAACGCCCCTGGGATCACATATAGGAGAGGCAGGTCTATTGGTGATCAATTAATGCATAGTCTCTATACTCCTTCCCCCAAAAAGGGGACCTGGCTGGATAGAAGAGCTTTGGGTACCTTCAGATGTGGCAGCTGTTCCTTTTGCAATTATATAAAAGTTGGAAAAACCTTTTCCAGTGTCTCAACAGGTCGCACCTTTCAGAAAAGACATTTCGCTAATTGCAAAACCAGTGGCGTAGTCTATCTGTTTACCTGCTCCAGCCCACTTAATTATGGGGGCAAGACAAAAAGGGAGCTTAGAAGACGTATTGGCGATCATGTGGGTGATATTCGGAATATAAGGGACACCACAATTTCCAGACACGTCAGGGAAGTGCACCAAGGTAATTTGGATTCCTTTAATTTTTGTGTTATAGAGGTGATCTCGCCATCTGTACGCCGTGGCGACTGGAATAAGAAAATATTACAAAAAGAATTGGGATGGATTTATAGGCTCGAGACAACATTCCCTAGGGGCCTGAATGAGCAAATGCAGTTCAATTGTTTCCTATAATGACATTATTATGTCTGTTAGTTTCTTTTTTCCTTTTAGTTTAATTTTTATTTTGGTACTCCGTCTCTTTTGTGACCCTGTAAATACACTCTTATATCTTTGCTTTTGTTTGATTTTTGAATGGACCTGATAATATTTAACCCTTGAGATATAGGAAAGATGTGTATCTTCGTGCCGTATTAGCCAGTAGATAGAAAAATATTTAGACTTGAGAGTCCTCAGTGGTTGATACCTTTTAATGGCTAACTGAAAAGATGGTAACAAATTGCAAGCTTTCGAGACTACTCAGGTCTCTTCATCAGGCAAGACTCCTTATCTATGAACTGTTCCAATATTTATGTTCATCCCTCTGCCATAATGACAGTTCTGCTTCACGTCACTTGTCTTACCTATTGCATTATTCCTGTGTCCTCTTGTGTATAAATATGTGATTCTTCAGATGTTGTATTAGTCTTTGCCTGATGAAGAGACCTGAGTAGTCTCGAAAGCTTGCAATTTGTTACCATCTTTTCAGTTAGCCATTAAAAGGTATCAACCACTGAGGACTCTCAACTCTAAATATTTTTCTAACCCTTGAAATTAATAGACCCTAATGGGTCAGCTCTTGCATTATACCTCATTTGAGGTGCTATTTATCTGTTTTATTTCTCCTATTATTATAGGGGGAATATTCTTTCAATATAGATTTTCAAGCACATTTAATTCTTCGTTATTGTTGCAATGGTTACTTACATCTTATATAGCGTAATGACGTTATGTGTGGTTTATATCTATGGTATTTCTATGCATTTGCAATTGCCCCTTGTTAGACAAGCATAATAGTATTAATCTGTCACCATGGACGTATTAATGAATGCATGCCGATTCTATTGAGCCTTTGTGTGTGGCTTTTATTCATGTTTCTTTATGCATCTGCAATTGCCCCCTGCTAGACAAGCGCAATCTGTCATCATAGATGTACTAATAAATGCATGCCGATTTCCGAGTGACTTTTTGCGTATGAGCAAAATGCGTCCTAATTCCCATACCGTGGTCACTGATCATGTGAGTGAATTCTTTGATCATACGCACTAGCATTGTGCCTTGAATGCGCATGGACGGCTGTTCAACGCTATCATTACAAGCCTGAGCGCGTCATCACTCACATGATCATGGTAGGAACGGAAGTGGAAATGATTGTGGAACGCATCTTGAGACGCACGCTGAGACATCGCAGGCATGCTGGTCTGATCGGTCACAGGTGAGGCTTAATGCACTTGTTTGAATGCATGAGGGGTGTAACTATATATATTGATGCAGGAAGTATCTACCCCAGACATCATACCAAAATGAGGGGATCATCCCTGAGTATCTGGTTGTATCCTCAATGACCTAAGCTAAGTACTCCTGAATGCTATCTTACTCCTGATGAACCTCGGAAGAGGGGAAACGCGTCGAGTTATACATGATTTGGAGTTATATCCTACTCAGCCGTTGAGTGGTTGCATGATTGATGGTTATATTTTATCCAGCTACCATTCAATTTGGAGCACAGTTATGATACCTTTGTCATCTTTGAGCTGTGCATGATCTGTTGTTATACCTTACTCAACTGCTGAGTGGTTGTTTGATTTATATTCTATTTAGCTATCATTTATTTGGAGCCTAATCATGGAGCTTTTGCAGATATACATCTTTCTATAAGGGGGGTCTTTTATTATTATATGGCTTTTTCTGAGTGCTATTTATCAAATCTCTAACAACAGAGGCAGCAGCTATTATGATTATCAGAAAAATGTATCTATGTTATCTCTCTGTTACTCATCTGATGTTAGGTTGATCTGTTAATGCATCTACTTTATACTTGTTTGATATAAGGTTTATTTGTGCTTTACATTTACCCAAGACTCCAGGTTTCCCTTACCAAGCTCCATCTATTGGCTATACCCATCTAATAATGTTATATTTTGCCACTCCTCAATAAGGTATCTAGCTATCTATATATAAGATTGGTACACAGACGCTCTATCATACTATACTATGTTGTTGTACTGTTTCAGTATTTAGCACATGTTTTGGGTGGTTTTTGTTAATTATTTTTTGGTTTTTTATCTTTGGTCTTTATTGCTTAAGATTTAAATATATTGTCTTCACATAATCTTATTTTTAAGATCTGACTATATAATTGGGGGTATAAAGGAATTATCTAATTTCTATTACAGTAAAGATGTATATCTTTGTACCGTGTTAGCCAGTAGATAGGAAAATATTTAGAGTTGAGAGTCCTCAGTGGTTGATACCTTTTAATGGCTAACTGAAAAGATGGTAACAAATTGCAAGCTTTCCAGACTACTCAGGTCTCTTCACGTCACTTGTCTTACCTATTGCATTTTTTCTGTGCTGCTTTGTGTACAAATATGTGATTCTTCAGATTTTGTATTAGTCTTTGCCTGATGAAGAGACCTGAGTAGTCTGGAAAGCTTGCAATTTGTTACCATCTTTTCAGTTAGCCATTAAAAGGTATCAACCACTGAGGACTCTCAACTCTAAATATTTTTCTAATTTCTATTTCAACTCAGACCCATTTCAAGAAGACATAAACATCATTACTCTTTATCTTTCTCACCTACCTATTTCATTTCTGTCCTCACCCCCTGCCACCTTAGGGCCCTATAGGGTGAGCCGTCGAGGAGCGGGGGCGCCACTGCGCAGGTTTTAGGGTGCCAACCTCCTCTGGTAGGTAGGGTTATATAGGCCATAGTAGGGATAGGCACAACCCTCTTGTGTTTTTCACTATTTTATGGTATGATGTTATTTGCCATTTGGCTTAGTATTGTTCTATTTTTAACGGTTATAATAAAGGTTGTTTTTTTACTATAAGAAGAGATATGGTGAACCTATGTAAATTGATCTTTTTCTGATTTATTTATACTACTGTGATTCTGTCTTGTATGCCGCAATATATATTAATGGTATGCACTCCATACTTCTGCTTGCTGCCAACCACTGCTTTACCATCTTGCAACATAGTTTAATGTGCCTGCTTTGGTATAATTCATTTTTGCACTGTGTTTAAAATACTTACTGCTTCATATCCTGTGACTTGGGCCTCTCTAGATCTTATCAGGTGGAAGGTGCTAAAGCATATAGATGTTGCCAGGTTGCCTTTGATGATCTAACCACCCCCTGGTGTGCTGGCCCCAGCTGCCAAATTATCCCAAACCAGCTCCCACAATCCCACTCTCCTAACCCTGTAGTGTGGGCTATATATTTAGGACTAGTCTAAGGGGTGCACGCATGTGTGGGTTGCACGCAGTCATCCCAGAAGCAAAGCATCACAGAAGATAAGCATCGTGTAAACGGCAGTTATCCATGGCAGTTAATCAGGGCAGGAATCAGGTAGCCCACACTTTGCTTTCTTTTTAATTATGTACTTTACCTCTCTCCTCCTGTGTTCCCTTGCCATCCACATTCACCGCCCCATCCCCCCTCCATCACGACTCATACACATCAGCCCCTCTATACTTCCCTCTCCCATGTACAGTTCCCATGCACTCTTCACCTTCCTGAGAATCCTCAGCCCATCTTGCCCAAACACATCACAGAAAAAAACCTACTTACAACTCCAACAACTACCTGCTCTTTATCTTCCTACTCCTACTGATTTCAGGAGACATCTCCCCCAACCCTGGTCCACCATCCCCCAACCTCAATCCCTACCCTACCTCATATCGACATCATAATAATCTTATAAATATTACTTGCACTCCCTCATCTCCTTCTTTCAATTGTGCCCTCTGGAATCCATGGTCTACATGCAACAAGCTATCCTTCCTGCACAACTACTTTCTGAACAACTCTCTTCATCTGTTGGCCCTCACTGAAACCTGGATTCAGGATTCTGACACGGTCTCCCCTGCTGCCATTTCCTATGGTGGCTTACAGTTCTCCCATTCCCCAAGACCCGCAAACAGACATGGTGGTGGAGTTGGCATACTCCTGTCCCCACAATGCACTTTCCAGGTCATCCCCCCAATTCCATCACTCTCATTCCCTTCTTTTGAGGTCCACACCATCAGGCTCTTCCATCCCCTCTCCCTCAGAGTAGCGGTCATATATCGGCCCCCAGGCTCGCCCACCCAGTTCCTTGACCACTTCTCAGCCTGGCTGCCGCACTTCATGTCCTCAGAACTACCAACCCTTATCCTTGGAGACTTCAACATCCCCATTAACAGCCCTACTTCCACATCTGCATCTCAGCTTCTATCACTAACCACTTCTCTAGGCCTCTCACAGCTTTCAACCTCTGAGACACACAAGGATGGTGTCTCGACCACGCACCACAATTGTGGGTTACCAGGGCAATGGGGTACCCAGAGCCGAGCCCATGGAAGTCTATGGGGGTTGTCACAGGTAGCGTTGGCTCGGTCTGTGGCCCTGGCGGTCAGGCGTATGTTGGGGGGTATATTTACAGGGGATAGGTATATATACAGTTCGTGACGCCACCTGTAGTTCTCTGGTAATTTGTACCAGCGCTGCTGTAGATCTCTGAGGGGATGATAAGGCAGCTAGATGTCGGGTCCCCTACAGGTGGGACTCTTCCCTCAGGTCGATAGTTATGGTGGGGTTGTGCAGGGATGCAATCAAATAACTCAGTCTCACACATAGAAGCGTCTTCCCATACCTTTTACTTGTCAGATGGTTAGGCAGGTCCCAGGGAGGCTGATCCAATGGAGAATGTGCTTTGAGGTAGCAGCTGAACAAGTTAGGGGCCTCCTTTACTTTCAAAATGGTGAGTTCAACCAGCATAAAGCGTAGTTCACTCCAGAATCTCCAGCTTCTCCAAGCTGTACTGCCCGGTCAGTTTTGTGGTCGGAGCCTTCCAGTGATGGAACTAGGTTCTTACTTTTGCTGATCAGGCTCAAAGTTCCTATTCCACCTGACCCCTGTTACGTACTGACACTCCAAGGGCTGCTTGCCGCGACCTAAGGTCCAGTAAGCCTCTGGTTTTCCTATCACTATGCCTGGAGCAATAGTGACGCTTCGGTCCCCAGTGACCGGTGACAATGTGCAGGATAATCCAATCCTAATGCACTTCTAAGAATCCTTCCACTGTGCCCTTCGCCTTGTCCGCGCTTGTAGCATAAGCACTCCACACTTCCAAAGGTCATATAAATCAATCCTTCCTTACTTCTCTCTTGGAGGTTGCTGACAGAATCTCAGTATTCTTCTAGGCAGGAGCACGTCTCTGAACCTCACTGTCCTTGGGACAGGCGACTGAAGTATCTGCAACTAACTCTTCTTTCTCAAAAGATGTCTCCGTCTGTCTTCTAGTGGGGCACAGCTCTGACTAGGCTGAGGTGAACTGGCTCACCTGTACTAGCCTCCACTTTGAGAACTGCTGACAGGATCTGACTGAACTTCTTCCTCCCTCCACATCCAGGCTAGACTGCTCTGTCCGAAGACAGGAAACAGACTCCCTGACTCCAGACTAGACTCCTGACTAGACTCCTGACTAGACTCCTGACTAGACTCACTGGATCCTGACTGAATGAGCCTATATATCCTATGGGCGTGTCTAAGTGTGTGATGGAGTGAATGTTTATTGAGCATTAAACTGCTATCTCTCCACACATCCTCCAGGGTACTGCGTGTGCCTTCACACCAGGGCTACACATTCCCCCATGGTAAAATACAGCACTCCCGGGCTGTGAAATACAAGAAGACATTTTGTTTTTGCATTGAACATTAACTCTTCCCATCCGGGAGGTAAGGATTTCTTGAACGTTGCATTAAAACATATAGAAAAATACAAAATACAAGTAGACATTTTCATATAAATAAATGACAATATTCTTGTGAAGGACCCGCACCAAACCTTCAACGTGGGTCCTGGGTGGGCTGCAGGACATCTGAATGCAGACCTCACTCAGTGCCACACCACACGGGTTTTGTATTCAGAGGTAGTTGAGGTGGTTTCATGTAAAACCAATATTATGCACCGAAGCGCAACTATTTACAGGATACAGTTTTTGGGCTGGCTCAGTCCTCAGCCTCAGAGTCCATAATAAGAAAAAGACACTTATTTATATCACATCACAATAAAGTGCAAAAACTCCTTATCTGCTTACCCAGCCGGGTATTCTACTCAATATATAAAACTATGTAAACATTATGCATAACCATAAAGTGCAAAACAGCAAATATTCCTTTTATCAAAACTTTTTACAATTTTCTTAGTTGCGGTAAACCCTGTCTGGGTCCTACCGTTCTTCACATTTTCTTGCAGACTTCAACGACATTTTCCACCCCGGGGGCTGGAACAATACGATGATCCCTAGATCCCATGACCAACAAGTCGTGACCTGCTATCAGAGTTTGGGTCGCTACAGTCCTCATGCGAACCACTAGGGGCGCACCGGGCGCTTCTGCTTTGTGAGACGCTGTCTGCGTCACTGTAATAGCCACTTTCTCTCGCGATGCAGAAATAGTCGCCGTGCGCGACGTCGTGTAGTCTGCTAATTGCGATGTGGACTGGGTCGCAGGTTGCGATGTAGAAGGATGACAAGATAGTGAAGAGTATACAGGCGGTGCTTCCATTTGCGAGGAGCCTGCAGGGGGCGTCGCCGGGGCACGGTTTGATGCAGCTGAAGATTGGGACTGGGATGCGCTGGTAATGGTGACGTTACCTGCGTCAGGGACGGGGTCACGGACGATTGTGACATTAAGGGCATACCATCCCTTCATACCCCAGTGTCGGGTGTAGTTGACAATGTCTCCATTAACTAGGTCCCTCCCGGGATGGCCGATGGGCAGGTGGGATTCTACGTCCCTGCGACTGACAAAGACCCCTGGGTAGAGGCCCGGTTCTCTGATGAAGCCCCAGCCCTTCCGGAGCTGGAACTCTGTCACACACCCCTGCCGCCGCGGTTCCCTCCGAGTACCTTTCTCCCGACGGACACTTTCCTTGTCCGCGATCAGCTGCTCGTACTGCCGCTGCCGGTTCCGCTGCGCTTCCCGCTCTTCCTCCTGCCGGCGTCGCTGTTCCTCTTCGCAACGCTGCCACTCACGTTCCCACTGGGCGGTGTAGGCGACGTCATCCAGGCGCGCCATCTCATCCCAGTCGACGTCTGGTAATGATGGACAGGACCCCTCCGGTGTCCCTGCCGGGGATCTATCATCTGCTGCGGCCTCCTGGCCGGGCGGGCGTTCCGGAACTGGCGGTACCTCCTCAACCTCCCTCGCTTCCACCGCTTCCTCGGTAGGTTCAGGGTCGGTCCTTTTGGGGTAGCCTCCGGTTGCTCCTTAGCCTTGGGCAGCAGAAGTTTCGGTAACTCCAATCGTGAGGGGTCGTCGAAGGGAGAGATCACCGCGTCCCACAGCCGCCGCTGCATCAGGGTACGCCGGCGTCTCTCGATCTCTTCTTCGCCAGGTTGTTGCAAAACCATCTTTTTCAATCTGGCATTCTCCTCTTTAAATCTCCAGCAATGCTTGCTGCAGGTGCAGGACCACGGATGGTTCCGGTTCTAGTGGCAGCTTGGCTGGGGAACGGGGCCTGCCTTCCTCCGCTTCCCTGCTCGGCTGCACACGTCCTGCTTCCATGATGTTCCAGAACTCTCTCTCATCTTCTACCAGAGACGTCCGGTCTCTTCCGTGGAGGCGGGTTTGCGTCTCCTCCTCTTCGCAGGGAAGGTGAAGAGGAGGCGGACCTCCTTTGCTGTAGGGCAGGATCGCATATTGTAATAGCACTTTGAGAGGGCAGGCATTCTCTTCGCGCCACAGGGGGGACACGCCCACGAATCCACGCCCACCTTCTTCTCCAGCGCCTGAGGGCGCGAATTTGGCGGCAAAATGGCGGATTTTAGCGCCAAAAATAGCAAACAGTCCTTTTTCACAAAAACACCTCCACAGGCACACAGGGCTCGCAATTTTGCGAGTTTCGAATCCTGTTCGTGACGCCAAGTTTGTCTCGACCACGCACCACAATTGTGGGTTACCAGGGCAATGGGGTACCCAGAGCCGAGCCCATGGAAGTCTATGGGGGTTGTCACAGGTAGCGTTGGCTCGGTCTGTGGCCCTGGCGGTCAGGCGTATGTTGGGGGGTATATTTACAGGGGATAGGTATATATACAGTTGTGACGCCACCTGTAGTTCTCTGGTAATTTGTACCAGCGCTGCTGTAGATCTCTGAGGGGATGATAAGGCAGCTAGATGTCGGGTCCCCTACAGGTGGGACTCTTCCCTCAGGTCGATAGTTATGGTGGGGTTGTGCAGGGATGCAATCAAATAACTCAGTCTCACACATAGAAGCGTCTTCCCATACCTTTTACTTGTCAGATGGTTAGGCAGGTCCCAGGGAGGCTGATCCAATGGAGAATGTGCTTTGAGGTAGCAGCTGAACAAGTTAGGGGCCTCCTTTACTTTCAAAATGGTGAGTTCAACCAGCATAAAGCGTAGTTCACTCCAGAATCTCCAGCTTCTCCAAGCTGTACTGCCCGGTCAGTTTTGTGGTCGGAGCCTTCCAGTGATGGAACTAGGTTCTTACTTTTGCTGATCAGGCTCAAAGTTCCTATTCCACCTGACCCCTGTTACGTACTGACACTCCAAGGGCTGCTTGCCGCGACCTAAGGTCCAGTAAGCCTCTGGTTTTCCTATCACTATGCCTGGAGCAATAGTGACGCTTCGGTCCCCAGTGACCGGTGACAATGTGCAGGATAATCCAATCCTAATGCACTTCTAAGAATCCTTCCACTGTGCCCTTCGCCTTGTCCGCGCTTGTAGCATAAGCACTCCACACTTCCAAAGGTCATATAAATCAATCCTTCCTTACTTCTCTCTTGGAGGTTGCTGACAGAATCTCAGTATTCTTCTAGGCAGGAGCACGTCTCTGAACCTCACTGTCCTTGGGACAGGCGACTGAAGTATCTGCAACTAACTCTTCTTTCTCAAAAGATGTCTCCGTCTGTCTTCTAGTGGGGCACAGCTCTGACTAGGCTGAGGTGAACTGGCTCACCTGTACTAGCCTCCACTTTAAGAACTGCTGACAGGATCTGACTGAACTTCTTCCTCCCTCCACGTCCAGGCTAGACTGCTCTGTCCGAAGACAGGAAACAGACTCCCTGACTCCAGACTAGACTCCTGACTAGACTCCTGACTAGACTCCTGACTAGACTCACTGGATCCTGACTGAATGAGCCTATATATCCTATGGGCGTGTCTAAGTGTGTGATGGAGTGAATGTTTATTGAGCATTAAACTGCTATCTCTCCACACATCCTCCAGGGTACTGCGTGTGCCTTCACACCAGGGCTACACATTGGTAACACCCTTGACCTGGTCTTTGTCCGCCTCTGTTCAATCTCCCACCTAAATAGCTCAGCACTTCCACTCTCTGACCACAACATTCTCTCCTTCACTCTCACAAATCCTCGACCACCCCAGCGCACTCCTACCTAACACACATTCAGAAATCTACAAGCCATTAACCCTCAGACACTTTCAGACTCCCTACACTCATCGCTGTCCCCAATCTCCTCTTTTTCTTGTCCTAATCTGGCTGTTCATCACTACAATGACACTCTTAGAAGCACCCTTGACCAAGTAGCACCGCTCACCCTCAGAACCTCCAAACACACAGTAAAACAGCCCTGGCTCACATTGCAAACTCAACTTCTTCAGCGATGCTCTAGGAGTTCTGAACGCCTTTGGAGAAAAACCAGCACACCAGAAGACTTCATCCACTTTAAATTCATGTTAAGAACTTATAATGCTGCCCTTCACCTCGCCAAACAGACCTACTTCACCACCCTGATCTCCTCACTAGCCAACAACCCCAAGAAACTTTTTGACACTTTTCACTCCCTCCTCAGGCCAAAAGCACAAGCCCCTATCACAGACATTTGTGCTGATGACCTGGCCTCCCACTTTATATAAAAAATAGATACTATCCATCAGGAAATCTGCCCTCAACCACCAAGTGCTGTGACTCCCATCCCTCCCTGCATTTCCCCTGGCTCAATTTCCACATTTGATCCCATCACAGAAGAAGAAGTCTCCAGACTCCTCTCTTCCTCTCGTCCGACTACATGCACTACTGACCCCATTCCCTCACACCTCCTCCAGTCTCTTTTTCCATTTGTCACAACTCACCAAACTACAATCTTTAATCTCTCACTCTCCTCTGACATTTTCCCATCCTCCTTCAAACACTCCATCGTTACTCCATTACTAAAGAAACCCGCTCTCGACCCTTCCTGCACAAACAACTACAGACCGGTCTCCAATCACCCCTTCATCTCTAAACTTTTGGAGCGCCTTGTCTACTCCCGCCTTACCCGTTACCTCTCCACTCACTCCCTCCTAGACCCTTCACAGTCCGGCTTCCGACCCCTACATTCGACTGAAACTGCACTCATCAAAGTGACCAATGACCTTCTGACAGCAAAACGTAACGGCCACCACTCTCTGCTCATTCTTCTCGACCTTTCTGCAGCTTTCGACACGGTTGACCACCGTCTCCTACTATCTAGGCTCCAGTCACTAGGTATTAAGGACACTGTTCTCTCCTGGTTCTCTTCCTATCTTTCTGACCGCTCCTTCATTGTTTTGTTCTCTGGCTCCACGTCATCTCCTCTTCCTCTCACTGTCGGTGTACCCCAGGGCTCAGTCCTTGGCCCCCTTCTCTTCTCTCTCTACATGGCCCCAATTGGACAGACCATCAGCAGATTTGGCTTTCAGTACCATCTTTATGCTGATGACACACAACTATACACGTCATCCCCCGACCTTACCCCCGCTGTTCTACAGAACGCCACCGACTGTCTGTCCGCAGTTTCCAACATCATGTCCGCTCTCTATCTGAAACTCAACCTTTCCAAAACTGAACTTCTTCTGCTCCCGCCGTCTACTGACCTCCCTAAATTTGACATTTCCCTCTTCGTGGGCGGCACCATAATAACACCCCGGCAGCAGGCTCGCAGTCTGGGTGTTATGTTTGACACCAATCTCTCCTTCACCTCCCATATACAATCTCTTGCCCGCTCTTGCCGCCTACACCTAAAGAACATCTTTAGAATCCGCCCTTTTCTCACCATGGAAACAACAAAAACCCTCACTGTAGCATTGATCCACTCCCGCCTGGACTACTGCAACACTCTATTACTTGGCCTCCCCATTACTCGACTATCCCCTCTCCAGTCCATCCTTAATGCAGCAGCCAGGGTCATCCATCTGGCTAATCGGTACTGGGACGCGTCCGCTCTTCGCCAGTCCTTACACTGGCTGCCCATTCATTATAGGATCCAATTCAAAGTACTTGTTCTCACTCACAAAGCTCTCCACAGTGCAGCACCCCCTACATCTCCTCCCTCATTTCTATCTATCGGCCTAACCGACTGCTGCGCTCTGCAAACGTCTTTCGACTAACCTCTGCACTAATCCGTACCTCCCACTTCCGACTCCAAGACTTCTCCCACGCTGCGCCAATCCTCTGGAATGCTCTACCCCAAGAAATTAGGACTATCCACAGTTTGCATGGTTTCAGGCGCTCCCTCAAAACACATCTGTTCAGAGCGGCCTATCACATTCAGTAATCAAAGTCATTCTATGTGTGTGTGTGTAGCCCATTCACTATCTCCATCCATCCCTCACTCCCCCAAGATGGCTGGACCATCATTGTAAATACACCATTGTATATACACACCTGTACTTTGTATCTCCCCCACCTCATTGTAGATTGTAAGCTCTCACGAGCAGGGCAGCTTATTTTGCTTTAATTATTGTATTGTTAACGTTGTTACTTATGACTTGCGTTTTGAAACTGTTAAAATGTAAAGCGCTGCGGAATATGATGGCGCTATATAAATAAAGATTATTATTATTATTATTATACTGAGAACGAGGCTGCGGACTGTGCAGAGCCCTAACTGGAATGCAGTAGAGGGGCGCCAGCTCAGCCTCCGCTCCATTCATTGTCTAGAGGGCTTGCAGAAAAAACAAAGCAGTGATTTTACTATATACTGCAGGCTCTAGTCCCTTTGGAGGATTAAAAAATGCAAAAATTAAAATGTTTAAAAAACTATGAAAAAATAATCAAAAATAAAGACATGTAAAAAAAATGTAAAATATTTGATGTGGTGTCTGTATAGTCTGATCCATAAGGCTAGGTTCCCACGATGAGCTTTTGATGTTACAGAATTCCTGCACCTATTATTTAAATTAGATTATTTGTGCTTTTTTCATTGCATTTTTGTGGATTTTTTGTTAACATGCGTTTTTATCGCATTTTTGACTCTGTGAGACTTCCTGGTATTTTGATTTCACTTTATTGTGTGCGGATTATCTGTGTTTTTCATGCATTTCCATCATGGATACACACTAAACGCGCATGTGTGTTTTTTACCTGCGGATTTTCTGCATCTAATCGAAGTCTATGGGAAAAACCTGCACAGAAAACGCAGCGTAAGCGCAGGAGAAATTGACATGTTGAGGATCCGAAACCCGCAGCGCAGACTACACTAAGTAACTACGAGGCGCAGCGGGCAGGAGATTTCTGTAAATCCCATCCGCTTTTCTGGAAGTGTAAGATGCTGCGCTTCTGATACAGGAGGAACATGCAGCGCCAAAAACGCGATTAAAGCTCATCGTGGGGACGTAGCTTTAATATTTAAAATAGATGAATCCGTAAATAGTACATTTTGTAAAGCAGTAAGAAAAAAATTGCCAGAATTGTAATTTTTTGGTTGCTGCACTCCCTCACCCCAAAAAAGAAAAAATGAAAGGGGTTACCCACTACTAGGACAAGCCATTCTTAGCCTAAATGTTCGGCCCCGATAAAATAATGAAGCCTGCACTCCCCTCCCGAGCCGCCGGCTCCGTTCCCGCAATGTCGTCACTCTCTCCCCCCAGGGCTGTGATGTGGTGACTTCCAATGAAAGCACAAAAATGGAAAAATCGCCCAGTCAGGAAGGCGTTAACGGTCATATTCCTTCTCGGTCTCTGCACACTAGGATTCTGTATCTCTAAGGCCACGTTCACACAGTCAGTATTTGGTGAGTTTTTTACATCAGTATTTGTAAGCGATAACCAGGAGCTGTGACACGTTTCTAGTATACTTTTCCTCTTCTGGTTTTGATACTGATGTAAACTACTGACCACAAAACTGAACGTGTGAACACAGGCTAAAATATTGCCATTCCTATGCTACAGAAAGGGTCAGGCCCGTACAGAGCTCTGCGCCCCGCGATGTGACCTGGCGTCACGTGTGTGTCTACTTCTCAAGAAGTTTTCTAACTTTGTCCTACTTCTCGTGACGTCAGAAGAAGTAGTAGAATTGCGTCCAATCGCATGAACGCTTTTTTTTGCCAGTCTTAAATATGGCCACTCGGCAACTTCCGGAGCTGTAAACCAATGGAAATCTGAGGGCGTGGACAGCACGCATTGCCACGTTCCATGGGCACGCGATGACGTCAGCAAGTACAACAGGTCTGTTGGCAATGCGCTGATTGGTGGAACAGACCTCAGGCAGGCGTGGTCTGTTGTGGAGTTGTCACTGGCTCGGTCGCGTCGGGGCGTGGTTATCTGTAGAGGGTGGCAGTTGGTGGAAGTCAGCGAGCGATGAGCTCCAGCCGGGGCTGAGGCTGTACGTGTCGGACAGACCATACCGGCCACCATGGAGGACGTCAACTCCAACATGAACGCGGACCTGGAGGTGCGGAAGCTGCAGGAGTTGGTGAAGAAGCTGGAGAAGCAGAACGAGCAGCTGCGCTCCCGCTCCACCAATGCCCCGAGCTCTCCCCGGACCCCCGCACTGCCGCCCGCTGCCCGGCCCTCCCAGCACCTCACCCCTGCCTCCATGCTGCTGGGCACCGGCGGCCGCAGCGCGAGTCCCGGGCCTGTGGGAGGGCGAGGAGACGGGGCCGCCTGGGAGGAGTTCATGGAAGCGGTGGCCGAGGAGAGGAGGAAGGAGCTGGAGAGCGGACTCCTGCTGGACCAGGTGGTGCCGCTGCGGCCGGAGGAGCTGGACGGGATGGTGGACTTCCAGGAGGAGGAGAGCTGGTGAGTACCGGGACCTGTCAGGGGACTTACTAGGGTGACCACTATCTGACCACTGGGCACCTGGGCCTGTCAGCGCCTCCCCCTTCTGGGTGACAACCAGGTGGACATGTTAGGGCGACCAGTGTCTGACCACTGGGCACCTGGACCTGTCAGCACCTCCCCCTTCTGGGTGACAACCAGGAGACATGTTAGGGCGACCAGTATCTGACCACTGGGCACCTGGGCCTGTCAGCGCCTCCCCCTGCTGGGTGACAACCAGGGGACATGTTAGGGCGACCAGTATCTGACCACTGAGCACCTGGGCCTGTCAGCACTTCCCCCTGCTGGGTGACAACCAGGGGACATGTTAGGGCGACCAGTATCTGACCACTGGGCACCTGGACCTGTCAGCACCTCCCCCTGCTGGGTGACAACCAGGGGACGTGTTAGGTCGACCAGTGTCTGACCACTGGGCACCTGGGCCTGTCAGCGCCTCCCCCTGCTGGGTGACAACCAGGGGACATGTTAGGGCGACCAGTATCTGACCACTGGGCACCTGGGCCTGTCAGCGCCTCCCCCTGCTGGGTGACAACCAGGGGACATGTTAAGGCGACCAGTGTCTGACCACTGAGCACCTGGGCTTGTCAGCGCCTCCCCCTTCTGGGTGACAACCAGGGGACATGTTAGGGCGACCAGTGTCTGACCACTGGGCACATGGGCCTGTCAGCGCCTCCCCCTTCTGGGTGACAACCGGGGGACATGTTAGGGCGACCAGTATCTGACCACTGAGCACCCGGGCATGTCAGCGCCTTCCCCTTCTGGGTGACAACCAGGGGACATGTTGGGCCGACCAGTATCTGACTACTGGGCACATGGGCCTGTCAGCGCCTCCCCTTCTGGGTGACAACCGTGGGGACATGTTAAGGCGACCAGTGTCTGACCACTGAGCACCTGGGCTTGTCAGCGCCTCCCCCTTCTGGGTGACAACCAGGGGACATGTTAGGGCGACCAGTGTCTGACCACTGGGCACATG
The DNA here is from genome assembly GCA_033576555.1 of Oophaga sylvatica. Classification (NCBI taxonomy): domain Eukaryota; kingdom Metazoa; phylum Chordata; class Amphibia; order Anura; family Dendrobatidae; genus Oophaga; species Oophaga sylvatica. Next base: position 87,771,700 of record JARQOD010000001.1, read on the forward strand.
GGCCTGTCAGCGCCTCCCCCTTCTGGGTGACAACCGGGGGACATGTTAGGGCAACCAGTATCTGACCACTGAGCACCTGGGCCTGTCAGCGCCTCCCCCTTCTGGGTGACAACCGGGGGACATGTTAGGGTGACCAGTGTCTGACTACTGGGCACCTGGGCATGTCAGCGCCTCCCCCTTCTGGGTGACAACCAGGGGGACATGTTAGGGCGACCAGTATCTGAGCACCTGGTCCTGTCAGCGCCTCACCCTTCTGGGTGAAAACCGGGGGACATGTTAGGGCGACCAGTGTCTGACCACTGGGCACCTGGGCCTGTCAGCGCCTCCCCCTTCTGGCTGACAACCGGGGGACATGTTGGGCCGACCAGTATCTGACTATTGGGCACATGGGCCTGTCAGCGCCTCCCCTTCTGGGTGACAACCGGGGGACATGTTAAGGCGACCAGTGTCTGACCACTGAGCACCTGGGCTTGTCAGCGCCTCCCCCTTCTGGGTGACAACCAGGGGACATGTTGGGCCGACCAGTATCTGACCACTGGGCACCTGGGCCTGTCAGCGCCTCCCCCTGCTGGGTGACAACCAGGGGACATGTTGGGCCGACCAGTATCTGACCACTGGGCACCTGGGCCTGTCAGCGCCTCCCCCTTCTGGGTGACAACCAGGGGACATGTTGGGCCGACCAGTATCTGACCACTGGGCACCTGGGCCTGTCAGCGCCTCCCCCTGCTGGGTGACAACCGGGGACATGTTAGGGCGACCAGTATCTGAGCACTGGGAACATGGACCTGTCAGCACCTCCCCCTTCTGGGTGACAACTGGGGGACTTATTAGGGCGACCAATGTCCAGTGGTCGCACACTTCTCAGGTATGCGGTGATTGTGGGGCAGTCCAGGAGAGCTGTTCTCGGACCTCCTCGCCATCCGTCACTGTGGTCATGCTCTCTGATGTATCTAACCTATCTGTGATCTGATCCCCAGGTGCGTCCGGCTGTGTAATATATGTATGTACCAGGGGTGGGGGGGGCACCAGGTCTTAGCCTCCACCTGTGATGTGACCAGTGTGACGGAGGATGTCATGGCGTCACTACCTGCTGCCTCTAGAGATCAGCTGCAGTCATAAAGCTTCTTGGGTGGTTTACTCTATAGAAAATTTTATTACCCGGCCTCTAAAAAAAAAGTTTAATTGCCTCCAGGAGTGGTGTGACCGGCTTGTAAAGCCTCCAGTTATTTGTCTGCACCTGCTTATTGGGACACCTCAAGTTGAAGTGCCGAGTCGGCCATGACTGACCTCGGGCCCCTCACCAATAATGGGGAAGTCGCACTCTGTCCTTTCATATAATCTGGTGATCTCTGCAGTTCTGGTGGTTGTGATCTGGTATTTTGTGATGGATGATCTGCTCTAATGCGGCTGCACTAAGCTGTCGTCACACTGGGACTGACTCGGAGGACATAATTTACTTCTGTTAGTGACATGTCACACAGTCATTGGACTGGATTAATTTCGCCGATAAAATGCAACTAATTCAAAAGAAATCTTATCAACTACTGGTCCTTCTACTCTGTCAGCGCTCCATGCATCGTAACATGAACGTCGCCAGCTAAATGATGTGACGTCACCAGTGGTCTTTGCGTTGGATGTGTGAGCTTGACAGCGACTTGCATGTGTGGTGTGTTGGTTTCTACGTAAAAGAGAAAAAAATAAAGGTATCTTCTCATGAAGTCATCCAGGCATCAGCTAATCACCGAGCTTTCAGTTCTCTAACTCCCAGGGGATCAGCTGCCTTACAAACACCCAGGTTGTGTCTACGAGACCTACGCTTATTGTCCCCTCAGGCTCTTAGAGGTGGTATAGGAAGAAGTTGTCCTAAATAAAAAGCCATTTTAATCTCTTAGATCTTATAGGGCCATGAGTATCTTTAGATTTATCCCAAAGTCTTATCTACATGGACCCCTCTGATGGGGAGGATAGCTGTCTTCTAGCACATTGCTTGTGTATGATTTGGGCATAAGCCCAGAGATTCTCCCTTGTGGGTAAGGCAGCTGATACCCCTAACCACACAGACCACCAGGGGATTCTATAACAAGAAGGACCATTTGGTTAGGCCTTTAAGCCTTGGGCAGAATACAGGACACCAGGTATTTCCTGAGCTGTGAGAACCATGTAGATAGGGCTTCCAGCACCAGCAATATACAGGACACCAGGGATCACCACAGCACTGAGGACCATGTACAGTCATGGCCAAAAGTTTTGAGAATGACACAAATATTAATTTTTACAAAGTCTACTGCTTCACTTTTTCTAATGGCAATTTGCATATACTCCAGAATGTTATAAAGAGTGATCAGCTTAACAGCAATTACTTGCAAAGTCAATATTTGGCTAGAAAATCAACTTTATCCCCCAAAACACATTTCAACATCATTGCAGCCCTGCCTTAAAAGGACCAGCTAACCTCTTTTCAGTGATTGCTCCATTAACACAGGTGTGGGTGTTGATGAGGACATGGCTGGAGATCAATCTGTCATGATTAAGTAAGAATGACACCACTGGACACTTTAAAAGGAGGCTGGTGCTTGGCATCATTGTTTCTCTTCTGTTAACCATGGTTATCTCTAAAGAAACACGTGCAGTCATCATTGCAATGCACAAAAATGGCCTAACAGGGAGAGTATCGCAGCTAGAAAGATTGCTCCTCAGTCAACAATCTATCGCATCATCAAGAACTTCAAGGAGAGAGGTTCCATTGTTGCCAAAAAGGCTCCAGTGCGCCCAAGAAAGACCAGCAAGCGCCAGGACCATCTCTTAAAAGTGTTTCAGCTGCGGGATCGGGCTACCAGCAGTGCAGAGCTTGCTCAGGAATGGCAGCAGGCAGGTGTGAGTGCATCTGCACGCACTGTGAGGCGGAGACTCTTGGAGCAAGGCCTGGTCTCAAGGAGGGCAGCAAAGAAGCCACTTCTCTCCAGAAAAAACATCATGGACAGACTGATATTCTGCAAAAAGTACAGGCAGTGGACTGCTGAGGACTGGGGTAAAGTTATTTTCTCTGATGAATCCCCTTTTCGATTGTTTGGGACATCAGGAAAACGCCTCATTCGGAGAAGACAAGGTGAGCGCTACCACCAGTCTTGTCTCATGCCAACTGTTAAGCATCCTGAAACCATTCATGTGTGGGGTTGCTTCTCAGCCAAGGGAATCGGCTCTCTCACAGTCTTGCCTAAAAACACAGCCATGAATAAAGAATGGTACCAGAATGTCCTCTAAGAGCAACTTCTCTCAACCCTCCAAGAGCAGTTTGGCGATCAACAATGCCTTTTCCAGCATGATGGAGCACCTTGCCATAAAGCAAAGGTGATAACTAAATGACTCAGGGAATAAAACATAGAGATTTTGGGTCCATGGCCTGGAAACTCCCCAGATCTTAATCCCATTGAGAACTTGTGGTCAATCATCAAGAGACGGGTGGACAAACAAAAACCTAAAAATTCTGACAAAATGAAAGCTTTGATTGTGCAAGAATGGACTGCTATCAGTCAGGATTTGGTCCAGAAGTTGATTGAGAGCATGCCAGGGAGAATTGCAGAGGTCCTGAAGAAGAAGGGTCAACACTGCAAATATTGACTTGCTGCATTAACTCATTCTAACTGTCAATATAAGCTTTTGTTTCTCATATGTTTGCAATTATTATATTTCTGTCTGTGATAAAAACATCTGTCAAACACACATAAAAACCAGAGGGCAGCAGATCATGTGAAAATATAATATTTGTGTCATTCTCAAAACTTTTGGCCATGACTGTAGATAGGGCTTCCAGCACCAGCAATATACAGGACACCAGGGATCACCACAGCACTGAGGACCATGTAGATAGGGCTTTCAGCACCAGTGAGATACATGACACCAGGGATCACCACAGCACTGAGGACCATGTAGATAGGACTTTCAGCACCAGCAAGATACAGGACACCAGGGATCACCACAGCACTGAGGACCATGTAGATAGGACTTTCAGCACCAGATAGCTATAAGACACCAAGGATTTCCAAAGCACTGAGGACCATGTATATAGAACTTCCAGAATGTGGTTCATACCTCTCCTGGATTTTTTTTTCCTGCAGTTTCTTTTATTAGTAACCTGTCATTATGGTATAATACATTATGTAGCTGCCATCACAGCAGTTTTTCACTCTTCAGGAGTTCAGACTAGGCTCCGTCCTGCCTTGTCACATAGGCTCCTGAGGTTCCTCACAGTTGGGTGGATACTCTATTAGTGCTGCTGTCCATTAGGCTTTTGAAGAGTCATTCTACCAAAAGGGAAAATGTAATCTGCAAAGTTCACTGCATGAGCTCATTATATAAAGCCTCTTACCTTGCGCCTAATAGGAGTGAGGGGCCAGGCAGCTTGTCCTAGTGCGGAAACCTATTCCACCTCGGGTAATTTGCTTTTCTGTGTAGCAAATCGTAAACCCCAATAAATAAAACCTATTGCTTGTCCCCTTATAGTTTGGATTCCTGTTGTGCTGGGGCTTTATGGCTGCCTTGAGGTATATTTCCATATCTTTCGTACTGGATGTAGCAGCCAGAGGACAGTGCGGTTTCTTTGTGCCGTTCTGATCTTTGCGTCTGTTGGGCCGCGATCACTATTGATTGCAGACAGTGTCGGGTGATGCTGTCATTCTGTCCCCGCAGTGCCAAGTCTCCGCTGCTGATGCAAGGTCACGTGCAACTGTTCTTTTTTTTTTTTTTTTTTACATCTGCAGACTGGAGCAATTTGCATGTCAACCTTGATTTGACCACAATTGGGGTGACTTTCACTGGTTTAGTTCCAGCCGTAAATGGTATGCCATAAGTGTATGGTAGGTGCGAGTCCTAGCACATCTCTCTCAAAAACGGGGTCTTGTACAGTAGAAAGGTGCGTCTTGGAAAGATACGGTAGTTTATACATATAGCTGGATTTTTGTGCAATGCTGGACATGTAACGGAGCTGTAGAGGGCGCTGATCTTGGTGCTAAGGGCACATAACTGGGTGAAGACAGTTGTGCAGATATTAATTTT
>JARQOD010000001.1:87776851-87958445 GCA_033576555.1 Oophaga sylvatica
CCTTCCCCTTCTGGGTGACAACCAGGGGACATGTTGGGCCGACCAGTATCTGACTACTGGGCACATGGGCCTGTCAGCGCCTCCCCTTCTGGGTGACAACCGTGGGGACATGTTAAGGCGACCAGTGTCTGACCACTGAGCACCTGGGCTTGTCAGCGCCTCCCCCTTCTGGGTGACAACCAGGGGACATGTTAGGGCGACCAGTGTCTGACCACTGGGCACATGGGCCTGTCAGCGCCTCCCCCTTCTGGGTGACAACCGGGGGACATGTTAGGGCAACCAGTATCTGACCACTGAGCACCTGGGCCTGTCAGCGCCTCCCCCTTCTGGGTGACAACCGGGGACATGTTAGGGTGACCAGTGTCTGACTACTGGGCACCTGGGCATGTCAGCGCCTCCCCCTTCTGGGTGACAACCAGGGGGACATGTTAGGGCGACCAGTATCTGAGCACCTGGTCCTGTCAGCGCCTCACCCTTCTGGGTGAAAACCGGGGGACATGTTAGGGCGACCAGTGTCTGACCACTGGGCACCTGGGCCTGTCAGCGCCTCCCCCTTCTGGCTGACAACCGGGGGACATGTTGGGCCGACCAGTATCTGACTATTGGGCACATGGGCCTGTCAGCGCCTCCCCTTCTGGGTGACAACCGGGGGACATGTTAAGGCGACCAGTGTCTGACCACTGAGCACCTGGGCTTGTCAGCGCCTCCCCCTTCTGGGTGACAACCAGGGGACATGTTGGGCCGACCAGTATCTGACCACTGGGCACCTGGGCCTGTCAGCGCCTCCCCCTGCTGGGTGACAACCAGGGGACATGTTGGGCCGACCAGTATCTGACCACTGGGCACCTGGGCCTGTCAGCGCCTCCCCCTTCTGGGTGACAACCAGGGGACATGTTGGGCCGACCAGTATCTGACCACTGGGCACCTGGGCCTGTCAGCGCCTCCCCCTGCTGGGTGACAACCGGGGGACATGTTAGGGCGACCAGTATCTGAGCACTGGGAACATGGACCTGTCAGCACCTCCCCCTTCTGGGTGACAACTGGGGGACTTATTAGGGCGACCAATGTCCAGTGGTCGCACACTTCTCAGGTATGCGGTGATTGTGGGGCAGTCCAGGAGAGCTGTTCTCGGACCTCCTCGCCATCCGTCACTGTGGTCATGCTCTCTGATGTATCTAACCTATCTGTGATCTGATCCCCAGGTGCGTCCGGCTGTGTAATATATGTATGTACCAGGGGTGGGGGGGGCACCAGGTCTTAGCCTCCACCTGTGATGTGACCAGTGTGACGGAGGATGTCATGGCGTCACTACCTGCTGCCTCTAGAGATCAGCTGCAGTCATAAAGCTTCTTGGGTGGTTTACTCTATAGAAAATTTTATTACCCGGCCTCTAAAAAAAAAGTTTAATTGCCTCCAGGAGTGGTGTGACCGGCTTGTAAAGCCTCCAGTTATTTGTCTGCACCTGCTTATTGGGACACCTCAAGTTGAAGTGCCGAGTCGGCCATGACTGACCTCGGGCCCCTCACCAATAATGGGGAAGTCGCACTCTGTCCTTTCATATAATCTGGTGATCTCTGCAGTTCTGGTGGTTGTGATCTGGTATTTTGTGATGGATGATCTGCTCTAATGCGGCTGCACTAAGCTGTCGTCACACTGGGACTGACTCGGAGGACATAATTTACTTCTGTTAGTGACATGTCACACAGTCATTGGACTGGATTAATTTCGCCGATAAAATGCAACTAATTCAAAAGAAATCTTATCAACTACTGGTCCTTCTACTCTGTCAGCGCTCCATGCATCGTAACATGAACGTCGCCAGCTAAATGATGTGACGTCACCAGTGGTCTTTGCGTTGGATGTGTGAGCTTGACAGCGACTTGCATGTGTGGTGTGTTGGTTTCTACGTAAAAGAGAAAAAAAAAAGGTATCTTCTCATGAAGTCATCCAGGCATCAGCTAATCACCGAGCTTTCAGTTCTCTAACTCCCAGGGGATCAGCTGCCTTACAAACACCCAGGTTGTGTCTACGAGACCTACGCTTATTGTCCCCTCAGGCTCTTAGAGGTGGTATAGGAAGAAGTTGTCCTAAATAAAAAGCCATTTTAATCTCTTAGATCTTATAGGGCCATGAGTATCTTTAGATTTATCCCAAAGTCTTATCTACATGGACCCCTCTGATGGGGAGGATAGCTGTCTTCTAGCACATTGCTTGTGTATGATTTGGGCATAAGCCCAGAGATTCTCCCTTGTGGGTAAGGCAGCTGATACCCCTAACCACACAGACCACCAGGGGATTCTATAACAAGAAGGACCATTTGGTTAGGCCTTTAAGCCTTGGGCAGAATACAGGACACCAGGTATTTCCTGAGCTGTGAGAACCATGTAGATAGGGCTTCCAGCACCAGCAATATACAGGACACCAGGGATCACCACAGCACTGAGGACCATGTACAGTCATGGCCAAAAGTTTTGAGAATGACACAAATATTAATTTTTACAAAGTCTACTGCTTCACTTTTTCTAATGGCAATTTGCATATACTCCAGAATGTTATAAAGAGTGATCAGCTTAACAGCAATTACTTGCAAAGTCAATATTTGGCTAGAAAATCAACTTTATCCCCCAAAACACATTTCAACATCATTGCAGCCCTGCCTTAAAAGGACCAGCTAACCTCTTTTCAGTGATTGCTCCATTAACACAGGTGTGGGTGTTGATGAGGACATGGCTGGAGATCAATCTGTCATGATTAAGTAAGAATGACACCACTGGACACTTTAAAAGGAGGCTGGTGCTTGGCATCATTGTTTCTCTTCTGTTAACCATGGTTATCTCTAAAGAAACACGTGCAGTCATCATTGCAATGCACAAAAATGGCCTAACAGGGAGAGTATCGCAGCTAGAAAGATTGCTCCTCAGTCAACAATCTATCGCATCATCAAGAACTTCAAGGAGAGAGGTTCCATTGTTGCCAAAAAGGCTCCAGTGCGCCCAAGAAAGACCAGCAAGCGCCAGGACCATCTCTTAAAAGTGTTTCAGCTGCGGATCGGGCTACCAGCAGTGCAGAGCTTGCTCAGGAATGGCAGCAGGCAGGTGTGAGTGCATCTGCACGCACTGTGAGGCGGAGACTCTTGGAGCAAGGCCTGGTCTCAAGGAGGGCAGCAAAGAAGCCACTTCTCTCCAGAAAAAACATCATGGACAGACTGATATTCTGCAAAAAGTACAGGCAGTGGACTGCTGAGGACTGGGGTAAAGTTATTTTCTCTGATGAATCCCCTTTTCGATTGTTTGGGACATCAGGAAAACGCCTCATTCGGAGAAGACAAGGTGAGCGCTACCACCAGTCTTGTCTCATGCCAACTGTTAAGCATCCTGAAACCATTCATGTGTGGGGTTGCTTCTCAGCCAAGGGAATCGGCTCTCTCACAGTCTTGCCTAAAAACACAGCCATGAATAAAGAATGGTACCAGAATGTCCTCTAAGAGCAACTTCTCTCAACCCTCCAAGAGCAGTTTGGCGATCAACAATGCCTTTTCCAGCATGATGGAGCACCTTGCCATAAAGCAAAGGTGATAACTAAATGACTCAGGGAATAAAACATAGAGATTTTGGGTCCATGGCCTGGAAACTCCCCAGATCTTAATCCCATTGAGAACTTGTGGTCAATCATCAAGAGACGGGTGGACAAACAAAAACCTAAAAATTCTGACAAAATGAAAGCTTTGATTGTGCAAGAATGGACTGCTATCAGTCAGGATTTGGTCCAGAAGTTGATTGAGAGCATGCCAGGGAGAATTGCAGAGGTCCTGAAGAAGAAGGGTCAACACTGCAAATATTGACTTGCTGCATTAACTCATTCTAACTGTCAATATAAGCTTTTGTTTCTCATATGTTTGCAATTATTATATTTCTGTCTGTGATAAAAACATCTGTCAAACACACATAAAAACCAGAGGGCAGCAGATCATGTGAAAATATAATATTTGTGTCATTCTCAAAACTTTTGGCCATGACTGTAGATAGGGCTTCCAGCACCAGCAATATACAGGACACCAGGGATCACCACAGCACTGAGGACCATGTAGATAGGGCTTTCAGCACCAGTGAGATACATGACACCAGGGATCACCACAGCACTGAGGACCATGTAGATAGGACTTTCAGCACCAGCAAGATACAGGACACCAGGGATCACCACAGCACTGAGGACCATGTAGATAGGACTTTCAGCACCAGATAGCTATAAGACACCAAGGATTTCCAAAGCACTGAGGACCATGTATATAGAACTTCCAGAATGTGGTTCATACCTCTCCTGGATTTTTTTTTCCTGCAGTTTCTTTTATTAGTAACCTGTCATTATGGTATAATACATTATGTAGCTGCCATCACAGCAGTTTTTCACTCTTCAGGAGTTCAGACTAGGCTCCGTCCTGCCTTGTCACATAGGCTCCTGAGGTTCCTCACAGTTGGGTGGATACTCTATTAGTGCTGCTGTCCATTAGGCTTTTGAAGAGTCATTCTACCAAAAGGGAAAATGTAATCTGCAAAGTTCACTGCATGAGCTCATTATATAAAGCCTCTTACCTTGCGCCTAATAGGAGTGAGGGGCCAGGCAGCTTGTCCTAGTGCGGAAACCTATTCCACCTCGGGTAATTTGCTTTTCTGTGTAGCAAATCGTAAACCCCAATAAATAAAACCTATTGCTTGTCCCCTTATAGTTTGGATTCCTGTTGTGCTGGGGCTTTATGGCTGCCTTGAGGGTATATTTCCATATCTTTCGTACTGGATGTAGCAGCCAGAGGACAGTGCGGTTTCTTTGTGCCGTTCTGATCTTTGCGTCTGTTGGGCCGCGATCACTATTGATTGCAGACAGTGTCGGGTGATGCTGTCATTCTGTCCCCGCAGTGCCAAGTCTCCGCTGCTGATGCAAGGTCACGTGCAACTGTTCTTTTTTTTTTTTTTTTTTACATCTGCAGACTGGAGCAATTTGCATGTCAACCTTGATTTGACCACAATTGGGGTGACTTTCACTGGTTTAGTTCCAGCCGTAAATGGTATGCCATAAGTGTATGGTAGGTGCGAGTCCTAGCACATCTCTCTCAAAAACGGGGTCTTGTACAGTAGAAAGGTGCGTCTTGGAAAGATACGGTAGTTTATACTATAGCTGGATTTTGTGCAATGCTGGACATGTAACGGAGCTGTAGAGGGCGCTGATCTTGGTGCTAAGGGCACATAACTGGGTGAAGACAGTTGTGCAGATATTAATTTTATATATATATGTTTAAAAGTATTTGTGGGTTCATCATGGAGGAGGCACAGGTGCTAGGGGTTGTGCTCTGTCTGTTACCGATGTTCCCGTCCATCGTGGGTGGTGATTCCTATGCAGCTGATATATAAGGGACAATATCCACATCCTTATTATGGAGACACATGATTAAAACTAAGTGCATTGCAGCAGACCATTGTTACCCACGTGTACTGACCAGATGGACCGTTTAGGCCTCGGATTTCCTTTTTTGTTTTTCTGCTCAGCTATACTTGGTGTAAATTCCACTTGTGTTTTGTAATTTGGGGTGTATTCTTATGCCAGATGTCAGTCTACTCTTATCACTGATGGAAAGCTGGTAAATCCACAAGCGTAATTGGTAGTATTTTGGCGCCATCACCCAGATTGAGGGCACAGCAGTGCAGAGAACTTACTGTCCCGTTCACTCTTATGTGGGTGGAAGTTGAGGACGACGCTCATATTTGGATCTGTCACTTTTACGCGTCCCTAGTTCATGTTTATATAGTAATCAGGTGAGCTGCGTCCTGCTGGCCATAATACCTGCTCATCCAGTGCACCTGGTGTCATCCTCATGGAGGCATCGAGTCCAGGCAGTACAGGAATATTCTGTCAGCCCTTTACCTATTTTATAGGATCTTATAATATGTCTGTTGCCAGTGTTAAAGCAATTCTATGTAATCACCAGACATATCCAGAGCCTGATCTGGGGTGAATTTCCGTGGCTCAAATGCCCTACTACATTATTCAAGTCTTCTTTTATTTTTCTAGACCATTTCCTAAGGCAGGATATTGACATAGGATGGCTGTCAGTCGTACACCTGACAGCTGCCTGTCACTATTCTAAACCCTCCCTGGCAATGTACTGACCCTATGGGTATAGTATTGTTTTTGCCCCAGGACAATTCTTTACAGGGGCATTCACATCTCCAAGAAGATCCTACTCCAATATGTAGTAGGTGTAATAATAATATTGGTAAATATCACCAATTAGAAATGTATGGTTCCTCTAATTCACTATTTTTCTTAGCCATCGTTCAGGGCAATGTAGTAGCTTCGGTATCAATGGTTATGACCATTCATATAGTGACAGTTGTTAGTGGTTGCAACCATGGATCTGGGAATGTTTGGTTTGCAAAAAAGGAGGCTAAGAGGAGACTTACGGTAATATCTGTTTACAAATATCTGGAGGGCTGTCACAGTGTAGAGCAGGGGTGGGCAATTAATTTTGCCAGGGGGCCGCATGAGAAATTGGGATGGTTTTAGAGGGCCGGACTAATATAATTAACTCCGTTTTACCCAATACTGTATATATACAGTATATATATATATATATATATATATACTGTATATATACATACCTGCCCATTATCATCATCTTCTCCCCATCATCAATGCCTGCCCATTATCATCAATGCCTGCCCATTATCATCATCTTCTCCCCATCATCATCAATGCCTCCCCATTATCAGCAATGCCTGCCCATCATCACACACAGACAGCACATAAGCACTCTCTCACATACATACATACATACACACACACACAAAGCACCGCACTACATAGACACAGACACACACAGAGACACGTCTTACCTGTCCAGCGTCCCCGCTCTCTGACACAGCCGGCCGCTGAATGATGACGTCATTCAGCGGCCGGCTGTGAGAGGAAGCGCCGGTGGAGCCCAGAGCTGCAGCAGCGGAGGCACGGGAGAGGTAAGTATTGTGCCAGCTGATGCCGGGGCCCTGAGACTGCCGGAGCGCATCCGCGGGCCGGTCACTGACAGCCGGCGGGCCGGATGCGGCCCACGGGCCGCCCCTTGCCCGGGTCTGGTGTAGAGGGATCATCTTTATTCTCATTTGCACATGGAAACACGAGAAGCAATGGGATGAAACTGAAAGGGAGAAGATACAGATTAGATATTAGAAAGAACTTTTTGACAGAGTGATCAATGAGTGGAACAGGCTGCCACGAGAGGTGGTGAGTTCTCCTTCAATGGAAGTCTTCAATCAGAGGCTGGACAGACATCTTTCTGAGATGGTTTAGTGACTCCTGCATTGAGCAGGGGGTGGGACACGATGACCCTGGAGGTCCCTTCCAGCTTTACCATTCTATGGTTCTAGTATCTATATTGTATATCTAATCTACTGCAATGCCCTGTACATGGGCGAATCAGAAGAACTATACTACATTTCTAATTAGAGGTGTTTGCTAATATTCTGATTATTACACCTGCTATGTATTGTGATAAGATCTTGGAGATGGGAATACTGCTTTTAAAACCGGTCACTTCTGATCACCCTGATCATGTAATTTTAGGTCAGGCAATTTCTAAATTCATTTTCACATGCTTTTTTTTTCCAGTCATCCTGATTTTAGATTTGCCCATACTGTGAAAAGTTTAGAAGGAATGAACACTTTCCCGTTTGCATCTGTGTGTCTGCCTCCACCACTGTTACTCCATCACTTGATAAGGAGCCTGCAGCCATTATGGCCTGCCTTCCCACCCACCACGTTCAGCGCCACTCTGCACCCTCCTCGTCCAGCGTCTGGTCTCCCTCCTGGGTCCCTTTTGAGGATTTATCTTGCCTCTCTTGTATTGTGCTGTGTAATATCATGGCGATGTAGCCGTGCCCCTCGGTGACTCTTTGGTGGGGTTCTTGTTATAGACCGTCTTGAGATGCTGTAAATGATACTCTCGCTCCATTAGTATAATACTTACCGGATGAGATTGCATCAGGGGCCTGAGTCATGGCCATCAGCAGAAACGCAGCATTTTTGATCTGTAATTTATGAGTTAATGTAAAGACTTGTCATTGTAGCTGTACATACGCCATCCGTCCTAGTCTTATCACTGTGAGGGGTCTCCGTGCCTGAATTATTGGTGGTCCTCCACAACATGGTTTATTTCCCAGAATAGTGGCGTCATGTGTTGTCACCTCACCGATGGCCAGACACGGAAGCGAAAGGACACTTCTATTAAATTTACATTAAATGTTGCATTTATTATTTAGATTTTAGCAAAAGAAGTGAGTAAGGCAGGCCATTTACATGCTATTAAAAAAAAACTAATCTGGCAACAAATATTGGCACACTATGATCAGAATTATACCGGCTATTCTGGCAATTGTTAGTGATGGGTCCACGCCGTGTACTAGGCTTTCAGTGATTGTGGCCATTGAAGTAAAGTGCACATTGTTCAGTTAGCGCGATGCTATATACCGAAAAGCACTCGTATCACATACCGCCTCTGTGTGCAATCCCCCCACAAGGAGATCTGTGTCTGTACCAGGGACATGGTATTGTGACTGCGGCCTCAGTCTGCTCACAGCCGGCCGACCAGATGAATATATTGTAATCCTCTGTCGTCAGCGTGGCCCATCTTGGCAGCGCTCATGAGCAGGCTTTTCCATTTATAGAGGTCTGCTGCATGTGAACAGCACAGGCATGAAGCGTCCTGCTCGCCCCAGTCCGCACATTCCTGCCACGTGCAGTTCTGGGGGTGGCGGTTTTATAGTTTTTTTTTCATGTTCAGTGCCGCTGTGCCATTAAGTTGAGTCGTGAGGTTCTTCCCCCTAAATGGAGTAATGTAGACTTCTCTGGAGACTTTTCTTCATATCGTGCAGCGCATAGACTATGTTCTCCCTTTATAAAATGATTCTAACATCCTATTCAAATGTTAGTATTGTTGTGATGTGTATGGTGGTGTGAGATGCAGAGGCGCAGCTAGGGTTTTGGTTCTGGGGGGGCGAAACTTCTGAGTGGGCCCCTAACCAGGTAACATTGATTACGACTCAGTGACGCACCCTAATAGTGGATGTAGGAGATGACTGCGCTGTTAATGAAAATAATCTCTATAAAAAGACCATCATGGATATTACCGCCATATGGTCAGTGGTAAATACCAGTCCTACAAAATATATAAGCGATTACTGCCCAGTTACAGATAATGACTTACCGCTGACATTCTTTCTGATGGAATCGTTCACTTTTCCCATCTTTTCCATCTGGCCCAGACCGACATGACAACTTCTCTAGCCAGGACTCCTTCTGCAGAGATTACAAGAAAGACACATTTCATGTCTCATATTTTCAGCTCTGTCACCATCTATCCCCAACCTGCACAAACTCCTCATCCTGCTGATACCCCAATGCTGAGCCGCTGCTGCCATACGTGTCCCTATTACTGCAGCTGCTGTGTGGTTCTCTGGGCGCTCTAAATTCTAAAGCAACCCTCTATAATACAGTAATGCCGGGTGCAAGTGCCCTAGAAAACAGCCCAGTTTTTGTCCCCTAGAATGTAATATTGCCCTGTGTGCCCCTTTGACAGTCACAGTAACCTGAGTTCCCCTATAAGTGCCCACTTTACATTTAATGTCCCGTGTCTCCCCCCCGTACAGCTCCCCTATACATAGTATGATGCTCTTATACACAGTATAATGCCCCCTCACTGCATACATACTGACCCCTTAGTATCCCACAAACTGTTTGATCTCTTCAACACTGTATGATGGCCCCCTAGATAGTCCTCAATATAGTATAAGGCACTCCCCATAGGCAGACTCTATATTGTATAATGCTGCCCCCCATAGGCAGACTCTGTATTGTGTAATGCTGCCCTCCCATAGACACTCCATACTATAATGCAGCCCCCCATAGGCAGACTGTAATATAATGCAGCCCCCGTTGGCAGACTCTAATATAAGGCAGCTCCCCACAAGCAGACTCTAATATAAGGAAGCCCCCCCATAGGCAAAGTAATATGATGCAGCCCCATAGGCAGACGCTAATATAATGCAGCCCCCCCCCATAGGCAGACTCTAATATAATGCAGCCCCCCCATAGGCAGACTCTAATATTATGCAGCCCCCCACATAGGCAGACTCTAATATAATGCAGCCCCCCCATAGGCAGACTCTAATATAATGCAGCCCCCCCATAGGCAGACGCTAATATAATGCAGCCCCCCATAGGCAGACGCTAATATAATGCAGCCTACCCCATAGGCAGACGCTAATGTAATGCAGCCCCCCCATAGGCAGACGCTAATATAATGCAGCCCCCCCATAGGCAGACGCTAATATAATGCAGGCCCCCCCATAGGCAGACTCTAATATAATGCAGGCCCCCCCATAGGCAGACTCTAATATAATGCAGGCCCCCCATAGGCAGACTCTAATATAATGCAGGCCCCCCATAGGCAGACTTTAATATAATGCAGCCCCCATAGGCAGTCTCTAATATAATGCAGCCCCCCCCATAGGCAGACGCTAATATAATGCAGACGCTAATATAATGCAGCCCACCCATAGGCAGACGCTAATATAATGCAGCCCACCCCATAGGCAGACGCTAATATAATGCAGGCCCCCCATAGGCACACACTAATATAATGCAGGCCCCCCATAGGCACACACTAATATAATGCAGCCCCCCAGGCAGACGCTAATATAATGCAGCCCCCTCAGACCTCTACAATAATATGATGCACCTCCATAAAAAAATAAATCCAGTACTCGCCTCTCTTCCTCCTGATTCCTGCGCTGCTCCCGCTCATCTCCTCACAGTGGGTGCCGGGCAGTGACGTCATCGCGCCCGCTGTCAGTGTCTACGTCAGACGCTGACAGGGGGATGATAGGAGAAGGAGTTCTCCATCCTTCTCTCATGAATGCAGTTAGCTGTATTGGCTGGATGCCGATACAGCTGAACTTGCGATGATTGGCGGGGGGCCCACTGCTGGCACCAGGCCCCCCGCACCTGCTCAGGGGCACCATAGCGGCCGGGCGGTAGAGCAGGGAGATCGGTTCTCCCTGCTCTGCTGCAGAATGTAACTGTATAGGCGTGTTGTGCACGCCGATAGTTACAATAGCGTAGCTCCGGGTGGGCCCCTCAGAGCACGGGGCCTGGAGCCACCGCCCCCTCTGCTCCCCCGGTAGCTACGCTACTGGTGATATGCCTTGATGGGATTTTACCGAGCTAATCATGTGAAGTTGTAAATTATATCCTCATTTCAAGCCACTTTCTAATACAATATATTTACCAAAAGTGCCTCCATCTGTGTAGTACATCATACTCCAAAGACTGGCGCTGTTACTATGCTGACATTGCCCTACATCCTCTTCCAGTCCATGTCTCCAGTTGGAGAGGGCGTCTGCCTCTTGGGTCTTTTATGTCACACGTCTGTGGAGCACATGTTCTCCAATATCCTCAGAGCGTACATGGATCCCGCACAGCATATTTGCAGCACCCATGCTACGCTGCCTGTCCTACTGGGAGTTCACTGGTTTCTTAGGCTCCCCCCATACATGCGCCTGTGCTCATGTACTCCTCTGAACAGCTAATAACACTAAGCACTGTCAGCATTGATGGACGGGAACAATCAAGGAGCAAACTGTGTGCTGTAAACAACGTGAAGTTATATAGGGAACCTGTCAGTGGGATCAACCCTCCTAAGCCATCTATATGGGCATGTAGATTAAAGGAAGCTGAATAGAATGATACCTTGAAATCTGTGATCGATATCTTATTCCAGAAAAATCCACGTTTTTCTTAAAGGGAACCTGTCACCAGGTTTGGCTGATATGAGTTACGGCCACTGCCTTTCAGGGCTGATATATAGCATTCTACAATGCTGTAGATAAGCCCCCGATCCGACCTGAAAGATAGGGAAAAAAGAGTTTTATTAGGCTATGTGCACACGTTCAGGATTTTTCACTTTTTTTTTGCGTTTTTTCCGCTGCAAAAACGCCTAAAAAACGCATACAGTAAGCATCCTATTCAGAATGCATTCTGCAATTTTTGTGCACATGGTGCGTTTTTTTCCGCGCAAAAAGCGCATTGCGGTAAAAAACAGCATGTTCATTATTTTTGCGGTAAATTTGTGTATTTCCCCCTATATTATTCGCGGTTAAAAACGCATGCGGATTTCCTGGGAAAAAGTCTGTTTTTTTTGCAGGAAATTTCTGCAAAGATTCCTGATCGTGTGCACATAGCCTCATACTCACCCGGGGGGGGGGCGGTCCGGTCCAATGAGTGTAACAGGTCCGGCGCCCCCCATCTTCTTGTAATGCCGCTCTTCTGCTCCCCAGCATCGCTCTCCTGCGCAGTTGTGCTTATCTGCCCTGTTGAGGAAAGAAAAGAGGTAACGCCTTCTTTCATTTACAATAATATCTGGAGGCAGATTCTCAGGGAGATTAGTGTCCGGCCCATAGATCTTAATAGCTCATTTACATATTAACCCCTTAAGGACCGGACGGTTTTCGTTTTTCGCTCCCCTACTTTCCAGAGCCAAAACTTTTTTTTTTTTCTGTCAATATGGCCATGTGAGGGCTTGTTTTTTGCGGGACGAGTTGTACTTTTGAACGTCACCATGGGTTTTACCATATCATGTACTCAAACGGGAAAAAAATTCCAAGTGCGGTGAAATTGCAAAGCAAAAGTGCAATCTCACACTTGTGTTTTGGTTGGCTTTTTTGCTAGGTTCACTAAATGCTAAATCTGACCTGCCATTATGATTCTCCAGGTCATTACGAGTTCATAGACACCAAATATGTCTAGGTTCTTTTTTATCTAAGTGGTGAAAAAAATTTTTTTACGTTTGTTAAAAAAGTAAAAAAAATTTGTTATTTTCTGATACCTGTAGCATCTCCAGTTTTCGTGATCTCGGGTTGGGTGAGGGCTTATTTTTTGCGTGCCGAGCTGATGTTTTTTAATTATACCATTTATGCGCAAATACAATCTTCTAATGCAATGTTGCGGCGACCAAAAAACGCAATTCTGGCGTTTTGATTTTTTTCCTCACTATGCCGTTTAGCGATCAGGTTAATTCTTTTTTTCTTTTTTTTTATTGATAGATCGGGCAATTCTGAACACGACGATACCTAGTATGTGATTTTTTATTTTTTTTGAATGGGGCGAAAGGAGGGGTGATTTAAACTTTTATATTTTTTTATATATATTTTTAAACACTTTTTTACTTTTGGAATGCTTCAATAGTCTCCATAGGAGACTAGAAGTTGGCACAACTCAATCGCCTCTGCTACATAGAGGCGATGAGTAGATCGCCTCTATGTAGCAGAATTAGTGACTTTCTATGAGCGCCGGCCACAGGGTGGCGCTCATAGCAATCCGGCATCTACAACTATAGAGGTCTCCAGAAGACCTCTGGTTGTCATGGTGACACACCAGTGACTCGCGATCACGTGACGCGGGTCACCGGTGAACGCGTTTCCGGCCGGGTGGCCTTAAGCCCTTGTTAAATGCCTCTGTCAGCGTTTGACAGCGTCATTTTGACTAGTTAATGTAACGGGTCTGGGAGGCGGAACCTCTGAGCTATTATACAAGGAGGCTTTCCTTGTAAAGGAGCGGGTGGCGCCCGGGGAAGACGGACAGGAAGTCACGGCAAGTGACCGGGGCAGTCTCTGGATAGACAGGCAGGAGGTCACGGCAAGTGACCGGGGCAGTCTCTGGATAGACAGGCAGGTAGTCATGGCAAGTGACCGGGGCAGTCTCTGGATAGACAGGCAGGAAGTCACGGCAAGTGACCGGGGCAGTCTCTGGATAGACAGGCAGGAAGTCACGGCAAGTGACCGGGGCAGTCTCTGGATAGACAGGCAGGTAGTCACGGCAAGTGACCGGGGCAGTCTCTGGATAGACAGGCAGGTAGTCACGGCAAGTGACCGGGCAGTCTCTGGATAGACAGGCAGGTAGTCACGGCAAGTGACCGGGGCAGTCTCTGGATAGACAGGCAGGTAGTCACGGCAAGTGACCGGGGCAGTCTCTGGATAGACAGGCAGGAACGACCTGTGATGGTTGAGCCTCCCGGTAGGCTAGCAGGCAGATGGTAGATGTGCGTCCTCAGATTAACGGGCTGACTGGTCCGTAGACAGACTGACAGGTGATGGTGGACAGACTGTCGAACGTTGACGCCTCCAGGTAGGCTAGCAGACTGGTAACCGGTGAACATCAGCAGATAAACGGGCAGGCTGGTCATAGACAGACTGGCAGGTGATGGCGGGCAGACTGTCGGACGGTGGAGCCTCCAGGTAGGCTAGCGGACAGGTAGCAGACAGCAAACTGGCAGGAAACAGGCAGGTAACTGGTAACGGAACCTGAGGGCTGAAGCAGAGTAGTGAACAGTGCAACAACATTGCTCGGGCACCTCCATTAAGGAGGAGGTGCTTTATATAAGGTGGAATCCTCCGGCATTGGCCGGGGACCTTTTTTGAAAGATGCGCGCGGCCCCTTTAAGAGCGGGGGAGTGCACGCGCGCGTGCCCTAAGCCCAGTGGCAGGGAAGGAGCGCGCAGCCCCAGCAGGGCGGAAGGAGGACGCCGAGCGAGGGTAAGGGGAGCGACGTCCCTGCCTGGCAGAGGACGCTGGCGCAGGGGAACAGCGTCCCTGCCTGGCAGAGGACAGGGACGCTGGCGCAGGGGAACAGCGTCCCTGCCTGGCAGAGGACAGGGACGCTGGCGCTACAGTTAATAGCCGCGGGTGAATCTCGATTCCGCCTGGCGCTAGTGCGGGCACATGTCAGCTGTTCAAAACAGCTGACATATCCCGGCTTTGATGCGGGCTCACCGCCGGAGTCCACATCAAAGCGGCGGTACTGTCATTGGACGTACTATTCCGTCTAATGGCAGTAAGGGGTTAAGAAAGACTTGTATCTGTCTGGAATAGAACATTGGAAGATATCAATGTATTATATTATTCAGCTTCCTGTGACCTACAGTCATGGCCAAAAGTTTTGAGAATGACACAAATATTATATTTTCACATGATCTGCTGCCCTCTGGTTTTTATGTTTGACAGATGTTTTTATCACAGACAGAAATATAATTGCAAACATATGAGTAACAAAAGCTTATATTGACAGTTAAGGTACTGCCACACTAAACAATCCCGCTAGCAATCACGATAACGACGCATACTAATGCGATCGCTAGCGGGATTGTTTCTATATCGCTAAGTGCGGCCACATTTAGCGATATAGTTAACGACGCTATCGCCGTTAGCGATCTTCTTAACGACTTTAGCGGTACAAAAGTACCGCTAAATCGCTAAGAAAAGGTGCCACACTAGCGATATATACTTACCCAGCGGGAGCGCCGACGAGAAAATAGGGTCCGGAACGATTCCAGCGACGAGCGAGATCACAGCAGGAAGCTCGTCGCTGGCAGCTGCCGCACTGAACAACATCGCTAACGGGATCGCTAAATAGTGACGTTTTTTAGCGATCCCGTTAGCGATATTGTTCAGTGTGGCATACCCTTTAGAATGAGTTAATGCAGCAAGTCAATATTTGCAGTGTTGACCCTTCTTCTTCAGGACCTCTGCAATTCTCCCTGGCATGCTCTCAATCAACTTCTGGACCAAATTCTGACTGATAGCAGTCCATTCTTGCACAATCAATGCTTTCATTTTGTCAGAATTTTTAGGTTTTTGTTTGTCCACCCGTCTCTTGATGATTGACCACAAGTTCTCAATGGGATTAAGATCTGGGGAGTTTCCAGGCCATGGACCCAAAATCTCTGTTTTGTTCCCTGAGCCATTTAGTTATCACCTTTGCTTTATGGCAAGGTGCTCCATCATGCTGGAAAAGGCATTGTTGATCGCCAAACTGCTCTTGGAGGGTTGGGAGAAGATGCTCTTGGAGGACATTCTGGTACCATTCTTTATTCATTGCTGTGTTTTTAGGCAAGACTGTGAGAGAGCCGATTCCCTTGGCTGAGAAGCAACCCCACACATGAATGGTTTCTGGATGCTTAACAGTTGGCATGAGACAAGACTGGTGGTAGCGCTCACCTTGTCTTCTCTGAATGAGGCGTTTTCCTGATGTCCCAAACAATCGAAAAGGGGATTCATCAGAAAAAATAACTTTACCCCAGTCCTCAGCAGTCCACTGCCTGTACCTTTTGCAGAATATCAGTCTGTCCATGATGTTTTTTCTGGAGAGAAGTGGCTTCTTTGCTGCCCTCCTTGAGACCAGGCCTTGCTCAAAGAGTCTCCGCCTCACAGTGCGTGCAGATGCACTCACACCTGCCTGCTGCCATTCCTGAGCAAGCTCTGCACTACTGGTAGCCCGATCCCGCAGCTGAAACACTTTTAAGAGACGGTCCTGGCGCTTGCTGGTCTTTTTTGGGCGACCTGGAGCCTTTTTGGCAACAATGGAACCTCTCTCCTTGAAGTTCTTGATGATGCGATAGATTGTTGACTGAGGTGCAAACTTTCTAGCTGCGATACTCTTCCCTGTTAGGCCATTTTTGTGCATTGCAATGATGACTGCATGTGTTTCTTTAGAGATAACCATGGTTAACAGAAGAGAAACAATGATGCCAAGCACCAGCCTCCTTTTAAAGTGTCCAGTGGTGTCATTCTTACTTAATCATGACAGATTGATCTCCAGCCATGTCCTCATCAACACCCACACCTGTGTTAATGGAGCAATCACTGAAAAGAGGTTAGCTGGTCCTTTTAAGGCAGGGCTGCAATGATGTTGAAATGTGTTTTGGGGGATAAAGTTCATTTTCTAGCCAAATATTGACTTTGCAAGTAATTGCTGTTAAGCTGATCACTCTTTATAACATTCTGGAGTATATGCAAATTGCCATTAGAAAAAGTGAAGCAGTAGACTTTGTAAAAATTAATATTTGTGTCATTCTCAAAACTTTTGGCCATGACTGTACATGTCCATATAGACGGCTTAGGAGGCCTGATCCTACTGACAGATTCCTTTCAAGGCTCTTCAGATGATTACAAATATCTGATGGAAATTTCCTTTAATTATTTTTGTATTTTTGTCTTATTCCATAGAACCGTAATCATCAGTTTGGTCAGTGTAGGGGGGAAAATTAATTATTTGAAAGTGTTGATGCACGTTTACATGGCGATAAATCCTCTCACTCGGTGTACACAGGGGCGTTGTGGGTTCCTTTTTTTTAGTGACGAACCCACTTTGGTCCCAAGAAGTTCCGACTGTTCCCGTTCCCAATGATAGAGCTGCGGAGTGCTATCATTTACATCAGTAAGCAATGATGAGAGCTACATGGTGTCTGCTCACTTCAGTACTAGTTTATTCCCATGTAATTGGGATCTAGCGCTCCTGAGCTTGTGTGCGCACACTATATTATTGTACTGTGCTGGCTGCTGGTAAGCTATGATGACTCCATGAGAATTTACATCTCTACGTATGCTCCACATCTAATAACTAATCTCAATATGACTCGGATTTATCTCGCCTGTAATAAAAAATATCATCTGTTTTTAATTTAAAAAAAAGAAGACTGCATTGTAGCCTGTCTTCAACTTATTGGCAGTCATTTATTTTTTCTTATTTTTTCCATAAATAAGACTGATTTACATTGGGGTAAATAACAGGTGTCCAACAGGGAAGACCACATACATAGTGAGGCTTGCTGCATGGCCGAAGCTCTGTCCAGCCACACCGGCCATTGGCCTCCATAGGGGGGCGAAGCTCCAGCTGCACTGTGTGGTCTCACCCTAGTTACAGTGGTTTGCAAAAGTATTGAGAGATTTGGTGGATGGCCCTCTCTTGGCAGGTTTGTTGTGGTAACCATGTTACTTACACTTGATGATAATGGATTTGATGGTGCTCCGGGGACTCAGCCGAGGTTGGGATGTTTTGTTATAACCCAACCCTGACTTGTATTTTTTCAAGAACTTTGTCCCTGACTTGTTTAGAGATCTCCTTGGCCTTTGTGGTGTTGTTTGGAGAACTCCTCGGCCTTTGTGGTGTTTGGTTAGTGGTGCTTCTTGCTTGATAGTGTTGCAGCCTTTCAGAAAAGGTGTGAATATACTGACAGACCATCTGGCACTTAAGGGTATGCCACACTAAGGCTGCTTTCACACATCCTTTTTTTGACTTCAGGCACGATCCGACGTGTTGTTAAAAACGGATCCGGTACCGGATGCGTTTTTTTTACCATTGACTTTCATTAGCGCCGGATCGTGCCTGATGTCAGTGCGTTGTATCAGTTTTTGTCCGGATCCGGCGGAAATGTACATTCCGGCGGCCGGACAAAACGGTGCATGCAACGTTTTTTTTGTTTGCCGGAGCTGCCTGATAGTGCCTGAAGCGGCGCATCAGGCGGCCGGAAATAATACAAGTCAATGGAACCGGATCAGTCTTTTGTAACACTGATCCGGATTCTGGAAATCAGGGACTTCTACTACTACTTACTACTACTACTACATTTTCCACTGTCTCTAGACATCCAAAACCCTCTTTTTCTCTTCGCCACGACAGCACCCACTGAGAGAGGGGATCCGCCCCTAGGAACAGGAAACCTACAGAGAGATAAAAGGGGCGGCCCCCCTCGCTCCTCAGTTGTTTCCTGTTCCTAGGAGAGGAACCTACTTGAGAAGAGGATTCCTGGGCTGGATAGCCGCCTGTGCGGTTTCTTTGGGAGCGGCAGGGGCTCCAGCGCCAGAAGCAGCGTCGGGGGTTATTCCCTCCTCAGCTGAGAAGGAAAAGACACCGCATATCTGGAGGTAACGGACCGTGGGTCTGAGGACGGCAGCGGCAGGTACAGCCCACCGTCACGAGAAGAAGATTCCCAGGTGCGAGGCCAGCAGTGTTGCTCTGGCTCGCATGTAATATAGGTGTCATATGTTTAGCTGAGGCTGCCCTACCTGATTACGCTGGGAGCCTCGGCAAGTCAAGATGAAGGTCCCATCGCCTCTCTCCCTCTGTAGGGACGGGACCACAGCGGTCGGCGCAATGCATGTGCTCAGGAGCGGTCCCGGAAGCTGCACTGTGAAAGATCAGAGGCCGCGCAGGGTGGCAGAGAACCCGGAAGTGAACCTTGCACTTCCGGGTCGGCGCTAAAGAGAAAAAAAAAAAAAAAAATGGGGAAGCTGCATAAAAGCACCGATCATATGGCATAGCGGTGCGCAGCAATGTCGTCCCCAAGCGATCCTGCTTTGCGCCCACCTGAGGAGCTGGTGGTGCCACATCACAGCGGCAGCAGCAGCGGCAGAAAAAGTGGAAGTGGACGCTCTAAGCAGAGTGGTTCCACAAGCAGATCTGGAGGGAAAACAAGTCGCTCCATATCGCAGCCGGACCCTCCATCCTTAAGACCGGTACCATCTTGCTAAAAAGCTTCACTGGGTGAGTGTTATATATCACACCTGTCAAGCTGATGGCCCTTCCCCCCCCCCCCCTGGTTTGTGTGTTCCTAGGCCAAAAAGACGGAAAAGACCAAACATAGAGAATGTGCCTTATGCTCCCAACCTCTTCCGGACAATTATCCCAAAAGATTATGTCAGGATTGTATTAGCCATATGCTACAGGAGGAAAGTTCTGTGAGAGCAGAAGATATCCGTCTGATGATCAGAGAGGAGTTACAGGCCCTAGGGGGAGCCAGTAGTATTACGGGAAGGAAATCCCTTAGTGAGATAACCCCACCTAAGGTGGGATCCTCCACGGACAGCGGGGAACTCAATTCAGACGCTTCACGTGAATCAGGTTCATCAGAGGAGGAGGAGCACACCTGTTTTCCGACGGATAGTATTAATAATCTAATTAAGTCAGTTCGGAACACTATGGGATTATCGGATACAAAAGACCCTAAAACTCCTCAGGAGATCATGTTCGCGGGTATCTCCCAGCGCAAACGGCGAGTGTTCCCAATAGATCCGGCTATTAAGGAATTAGTAAAGAAAGAGTGGGAAAACAAGGGCAGAAAGGTTATATGCCAGCCGCGTCAAAACGACGATACCCCTTTGATGATAAGGACCTGGCCTCCTGGGAGAAAGCACCCAAGGTGGATGCTGCTGTAGCGTCAACCTCCCGCAAGTCATCATTACCAGTAGAGGATGCTGGAATTTTGTCGGATCCCCTAGACCGTAAAGCAGATGCACTCCTAAAAAGGTCCTGGGAGTCGTGTATAGGGGCATTTAAACCCGCAATATCGGCCACTTGTACAGGCAGGGCCATGTTAGTATGGTTAGATCAGTTGGAGGAAGATATAAAGAAGGGCCTCTCCAGAGACAAGCTACGGTCTTCCATCCCTTTAATTAGAGGTGCAGCAGCATTTCTTTCAGACACCTCAGTAGACTCTCTCCGCCTAGCGGCAAGAACAGCAGGACTAACCAATGCAGCCCGAAGGGCGTTATGGTTAAAAGGATGGAAGGGGATACGCAAGCTAAATCAAAACTCTGCGCTATACCCTGTCAGGGTGAGTACCTGTTTGGTGCAGTTTTGGATGATATCTTAACCAAAGCAGGAAAAAGGAAAAAAGGCTTCCCTAATCCATACGTTCCATCCTACAGGAGGGCATTCAGGAGACCATCGTTTAACAGAAGGAAGGATTATAAGTCCCAGAATTCTTGGAATAACAGGGATTTCAAACAAAATGGGAACCTATTCGGTAAACGTCCCTTCAGATCGGGAGATAAGTTCCGCTAGTACCAACTTACCGGTGGGTGGCAGACTATTACACTTCGGTTATCAGTGGGAACAAATTACAACTAACCCCTGGGCCATTAACATTATAAGATCAGGACTAATATTAGAATTTGTCCGGAATCCTCCGGACTCCTTTCTATTGACTTCTCTAAAATCCCAGGCTCAACAAGAGGCGTTAGAATTAGAAATTAAAGGCCTACTATCCAAGAAAGTGTTAGTAGAGGTTCCAGTAAATCAAAAAGAGAAAGGCTTTTACTCTCCTTTATTTCTGGTAACTAAACCAGACGGTTCATTTAGAACCATAGTTAATCTAAAAAAATTGAATACCTTTTTGAAAACCCGAACCTTCAAAATGGAGTCCATAAGATCAGCGATAAAACTCTTATTTCCCAGATGCTACATGGTGGTCGTGGATCTCAAAGATGCATATTATCATCTACCAATACATGTCTCGCATCAACGCTTTCTCCGAGTGGCGGTCACATTAGAAGGCCAAATCCGTCATCTGCAGTTTGCGGCAATGCCATTCGGGCTATCTATGGCACCACGCGTCTTCACAAAACTGATGCTGGAGGTGATGTCGTATTTAAGAGTAAGAGACACACTAGTAATTCCGTACCTGGATGATCTGCTAATAGTAGGAAATTCATTCCAACAATGTGAGCACAGGTTGTCTGACGTAATTTCATCCCTACAGAACTTAGGTTGGCTGATCAACTGGGAAAAATCAAGGCTACGGCCGGTAACCTGTCAGATGTTCCTAGGCCTTCATCTAGACTCAGTAAGTCAGAAATGTCTGCTACCGGAGGCAAAGAAATTAACTGTAATTAATAAGGTACAAACGGTAATACAGGATCCTATACTATCTCTAAGAGAAGGCATGTCTTTGCTGGGCTCTTTGTCCTCATGTATTCCGGCAGTTCGGTGGGCCCAATTTCATACCAGGAAACTGCAAAGATTAATCCTGCAGCAGGAAGAGAGATTACAGGGACAGTTAGAAAATAAAATATCCCTGACCCCGGAGGTAATCAGTTCCCTAACCTGGTGGCTAGATTCAGATAATCTCTCGGGAGGTGTTCCATGGATAGTGGTTCCCTCAAATATAGTAACCACAGATGCCAGCCCTTTGGGGTGGGGGCTCATTGGGAGGATAATGTGGCGCAGGGACAGTGGTCTAGGTCAGAGTCAGAGGATTCATCAAACATGAGAGAGCTAAAAGCTATATATCATGCCATATGTAATTTCCTTCCGCAGCTGCAAGGGACTCATACAAGAATCTTGTCGGACAACAGCACCTCAGTAGCGTACCTAAACCACCAAGGAGGTACACGATCAATGCCACTCATGTTTATTGCAGAAAAAATATTAACATTGGCAGAAAGTCATCTCCTATCCCTGTCGGCCCTGCACGTCAGAGGAATAGACAATGTCAAGGCAGATTTTCTCAGTCGTCATACCCTACACCAAGGGGAATGGATACTCAATCATCGCATCTTCAAAAGGATAACGTTCAAATGGGGCACACCAGATATAGACCTGTTTGCCACACGAAACAACAGTCAGGTAAAAAGGTTCGCCTCCTTATTCAAGCAGGACAATCTGGACATTCTCGACGCCTTGCAGATCCCGTGGACATTCCACTTGGCCTATGCCTTTCCTCTAATGATTCTGTTACCAATTGTCATCCGGAAAATAAGAGAGGAAAGAGCGAGAGTAATCCTGATAGCCCCATTCTGGCCCAAAAGGCCGTGGTTCTCGTGGCTGAGAACCATGTCGATTTCGGATCCATGGATCCTCCCTTGGGACCGGGACCTTCTCTCACAGGGGCCCTTCTATCACCCTCAGGTCAAAGGATTGCGCCTCACGGCCTGGAATTTGAAAGGCAGTTATTAAAACTAAGAGGTTTTTTGAACGGACTGATTAATACGCTCCTACATAGCAGGAAGGAGTCCACTACTAATATATATGCCAGAGTCTGGAAGAAATTTCTAACTTTTCATTCAGTACGCCTATCTAGTGAAGTACCTATCTCAGCTATTTTAGAATTTTTACAAAAAGGGCATGAATTAGGCCTATCGGTAAATACTCTTAAGGTCCAGGTATCGGCTCTGGGTGCCCTATATAGTCATGACATAGCAGGCAATAAATGGGTAGCTCGGTTTATCTCAGCATGCCATCGAGCAGAACCAGTCCATATACCTCAAATGCCATCTTGGGACTTAAACTTAGTCCTAGGCGCCTTAACAGAAAGTCCATTTGAACCCCTTCAGTCAGTTCCAATAAAATATGCCTCATTAAAAACCGTTTTACTAGTAGCCTTGACTTCAGCAAGAAGAGTGAGTGATCTCCACGCCTTATCAATAGATCCTCCTTTCTTGTCTATATATTCTGACAGAATAGTATTAAAAACTGACCCGTCTTATCTTCCTAAAATGCCGACTAAATTTCATAGATCTCAAGAAATTTATCTTCCTTCCTTTTATGACAACCCCTCATCACCACAGGAAGAGAAATTCCACACCTTAGATGTTAAAAGATCAATCTTAGCATATCTAGATAGGACTAGCCCCTGGAGGAAGAGCAGGGCTCTCTTTGTTTCTTTCCAGGGCAGCCGCAAAGGTGCAGGAGTAACGAAAAGCACGCTATCTCGATGGATTAGAGACGCAATAGCACTGGCGTATGTGGCAAAAAAGAAAATTCCACCACAGGGCGTGAAGGCACATTCCGCACGGGCCATATCGTCTTCTTGGGCAGAAAGAGCAGATGTCCCGATAGACCTTATATGTAAGGCCGCAACCTGGGCTTCACCTTCTATGAACACTATAGATTAGATCTATCCTCCTCATCAGATCTAGTGTTTGGTAGATCAATCCTTGACACGGTGGTCCCTCCAGATAATTGTCTCTGAAAATCTCTCAGTGGGTGCTGTCGTGGCGAAGAGAAAAAAACGGATTACTTACCGGTAATGCTCTTTTATAGAGCCCACGACAGCACCCACTCACTTCCCCCCCTCCCTAGTTGTAGTATACACGGTGCATTCTGTCTGGTGAAGGATTGATTATATTGACTATATATAGTCCAGCAGTGTAAATATGTATATATATGTTAAACATGTTATGGTGCAAATTAACTGAAACTTGTGTGGCGGTTCCTCTCATTCTCTGTAAACCAACTGAGGAGCGAGGGGGGCCGCCCCTTTTATCTCTCTGTAGGTTTCCTGTTCCTAGGGGCGGATCCCCTCTCTCAGTGGGTGCTGTCGTGGGCTCTATAAAAGAGAATTACCGGTAAGTAATCCGTTTTTTTTCCGGGTTCAAAAGTTCAGGTCAGATCCAGCAAAAAAACGGATCCGTTGCATCAGTTTTTTCATTTCAGCTCCGGATCCGTCCCTTCAGGTGTTCGGATTATGCCTGACACAAAAAAACGGATGTGTGAAAGAGGCCTTAGCGAGATCGCTACTGCGTCACCACTTATGACGCAGTAGCGATCTCATTAGCGACTTAGCTGTGTGTGACATGTAGCAGCAATGTGGCCCCTGCTGAGATGTCACTGATCGCTTATGAATGTTCTGAGCCGTTTTTTGGTCGTTGGTGTCCCGCTGGTGAGCCAGAATCGCTGAGTGTGACACCCTTTATGAACGACTTTATCAGCATCGCAGGTGGGACTAGGTTTTCCCAATGACCGCAGAGGTCGTTATACAGATCGCTGATGAGATGTGCTTGGAATCACAGATCGCTGATGAGTTGTGTTTGGAATCTAACTAGCGATCGCACTAGCGATCTCGCCAGGTAAAGTCGTTGTCGTGATCGCTGGTGTGATCGCTAAGTGTGGCAGTACCTTTAGATTGCACACAGGGGGACTTCCTTCTACTAAGCATGGGACTTATGAAGATAATTGCTTGCACCAGAAAATTGAGGCTTCAACCAAAGGGGTTAATACTAGAGATGAGCGAACCCGAACAGTAAAGTTCGGCGTCTGTAACGAACACCTAATGTTCGGGCACGGACACCAAACACGAAATTCAACAGGAACTCTGTGTTACTGTTCGAGTTTGGCTGCCCAAACACCGGGTGTTTATCGTGCTGTCATGTGCATGACAGCACAGCAAACACCACTTCTGATCGGCTTTGAAATCATTCCCACCGGTCAGAGCCACGGTTCTCACGCTGTCAAAAGCAGCTGTGATCGGAGGTATAAAGTTTACCTCAGTTCACAGGTGTCAGCTGATGGGACTACTGATCCTATCATCCGACACCAGCTGCTGCTAATAAGTGAGAGTAGGAGCGGTGGATGGGAGTATTCATCAGCCGCTTCTGTGCTGTAAATAAATAATTAAAAAAAAAAAACGGCACAGGTTCCCCTGTATTTTTGATAACCAACCAGGCAAAACTCAGCTGTCAGCTTCAACATGGCTGGTTATCAAGAATAGAGGGGTCCCCACACTGTTTTTTTTTTCTTTTTTTAGGTATTTAAATAAATAATTTTAAAAAGGGCGTGAGGTCCCCCCCATTTTTGACAACCAGCCTTGCTAAAGCAGACAGCTGGGGTCTGGTATTCTCCGGCGGGAGAGGGGCCATGGATATTGCCTCCCCCCAATCTAAAAATAGCAGCTCGCTGCTGCCCAGAAAAGGCACATCTATTAGATGCGCTAATTCTGGCGCTTTGCCCCGCTCTTCCCACTAGCTCTGTAGCGGTGGCAAATGGGGTTCATATTTGTGGGGTTGATGTCACCTTTGTATTGTCAGGTGACATCAAGCCCACGGGTTAGTAATGGAGCAGCGTCTATAAGACACCTATCCATTACTAATCCTATAGTGGTATGGTAAATAAGGACACAACCAGAATAAAGTCCTTTATTAGAAATAAAACAAAACAGTTTCACTTTTTTATTTAAAAATAACAAACCGTTACTCACCAAACGCCTATCCCACCAAAGCCCTCATTCTCCTGTAATAAAACTAAAATAAAAAAACAACAATATAACATACCCGTCCGTCGTTCTGTCCCACACCATAATCCATGTCTGGTGGATAAACCGCTTTCTTCCTCAGCAGCAATCTTGGTGGACAGAAGGATCTAGTATCTTGGACATTTATTTCTGTTAACCTTTACATGCTTGGATGAGTGTATTTCAGGGAGTTGGGACATTCTTGAAAGGTCGCCGTCGTTTGAAGCAACTTGCACCTCTGATGGCTGATGTGATGACATGGAAAGTGGAAATCTCTATAGTTATCGAACATGACGCTGACTTCTCGTTCTTGTGTCTGCCACTTCTACTAATTGCTATCAGTTGTTGAGATGGAGTCCAGGTGACAGCAGGTTTAGCTTTTCGTAAATGTGATGAGCATTTCTAATGTAATTGTCTCTTGGGATTCTGATGCCCCACATCGCCTCAATATAGGCAATACATACAGAGATGCCAGGTGAGCGATGCTGGCAAGGGCCATATTGTGCTGGGTAGGTCACAGGGCCAGATCGGCAGCTCCTGTGGGCCGTTTACGAGATAAAGGGGTTAGTGAGTGCGAGACTTGGTCTGAGAATGCAACCAGAGGCCACACGGTCATGGGCGCCCAAGACTCATTGATGGGTTTGGGAAGGTGTTGCCAGCATGCTTGTTCATTGCTCTCCTCTGTTTTGCGGAAGAGACGTGTGCCATGTTATAGTCTGCGGCCCTGACAAACCTACAAATGAACACACTTATCTGCACTTTAGCTTTACGGCTTATTCCCATCTTCATTAATGGCTATTATTGAAAATAGAAGCAATTTTCCAGTCTGTCCAAAGGAGGGAGAGTGAAGCGGGCACTGATTAACTATAGGTCTCATGTGACATAATGTGACGCCAGCCCTGGGAGAGCCCCTGCTGGAACGGCACCAACACTGTAGGGGAGTAGAGTTGTTATTTTACTGGGGGGAGAAACAGTGATAGAGAAGGGGTTGTCTGAGCAGTGGACAGCCCCTTTAACACTTATTTTGATTTTGTTTTCAGCTTGTTGCTATGGAGACCGACCACCCTTCTAGACAGCAGAATTTGCGCAGTGTTCACAAACTTTTCTATTGTCGAGGATCGCTGGATGGCGCTTTTATCTCCTAATCAAAGGCAGCTTCAGTGCCGTGTCTACAATCTATGCAGCAGTGGTGGTCGGTCTCCTAGGCAACCGGCTGTAAAAGGGCTAATATCTTATGAACGGCTGCAAAAACATTTTTTAAACATTAATTTTCAAAAGTGCTTATATTTACTAGCTTTATCTGAAAATCTGGATATATGAAGAAGGGAACAACCCTGTAAGGCAGGTGGTGAAATGTGGTGGCTGATCGGTATATCAGTCATAGAACATAGGCCCCTCTGAATCTTCCAGCTTCTGCACTGATGCCGCAGACAATAAAGCTGCGGAGCTCAGTGTTCAGTTTATTTGGAATTATGCTGTAATGTGAATGAGCGCTGTGGGAGCGTAATCCTGAGGAGACGGGTCAGCGGGGGTTGTGTGTAATGCGTTCTGTGGAGTTTGTGAGCAGAAGCCTTCAGGCTGCGATTTCACATGACTCCAGATTCTGAGAAAGATGAGAATGGACAGTGCGGCCTCTCCTTACAGGAGTCACATTAGAAGCCATCCGACCGCTCATTGCTTCTGTATGAGAAACACTACAGCTGTCCTGTTGCAGGTTGTCAGGCCGCGGATTGCTGCCCCCTCCTTCATAGAAGAGGTGCTATTCTCCCAACACCTCCTATGTCCTATAAAACCTTGCTAATGCCACTCAGGGCTCATTGGAATATATATGTGTGGATCTAATAAATCCTGATCACAAGGTAGAAGGCTAAACTAGAACAAAGCAATGCAGCTTGTGTTTGGGTGGTGACCACATAATTCCCCTCTGGTCGCAGGCGCACCCTGGTAGCTTGTACATCTACGGTAGTTCGGGACTATGTGTTGAAAATAATGCCTTGGATATTATGTGTACAGGCTGCCGCTCAGTGCAGGGTTGGTTCACTGACACGCAAGACATTAAAGATCACTCCACAAAGACATCCAGACATTCTGAAAAGATCTGGTCAAGACGTGAAGCTTAACGTTGGATGTCGTGGATCTCTATTTTTTAATGTCCTATGTCAGGAGACCATTTTTGTTTTCAGCGTTCGTTAATGATAATTTAGTCACCAGGATCCTCAGATCAGAGAGAGACTCCAGAATGGATTTTCCCATTTTTGGCAGAGAAGAACGGTCCCGCTAGCGGATTCCGCCAAAAACGGATCAAGACGGATCCGCCACCCATAGGCGTCCATTATGCAAATCGGCAGACGCGGCGGATCCGTTATGGTCCGCCTTTTCGACGCACACAAAAAACGTTGCAGTGGACATTTTCAAAAACAGACGGACGCCAAAATAATGACGGATCCGTCATGTGACGGATCTAACAGACGACCATCTGTCAAAATCCGTCACTAATGCAAGTCAATGAGAAAAAAGCGGATCCGCCAAAAAAAAATGGAGGATCCGTTTTTTTGACGCTTTGACGGATTTTGACTGACGTCGCACGACTGAAGTGTGAAAGAGGCCTAAGCTTTCCCTGCACATCCGGCTCTGCTGAGAGCTGCTATCCACCACCTTCACAGGAATGGGGTCCAGGTCCCCACATAGCTCGTAGCCAAGTCACCTTTGTGTGAGACATTTCAGGAGAGGAGGCTTCACTAACCACGACCGCGTCCCCTTCATTGTCAGGATGTTCCATCACTTTACAAGATGGTAATACCCCTTTTTGTTAGAATTCCCTTATATGACAAAGTACAAAACTAAATTGTGTCAAAGAGTCACATCAGCACTAATAATATTCCTTGTTGGCTTGAACGGAAATATAAAGGTTTGTCTAATTGTTTACCTCTGACAATCTTTTGCACTCTTTTCTATACATTAGGTCCATGTGTATGTGACTCATCCATGTTCGGACATCGATGCACAGTCTGGCCGCGGGTCTCCTGACCTGAACTTGACAGCCTCATAGACATATATGCAGCTGTCCGTTTCAGGTCAGGAACCCCGCAGCTACACATCGCTAATCGAGAAAGACAGACGTCTAAATTCTGCCCAATACTCTGAAGTACCGAACATGTCTTTTAATACTGATCATTTTCTTGCGTTTCATGTACAGGTTGTATGCTTCACCAAAGAAAAGGCTATCCTCCTCACAGAAATCGGTGAGTCCGCTAGTCTGGTGTCGACAAGTTTTTGATAGTCCCACACCTGATGTGGAAAGTGCAAAAAAATCCCTCATCCACAGGCTCGACCAAACCATGTCAGGTGAGTTCAATGTCCACAGGGGAGTAGTCCCAATATGCTGTATATATTTTCTGGGACCAAAATTTCCATACCGACGATTTAGACTAGAGTAAAGCCAACTGGAAAACTCGTGGCCACAGAAAGTATAATGGTCTTGGGTTCCATTCATACGTCTGAGTTTGACTGTCCTTATACACTTACTGCTATTTCCAGACTGGTCGCCCCATAGTTATAGTACAATTTATTTCAGGTCCGGGTCAGAATTTGCGGTCTGTATACAGGCTGAGAATCTCGTACATGTGAATGAAGCCTTAGTCATGCAAACTTGTACCCAAAAATTCTGCGCCTCTGAGTGCTCAAAAATGGACGGCCTTCCTGCGCAGACTCGTGCTGTAGTTCGTCTACCTGTAATACATGTAGAGCATTTTGCTGCCTGTGACAGTGTCCTTTTTCTTTGGTAGTTGTCAGGTTTTTGTTTGTTTTTTTTCAGCCCCCCAGTGAAAATTTGCAGTGACTTAAGATAGTCTGATAGTCAGAACCGTCTTTTCAGGAAACGCGTGAGAAGCTGAAGGGTGGTCTTCTAGACACTTGCACTCTCGTCTTGCTACGTTCCACTCTAGTGTATAAATAGGTTCATCATAGACTGAACTGTAAAAACAGGTTTTTATTGTCTGTATTTCTTCATTTCAATAGTTCTGTGTGTTTCTGAGAATGTGCCATCTGTTTTACAAATTGTTTTCCAGAAAATCTGGGGCATGTTGAACATTTTGTACGTGCGGCTCTTCAGCCAAATCCCACAATAGTCATTCCTTTGTATTTTGTAGTGAAGCTTGCTATATAATGACATTAAAAAGGATAGAAAATTATTCCTAAAAAAGAAAAGGAAAAATGGTCACATTTGTGAGTAAACATTAAGGGGCCAATTCATCAGATATCCAATAGTTTTCTGGTGATAAAAAAAAATGGAAAATCTTTGCAGGAAATGCAGTTGTGCAAAAAAATCTGTCTACTTTTGTTTTCACACCAGCTCCAACAACTGTTTGAAAAGAAGCCTAATCCTACATGAAAGGATGTGGCCCCCACAGATTCATTGTAAATAAAGAATAGCTGAAATATACTCCAGTCCATGAGTGGAGTACATTTTTGGATGCTGGCACATGGGCAGCCAAAATATGCTCCTAATTATATACTTTGCAAAAATCATGTTGAATATATGAAACTTTGTAATGTACATGTGCTTCTCACAAAATTAGAATATCATCAAAAAGTTAATTTATTTCAGTTCTTCAATACAAAAAGTGTAACTCATATTATATAGTCATTACAGAGTGATCTATTTCAAGTGTTTATTTCTGTTAATGTTGATGATTATGGCTTACAGCCAATGAAAAGCCAAAAGTCATTATCTCAGTAAATTAGAATACTTTATAATACCAGTTTGAAAAATGATTTTAAAATCCATTATGTTGGCCTACTGAGATGTATGTTCAGTAATTGCACTCAGTACTTGGTCGAGGCTCCTTTCGCATCAATTACTGCATCAATGCGGCGTGGCATGGAGATGATCAGCCTGTGGCACTGCTGAGGTGTTACGGAAGCCCAGGTTGCTTTGATAGCAGCCTTCAGCTTGTCTGCATTGTTGGGTCTGGTGTCTCTCCTCTTCTTCCTCTTGACAATATCCCATAGATTCTCTATGGGGTTAAGGTCAGGCGAGTTTGCTGGCCAATCAAGCACAGTGATACTGTTGTTTGTAAACCAGGTATTGGTACTTTTTGGCAGTGTGGACAGGTGCCAAGTCCTGCTGGAGGATGAAATTTCCATCTTCAATAAGCTTGTCGGCAGAGGGAAGCATGAAGTGCTCTAAAATTTCCTGGTAGATGGCTGCGCTGACTTTGGTCTTGATAAAACCATTGGACCTACACCAGCAGATGACATGGCTCCCCAAACATCACTGATTGTGGAAACTTCACACAAGACCTCAAGCAGCATGGATTGTGGCCTCTCCACTCATCCTCCAGACTCTGGGACCTTGATTTCCAAGGTCTAGTGTGAAATTTCCACAATCAGTGAAAAAGGGGCTTGTTAACAAGCATATAAAGGCATCAGTAAATAGTTTGGGGATCCTGGGGAATCTGGCAGGTTACATTTATTATACAGGTCTGGCAAAAATTAAGAGACCACTGCACAGTTTTATAAAGATCATCTTCTTTACATGTCTGACAGCCATTCTATTCCAGTGTCTGTTGAATTCCAACCAGAGTACACCTCATTCTACTATATGTGCTTCTGATTAGGTGATCACCTGAACCAAATCTTATTTAACGAAGGAAAGTATAAAAAACACTGCTGTGGTGTTCACAATCCTCTTGCAATAGGAAAAGCTGGATGGCAAAACAAGTGCTAGTAATATCCCAAAGGTAATAGGAATGAAAAAATAGCTTTTAACCTTGCCAAAGGAGTTGAAAAGAAAAATATTGAGTGAGGAAAAGAAGGGCTCAATTCTGGCTTTACTAGCAGAGGATACAGTGAGCGTCATGTTGCCTCCATCCTTAAAATTTCTAAGACTTCAGTCCATTACAACAAGGTCAAGCAGCTGACATTGGGGACAACAAACCTACAGACCGGCAGAGGATGACCACTGACCAGGATGACCGTCATCTTATTCAAATGTCACTTAGCAACCGCAGGATGACATCAAGTGACCTACAAAAGGAATGGCAAATGGGGTGAAGTACATGAAAAGAACAGTTCGTAAAAGGCTCCTAGAGGCAGGGCTCAAGTCATGTAACGCTGGAAAAAAGCCTCTCATCAATGAGAAGCAAAGGAGAGCTAGGCTGAAGTTTGCTAAATACCATAAGGATTGGACCATAGAGGCCTGGAGTAAGGTAATCTTCTCTGATGAGTCTAATTTTCAGCTTTGCCCAACACCTGGTCGTCTAATGGCTAGATGGAGACCTGGAGAGGCGTACAAGCCACGGTGTCTTGCATTCGCTGTAAAATTTGGTGGAGGATCGGTGATGATCTGGGGATGTTTCAACAAGGCTGGAATTGGGCAGGTTAATCTTTGCGAAGGACGTATGAATCAAGTCGCATACAAGGATATCCTGGAAAATCAGTTGATTCCTTCTGCTCAGGCAATGTTCCCCAACTCTGAGGACTGGTTTTTCCAGCAGGACAATGCGCCATGCCACACAGCTAGGTCAATCAATGTGTGGATGAAGGACCACCATATCAAATCCCTGTCATGGCCAGCCCAATCTCCAGACCTGAACCCCAATGAAAATCTGTGGAATGTAATCAAGAGGAAGATGGATAGTCACAAGCTATCAAACAAAGAAGAACTGCTTACATTTTTGTACCAGGAGTGGCATAAGGTCACCCAAAATCAGTGGGAAAGACTGGTGGAAAGCATGCCAAGATGCATGAAAGCTGTGATTAAAAATCATGGTTATTCCACAAAATATTGATTTCTCCTTCGTCTCATTGGGGGACACAGGACTGTGGGTGTATGCTACTGCCACTAGGAGGCTGACACTAAGTAAACATAAAAAAAGGTTAGCTCCTCCTCCACCGTATACACCTCAGCACTGGCCACAGGCAAATCCAGTTATTGCTTAGTGTCTGATGGAGGCACACGTCTGGTTCAGTTTCCAGACCATCTTTTTTTTTTTTTTTTCCCCACGAAGATGAGATAGGGGCGACGGATCCTATTGAAAGGGTCCGATCTCCCCAAACCATCAACGGGCGAGCACGTGGAGTAAAGCCTCCATCGTATCCTCTCCCGCAACGTGGGACATAAATGCCGGACTCAGCCCTGACCACCCTAAGGTATTGAAACCCTAGGCTGTACAGAGGCGGGAGTTAGTCCGTGCGGCCCCCACTGCACCACCAATGCCAGACTGCGGTGCTGCAAGGTGGCGGACGGTCCCTCTCCTCATCCCCTGAAGGGGTGATGGAGTTAGGGTTCCTGCACCGTCTTTTTTACTTTTCACGGAGAGTCCCCCTTTTTTAATGCGCTGCATGTGAAGGATTGGAAGAAGAATCTCACCTTCAAATGGCATAGAGATACAGCAACGCTCCACCCGGCTTCCTGGACTAGGCCGCGGGCTGAAGAAATATGGTAGCGGGGTCGTGAGTATGGGCCCGCTTCCGGCGGCGTCCCTCTCCTCTCTGCAGCAGTACTCTCTCCAGACAGCCTCCCCCAGGTGGGGAGTTGAAGCAAGAGCCAGGCGTGCTCATGGACACCTTAGGTCCGACTTTGGGGTGTCCGCCGCCGGGGGGAAAGAATTTAGGCCGCGGCTTCTAATGGCGCTAGGCCGCGGCTTCAAATCTAGTCCCCGGCTTTTTCCGGGGACTGGGCCGCTAGCCAGAGTGTTTTGCGGCGTCAGCTTGAGGGGCGCGGTCGCGGAGGTGGGCTCCGCCTCCGGCGGCGTCTCTTTCCGGCGGACCCGCCCTCCGACTTTGGGGCCGCCGCCCCGGAAATTTAGATCGCGGCTTCAGTGACCGCTAGGCCGCGGCTTCAAATTTAGTCCCCGGCTTTTGCCGGGGATAGGCCGCGACCGGAAGTTGGGGGGACGGAAGCCCTGACGTCATAGGCCGCGCCTTTTGACCCTCCCTTCTGAGGCTCGGCTACATGAGCACTTCCTCTTTGATAGAGAAGCGCTCTTTTTTTGAAAGATTGGAGCCGCAGGCAATTCCACCTGGAGAAACTCACTAAGGGACGCTGGGATACAGGACTGGGGTGAGTGCTACTACCTCCAGCCTGATTGTTGTGCACTTTTGCGCCCCTTCTGCTGTTTGACACATCCAGTTTATTGTGTACTGTGACGGATTCAGAATGTCCAAAAGAACCAAGACGCATACGATACTTTATACCGCATGCATTGCTTGTAAGTCCCCTTTTTCCGCATGCCCAGACTTCTCGGGTCTGCGAGGCCTGTGACTCTGAACGGGCTCAGGAACCTTCTCCTATAGCCGAGCCTAGTGCGCCAAGCCCTCCTGAATGGGCCCTTTCCCTGGCTCAATCTGTGGCGTCATTGACTAGAGCGGTTGAGTCCCTTCAAGCTCCCGATAGGAGCAGGGACAGTGGTTCTCCTGTCTTGAATACATCTCAGGAACCTCAGGCCTGCAGGGGCCGCGCTCGCACCAGGCAGACACAGGGGAAACGAACCCACACTGTGTCGCCCATGCCGTCTGGAGCCTCGGCATCTTTTAGTTCCGTCTCCCGCTCTCCCTCTCCCTTGGCAAGTGATCAATATTCGGACTCCGATATGGAGGAGTCACTTAATCTAGAGGCGCAGTATAGTCAAGAAACAATTGACAGTTTGATCGAAGCTATCAATCAAACTCTGGGGATAGACGATGAGTCCACCTTGACCTCTGGTCACAAGGTGACCTTTAAACGAGCCAGGCAAGCCCATAAGGTTTTTGGTGCTCATCCTGAGTTTGAGGAATTAGTGCAGCGCCACCGGGAGAAACCGGACAAGCGCTTTGCTGGACAAAAGGCTCTCAATACTAGATATCCTTTTGCTCCTGAGCTCCTTAAAAAGTGGACAGAATCTCCTTCGGTTGATCCTCCTGTTTCGCGTTTGGCATCTAAAACGCTCCTCTCTATTCCCAGCGGTTCCTCTATTAAGGAGCCAACGGATCGTCTAATTGAGAGTTTGGCCCGTTCGGTATTTGAGGCGTCAGGTTCTGCTCTCTCTCCTTCTTTTGCAGCAACTTGGGTTGCCAAGGCCATGATATCCTGGTCGGAATCTCTAAATAAAGCTCTTCACGGCATAGAGGTGCCGTCTGAGGTAACTCAGATTTCTAATCAAATAGCTCTTGCCGGAGACTTCTTAATTAATGCATCCATGGATGCGGCAAATTGCGCAGCATTAGCCGCTGCTAATGCAATTGCCATTAGAAGATCCTTGTGGCTAAGAACCTGGCGAGCGGATTCGACTTCAAAGAAGTCGCTTACATCTTTACCTTATCACAGTGGTCGGTTATTTGGCGAGAGATTGGATCAGCTTATATCTGATGCAACGGGAGGGAAGAGCAATTTCCTTCCTCAGCAAAGGTTTAAACAACCTTTTCGTCGACAACCTCAGCCTCGTTTCAGAGCCTTTCGTAACCCAGGCTGGGCCATGCCAGCCACCTCCAGCGGCTCAGGTCGGCCTAATCAGGCCAAAGATCGCCAGGTCACCTACAGGACCAATCCTCTGGGAAGAGGGAGATCTTATCAGCCAAGATCCAGAGGGTCCAAACCCCAAAGATATTCGGACAAATGACTGGAGGCAAAATCCGGTCAATTTTTCCAGGGTAGGCGGCCGCTTACTCTGGTTTCGTCCCACTTGGCTATCAGTGACTCACGACGAGTGGGTCAGGGAGTTAGTCTCCACAGGGTACAAAATAGAATTTACCAGCCTTCCCCCAAATCGCTTTTTCCCCTCGCGCCTTCCCAAGGAGGAGTCTCGACGTCGTGCCTTATTCAAGGCGGTCGAATCTCTTCGACACAGCGGGTTGTTGTACCTGTACCAGAGGTCGAAAGAGGTCAGGGTTTTTATTCCAACCTGTTCATTGTACCCAAGAAGGATGGGACCGTAAGGCCCATTCTAGATCTAAAGCGGTTAAACCGGTTTGTCAAAATTCGGCATTTCCGAATGGAATCTCTCCGTTCGGTCATTGCAGCCATGGAAAAAGGGGAATTTCTAGCATCAATAGACATTCAGGATGCCTATCTTCATATTCCCATTTTTCCCCCTCATCAAAAGTTTCTTCGGTTTGCCATCGACAGGCTTCATTTTCAGTTCGCAGCCCTGCCATTCGGGCTAGCCACAGCCCCCAGAGTGTTCACAAAGGTCATGGCTGCTGTTGTGTCCATTTTGCACTCCAGGGGGATAGTCATTCTGCCTTACTTAGACGATCTCCTCATCAAGGGGCCGTCTTTTCAGACCTGCGAGGAAAGTGTCAGCATTACGTTAGACACCCTTGCTCGTTTAGGGTGGCTGGTAAATATGAAGAAGTCATCTCCCGTGCCATCTCGGAAGATCACCTTTTTAGGGATGAATTTCGACACCGCTCAGGGGTTGATAATTCTTCCTCAAGACAAGGCCTTAGTTCTCCGCCAAGAGGTACGGATACTTCGCCAACCAATTCCTCACACCATCCGGTTTTGCATGAGGGTCCTAGGAAGGATGGTGGCAGCAATCGAGGCTATTCCTTTTGCCCAATTTCATCTTCGCCCCCTTCAACATGCACTCTTGGCGGTATGGGACGGGAGCCCTTACTCCCTCAATCTGCGGTGTCGCCTGTCCCTGCAGATCAGACAGACTCTTATGTGGTGGACGAGGGACACCACTCTTCGACAGGGTCGTTTGTTTCCTCCAAATTTTTGGTTGGTTGTCACAACGGACGCCAGCCTTCTCGGATGGGGAGCAGTGTTTCGTCACCACACAGCTCAGGGAATTTGGTCTCAGCAGGAATCGACCCTCCCGATCAATATTTTAGAGATCCGAGCGGTTCGGCTGGCTCTGAGGCATTTTTATCAGCATCTGGCGGGCCGCCCAGTCCGAATACAATCGGACAATGCCACGGCGGTGGCATACATAAACCATCAGGGAGGTACCCGCAGCAGGGCGGCCATGCACGAGGTAAAACAGATTCTAACCTGGGCAGAGAAAAATCACTCTGTGATTTCAGCAGTCCACATACCGGGCGAGGAAAACTGGGCAGCAGATTTTCTCAGCCGTCACGGCATAGCATCAGGGGAATGGTCTCTACATCCCGAGATCTTTCAGCAGATATGCCGACGCTGGGGAACCCCAGATGTGGACCTGATGGCTTCCAAGTATAATGCCAAGGTGCCCAACTTTGTTTCCCGGTACCGGGATCCGCAGGCAATTGCAGTGGATGCCCTGGTTCTACCATGGAATCAGTTTCATCTTCCGTACTTGTTTCCTCCAATAGCTCTGCTCCCAAGGGTGATCAGAAAGATCAGGTTAGAAGGGGTCCCAGCGATATTAATCGCTCCAGATTGGCCACGTCGCCCATGGTACGCGGAGCTGGTACAATTGCTCGCCGACGCACCCTGGCGACTGCCAGAGCGCGCGGACCTTCTTTCTCAAGGCCCAGTTTACCACCAGAACTCAGCGGTCCTGTGTTTGACGGCTTGGCCGTTGAATCTTGGATCCTGACCAGGGCTGGATTCTCTAAAAAAGTCGCCGCGACGATGGCTAGCGCCCGAAAGCCTGTCTCGGCTCGCATCTACCACGGGACTTGGAAGGTCTTTTTTACTTGGTGCAGGGAACATGGTTGTTCCCCGCTTCAGTTTTCAATTCCAAACATTCTGTCATTTCTCCAGGCAGGCCTAGATTCAGGTCTAGCACCAAGTACGCTTAGACGCCAGATATCAGCCTTATCAGTGCTTTTTCAGCGAAGGATCGCGTCTAATTTTCAAGTTAGGACCTTTATTCAAGGGGTTGTCCATATAGTTCCCCCTATAAGGCTCCCTTAGATGTTTGGGATCTCAATCTAGTCCTGGGAGTCCTGCAGGAATCTCCTTTTGAACCTTTGCAGGAGGTTTCTCTATCATTTCTTTCCTGGAAAGTGGTGTTTTTGGTAGCCATAACATCCATAAGGCGGGTTTCGGAGCTGGCTGCACTGTCTTGTCGAGCTCCGTACTTACTTTTCCATCAGGATAAGGTGGTGCTCAGACCAACACCACCTTTTTTGCCTAAAGTCGTGTCCTCATTTCATATTAATGAGGACATTGTTTTGCCCTCATTTTGCCCAGCTCCGACGCACCGTGTGGAGAAGGCTCTCCATACGCTGGATCTGGTGAGAGCACTCAGGAGATATGTATCTCGGACGGCGTCCTTTCGTCAGACGGACACTCTGTTTGTCCTCCCTGAAGGTCGCAGGAAGGGACTTGCTGCTTCTAAATCAACCTTGGCTAGGTGGATTCGGTTAGCCATTCAGGAGGCTTACCGCATCAGAGGCGCAGTGGTTCCCGCAGGGATCAAGGCTCACTCCACCAGAGCGGTGGGTGCTTCCTGGGCCCTTCGACATCAGGCTTCGGTGGAACAGGTTTGTAAGGCAGCAACCTGGTCCAGTCTGCATACCTTTTCCAAGCATTATAATGTCCATACCCAGACTTCTGCGGATGCCAGTCTGGGTAGAAGGATTCTTCAGGGCGCGGTTGCGCACCTATAAGCAATGCTTGATTATAAACTACACTGTGGAGTCGGTTTCCCACCCAAGGGACTGCTTTGGGACGTCCCACAGTCCTGTGTCCCCCAATGAGACGAAGGAGAAATACGGATTTTTGTGTTACTCACCGTAAAATCCTTTTCTCCGAGACGCTCATTGGGGGACACAGTTCCCTCCCTAATAGCCGGATGGCTTTGTTTTGAGTTAACTCTATTCTCTGATTAGTCTGTATCAGCAGTTTTTTCTTCTGGATATACTGTATCTGTGTTAACTCTGATTTATTTTAGCCTCCTACTGCTTTTTGCACTAAACTGGATTTGCCTGTGGCCAGTGCTGAGGTGTATACGGCGGAGGAGGAGCTAACCTTTTTTTATGTTTACTTAGTGTCAGCCTCCTAGTGGCAGTAGCATACACCCACAGTCCTGTGTCCCCCAATGAGCGTCTCGGAGAAAAGGATTTTACGGTGAGTAACACAAAAATCCGTATTTCTGAACTCCCCTGAGTTAAAACATTAGTATTGTTGTTTCTAAATGATTATGAACTTGTTTTCTTAGCATTATTTGAGGTCTGCAAGCACTGCATTTTTTTTTTTTATTTTGACCATTTCTCATTTTCTGAAAATAAAAAATACAAAATTGATTGCTTGGAAATTCGGAGACATGTTGTCAGTAGTTTATGGAATAAAAGAGCAATTTACATTTTACTCAAAAA
This sequence comes from Oophaga sylvatica, assembly GCA_033576555.1. Lineage (NCBI taxonomy): Eukaryota > Metazoa > Chordata > Amphibia > Anura > Dendrobatidae > Oophaga > Oophaga sylvatica. The sequence continues at coordinate 87,815,742 of JARQOD010000001.1, forward strand.
TATACCTATAAAGAGAAAAATCAGACAAACTGAAAATTTTGCAGTGGTCTCTTAATTTTTGCCAGAGCTGCATGTTTTGTGAAGCAGGATTAAGGGGAAACAATATTAGATTCCTGCAGCCCGCGAACCCAGGCAGCAAGAATTAAACACAATAGTAATCAGATGTGACCTACTCTGAAACGCTGCAGTGCATCAGTGTGAACACACTCTGAAAAGCCGCCAGTGATTATTTGTCGGTGCTGAGTAGTCCAGGGTGGGGCATCGGTGGTTTTCTCCTGGCTCTGATCCCTCTCGCTGTCAACAGGAGCAGGGCAGGGACAAGCCTCCCGGGACACGACTGACTACTCAGCCCATACAAGTAGTCACCTTTTCAAAGTATGTGTTTTTCTGAAATGCCGCTGCTCTGAAGTACCTGACTGCAATCGTCTGCTGCCTGTGGTTCGGGCAGCATGAATCTAATGACTGCTTAGCTCTCATACAATGTGTCTGCTGCGCCCCTGTGTGGTCAGTATGAGTGATAGGCGTCCAGGTGAGTAAGATGGAGAATGATACTATTACAGCCTAAACTGGCTTTGTAGGAATCGTAGGTATGGAACTTCCATGTATCTGAACCTTTGTTGAATATTTTCTATTGCAGCCAGCAAGAGGCAGAGTATGTACAGCATTCCCTACAGCTCCCCCGGCTACGCCAACCCTTACAACATGAATCCTAGTGGGAGCCCATATAACAGCGGGCTCAGCTCGCCCTCCTCCACCCTCGGGAGACCGCCGGTCGTGAGGCAGCTGGTTCTGCCGAGTAGCACAGGTGAGAAATATACAGGAGGTCAGATATGACGGGCTGTCGGGGACTCTGTACTGAATGTGGCTCCCACTAACCCTTCTGTATTAATCACTTGTGCACAGGCTCTAATGATCGCCCTGTAGGGACCACTATGTACCACGTACATATGCAAATGAAGAGGGCGCGCACTGGTCCCCTTCACTGTACAACACTGAATGATCCTATTCACTTACATGGGACTGGCTTCTGTTCTCTGCACCGCCCGGTGTACTGGAGCGGTAATGTACATGAGCATACAGCAGGGGAGGCAGCGTTTTGTGGTCTTTACCAGGGGGCATGGCCCTTGGGATTCCCGGGGATACTCGGGAGCTGCAGGAATAAAATAAGAGCAGGCACTGGCCCCTGTTGACCTGGGGTAGCTCCTCGGATTTCTCTAGTTCTTTGCATGCTCCTGCACTTTGCAGCTCACCCACATTTCACAGTCCAGACTACATACATTATCACATGGATCTGAGACCTTTGATGGTCCCCAGTGTGTATGGACGGCTTAGCACGCTGGTTTGTGCAGGTTGTGGTCCTGTCAGGGTGGAGTAATGTGTTCAGAGGACTTCCAGCAGAGGTTTCCTGCACAATACGAGTTCGGCTTGTTAATTGGTGTACTTCTGCGGTGCGTATATGTTGGTCGTGTTTTCCCTCCCCATCCGCAGTAACTACACCCCTGTACTGTGTTATGACTCGCTGCCTCTTTTGTTTCCTGAGAGACACATTATTTTCCAAACAGGGGAATATTTTTGGCCGGGCACAAGCCTGTGACTATCATGTTACTTGTGCTACAAAGCAGGGCTGGGCCTGGCACGCACCCAGATATAATGTGTTACCGGCTACTTTTCCTATATTCAAAGTCAGGTGCCACAAATGATATATATAACGTGTGTTGTTGGCGCAGGGAGGCTGCTGGGTTGTGTCTTACATGCCAAATGACACACGAAAATTAAAGAACAAGGTGTAACTTCACATTGTCGAAAGATTTATCAGACCTGTCTGCCTGACTCATTCCAGCATATGCTAATAATCACATAATCATTTCTAGAACAGTCCTAAGTTCCCAGAACTCGAGAATATCTTGGATCTCATTCACACAGAGCGCTGCTGAGGGTCAGTCTGGTGCGGCACGAGCCCTCATGTACCCACCTAATGTACAGGATTAGTGCCGAACCTTTCCCTTGGTAGGATCTCTAGAATTGGGGACAACTGGCTCCACAAGACCATAGTGACCACTTGTACATGCTCTTAAAGGGAATGTCATCAGAAAATCACATATTGTTTAAATAAGATTTTTACGTTTAAATAGATATATATTACATTTAAACAAAAAAATTGGATTTAAACATATATATCGATATTCAACTTTCCCATATCACTATCTATATTAAAAGAAAACTGAAATATTGCAGTTTTCACACTAGCATGGAACACCTTATTCTAGACTTGCATTTCTGTCCTGTACTGATGGCTTTTCAGCAGTCTCATTATCATCACAGGCAGAATAACAATGAAATTTAGCACCTGCATATACAGCAGATAACACAAAATCCATCATTAACCATAAATCACAGCTCACCTCCTCCTCTTCACAGTGACTTTTGCCCAGATTATAGCATGCTCATATAACATATATATCTATTTATTTTTTACTTACTGGTGCTTCTCACACCTATGCTTGACGTGTATGCGGGGAAAGCCCCCGCTGTACTTGCCGGGTATGTCCCTATGTATAGTGCCGCCTGTTGTCTGTGGTACAGAATATGTCAGAAGCTTTTTCCCAAATAAACAGTAAATGGAGGCTGAAAACGTGATGTGAACAGAACTGTGATATGTGTTTCGTACATATCTGAGCTCATCAGTAATTGTCTGTTCTTTTTAAGGGTACTACAAAAACTCCTCTGAGCGAGTCCCTCCCCCGGTCAGCCCCCAGTCCTCTGTAGACAGCGAGCTCAGTACGTCTGAGATGGACGAGGACTCTGTGGGGTCAGGGTACAAGCTGAATGATGTCACCGATGTCCAGATACTCGCCCGGATGCAAGAGGAAAGTGAGTATAAGAAAGGCGATGGGCACTAAATATCGCAGCCACTAGTCCCATTTTACATCTACACCATACGGGTCCCGAAGAAAAAACAGATTTTCTTCTCATATGTAAAATACTGATTTCACATTTTATCACATTTATGTCATCTATGATGAGGCAGGTGGACAGTGACTGCTGACAGGTGCAGTGGGGGGCTTCGTGTGCCCCTTCAGTGTACCTTTCCGCACTGGCTTCTGCATTAGATGAGTTTGTGATCCTGATGAACCCGATGTGGTCCGTGTCGCCTCTGAGCGCAGTGTGCCAGGAGCTGTGGTCATTCATACCTGTTGCTTTCCATAATGTCCACCTCCTTTATCTGTATTCCTGTTCATTGTATGTTTTTTATCACAAATCTCTCATTGTCCATTCTTTCTCTTCTGAACTCGCGTAGGTCTGCGGCAGGAATATGCAGCTTCGGCTTCCCGGCGCAGCTCCGGCTCGTCGTGTCACTCCATGAGGAGGGGAACATATAGTGACCAGGAGCTGGACGCTCACAGTTTAGAAGATGATGAGGATGCAGTCAGCCACTCTGCACATCTGTCAGTGAGCAGGTTCTCTCCTTCTCCGCGTCACTCTCCTCGGCCTTCTCCTAGACATTCGCCCAGAAATTCTCCACGCTCCCGATCTCCAGCCCGCAGCATGGAGTACAGAGGATCTTCTCCCCAGCCTATGCTCAGCCGTCTCCAGCAACCTCGCCTCTCGCTTCAGGGACATGCCACTGACATGCAAACAAACGTGGTAAAAAATGAAGGTGAGCGACTCGTGGGATTGGCTCTGTGTATCCTCCATATGGGTCTTTTAGCACTGAGGTTTTGAAGTTATTTTACGTTACATGAAAGGAACTATCCAGCCTTCCAAAAATGATCACCTAACTTTGAGTAGGCGCGGGTCTGACTCTAGGCAACCTCTCCCCGTGACTCAACTGTTGAAGGAGCCGCAGCGCTCAGTCAAATACAGAAGCTTCAACTTTCAGATTGGGCAGCGGGCTGCTTCTTACTTGCCAGCACCATATTATCAGGGTGGTGCAAGGAAATGCACCATTGTCCCATTAACCGCTAAGAAAAGTATGGAGCAGCCTGCTAGCTGGTACATACAGTACTGTGCAAAAATGCTGCAAAGTAAGAATTCTTAAAAAAAATAAGTGTTAATTTATTTTTGTCAGTTAACAAAATGCAAAGTGACTGAGCAAAAGGGAAATCTAAAGCCAAACAATATTTGGTGTGACCGTGTCAAAACATCAATTCCTCTAGGTACACATGCACGCAGTTTGTGAAGGAGCTCGGCAGGGAAGTTGTTCCAAACACGTTGGAGAGCTCTGTAGATGAACACTTGTACACGTCTTCTCATGTAATCCCATACAGACTTGATGCTGTCGTTATGTTGAGATCAGGGCTCTGCTGGGGCCCGTATCGTCACTTCCAGAACCCCTTGTTCTTCTTTACATGTTACAAGACCATTTCCACATCCATAGAAAATCTGTGGTTAGTTCTCCAAGATATTAGGAGCAACCTCCCTGCCGTGTCCCTTCAAAAACTATGTGCGAGTGTACCTAGAAGAAATGAGGCTGTTTGCAGGCAAAGGCTGGTCACACCAAATTTTGATTTAGATTTCTCTCTTGTTCTTTCTCCTAGTTTGTGTATTTCAATTAACAAAAGGCAAATTAACACTTCTATTTTTGGAAATGTGCTTTTTTAAAAAAAAAAAAAAAAAAAAAAAATTTTGCATAGTACTGTATATTGAAAGGCTGCAGCATTAGTGCCATGGCCCCTTATCGACATACATGGTTGGCAGTTCAGTGGCTTGATGACCCCTTTTGAGATAGTCTTGGAGAAATTTAAACAAAACTATTGCTTTTTTTTTTTTTTTAAATGGCTGCACTGTCGTCCATACTGCGGTTTCCGGACCAGCCTCGGGTCTCCTGACGTAAACTATTAGCCTATGAGCCTTCTTCTGATCAATTGTCCCACTGCCCATCCACACACACAATGCAATATGGACGTGCAGTTTGGCAACGTGGTGACAAACCTATGTCTTCATCTTTGACTGCTGATGCGTTAGGTAAACTGTTTGGATGTTGCATATCGCTACTGAACATGAAGGTTACGTGCACACGTTAAGTATTTGTTGCAGACATTTCTGTATCAAATACATCTTTTGGCAGGAAAAAAGCTGCACAGTAACACATTTTTTATGTGTTTTTTTTTTCATTCATTAGAGTGGATGAAAAATGCAGCAAAATCACTGAAAGAAATGCTGCAGATATGAAACTGCTTCAAAAATCTGCAAGGAAAAAAGAAGTAACGTGCAGGAGATATCGAATCTCACTCACTTTGCTGGGACAGTAAAAAGCTGTGTTTTTCACGGAAAAAATGTGATGTGTGAACATAACCTATGGCATCGCCTCACCTGATCCACAGAATGCCGTGTATACTTCTATTTTTAGTTGGTTCCCTCTTTTACTACCTTGATCGCAGATTAATAAAGTAGTGATTGGGTACTGGATCTGTGTAGAAAATGTATAAAATGCTTGTATGGAGGAGTGATGCTTCAAAGGTCCGTGTCATTCTTCATTACAAGATGACAGTTGTGGTGATCTGGAGCTGCCGGATCTCTGCGCCAGTAGCGTCTCCCCTGGAAAGGCCTCCGCTCTCCCACCTTTCCTATGGCTCAGTAACTTTCTGAGTTCTGTTCTCCTCTTGTCATAGACAAGCCATGAGCAGATTAGCATGTTGATTGACGGAGGTTCTCATCAGTATTCCTGGTCATACAAAGTGAAATAACGAAATGTGGACTGCTAGTAAATGTGACTTATGTCAGATATACACTATATGAACTAAAGTATTGGGGCGTAGCTACATGACACCTTCAGGATCCTTTGTCATCCCTTTCTAAGTCCATAGACATTAGTATGGAGTCGGTCCCCACTTTGCTGATATAACAGCTCCCACTCTCTTGGGAATTTTAGCCCATTGATCCAGAAGAGCATTTGTGCTGTCAGACACTGCTGGATGAGAGGGCCGGGCTCCTAATCTCCAACCTAGGTCATCTCAGTAGTGTTAGACTGGGGTTGAAGTCACGGCGTTATGTATGGCCGGTACAGTTCTTCCACAAACTCGCCGAACTATGTCTTTATGGACCTTGCACAGTGATGGGGAACAGAAACCAGCCTTCCCCAAACTGTTCCAACAAAGTTGGAGTCATACAAATGTCTTGGTATACTGAAGCATTAAGATTTCCCTTAACTGAGGATTAGGAGATATGGACAAAGCTTGAAAAACAACCCAATGTCCTTTTCCCTCCACCACCAAACTTTACAGTTGGCACAATTTAATCAAGTAGGTTGTCCATCAGACTTATCCGTTATATGCCGGATAGATAAGTGTGAACATGTCTCCACTGCTCCAGGATCCAGTGGCTGTGACTTTACACCACTCTACCTGATGCTTGGCATTGTGCTTGGTGATGTAAGGCTTGCATGCAGCTGGAAACCCATGCCATGAAGCGCCTTGTGTACAGTTTTTATACGGATGTTAATGCCAGATGAAGTTGGGACGTTTTTTGATCTCGATTCATCACCTGCCATTTACGGAAGTCACTTTTTGTCTTTTTTTTTTTTTTTTGTCTTTTGATATTCGCAGACATTTATAGCAAGTTCTTCAAAATGATGCACACGGTTCATGAAATGGTGATAAATTTTGTACTTTATTTTTTTTTTTTTTTTTTCTTTCACCTTCAGTTTTTCCAGCTTTAGTCACAAACCTTGACCAGAATTATGCATCATATTGAAAACTCCAGAAACCTTACTCCTGTCTAAAATATCTGGATAAGCAAATCAGTCGATGAAAAATAAAGTCGGCGAAATTGAGAAGTGGTGCAAAACGTACGAGAATAAGGCTCAAATAGTAAGGCCAATAAAAAGGAACAAATTACCCCCCAAAAGTGGTGAATCATTGATGAATTGGGGCAATTGATCTGGCCAGGCATTGGTGACTTTTATATACACTATGCGCCTTGGCACTCGGAGACCCCCGTAAATTTATATGGTCTCTGCTTTGTGACGGAGTTGCTGCAGTTCATAAATATGTCCACTTATCAAGAATATTTAGGAGGAACGAGATCTCAGTAAGTGACCTGTTACACCGGTGACATTACAGGACCGCACTGGTATATGTGGGCGCTATAGAGTCGCTCTATCACAGATGTCAGTAGCCGCAGGCTGCACGGCGAGGGCCGGATGTTATACACCGGGGCTGAATGCAGGAATTAGGATGTGTGTCCCAATACTTTTCTCCATGTAGCGCTTGTTGTGAAATCGGACAGCTGCTAGACGCTCTGTACGTCAGTGCAGGGAGTCATCATAGAGAGGTTATGAACCATTTCATATATTTTCTCGTACCAGTCAAGGATCTCTGGAAAAAATTGATTGGCAGCCAGAAGAACAGAGCGACTTGAAATCTGAACATTATCTGGTATTCTGACCGTTTTCCAGTGACTCTTCCCTTATTCTGGACCTGTGTACATGGGCGACTACTAACTGTCTTCTCATCTGCATGTCTCCATGTAGAGAAACTGAGACGGAGTCTTCCGAATCTCTCCAGGGTAACGGGCAATCAGACAGCGGAGGCTGTAAAAAATAGCAGAAGCTATGAGTCAAACTTACAAGTGCCAAATGGTGGAGCGCCTCGAGTACAGAGTACTTCCAGTAAGTGCCGAACCTCTCACCTGCATGAGATTTCTGTTCTGCTACGCGGGTTGTCTGGGGTTAGAGAAAAATCCTCATTTAAAGGGGTTGTCCGGTGCTTTGGTATTGACCACCTCTCCTTAGGATATGTCATCAATACCAGATGAGTGGAGGTGCGACACGTGCACCCCCGCTGTTCCTGGGGCCAGATGAGCTCCGTTATGGAGCTGCACAGCTCCATCATCGGTGTAGTGGCCGCAGCCAGGTACTATTCAGATGAATGGTGGTGGATTTGCATTACCCCGCTGCGGCCACAATACTAGTGTCAGAGCTGTGCTGTTCTGCGCTGCAGCGGAGCATGTCTAGCTGCTTCCGGCACCGGAAGCATCTGATTGGTGGGGGCGTCACACTCCCACCAATCTAGTATTGATGACCTATCCTAAGGATAGTGAATGTCAATGAGCTGCAATACCAGACACTACCTATAAACAAGTGTGGCGCTGTTATTGGAGACGAAAAACGAGCCCTTTTTCTAATGTTGGATTACCATTAATTTATGACAATACGCAGCATGCAAGCATTAATGTAAAGCAAATGACTACTAATAAATTGCCCTTAAAGGGGATTTCTCTACTATCACAATTTAACACCTTTGCACAAAATAGGTGATAAAGGCAGTGTGCAGCAATCAAACATTTATGACCTATTTAGTGGGTAGGTGGTAAATGTCAGCAGTGGTGAACCCCCCATGCATGTCCTGTCTGCATTACATGGCGGGTATATATGGTGCATGAAGCAGAAGCTGCGGCAGTAGTGGGTGGACGAGTCCCGTGCACGGTCCCTGCATGTACTGATCTCCGCACCGCTGGCTGCTTTTACCTCTGCAGAAGCCTTGGCTCGCACACTTTTGTCGCCTTTTCTGGTCTTTTGTCCTGTTCTGTTTGTTCTGATTTACAGATGTGAGTTGCCATATTAGTGCCTGGGTCCTGACCTCAATCAGACGGCACCATACTTCTGTCCATAATGAGCGCCTGTCATAGAGCACACACATACATGGCCATCCACTGTATTCATGAGGGCCCCCTTATCTTCTGAGAGACAGGTGCCTTACACCGACACATGACGGCTACATCACCGCTGGTTTATGTGTAAGGACATAGATTGCCTTTTTTCTGCTGCTTTAGTTTGGGTTTATAATTCGGGTTCAGAATAAAGAGAGGTAGTAGAAGAATAGTGCCCAGGTGAGTAGGGCAATACAGGACCGCATCAAGTTAGTTTTCATACACAGCGCACTAATAATTTGCTTTCCAGCAATATAGTATTACATATCAGCCCCCTCTCTTGTCTAGAGCAGTGAAGGGTTAATGCCAGCATCACAGATGTCTGGGTGTAATGTAGGGTGTTTGTTGGTATCCTTTGTGGTCCAGGGAAATGAGATGGTTAATTTAACGCTATATCCATGGGATCAACTTTCCATGTGGAAAAATCTGATTCAGTGTTAGAAATCCTGACTGTCCTGAGTTCTGCCGTGGACTTATAGTTTAATGCCACACACGGGATATGCTCCATTTTACATGCATCTTGATATGGAATAATCTCCAGCAATCCATGTGAGTGGTTCGCTTTTTTGAACACACCCTGAGGAACTAGGGAAATGGAGGTTGGTGAAGGGCAGTCCAATGGTTAATGTCAGGATAACCAGTGAAAGGCAATGGAAGAGTAAATGCTGCATACGTGGTGTCCAGTGGGTTACTCGCCCCTCCGGGCTCCATCATTGTCCTGCCGGATGGATCACCTTCCTGTTTCAGCTGCAGATGGAAGGAAGAGAGCCACAGTATTCATTACTGATGGGTAGGCGGAGCCCCAGATCAGGATGTCACCTCAGATCTAAAGAGTGCTGACTGGCTGGCCCCTCCAGCTCGGGCTCCTCCTACTCAGCTCCAGTCTAAGATTTGAGGTCCAGAGGATGGTCGCTGCTAATGCAGCTCCTCAGAAGATTTTATTATTTTATATTCGGACAGGAGACTTGGATCACCAGTTGGTCTAGAGGTCTCAGGGGTACCAGCGCTGCTGTACCCCAACCTCTCCCTTGGCGGATCTGTATTTACTCAAAGTCCCTGCAGAATCCTTGCCGGCCCTGGGGGATGAGGAGAGCTTCCCTGGCGGGACGCAAACCACACGTGCGGTCACTGCGTTCTTCGCCCTGGGGGGAAGCATGGGCACAGCGCCAGAAACCCCTGAGGGTCCCTGTGGCGCCTTGGCTGGTGAGTACTCCACACAAATTTTTGATTATAATTATGTGTGAGTGCTTTAGCGTCTGAATGAGCAGCGCTATTACTTGTATGTCAGTATGCTTCAGCGCTGCTGTGACAGCGCTACTACATGTATGTCAGTATGCTTCAGCGCTGCTGTGACAGCGCTGTTACAAGTAGATGTGGTGATTTTTTGTCCGCAGGCAGATAGCTGCAGGACAGAGAGGGAGCAGGAGCGGGGGAGTTCGCGCTCAATATTCGAGCTGGCGGGGGGCGTGGCCTAACTATTCCCGGTCTTCTGAGCAGGAAGACGCGCGCTCTGGCGTTTCTCCTGCGACTCCCTCACTGTGGCGGCCATTACACAGGCTCCTGGGCTCCTCAGACCGCTCCTCTCCTCATAAGACACCACGGCCAGCTGGGTGAGTGCTGATTCCTCACCCTGCAGCGCAGCGATCGCTATCCTGCAGCTGCAGTCTCATTAGAGACATAAAAATTGGCTGGGGCTCACAAATATATATATTGTGGTGAGTTTGCAATATTAACCCCTCTGAGGGTTATTTCTACCAGCTAAATTTTTTGACTGAATACCGCTGGGGTAACCCTGCTTGGTGGAGCGTTAACCCTTCAGCGTTTAAAAAACCAGTTTTTGCTGGTATTACCGCTTTGACCTGCTCATACAGGTGAGACATGTCTGAACAGAGTTCAGATGCCGCGGACCATGTCCCAGTGCCATTACGGCAATCAGATACGCAGACCTCCACAGCGTCTAGCGCTGCGGTCGACAGCGGTGGAAAATTGGACGATATCGCTCGATCGATCAACAACTTGTCTGACCTTTTAGGTCAATATGTGTCTGCTAATTCCTCTCAGAGGAAGCGACGCAGGCCGTTACCGGCCTCTACACGGAGCGAGTCAGATGTATCTGATATTGGGCAGAGTTCCCCTTTAAATTCGGATGGAGAAATATCCGATTCAGATGCGGACGAGCCGCAGGGGCGTTCCTCTATGGCGAAGCGTACGGAGGCATTGATTGAAGCCATGAGAGATATATTACAGTTACCGGAGGAGGTAACTAGTCGTCCTGGTAAATCAGCACGCATGTTCCAGGAGTCCCGTGCTTCGCGTACAACATTGCCAGCTCTGGATGAGCTTAATAGTGTAATAGAGGAGGAACGTCTATGTCCAGATAAGCGTTTTCATGGAACGCATTTCTTTGATACACTTTATCCTTGCTCTGCGGAGTTAAAGGCTAATTGGACTTCTGCTCCTGAAGTGGATGTCTCTTTATCTCAGCTTAGTAAATCCTCACTACTCCCTATTAAGGGAAAAGCGAGCTTACAGGAGCCTTTGGATAGAAAGGCAGAATTGGCGGCAAAAGCAAGCTATGAGGCTGCGGGTCATGGATTTCGAGCAGTGCTAGGATCCATGTGTGCTGCTAGAGCTTCTCTAAGCTGGTTGGCACGTCTGAAGACGGAGTTGCAAAATGAATCTCCGTTATCTGAGATACGGGAAACTTGTGAATGGTTAGAAACGGCAGCCTGTTATATCTTTGATGCCGGTCTGGATACGGCATCTCTGCTGGCCAAAGCGCAAGCTTCAGCGGTCACAGTCAGAAGAGCTTTATGGCTTAGACAGTGGGCCGGGGACGCAGTTTCCAAACAAGGGTTGTTGGCCTTACCTTACAAGGGTGGCCATCTTTTTGGATCCGACCTCACAGAGCTGATTTCCAAGGCTAAGGCGAAGGAATCAGCATTACCACAGCGTAGGGCCATGGCCTCGGTGTCCAGTAAGCCTGGTGTATATAGTGGTCGGCGGTCCTTTCGGGGCCGAGGACGATCTAGTCACTCCTCGTGGGGATCAGGTCGTCCTTCCTTCTCAGGAAAGAAATCCTCTCAGAAAACTCGTACTCCCTGGAAGCAGAGTTTCCGCCAGGACAAGCGGGAACTTGACAAGAAGCCCGCAAAGTCGGATTGACGCCAGGGGTCCACTCGAGGATTCTCGAGTGGGGGGTCGCCTGCTTCTTTTCAAGGAGACTTGGATGGCTCGCGTTCCAGATTCCTGGGTAACACGGATAGTGTCGGCAGGCTATTTCATAGAGTTTGCTTCTCGACCCCCAAATGTTTTTTGTCAATCTCACGTTCCGTCGGAACCCGAGCTTGTTGTCGCTCTACAGCGAGAGGTCGAATCTCTGCTACAAAAGGGTGTAGTGATACCGGTTCCGTCAGAGGACCGAGGAAAAGGTTTTTATTCCAACCTTTTTATAGTTCCCAAAAAGGAGAACAAATTTCGCCCGATTCTGGATCTCAAGCGATTAAACCGGCATGTCCATGCCCGGAAATTTCGCATGGAGTCGCTTCGTTCCGTTGTGGCAGCTCTGTCACAGAACGATTTTCTGGTGTCAATCGACATTCGCGACGCCTATTTGCATATTCCCATCGGAAAGGCTCATCAGCGCTTTCTTCGATTTGCCATAGGTCAGAATCATTACCAGTTCGTGGCTCTGCCGTTCGGCTTAGCCTCAGCGCCAAGGGTCTTTACAAAAATTCTGGCGCCCCTCATGGCAATCCTTCGAAGACAGGGGATTACGATTCTCCCTTATCTGGACGATCTTTTGATCATGGCTTCCTCGGAGGAGGAGGCGTTGACGGCTCGGGATTTGTCTCTTCAGTTTCTGAAGGACTTCGGTTGGCTGGTCAATTGGGAGAAGTCGTCCCTGGAACCATCGAGGACAATCCTCTTTTTGGGAATGCATCTCGACACGTTTCGGTCGGTAGTTTCCCTACCACCAGACAAACAGTCATGTCTTCTTCGACATGTACAGATTATGAAATCCTCAACGGCAATGTCCCTACGGAAGTGTATGCGTCTTCTGGGACTGATGGTGGCGTCCATGGAGGCAATTCCTTTTTCCCAGTTCCATTCCAGGACTCTCCAAAGGTTCATCTTGAGTCGATGGAACCAGTCGCAATCGCTGGATTGCAGTGTCACCATTTCTCGCGCGGTGCGGGATTCTCTAGAATGGTGGTTACGTCCAGGGGCATTCTCCCTGGGGAAGTCTTTCCTCCCTCCGAAGTGGTCAGTCATAACCACCAATGCCAGCCTGACGGGCTGGGGGGGTGTTTGGAACAATCTCTGGATTCAGGGGTATGGTCATCGGAAGAGTCTTTTCTTCCGATCAACATCCTGGAATTGAGGGCGATTTTCCTTTGCCTCCAACATTGGACGGTCCCTTTGAGCGGTCTGCCAGTCCGAGTGCAGACAGACAATGCGACGGCTGTCGCGTATATCAATCACCAAGGTGGGACAAGGAGTTCCAGACTCATGGTAGAGGTGTCCCGAATTCTGATTTGGGCAGAGGCCAGTGTACCAGCCATTTCGGCGATTCACATTCCAGGGGTTCAGAATATTACAGCGGACTTTCTCAGTCGCAGAAGGATGGATCCCGGGGAATGGAGCCTCCACCCGGAAGTTTTTGCACTACTGTGCTCTCGCTGGGGAACCCCCCAAGTGGATTTGATGGCATCCAGGTCCAATGCCAAGTTACCGACATTCATGTCCAGGTACAAGGACCCGAAGGCGGTGGCGGTGGATGCTCTAGTGGCTCAGTGGGATCAGTTCGAGCTGATCTATGTATTCCCGCCGATATCCTTACTTCCTCTAGTACTGCGTCGGATCAGACTAGAGAGAATTCCAGCTATTTTGATAGCTCCAGACTGGCCAAGAAGGGTGTGGTTCTCGACAATAATGTCGCTGTTGGCGGCACCTCCTTTTCCACTCCCTCTTCAACCGGACTTGTTGACTCAGGGGCCCGTTTGTCATCCGGACTTGATGTCCCTGCGTTTGACGGCGTGGCTCTTGAGACCGAAATCTTGACCCGTAGAGGTTTCTCAGCCGAGGTCATTGCTACCCTTCGTGCTGCAAGATGTCCGGCTACTACTAGGATTTACCACAAAATTTGGGAAACCTTCTTTTCGTGGTGTTTGGGGTCCTCTCGGAACCCGAGAAAATTTTCCATTCCCAACCTGTTGGCTTTTCTGCAGCATGGGCTAGACAAGGGTTTGGCAGTCAGCACTCTGAAAGGTCAGATTTCTGCTCTGTCCTTATTGTTCCGGAGAACCATTGCTTCAAATAGAGACGTGCTCTCCTTTTTCCGAGGTATATCTCGTAAGTTTCCGCCGCGGAAGGCACCCGTGTCTCCTTGGCGGCTCAACCTTGTTTTGGAGGCTCTTCAGCATAAACCTTTTGAGCCTATGGTTTCTGCTAGCCTTTCTTTACTTTCTTGGAAGGTGGCTTTCCTTGTTGCAGTCACTTCCTTGAGGAGAGTTTCTGAGTTGGCAGCTCTTTCTTGTTCGCCTCCTTTTCTGGAGTTTTTTCCGGATCGTGTAGTGCTTCGCACTCGGGGTGATTTTTTGCCTAAAGTGGTGTCACAATTTCATGTTAACCAGGATATTGTGTTGCCTTCACTCTGTCCGGATCCGAAGAATGCGAAAGAGTGAGATTTACACACATTGGATTTAGTGCGGGCCTTGAAGTTTTATCTATCTATTACTCAAGGTTTTCGTAAGACGGACTCCCTGTTTGTGGTTCCAGCAGGTCGTCGGCGTGGTCAACGAGCTTCCAAGGATTCTATAGCTCGTTGGATCCGGTCAGCTATTTTGGAAGCTTACCGCCTTCGGGGTGAATCTTGCCCGATTAAGATTCGAGCCCATTCCACGAGAGCTGTGGCCTCATCGTGGGCTTTTCATCAAGGTGCCTCGGCAGTGCAGCTCTGCCGAGCGGCAACTTGGCGCTCTGTCCACACGTTTACAAGGTTTTATAAAGTGGACGTCAGTGCTTCCGCTGATGCAGCCCTCGGACGTAGGGTCCTGCAGGCAGCTGTAGTTTAAAGTTCTGGATGAACTTGTGTTTAGCGCTGGTTGCGCTTTGTTGTTAAGGTTGTTGGGTTTCTGCCTTTTGTTGGTTTTTCCCACCCTTATTTTTGAACTGCTTTGGGACGTCCCATCAGTAATGAATACTGTGGCTCTCTTCCTTCCATCTGCAGCTGAAACACGGATTTTGGTAAAAACTTACCTGTAAAATCCTTTTCAGCGAAGGAAGGAAGAGAGACACAGCACCCTCCCAAGGCAGAAGTGTGTTGATGTTTTCAGATGCAGCGCGACCCTTATCTGATAGCGATTATCTGGGCTGAGGTCAGCGCGCTAAGGCTCTGTTCCAGCATCGCCAGCTCATCGCAGTAGTCAGGTTCCGTGAGTAGTACCTGGAACTCTGTGGTTTTTGGCTTTCTTTGCATGCATAACCTGTATCCTTGTGTTTTTTCTCTGAAGTTCCTTCAGAAGGGGTTATGTTGCTCCGCTGGTGATCTTGGCTCTTTTCCTAAAAGCTTTGGTACGACTGGAGCTGAGTAGGAGGAGCCCGAGCTGGAGGGGCCAGCCAGTCAGCACTCTTTTGATCTGAGGTGACATCCTGATCTGGGGCTCCGCCTACCCATCAGTAATGAATACTGTGTCTCTCTTCCTTCCTTCGCTGAAAAGGATTTTACAGGTAAGTTTTTACCAAAATCCGTGTTTTATATCCCCTTTGTACTCGTCCTATGATCACAGCAGGGAGGAGAGGACTGTAGTCGGTGTAGGGCCGCACTTTTTTATGCTCCTACCTGCCAGTCCGTGTCCTGCCCGATCTATTAGGGTCTGGGATCAGATGCCTCCTGCACTAGGTGATCACATAATGGAGACTGTCTGTGGCTGTAGACCAGATGTACATACTGTATATATTCTACTATATAAAATACCTCTGATCTGTCCGGTGAATGTGCTGTGGGTGTTTGGCCACATTCTGTGCTACATTCTGACCCATCTCTCATCCAGCCGACCTTCTGAGTAGGCAGATGAGGTCAGACCAGAAAAATGGCGCCAAATAGAAAGGACCATTCTTTTTGTAACCATGTGGTGGATTTAAAAAGAAAAAAATGGAACGCTTCAGGAAGCCTGCTATAATAAAATCCATGCGAAACTTGCCGCTTCTGACCGGGTCCTCTTTACGCTCCATGCTAGTGTAGATAAGTATAACATACAGCTGTATGTAACCTTGGCTCCCCATCTCGACCACGCTTCTCTGCACAGCCGTTTTCCACACTTTTTCACCCACCTTCTGACTTATAATCTTTTTTGTTCTATATTTGCACCTTTGTTGCATTTAGTCACCCACTTTCTAGAGCATTTTCACAATGAAGTTTTCCAGATTGTTTTCTAGATTAATTGAATATTTCATTGTGTTTCAACAGCACCAAAAAGGCAGTTAAGTCTGCCACGTACGTCCCAGAAAGCCAAACGGGGCATTGTAGCCCCTAAAGGAGGTAATGTCCAGCCACCACCACTCAGTACCGTCATGTAGGTGGCCTAAAACTATTAGCTAGCGCTTGTACCGCCTGCAAGGTCATGGCACAAAGTAGCCAAAATGACCTATCGTACAGACACTGAAAACTATCTGTAGGCCCTAAGCCCGGCTCTTGAATGACCGCTTGTAGATTATCCACCGCGGTCCCTTTCTCTACTCTAGCTTTTACACCTCTGTACTGTACCCTGGCCAGACGGAGGAGCGAGAGGGCCGGGGCTCTCCGTAGTGGGCGTCCATGTATTAGTGCAGTCACAGGATCATGCTTTTGTATTCACTGATTTTTGTGTCCCCCGTGTGCGCATTAAAGTTTTTTCAATGCAGTCCTTCTGTTATTGGGCATAAACTGGTTGGTCCCAGAGATTATGGCAGATATGACATCGCTGGTCAGCCACGGGGTGGGGTGGGGGGGGAGGTTTGCACATGAATTGGGAGCTTTATGTGATCAGTACAACTCTAATAACAAAAATTCTCATTGTTCTGAATTACTAGTTATGCCATTTCCCTCTTTGATCAGAAAAGTTTAAAAACCTCTTGAAATACTGATTTATCTTAAAAAATGTGTTAGTGACAATGACGGCACGGAGGCTCAGTGCAGCTCTGGGGTCCTGGGTTGATTCCCACCATGCACAACATTTCAAAGGAGTTTGTAGTTTTACTATATAAGTGACTTAAATGAAATGGAAATGTTATGTGGAGTACAAGGTAAGCAATTGCAAGGCTGTGTGTTGGTAAGAGGCTCTGTTCATGCAGAAGTCAGTGAGCCCATCATGTATTTTTTCTTGCCCTGCATTGTGGCTTCTGTTATGAGCAGACCCTAAGCAGTTAATTCCCAATAAATCGTTCTTTGTGTTGATCCTAATGTCACGTTCTCTTTAAATGTGCACTGTCGTTTCAACAAACTTTGAATAAATCTAGGAAATAGATCTGTGAAACTTTGGGAATAGATCTTCTCAGATAAATGTGCATCTTTCTTCACTTATGAGCCACTTCTCCTGTCCTTCACCTGCTTAAGGGGAATCTGTCAGCAGGTTTTTGCTATAAATTATGAGAGCGGCGAAACATAGGGCAAGAGAGCCTGATTCCAGGGATATATCACTTCCTGGACTGCTTGGTATAGTTTTCAGAGAATCCCTGTTTTGTCGGCTGTAGATGTATCAGAGCTAGGATTCTGCTCAGGGTATAACCCCGCCCACACCCCTGATTGGCAGCTTCCTGTGTACACTGCTATGTGACAAGCTGCCAATAAGGGCTGGGGGCGGGGTTACACAGATTAGCCTGACTGCTGGTCACATGAGCTGTAGTCCAGCAGTGGTCATCTCCAGCTGATAAAACACTGTTTTGTTTATCAATATACTTATACAATATATATTTATTATTTATCAATATACGACAACACATAGCCTAATAGTTGACACATCCCTGGAATTGGGGTCTCATTTACTTATAATATCCTGCTCTCAGATTTAATGGCCAAAATCTGCTGACAGACTCCCTTTAATTTGTCTTCAAACCACAGAAAGCATGAATCAGAAGAGCTGCTCAGTTGCAGCCAGGCATATTTTCCAACGCCCTAGTGAACCGGGCTGGAAACTAGACAGGCAGGTACCTGGCGGCTTCTCCCCGCCCGCTGCCGTGGATTAACATGTTGACCCATGGGCCGTATGTATCAGCTGTCAGGTTTACTTTAGAAACAGTTTATTGTATTGGGCACCTCATCTCCTTCGTCTACCTGTATCCAGCCTGTGATATGCTTGTTTACCCTACAAACTTGGAAACAACCTGCTCGTAAATTCATGTCCTACAAATCTTGCCATGGGAATGACTATAGGTTTTCTTAACATGATCATAACATTCTTGAGCATTTTATTCACTGTCACAAATTTTTCTTTTTTTTTTATTTCTCCCTCAAGTCCCGTGCAAGTTCCGTTCACCTGCAGCTCCATCCCCCTTAGCACTACGGCAGCCAATGAAGGCTTTATCTAACCCTAGCCTCACACAAGAAGCTATTGCTGCTGCCCAGAATCCGCCGACATCGGGCCCACCGTCCAGCCCACAGTCTGGCTCTGCAAGTCCGGTGGCTCGAGCTAGCACACCGATGAAGAGTGGTTTGCCCAGACCTAGCACACCATCAGGTGGTAGTATACCAGTGCCTCGCAGCAAACTTGCACAACCTGTCCGAAGGTAGGTATATAAGAACTTTTCTACTAATACATCTTCTCCATATAGAGATCTTATCTCCAAAAATTACATACTGTAAACACATAAGTTTTATCTAATTAGATACTATCCAAAACCTTATATGTATCTATCTAAACCTTATATATTATATGGCTAAAATTTGCTAAAAGTGAGCTGTCACGTTGTGGATGGTAGGGCTTCTAATCGATCATCAATCTGCACTACACACCGCTATGGCGCATGCACCGGCAGAGTGATTGAAAACGGGATGTGCGCTAAGGCCTAAGGCTAGTTTCACATTTGCGGATGGCGGAGCTGCGGAGGGCTGCGGACTTCCTCCGTTAAGCCCCGCCCATGTATGCATAAGTCCTGCGTACCTCTCTTTAACATTGGGTGCACAGGCCATGCGGATGCGTCCGCATGCGTCTTTTTGACACTGCGTCGAACGTAACATGCTGCATTTTGTTGCGGTCAGCAACAAACACGTAATGTACACACCTTTCTTAAATGATTTTTTTGAAATTATATTTAGCTATTTGTTTTTTATCAATGATATATTGATATAAAAATTCAAAGCTGTGATGGTTACTCTCCAAAGTGCTAAAAAACACATTTTATGGGTCACACTGCTTCTTATTCTGTTGTAAAAAATGTGTGGAGGTTTTTCACCCAATGTAGTGGACTTCCTCACAATTTTGCCTAAGAACACCACCATGAATAAAGAATGATATCTAAACATCCTCCAAGAGCACCTTCTTTCAATGACTCAGGAGCAATTTGATGATGAACAATACTGTCTCCAGTATGGTGGAGCGTCACGTCACAAGGCAAAAGCAATAGATAAGTATCTCCGTGAATAAACATTGACTTTTAGGTCAATGGACAGGAAACTTCCTAGATCACAATCCCATTGAGAACCTGTGTTCAATCCTCAAAAAGCGTGTGGACAAATAAAAACTCAAAAAATGTGATAAACTCCAAACACGAATTAGACAAGAATGTGTTGTCATCAGACAGGATTTGGCCCAAAAGCTGATATTTGTCAAGACTTGGCCTGGCATGCTGGATAAGGTCAACACTGTAAATATTAAGTTTTTTCATAAGCTTGATGCATTTGTCAGTATAAGTTTAGAAGCGTATGAAATGCTGATCATTGTACTTCAGCAACCATAGAAGCCTCTGACTAATGATCTAAAAAACACTGAAACAAAGAATGTTGTGAAACCTAAAAATTGTGTTGGTCTTAAACTTTTGGCCATGACAGTAGAGGCGATGTTTTGTTTGATTTTTTTTTTTTTCTTAAGGACCCCATACACATGAGAGAAGATTGACAAACCGTTCCACAATCTAATGTGTAAGGGAGCTCCTGACCTCCTCTGTTGTGGAAGATGGGGATCAGACTGGTTTGAATTTAATTGCCTGGTCTTTTGCTCCACCAGTGGACTTACTCCACTTCTACCTATAGGGAACACCGCCTGAGCACATATTCGTGTATGTGAGCTTAAGGGGACATCACTTTCAGACAAACAAGCTGCACAAGTTTTGCACCAGTTATCTAAGGTGTATGCACCTTTAGTGTTCTTGACCCTGAAGGCCCCCATACACATTCGATGGCAGTTGGCCAAACATTGCTTTGGCTGACAGACCTCTCAGCCGACTTTACAATACACAGGAGCACTCATTCGGCCGAGTGCTTCTGTGTTGTCTGAGAAAGCTGACGACAGACGTTTGTCGGCAGCTTATCTCCAGTAGAACCATGTGATTGTCAGTCTGAGATCAGACATGCACGAGCAACCTCACCATTGACCATCAGTCGGCCGGCGCCTCTATACTTATTAGATTGTCAGTGGGTCCCGATGATATCTGCTGGTTCGGACTAAATTAGTCTGTGTATGCGGCCTTTAGACTCTGCTTACATCTACATTGTGGCTTCCCTTGATAATGGACACTACCTTGTGCCAGGTCCAACATGCACATTGACTTACAAAGGGTCTGACAGGGTTTCTCCAAGATAGCCATCAGTTTGACAGCAAGATTATCGCTGACCCTTAAGCTTTGATATCGGAGCTGATTGATGTGCTGTCCCTGCTTCTGACACGAATACGAGGTGAGCTCATCTGGCCTCCATCAGGCCCAGCTCTTGGAGTAACACCTGTACCTGTAAAGCCCAGAATATACCAGTTTTGTTCTATTTAATATATTGTTTTGCTTTTAATCATAGTTATTAGTTTCCTCCCCGCAGAAGAAAATGACTAAGGGCCCCGTCACACATATCGACTCACCAAAGATCCCAACAACGATATGAACTTGTCAGGATCGCTGGTGTATCGCTACATGATCGCTGGTGAGCTGCCAAACAGGCAGCGATCAGGACAGCGACACTGCGGGTAACAAGCGATGCACGTCGCTTAGTTACCCGCAGTGTACAGTCATGGCCAAAAGTTTTGAGAATGACACAAATATTATATTTTCACATGATCTGCTGCCCTCTGGTTTTTATGTGTGTTTGACAGATGTTTTTATCACAGACAGAAATATAATAATTGCAAACATATGAGTAACAAAAGCTTATATTGACAGTTAGAATGAGTTAATGCAGCAAGTCAATATTTGCAGTGTTGACCCTTCTTCTTCAGGACCTCTGCAATTCTCCCTGGCATGCTCTCAATCAACTTCTGGACCAAATCCTGACTGATAGCAGTCCATTCTTGCACAATCAATGCTTTCATTTTGTCAGAATTTTTAGGTTTTTGTTTGTCCACCCGTCTCTTAATGATTGACCACAAGTTCTCAATGGGATTAAGATCTGGGGAGTTTCCAGGCCATGGACCCAAAATCTCTATGTTTTGTTCCCTGAGCCATTTAGTTATCACCTTTGCTTTATGGCAAGGTGCTCCATCATGCTGGAAAAGGCATTGTTGATCGCCAAACTGCTCTTGGAGGGTTGGGAGAAGTTGCTCTTGGAGGACATTCTGGTACCATTCTTTATTCATGGCTGTGTTTTTAGGCAAGACTGTGAGAGAGCCGATTCCCTTGGCTGAGAAGCAACCCCACACATGAATGGTTTCAGGATGCTTAACAGTTGGCATGAGACAAGACTGGTGGTAGCGCTCACCTTGTCTTCTCCGAATGAGGCGTTTTCCTGATGTCCCAAACAATCGAAAAGGGGATTCATCAGAGAAAATAACTTTACCCCAGTCCTCAGCAGTCCACTGCCTGCACCTTTTGCAGAATATCAGTCTGTCCATGATGTTTTTTCTGGAGAGAAGTGGCTTCTTTGCTGCCCTCCTTGAGACCAGGCCTTGCTCCAAGAGTCTCCGCCTTACAGTGCGTGCAGATGCACTCACACCTGCCTGCTGCCATTCCTGAGCAAGCTCTGCACTGCTGGTAGCCCGATCCCGCAGCTGAAACACTTTTAAGAGACGGTCCTGGTGCTTGCTGGTCTTTCTTGGGCGCCCTGAAGCCTTTTTGGCAACAATGGAACCTCTCTCCTTGAAGTTCTTGATGATGCGATAGATTGTTGACTGAGGTGCAATCTTTCTAGCTGCGATACTCTTCCCTGTTAGGCCATTTTTGTGCATTGCAATGATGACTGCACGTGTTTCTTTAGAGATAACCATGGTTAACAGAAGAGAAACAATGATGCCAAGCACCAGCCTCCTTTTAAAGTGTCCAGTGGTGTCATTCTTACTTAATCATGACAGATTGATCTCCAGCCATGTCCTCATCAACACCCACACCTGTGTTAATGGAGCAATCACTGAAAAGAGGTTACTTGGTCCTTTTAAGGCAGGGCTGCAATGATGTTGAAATGTGTTTTGGGGGATAAAGTTCATTTTCTAGCCAAATACTGACTTTGCAAGTAATTGCTGTTAAGCTGATCACTCTTTATAACATTCTGGAGTATATGAAAATTGCCATTAGAAAAAGTGAAGCAGTAAACTTTGTAAAAATTAATATTTGTGTCATTCTCAAAACTTTTGGCCATGACTGTACGTTGGATAGCAGCACGCTGGTGCAGGGAGCTGGTAACCAAGGTACACATCGGGTTTCTACGCACTGCCCGGCGCTTAGAAACCCGCTGTTTACCTTGGTTACCAGCTCTCCTGCAGCAGCGCGCTTGTATCTAACGTACACATCGGGTTTCCAGGCACCGCGCGGCGCATAGAAACCCGATGTGTACTTTGGTTACCAGCTCGCTGATCGCTGGTCTCCCGCCTGTCACACGCAGCGATGCGTGCTGGCCAGCGGGAGACCAGTGATCAAAAAAATGTCCAGGACATTCAACGACGGCCAGCGATACCCAGCAGGGGGGCTGGTCATCGTTGGGTGTCACACACAGCAATATCGCTGGGGAGATAGCTGTTGCGTCACAAAACTTGTGACTCCGCAGCGATCTCGCTAGGGAGCTCGCTTTGTGAGACGGGGGCTTAAAGCCAAGCTTATCATTAGGACTTTTAAGTCTTGTCCACGTGACCCCACCATTCCTCCGCACCACTTCCTGTGACCCTTTGGCTCTCTCCACGTGTTTTCTGGTAGGATATCACATGACTGCTGCAACCAATGTCTGAGCTGAAAGAGACCATCTCCTAGTTCTCTTTTGGCTTCCATGAAACTTCGCCCCTCCGCAGCAGGCGCATACCATTGTCCACTTTAAGTGGAAACGTGTAGACTGGCGGGTCATCTGCTAGGTATTGTTTGGTTATTTTTAAGATGCGAGTACTAGCTGGGTGTGTGATTAAAAACATGTATTTGTCCTTCAACATGGTATAGCCCACTACATGCAATCACTTTTTTGTTTTCTATGCAGATCATTGCCAGCTCCTAAAACATATGGCGCCATGAAAGACGATAGTTGGAAAGAAGGCTGCTACTGATCCACAGAATCCTTAAGCTTCACTGCGCGATGGACACGTCATCCACACTGACTGCAGAGCAAACCGCCCTCATGGGACATTTTGGATTGACCTACCTGATCCCAGGCGCCTCTGTCCGTATCTAGCACAAGCGGCAGAGGTTACAAAGAAGAGCACTTTATTGATGTTGACCATCAGATACTTAGTCATACAATCTCTATCGTGACATCACCCATCATCTGATTTTAGCTTTCTACAGACGTAACCCTTAAGAAACTAAATGCACTGCGATCCCATTTGGCTTCTTTAGTACACAGAGGTATAGGAAGAACATCTGGCAATGGCATATTTTTTAAGTTTACAAGCTATGAGGTTAATGCCAAAGAACAACTGCTCAAAAGATTTCTTTTTATATATAAAGTATATTAAGAGTTTATTAAGCATCAAGCACTATCACTGCAATCGCCTCTGAAGGTGTCGGCTGGCGGAATATTTTGAGTACCGATTTTACAGTTTTATACGTAGACATTGTTCTTTTGCCATGTACCCTGTACAATGGCTGAGTCTTTTCCTATCATTGACTCATCGCAGGATCCTCTGACAGTGCAAGGATTTTACTTCCCACCAGATAATGTTGTCTTGCATTGACATAGTTACTGTTTTCACAGTATGTTGATTAATGACCACTAAGAGGTCTAAAATGAAAAGTATGTAAAAAAAATCTATCTGTTAGATAATTTCCATATGGCTGTTTGATTACGGAGCAGGAAATCTGGCCGACTGAAAGAATAGAGTGGGCAACGTCTTATTGCCCAGAGTCATGAGCTTGGCCGAAAAGGCAGTGTATCTGCTTGGTCTCCACTGATGACAGGGTCGTGGTGTAGACTTTAGTCTAAAAGTTGACTATGTACATTAGTTGAATTTTGGACAAACCTGCATTACATGGTGGACTGGTCCTGGCAAAATGATCAAAGTCCTTCTTAAAAAAAAAAAAGAAATTACATTCAACTTTGCATTTTGTTAAAAATCCCCTGTGGTCCCAAGAATGAAGGGACTCTTAGTATTAGTGTTCAGTGAATAATTAGTGTTGATAGCGCTTGCAAGCCCTGCTCTGGATCTGGCCAGTTTCATTGCCCCGGTGGTCCTCTGATGTAGCCGCCATGGAGAGCGCAGTTTGTTCCACCGCTGCCGCTGGTCTGAACGGGCAGTCATTGGGGGCGCACAGTCCTCCTATAAGCAGGGGAGCAGTGCGCTGATGGAGAAGATGAGAAAGCCTTTGTGTGCACCCTTCTCTTACTCCAAACCTCCTATTTTTACAGAGGGAGACCAAGTGGATAGGCTTTAGCGCTATGGTTCACCTTAGTGTAAACTGCACATGAAAGCCCCGCTGTGTGTTTTCTCTGCTGTGGGGCCACACAAGCTTTATACACTTCTCAGGACGAACATGGGAAGTACTGATCTAGAACAGTAGTCCTTGTTTCCTAAAACGACAAGGTTATACACAGAGATGTGTAATGCTCCAAAAAATGATGAAGCCAATCTTTCCTTCCACTGTCAGGATCTCTGGAGAGTGAAACTCCGTGCACCAAGTGGGCCAATAGCTGTTTGCGCTGTACTGTTGCATTCCCTTTCTGTATTTGTTGGGTTAAATATTGGAAAGCTTTCATGTATTCTCCATTATCACTTACATGTCAAATCGGACGTATTTAAGTTTGTAGGTTTTTCCTGTCGCCTCTCAGCATTGCTGCCATATTTTATGTGGTCTGTGGCAGCCTTGGTCATTGCGCTGTCCATTCCCAGACTGGTAAGTTCAGGTTACTACTTCTGCTAAGTGTCAGTAAATCCTTTCTTTCTGAAGCCATAAGTAACCACATAAAAGTTCTGTGGATTATTTACGAACAAAACGTATTCATCCACTTGTTCTGTGTTCAGCTGCCTCCCATTGGCCTCTACCACCAGTGATCGCTCGTGGTGTATGGCGCTATATGCGCGGCATTACATGCAGAGCTGCTCATTACAGGCTTCTCCAAGCTAGCAGCAATGAAAGCAAAATGTTTCTTGCCGCAAAGGCAGCAATGAGTGTATCTGCCAACAGCCGAGAACATGCAGAAAGGGAAAAGCTAATGTGGCTTATAGCTAGTGATGAACGAACATGCTCTGATAACGTGTTATCAGAGTGTCTGCGGCGTGCTCGGATATGTTCGAGTCCCTGCGGCTGTTAGACAGCAGCATCACATGCAGGGACTGCCTGTTTGTTAGACGATCCCTGCATGTGCTGAAGCTAACAGCCGCGAGACATGCAGCCGCAGAGACTCGAGCATATTATCCGAGCACGCCGCAGACACTCAAGCAACATGTTATCTGAGCACATTTTCTCATCACTACTTATAACCTATAGGGGAAAAGTGATGGGTATGTGGTGTTGGTCTTTAACTTGAACAATTAATGAAGAGGCGACTGCGATTTATAGCCATCTTTACCTTTATGGTTACATTAAGATTAATAATCCTAATTTATAGGGGATTCCTGCCACAGATGACCCAGTATCGGGGTATGTGTACCAGGCATCCTCTGCTCCCTCTTGTACATTATTTTAGCATCATCTGTGTAAATTATATCCAAGTACCTCTGAGGCTTTAATGATATATATTTCTCCATCTATTAAAAGCACAATCCCCCAGACACAGCGTTTACCTCTTGGGGAACACATGCCAGACTACTATATACCGGATATTACTCTCTCAGACTCTGAGACTTTCCGATAATCCATGCACCACTCATACTGATGGGGCATATTTGTCCAAAAAGGATTTCCTCCACTGGAGGGCAGCTTTTTAAGCTTCGCCTGTGCTCTATACAAGTCCTATATCTTGGGGCTATCAGAACAGACATGGAGGGACTTGTATGTGATGTGAAGCTTTGAAAGTGCTGATTGTAGATTATACCAGGTAGGTTTTGGGTACATGTAATGGAGAAGTGGCTGCATACTCCCTATGTAATAAGCATGCAGGGACTGTATCAGGCATTGGTCACTTTGGTACTGTTACTTGCAGCCCGGGCACAGTTAGGGTTGGGAATGTCTCGCTCACACACACTCTTCCATCAGCCGCTATCTTGGCCATGGATTGCTCTGCACACGGCAGCCTCTAGTAATCAGCAGAATGAGAATATAATCGCTGATGGGCCAATAGCGATATGAGCAGGTGACTTGGGACGGGCGAAGATGTCCGATGTCTTAATTGGGGCAGTCACATCTACAAATTGCAGTCATTACTTTGTCCGCTTACATTAGACAATAGCACAACTTCTTTGGCTTGGAGGGCACCTCACAAACAACCTCCCGCCATTGGTCTTACACACTATGGAAAGGAAAGTGAGAGAACACTTCCAACTTGTAAGTTCAGAAATGTTCTACATTCCCTGCCTCCTTGGATACATTACACAGACCACGTTTCAGGCACTTCCTTCATGCCCTTCTTCAGAACAATCACTGGTGGCTCTGACAGCGAGAACGAACTGCTGTCTGAGCCACTGCTTCACTGACTGGCAGAAATATGGTGTAATTAATACATCTAATATGGCAAAATACATTGTCATTTAATTTTATTAGTTCAGCCTCCATTTTCTTTAAATATGAGTGTGTGCTTGTCTGCATTGCTGGTGCTGCCTGCTATTGCATGCGCCATTTTTATCTATAAAACAAACCATGCTGCTTTTTTGTTTGTTTTTTTGTTGTTGTTTTTTTTTCCCATCCATTCTTGTGGAAAATTGCTCATGTGCAAATTAGTGAACATTGGCCAGCACACAGACAGAACAGTGCCTGAAATACGCCTGTCTGAGCAAGGCATGATGTCTCCTGCACATCTTGGAAAATTATCAGTGGCCAACCCTTTAACTTACCGTATATGCCTTGCCACTAATGGCCATGTACAGCAAAAAGGGACTTTTTTATGGTTTGTGTAAAGAAAACCACCAATAACTAAAGTATTACCAGACATGCTCACAGATAATGCATCCATGCAGCGTTGGGGTGCCAGCTAATGACTTGTCTTAGGATGATGAGGCGCGGGTAGCTTGGCATTGGAGCATCATTAGCGTTGATTCTGAATTTCCAGTGGAAGCACTCCTCCTCCTCCCATCAAAGTTTATATCCCCTTAATATATTGCAATCATCATATTATTGAAAACACACAAAAAAAAGCACAGTAAAACCAAAAAATACTCTGTTGCAAAAAAAATAACAGTTAACAGCAAGTGCTAATAAAAGGATCGAAAAACACAGGGTATTTGGTTTAATATGTTTTTTGCAAAAAAAAATGTATATTAAGCCACTCTACCAAACATCAAGGTATACCCGTATTCAGGGCCGCCATCAGGGCATTACAGCCCTTACTAATGTATGGGGCCCGGTGCTTTAGGGGGGCCCGCCGCCCGAGCACGCTGGCAGCACGGTCTGGCAGCAGGCGCAGCACTTCGCTGCTTTATATTCCCCACTTTCCCAGTCCTGACCTCCTGGCTGGCAAATTAAATGGGCAGGCACTGTAGCTTTAAGCTACTGCCCGCCCTGATGCATCATGGTCCAGCCGTGACGTCACACGCTGCTCTGCTCCACTTCCTCATTCTGGAGCAGAGCGAGCAGCGTGTCACGTCGGTGTGCTGTGCCAGACACACACTGCCATCTGGCTGGGAGCGGCGGACCGGACCGGGTGCAGGCGGCAGGCGAGCTCAGCAGGGTGAGTAGTCTGTCGCAGGGGGGCCCGGCCAGGACAGCCGCAGCGCCAGCATCCACCACGCACCACCAACAGGGCCCAGGGCAGGAAGGGGGGGCCCAGCATCCACCAAATGGGCCCCCAGGGCAGGCGGATGCTGCGGGCCCCTCCTGCCTGCCCTGGGCTGGGGCCCTGTTGGATTGCTGCGTGTGGCCGCACCCCCCTGCCTGCTCATCATATGGGGCATAAAATCTATGGAGCATCATATGGCGGCATAATCTTTGGAGCATCATATGGCAGCATAATCTATGGAGCATCATATGGGGCATAAAATCTATGGAGCATCATATGGGGGCATATACATCTATGAGGCATCATATGGCGGCATAAAATCTATGGAGCATCATATTGCGGCATAATCTATGGGGCATCATATGGCGGCATAATCTGTGGGGCATCATATGGCGGCATAATCTTTGGAGCATCATATGGGGCATAATCTATGGAGCATCGTATGGGGCATAAAATCTATGGAGCATCATATGGGGCATAAAATCTATAGAGCATCATATGGCGGCATAATCTTTGGAGCATCATATGACGGCATAATCTATGGAGCGTCATATGGCGGCATAATCTATGGAGCGTCATATGGCGGCATAATCTTTGGAGCGTCATATGGCGGCATAATCTTTGGAGCATCATATGGCGGCATAATCTATGGAGCATCATATGGGGCATAAAATCTATGGAGCATCATATGGCGGCATAATCTTTGGAGCATCATATGGCGGCATAATCTTTGGAGCATCATATGGCGGCATAATCTTTGGAGCATCATATGGGGCATAAAATTTATGGAGCATCATATGGCGGCATAAAATCTGGAGCATCATATGGGGGCATATACATCTATGGGGCATCATATGGCGGCATAAAATCTATGGAGCATCATATGGGGGCATAAAATCTATGGAGCATCATATGGGGGTATAAAATCTATGGGGCATCATATGGGGCATAAAATATATGGAGCATCTTATGGGGGCATAACTTTTATGGAGCATTATATGGGGCCCATCATTAACTGAATACAATAATCTGCAATCAGAAATACAGTGTGTATGTATATATATATATATATATATATATATATACATATATATATATGATTTCAATTAGTTAAAAAAAAATGTATGTGACACATTCCCTTGAAGAAAGATAATTAAAATATACAAAAAAAAAGTTACCGAATGTTTAAGAGGTTAGAGTAGAGTAGGGCCCTGCCAATAGATTCTACCTTGTCGTGGTAGGAAGAGCAAAATTCACCGCACACTACAATTGATTACTATGCAGAAAAATATTTTTTATTTGAAAAATTATCCAATCCAAAAGAAGAAAGTGCCAGTGCCGTAATAATAATATGTACAATATACAGATACCCAACGTTTCGACCCTCCCGGATCTTAATCATGGGGTACTAGAGAAAAATAGAAGAAACATAGTGTGAGGCAATTATATACAGTGATTACATATACATATATAACATATATACAGATATGGGCTGGATCATATATAATTGATTGCGAAAAATGTCATGTAGATAATAATCCAGAAAGTAGAATATATCGTTAAAGTACATATGGAGCCTCATTATACAATCTCAACATGGAGATATATAGAGTAACGATTTATATAATCATAGTAGAACAAAAGCACAATGATATAAGAAACAAAGAAGTAGCGCATTTCTACCTTGTAAAATTAGTACAACAAGATATGGCACATAGTAGAGGCAATAAATTCCTTGTAAATTCCCTTATAGCAGAGCCAGATGCTGCAGATAATATCAAAATGATTAATTAAATAAATATAGGGAAATAGGGGTCACCATCATTGAAATGTCAGAGATTACCTGCTGTGTACAAAGAGCAGGAGTTAAATGTATCCAGAATAGGGTAAAGTCTGTCCTGAGTGGCGTCCTGATAGCCTGTACAGGGCAAATGGAACACAAATTATAGCCCATTACAGTGGCAGATGGAGTGGACTATTTACATGAAAACATACCTTTGGAGGTGGATGAAATGAGAATATAGGCGGCGCACCTGCGCCCTGCCGTGTATAGAAAGTAGGGGTTAAATGTGCCCTGAACGGGGTTAAAACGTCCTGGATGGTGTCCACAGAGCCTACATGGGGTAAATGTGGCATAAGTTGCAGCCCAGAGTGATGGCAGATGGGGTGAACAGCTTTGAATCAAAGACATACCTTGAGAAGCGAATGTACAGGTTTACAGGCGGCGCTCCTGCGCCCTGCCTTGTCTGCTGGGTGACCAGGTGTATGGGAAGGGAGCAAATGGAGGTTTAAATGCGGCGCCGTGTACTGCCGGACCGGAAGTGCGTCATCTGGACCAGAAGTGACACGGCGCAACATGATCTGATGTAATCGCGCATGCGCGATAGCGGTAGCGGCCGCCATGTTTTCGGTGGGAAAAGGCAAATATAAGCAGGACTATGAGAGACACTAATCTGTATAAGAGACAAAATCTAGGGGGAGGAGACTAGAGGCCTGCATGTGGCGCCGTGTCACTTCCGGTCCGGATGACGCACTTCCGGTCCGGCGGTACACGGCTCCGCATTTAAACCCCCATTTGCTCCCTTCCCATACACCTGGTCACCCAGCAGACAAGGCAGGGCGCAGGAGCGCCGCCTGTAAACCTGTACATTCGCTTCTTAAGGTATGTCTTTGATTAAAAGCGGTTCACCCCATCTGCCATCACTCTGGGCTGCAACTTATGCCACATTTACCCCATGTAGGCTCTGTGGACACCATCCAGGACATGTTTTAACCCCATCCAGGGCACATTTAACCCCTACTTTCTGTACACGGCAGGGCGCAGGTGCGCCGCCTATATTCTCATTTCATTCATCTCCAAAGGTATGTTTTCATGTAAATAGTCCACTCCATCTGCCACTGTAATGGGCTATAATTTGTGTTCCATTTGCCCTGTACAGGCTATCAGGACGCCACTCAGGACATATTTTACCCTATTCTGGATACATTTAACTCCTGCTTTGTACACAGCAGGTAATCTCTGACATTTCAATGATGGTGACGCCTATTTCCCTATATTTATTTAATTAATCATTTTGATATTATCTGCAGCATCTGGCTCTGCTATAAGGGAATTTACAAGGAATTTATTGCCTCTACTATGTGCCATATCTCTGTTGTACTAATTTTACAAGGTAGAAATGCGCTACTTCTTTGTTTCTTATATCATTGTGCTTTTGTTCTACTATGATTATATAAATCGTTACTCTATATATCTCCATGTTGAGATTGTATAATGAGGCTCCATATGTACTTTAACGATATATTCTACTTTCTGGATTATTATCTGCATGACATTTTTTGCAATCAATTATATGATCCAGCCCATATCTGTATATATGTTATATATGTAATCACTGTATATAATTGCCTCACACTATGTTTCTTCTATTTTTCTCTAGTACCCCATGATTAAGATCCGGGAGGGTCGAAACGTTGGGTATCTGTATATTGTACATATTATTATTACGGCACTGGCACTTTCTTCTTTTGGATTGGATAATTTTTCAAATAAAAATATTTTTCTGCATAGTAATCAATTGTAGTGTGCGGCGAATTTTGCTCTTCCTATATTTGTTGGTGCCGCTTAGGACCAATTCACCAGCATCTCCTGTACACTAGACTTGAGTGCACACCATTTCACCCATATTACCTTGTCGTGGTGGCAGGCTTAAAAAAATCTTTTGGTCAAAACAAAAGCTGATGTCTACGCATGTGATTTGATGTTAATGTGTCATTGGTGAGGGCGTGGTGCAGAAGTGGAGTTTTTCCAAGAAAAGGCGGAGGGATTTTGGATGGTTCGCGTGGTGGAGGAGGAGCTAGGGTGGAGGCGGAACTGGGGGTGGAGTCTCTAGGGGGGCCCCATAAATTTTGCCAGTATGGGGCCCCGAAATTCCTAGTGGCAGCCCTGCCCGTATTAGAGCAGTCCCTGACTAATGTATGTACGGTAATCCCTATCTGATGTATTTAAAAACCTGATCATATGTATAATACCTGTATGAGCATGTGTTCCTGTTTTAATCATCATATTATATAGCACTGTGTACTTGACTGGCTCATTTTGCCTTTTTACCTAGTTAATTCTCTTCTGCTTTATACAGAAAGTCTCTTGTCCTTGCGTTTATCATTCCCCCCTTCAACTCCTGACTTGGCTGCTTACTACCCTCTACGCCAGGGACTTTTGCAGTGACTCATGACTCATACAGGGAAAATTGCCCTCCTGTTTCTGAATAGAGCTTAGAAGGATTCAGCTAGTAATTAATCACGAGATGTCATAGACCTAATGGAAAACAAGAATTAACTGAGTAGAAGGGCAAAATGAGCAATTGTAAGTACACAGTGCTATATATACAGTAGTATGACTGCAATATATTAAAAAGATAGAAATATTAATGGGATGAGGAGTGCTTCTTCAACCATTTCTACTGTATGTCTAATCCATACATTTACATACATAGTATCAGATTATACTACATAGGAAAAATCGCCCCAGAGCGCTCTTCTTGTTCTGCCCTGTCTACTCTTATGACTTGATATTCACATATGCATTTTTTGTATTTTTTTTTATTTATATTTTTAACAGAATTTGTCTAACGATCTGACATTCATTTTACTTTCATTTTATACCAAATCGTTTTTTATTTATAAAATATACATGCAGTCAAGTAAAAAAAAAAATATATAGAAATTTTCAATGATAGAAATTACGTAGTTCACGCTACAATCACTTTACATTAGCTGTATGGAGAACAGTGGAAATAAAAGCTTTTTCTTTGGGAAACCAAGTGATGCAGTGTAGCACAATGTACATGACGACAGGCTGATAAAACGCTAGGTCAATAGTTGTGATGAGCGAAAGTATCATCTAATTTGTTAAACTTTCTATGCAAAATGACTCTGAAGCTGCCATGTACAGTACAGACCAAAAGTTTGGACACACCTTCTCATTCAAAGATCTTTCTGTATTTTCATGACTATGAAAATTGTAGGATCACACTGAAGGCATCAAAACTATGAATTAACACATGTGGAATTATACATTACACTTTACAAAAAAGTGTGAAACAACTGAAAATATCTCTTATATTCTAGGTTCTTCAAAGTAGCCACCTTTTGCTTTGATTACTGCTTTGCATGCAGAAAAGGTGAACGGATGGACTCTACATGCTGGTTCCCACCGTGAAGCATGGAGGAGGTGGTGTGATGGTGTGGGGGTGCTTTGCTGGTGGCACTGTTGGGGATTCAAAACTGAAGGCATACTGAACCAGCATGGCTACCACAGCATCTTGCAGCGGCATGCTATTCCATCCTGTTTGCGTTTAGTTGGACCATCATTTATTTTTCAACAGGACAATGACCCCAAACTCACCTCCAGACTGTGTAAGGGCTATTTGACCAAGAAGGAGAGTGATGGGGTGCTACGCCAGATGACCTGGCCTCCACAGTCACCAGACCTGAACCCAATCGAGATGGTTTGGGGTGAGCTGGACCACTCACTGCTTCAATTTTGAATAAATTCCCAACATTGTAACCAGCAAAGCACCCCTACACCATCACACCACCTCCTTCATGCTTCACGGTGGGAACCAGGCATGTAGAGTCCATCCGTTCACCTTTTCTGTGTGCAAAGCAGTAATCAAAGCAAAAGGTGGTTACTTTGAAGAACCTAGAATATAAGACATATTTTCAGTTGTTTCACACTTTTATGTAAAGTGTAATATATAATTCCACATGTGTTAATTCATAGTTTTGATGCCTTCAGTGTGATTCTACAATTTTCATAGTCATGAAAATACAGAAAAATCTTTGAATGAGAAGGTGTGTCCAAACTTTTGGTCTGTACTGTACATCCATAAGAAGACTTTTTATTGCCCATTGGGATTAATGCGCCAGAAATGAATCGCAAACCTTTTCCTTTTTAGATTTACAGATTAAAAATGTGGAATATTTCTATCCAAACTCCATTTCTACATTACTGACATCATATTCATGTATTTTTTTTTTGTTCTATATTATTACATTGTCTCTAAATTCATGTTCCATAATCCTACAATTCATGAATGTCGTTGTCTGGTGGAGGAACACTTTACTGTAGTTGAGGTATTACTGTCCCATTATTTTGAGTTGTTTAGGTTTTCCCCCAGGCTGGCATAGATTCATTCATTCATTCATCCAGCCACCATACATGCATCAAACATTCATGCATCCACCATATATACATACATATATGCATACATCCTGCCACTAATCCACCATACATACATCCTTCCACCATACATGCATACATACATCCTTCCACCATACATGCATACATACATCCTTCTACCATACATGCATGCATACATCCACCATACATGCATCCTTCCACCATACATGCATGCATCCACCATATATACATGCATACATCCTTCCACCATATATACATACATACATACATCCTTCCACCATGCATAACATACATACATGCATACATCCACCATACATGCATCCTTCCACCATACATGCATGCATCCACCATATATACATACATCCTTCCTCCAATCCACCATATATACATGCATACATCCTTCCACCATATATACATACATCCATCCACCATATATACATGCATACATCCTTCCACCATATATACATACATACATCCTTCCACCAATTCAGCATACATACATCCTTCCACCAATCCAGCATACATACATGAAGTTGGTACCTCTGTTTATAGACCCTTGATACGAGACCTGCCTGTTCTACTTTTCTGAATCAGGAATTGGGTTTGCTTTTTGTACTTCATGATCTTGAGAGATGTGTGGATATGATATAGTGCCTATGATTTATTTATGTTTGCATATTAAAAAGAGAAACAGGATCTTTTTGAATGTGGATTATTTTTGTGCCAATGCAGTTGAATTTTCATTTTTCTATGTAAGCAGGTTGTGTAACTAACTGCTTCCAAAGTTATTTAAATTTTTGTATGTGTTAATAAAAAGTGTACAAATTGTAAAAATACAGATTTATTCTTAACAGTACGTGTTATGCCTGGTATTTATTACATGTGAGACTCCTTGCACTATGTGTCTCCATGAGGATAGTATTGGGTCTACCTAAAATGAGCATTTTTAAAAAACAAGGGAACACTTGCATATCATACTATATCCCCAAAAGTTAATTAAACTTCACGGACATTAATCTGTCCATTTAGGAAACTTGAGCGATTGTGAACCAATTTAAACTTTTTGGTGCAAATGGAAATGACAATTTGCGCTCTGAAGAGGAACAGCAAGACAACCCCCCAAAAAGGAATGGATTTGTAGATGGAGGACAAAGACAATTTCTCTTTCCTTATGCGTCCTCACTGATTATGTAATTTTGCATTTTGCTCATGTCCTTGCCACTACTAAGGTTGTACATGCAGCCCCCTTTATGTAGTCTAGATAGTACAGCTCCTCCAGGATGGTACATATATATGCAGCAGTAAAAGGGTTACTGTATCAGCACAGTCTCAAGAACAAAGAGCAGATACAAGGGCACAGACCATTATATAATGAGAGTTCAAAGGGACTCGGTCAGCACAGAATGACTGATCAAACCAAGTACAGGCGCTCTGTGCATCATGGTGGGGCCAAACATTTAAATGCACCTTGGTTTCCATCTATTTCACCCTTCTCTTGCTCTATTAAGCTAAAGCTGTCAATCAAAGAAAAGGTGTGATGGAGATAGAGCTAAAACTTAGAACAGTCATTCTGGGTTGACGGGGTCCATCTAACTGCTGTAGAAGGGTGTCAATCTAGGAGCGGGGCCAGTATCTGCTCATTTGTGTGAGGAGGAAAAGCCATACAGTTGTGCTCAAAAGTTTACATACTCTGGCAGAATTTTTGCTTTCTTGGCCTTTTTTCAGAGAGTATGAATGATAACACCAAAACTTTCTCCACTCATGGTTAGTGGTTGGGTGAAGCCATTTATTGTCAAACTACTGTGTTTTCTCTTTTTAAATCATAATGACAACCTAAAACATCCAAGTGACCCTGCTCAAGTGTTTACAAAGTGACCAATGACCTTACCTGCAAAACGTAACGTTGACCACTCTGCTTATTCTTGACCTCTCTGCAACTTTCGTCACTGTTGTCCATCATCTCCTACTCTGTACGCTCCGCTCAATCGGCATGAAGGACACTGCTCTCTCCTGATTCTCTTCCTATCCTTCTGACCGCTCCTTCTGTGTATCGTTTGCTGGCTCCACTTCTCTTCCTCTCACTATTGGGGTCCCTCAGGGCTCAGTCCTTGGCCCTCCTCTCTCTCTACACGGACCCATTTGGACAGACCATCAACAGATTTGGCTTTCAGTACCATCTTTATTCTGATGACACGCAACTATACACGTCATCCCGACCTTACCCCCGCTGTACTTCACAACACCAGTGACTGCAGTCTCCGACATCATGTCCGCTCTCTATCTGAAACTCAACCTTTCCAAAACTGAATGACTTCTGCTCCCGCCGTCTACTTGCCTCCCTAAATCTGACATTTCCCTCTGTGTGTGGGACCATAATAACAACCCGGCAGCAGGCGCGCTGTCTAGGTGTTATGTTTGACCCCAACCTTTCCTTCACCTCCTGTATATGATCTCTTGCTTTTTCCTCTGCCCAGAGCTGTGGTATGATCAGACCATGTTCCTGCACGGTCAGACACGGCCATTACACAGTACACAGCAGGGGCACATTTATCTCAGCACAGGAACGTTTTATTTAACCCCCTTAATGACCGCCAATATGTCTTTTTACTGACCTAAGATATAAGAGAATATCATCCCCATACAGGTGACAATCCAGCAGCTGTCAACTGTACACTATAGCTGACATCTTGATGTAACACAAACGATCAGTGTTGTCACCGTCCATAGCTGTTTAACCCCTTAGTTGCTGTTGTCAAAAGTGACTACATGAAATAAATAGTTAATAGATTGTGGGGCTTCTGCTTTAATCTAATTGACACACCGAAATAATGATTGTGTGGTCCTGATGTTTGCCATAGCAGTTCATGGCCAAATAGCGGCCTTAGGGCCCCGTCACACCTAGTGACACACCAGCGATCCCGACAACGATATGCCAAACAGGCAGCGATCAGGACAGCGACACTGCGGGTAACATCTTGGATACCAGCCCGCTGGTGCAGAGAGCTGGTAACCAAGGTACACATCGGGTTTCCAGGCGCTGCCACATGCAGCGATGCATGCTGGCCAGCGGGAGGCCAACGATCAAAAAAATGTCCAGGACATTCAGCGACGATCAGCGATACCCGGCAGGGGGGCTGATCGTCACTGAATGTCACACAGCGATATCGCTGGGGAAATCGCTGTTGTGTCACAAAACTAGTGACTCAGCAGAGATCTCGCTAGCGAGATCGCTGTGTGTGACGGGGGCTTTAGAGTCTCCCGGCTATAGCGGTCAGTTCAGAAGTTAACGACATTTAGGTGGTAAATAAACACTTTTTCATTCCTGCTATTCCACTTTGCATTAATTCCTGAAAATCACCTGAAGGGTTAAACTATCTGACAGAAGTTTTCATATCTCAGGGGGTGCTGTTTTTAAAATGGTATCACATTTGGGATTTTCCAATATAAAGGACCCCCAAAGTGACTTCAAACCTGGATTTGTCCCTCAAAAAAATAAATTTGGTAAATTTCCTAGAAAAAATGAAAAATTAGGAAAAATTACTGCTACATTTTTAAACCTCCTAAAAGGCTAACAAAATAAATTAGCGTTTTAAAAATGGTGCTGATGTAAGGCAGACATGTGGGAAATGTTATTTATTAATGTTTTTGTGTGGTATGACTATCTGTATTAGGGTACATACTCACTGGCGCCGAAAAAAATCGTTCCGTATTCTGCAGGAAAAAAACGGTACATTTGTAGTAAAAAGGCATGCGATTTGCATGCGATTTTTAATTGCTCCATCCGTTTTCCATCTGTATGCAATGCAATTTTAACATGAAGTTTTACATAGAGCAGTTATCTCTGTAAAAAGTCATGTAAAAATCACATTGTAAAAAAAAAATGTACACAAAAAGCAAATATATATATATATATATATATATATATAATATATATATATATATATATAATATATATGTCACACACTTCTACATAGTATAATAGCCGCTAATTCATCCCCGGCTATACTGTAAAATCACACTGACAGCTTTAATAAAGAATAGAAACAATACATATACACACATAGAATACATATATATATGTAATTGTGACATATATATATATATATATATATATATATATACATACATATATTTATAGTTCATACACTTTTACATAGTGTAATAGCTGCTAATTCAATTGCCGGCTTTTGTGAAATCACAAAAGCCGACATGAAATGATACATTGTTTAGACACAGTTAACCATGTCATTTCATGTATTTTGATATGTGGTTTTAACTTACAATTACATAAGTGTATGTGTGCAAAATTTCAGACATGTAGGGGTTAATTAAAGGTGTAAATTCGTTGAAAAAAAAATGCGTGGGCTCCCGCTGTATTTTCTCCAGCAGACAGACCAAGCAAGCGAGTGGGGCAGATAATAATAGCCTAGGGAGGGTACCATGGGCGTACCCACCGTGGGGCAGGTGGGGGCAGCTACCCCTCCCTAGAAGCAGGGGTACACAATGAAAGAGAGCGGAGAGAGCAGCACTATGTCGGCTCCCTCTGCATCAGGACGCAGAGCCTGTCTGTGTGCACAGTGCATGGAGCTGCTGTCTCTCCAGAGGAGCTTCTTCTTTCCTTCCTGGCGGCAGCAGCTGTAGTTTCACTTTCTGCCCATGCAGGCTGTGGTTGTCTCAGCCACTCTGGGTCCTAGTGCCCTCTGTGTGCACACACTGGACACTTCCTGGTCCGGCCTCAGCCACTGCCTGCAAGCTTCATGGTAAGCATACCTCCCAACCGTCCCGGTTTGAGCGGGACAGTCCCGATTTTGACCCCCCCGTCCTGCTGTCCCGCTGAGGACACTGTGTCCCACAGTGAGATGAGCCGCCACGCCCCCATGCACCCCTTGCTGCCCTCCTTGTCTCTACAGTTCAGCAGCTCACAGCTAGCATCTTCTGTGCCCACAGGACCTGTGATGAGGTCACAGGAGGGGAGGAGTCAGGGGTCACATGATCAGTGTCCTCTTGTGTGCAGGACTCTGCGCTGCCGCCATGGGCGTACCCACCGTGGGGCAGGGGGGGGCAACTGCCCCCCCTAGAAGCAGGAGCACACAATGAAAGAGAGCGGAGAGAGCAGCACAATGCCGGCTCCCTCTGCCACAGATTGCAGTGCCTGTCTGTGTACGCAGTGCACGGAGCTGCTGTCTCACCAGAGGAGCTCCTTCCTTCCTTCCTTCCTGGCGGCAGCAGCTGTACTTTCACTTTCTGCCCTGCGGGCTCTGGTTGTCTCAGCCACTCTGGGTCCTAGTGCCCTCTGTGTGCAGACACTGGACACTTCCTGCTCCTGCCTCAGCCACTGCCTGCAAGCTTCATGGTAAGAGGGGATGGAATTTATTAAATTCATTCTGCTCAGGCATCTCATGGTCACTGTGGGGGAATGTGAGAGGATGGGGGTACAGTGGGGGAGGGGTACAGGGCACTGGGGTGAATGTAAGAGGATCGGGATATTGTGGGGGCTGGCGCACAGGGGTTTACTGTGAGAGGATGGGGTATTGTGGGGGAGGGGATACAGGGCACTGGGGTGAATGTAAGAGGATCGGGATATTGTGGGGGCTGGCGCACAGGGGTTTACTGTGAGAGGATGGGGTATTGTGGGGGAGGGGATACAGGGCACTGGTTGGTGAATGTGAGAGGATGGGGATATTGTGGGGGCTGGCGCACAGGGGTTGATGTGAGAGGATGGGGTATTGTGAGGGAGGGTGGACAGGTCACTGGGGTTGAATGTAAGAGGATGGGGGTATTGTGGGGACTGAAGTGGGGAGGGGCAACAGAGCACTGAGGGGATGGGGGTATTGTGGGGTCAGTGGGACAGAACACTAAGGGGTGCATGTGAGACGATGGGCTGTTGGGGTGTGGGTGGGGGACAGGGGAGGTAGGGGGCTTTTTTTTACTTGTGAGCTCCTTAATACTTTAATAGATTAATATTTCAGTATTATTATAACAAGGGCATAGACAGACGGCCGTATAACTCATGCGAGGATCGCACTGCAATCCTCGGACTTGCTGGTACCACTCCTGACATGAGCGCGACTGCCATGTATAATACATGGTATATACAGCGTAGTGTCGCATACACTGCTGTATTATACAATATACAACAGTTCTAATGCTCCATACCTAATATGCAGGATAATGTACAGTGTATATGATGTAACGTGTATAAGATGCGACATTGGCTTCCCCCCCCCTAGTTTTGATCCTGGGTACGCCCATGGCTGCCGCTGTGATGGTAGAACTTGTCATGGTGCTGGATGAGGGTAAGTTTGTGTGTGGGGTGGGGACTGTGGATGTAGCAGTGCTGTAGTGTGTACAAGTTGGAGTCGTGTGTGTATGAGGTGTACGGAGCGGAGCCGTGTGTGTACGAGGTGTACGGAGCGGAGCCGTGTGTGTACGAGGTGTACGGAGCGGAGCCGTGTGTGTACGAGGTGTACGGAGCGGAGACGTGTGTGTACTAGGTGTACGGAGCGGAGCCGTGTGTGTACGAGGTGTACGGAGCGGAGCCGTGTGTGAAAAGTGTATGGAGCGTAGCCTTGTGTGTACGAGGTGTACGGAGCAGAGCCGTGTGTGTATGAGGTGTATGGAGCAGAGCTGGTTGTGTACGAGGTGGCTGTAGCAGTGCAGTGTGTGTACGGAGCTGAGCCGCTCATCTCCGTACACACAGGGCTCCGTGCTTGAGCCGTGTGTGTACGGAGCAGA
The DNA here is from genome assembly GCA_033576555.1 of Oophaga sylvatica. Taxonomy (NCBI): domain Eukaryota; kingdom Metazoa; phylum Chordata; class Amphibia; order Anura; family Dendrobatidae; genus Oophaga; species Oophaga sylvatica. Next base: position 87,856,730 of record JARQOD010000001.1, read on the forward strand.
ACCGTGTGTGTACGGGATGTAGAGAAGTGGAGCCGCGTGTGTACGAGGTGTACGGAGCGGAACCGTGTGTGTACGAGGTGTACGAAGCGGAACCGCATGTGTGCGAGGTGTATGGAGCGGAGCTGTGTGTGTACGAGCTGGCTGTAGCAGTACAGTGTGTGTACGGAGCTGAGCCGCTCATCTCCGTACACACAGGGCTCCGTGCTTGAGCCGTGTGTGTACGGAGCAGAACCGTGTGTGTACGGGGTGTAGAGAAGTGGAGCCGCGTGTGTGTGGAGCGTTACCGCGTGTGTACGAGGTGTACGGAGCGGAAACGCATGTGTACGAGGTGTATGGAGCGGAACTGCATGTGTACGAGGTGTATGGTGCAAAGCCACATGTGTACAAGGTTTACGGAGCGTGGCTGCGTATGTATGAGGTTTACGGAGTGAAGCCGTGTGTGTACTGAGTGGAGCCATGTGTGTGCGAGGTGTACGGAGTGGAACCGTGTACGGAGCGGAGCCGTGTGTGCGCGAGGTGTACAGAGGGGAACCGTGTGTGTATGAGGTGTGCGGAGCCGTGCATGTGCAAGGTGTATGGTGGGGAGCATTCATACCTCCCAACAGTCCCGATTTTGAGAGAGGGTCTGCCCCGCTGTCCCAGCTGGCAGCTTACTTTCCCCGTGGACACAGGAGTACACGGCGGAGCCACGAGGAGCACTTTAAAACTCTGCTCTTTCTTTCTTTTCCTCAGTACCAGTGTGCGCACAGTACCAGCCACTGATCCCATAATGCCAGCCACTGTGCCCTCAGTACCAGTCCGTGTGATCAGCAGGGCTAAATGGGTGTAGTTGGGACGTGGACATTTGTGTGATTAGTTGTGAAATGGGTATGGTCAGGGGGCGTGGCCTAAAATGTGCCGCGGCGCGCTGTGCGCGCCGCAACCTCCGTCCCTCTTTCCCATCTTCAAAAGTTGAGAGGTATGGGTAAGAGGGGATGGAATTTATTAAATTCATTCTGCTCAGGCATCTCATGGTCACTGTGGGGGAATGTGAGAGGATGGGGGTACAGTGGGGGAGGGGTACAGGGCACTGGGGTGAATGTAAGAGGATCGGGATATTGTGGGGGCTGGCGCACAGGGGTTTACTGTGAGAGGATGGGGTATTGTGGGGGAGGGGATACAGGGCACTGGGGTGAATGTAAGAGGATCGGGATATTGTGGGGGCTGGCGCACAGGGGTTTACTGTGAGAGGATGGGGTATTGTGGGGGAGGGGATACAGGGCACTGGTTGGTGAATGTGAGAGGATGGGGATATTGTGGGGGCTGGCGCACAGGGGTTGATGTGAGAGGATGGGGTATTGTGAGGGAGGGTGCACAGGTCACTGGGGTTGAATGTAAGAGGATGGGGGTATTGTGGGGACTGAAGTGGGGAGGGGCAACAGAGCACTGAGGGGATGGGGGTATTGTGGGGTCAGTGGGACAGAACACTAAGGGGTGCATGTGAGACGATGGGGTGTGGGTGGGGGACAGGGGAGGTAGGGGGCTTTTTTTTACTTGTGAGCTCCTTAATACTTTAATAATAGATTAATATTTCAGTATTATTATAACAAGGGCATAGACAGACGGCCGTATAACACATGCGAGGATCGCACTGCAATCCTCGGACTTGCTGGTACCGCTCCTGACATGAGCGCGACTGCCATGTATAATATATGGTATATACAGCGTAGTGTCGCATACACTGCTGTATTATACAATATACAACAGTTCTAATGCTCCATACCTAATATGCAGGATAATGTACAGTGTATATGATGTAACCTGTATAAGATGCGACATTGGCTTGCCCCCACTAGTTTTGATGCTGGGTACGCCCATGGAGGGTACATTTTTTTTGTGCCCCCCCTGGCTACTAACATCTGCCCCCAGACACCCAGAAAGGGCAAATCTCTAATTAGATTCGCCCTTTCTGGCACTTTGCCCGTCTATTCCTATTGCCCTGTAGCGGTGGTGAATGGGTTAATAAGGGGTTAAAGCCACCTTGCTATTGAAAGGTCACTTTAAGCCAGGTTAATAATTGAGAGCTGTCAATTAGACAACTATCAATTATTAATCCTATTGAAGGAAATAAAAAAATCACACACACTTTAAGAATAAATAATTTTAATGAAATAAAAATACATTTTTTTGACCATATTTTATTTAACTCTTAATCCCTGCAAAGCCCTTGATCTTCTATAATAAAGAAAAAATAATAAAACAACATTATTCTTACCTATCTGGCGATCTGTCACGTCCCACGATGTAATCCTTCACAAAGGGTTAACTAGCAATCAGCTAAGCAGCGCAAGTAATCCTGCGTGCTCAGCTGAAAGCTCCTGAATGAATGAGCTTATCTCCTGCTGACAGGAGAGGATGTGATTAATGAATGAAGCTTAATTGATTGTGTCCCACTTTCACTTTAGGTCAGGTCACTGAAGTGAAAGTGGCAATAAATCAATTAAGCTCCACTCATTAATCACTTCCTCTCCTTTCGCTGGGAGAGGAAGTTATTCATTCGGGGTGTTACAGCTAGGAGACAGCATTAGCTCTCTGCTATCTGTAACCTGCTAACCCTTTCTGATGGATTACAGCGTGGGACCTGACTGTGCATCGGATTGGTAAGAATAATTTTGCTATTTTATTTTTATTACAGGAAATTGTTTTAGCAGGAAAATAAAATATGGTCAAAAACTATGTGATTGTTTAAATAAACTTCTTTTTTATTAAACTGTGTGTTTGATTTTTCTTTCATACAATAGGATTAATAATTGATAGTTGTCTAATTGACAGCTCTCAATTATTAAACTGGCTTAAAGTGACCTTTCAATTGCAAGGTGGCTTTAACCCCTTATTAACCCATTCGCCACCGCTACAGGGCAATGGGAATAGACGGGCAAAGTGCCAGAAAGGGTGAATCTAATTATAGATTTGCCCTTTCTGGGGTGTCTGGGGGCAGATGTTAGTAGCCAGGGGGGGCACAAAAAAAATGTACCCTCCCTAGGCTATTATTATCTGCCCCCACTCGCTTGCTTTGTCTGTCTGGTGGAGAAAATACAGCGGGAGCCCACGCATTTTTTTCAATGAATTTACACCTTTAATTAACCCCTACATGTCTGAAATTTTGCACACATACACTTATGTAATTGTAAGTTAAAACCATATATCAAAATACATGAAATGACATGGTTAACTGTGTGGAAACAATGTATCATTTCATGTCGGCTTCTGTGATTTCACAAAAGCCGGCAATTGAATTAGCGGCTATTACAGTATGTAGAAGTGTATGAACTATAAATATATATATATGTATGTGTCACAATGACATGTGTATATATATATATGTGTTCTATGTGTATATATCTAGTGTTTTGTGAGCGGTCAGTGTGATTTTACAGTAGCCGGGGATGAATTGCCGGCTTTTCAAAGGAGACTGGTGCGTATAAATCGGACAGCACTTGCATGGTGCGAGTGCTGTGCGTTTTTTAATCGCACCCATTGACTTGCATTGGCGATTATCATCCCAAAATCGCATCAAATCGCAGCTTGCTGCGATTTTTTTCTCACACCAATTTTTGATGAGAAAAAAATCGCAAATGAGAACTCACCTATTGAATAACATTGGTCAGATTTGAATCCGATTTTTTTTCGCCTGAATATCATCCGTTTTCGGCGCCAGTGAGTATGAGGCCTTAAAGGGATAATCATTCAAAATTTGAAAATTGCAATTTTTTTTTACATTTTTGTCAAGTTTCTGATTTTTTTTTTTATAAATATATCTACCTAAATTTACCATTATCATACATTATAATGTGCCACGAAGAAACAATCTCAAAATCAATGGGATTTGTTGAAGTGTTCCAGAGTTATCACCACATAAAGTGACATTGGTCAGAATTTAAAAAATTGGTCCCATCACTAAGGGGTTAAACATATCCAATTGTGGAAATTATTATTATTCCAAGATCTATTGATTAAAATTAACTTTCTGATATATGTACTGATATCTGTGGATTAAACTTGAGTACAGTGCAGAAAATCAAGCTTTAAACCTCTTGGTGCGCTGAGCTCGTAAGCCGAATGTACGGACTTCAACACGCAGACTGGCTGCAGTCCTTTGAGGCTCTCAATTTTGGGTCAGGAGACCCACAGCTCGTGCATTATGGTTTATACTCGGATCCTGATACTCGGATGTCTGGATTTGGCCGTAGGATATGTTCACACTGTTTTTGAACATCTTTGTAACTGCTTTAGTTTTTGAAAATGCCAAGCAGTTACAAGAAGTGACCTGTCCGTTCTTTATCTGTTTTCCACTCATAAGACGCTCTATATTTTACAGTACAAGTTAATAGGAAAGTTTGATATTTCCTGATTTAGTTATACCTCAATTGTTTCCTTCCCTCACTTCTTATCCTTCCCTCCCTTTTCCTCCCTTCCCTTCCCTATTCTTTCCCTTATAAATATATTTTGAAATACCAATAAAAATATTGGAACAACAAGTTAATAGGAAAGCACAAACGACGGTTGGACATGTTTTGGTGCATTCGGCCATACTTTTTACTGAAATAACTGCTAGCGTTTCTTCATTACCCACCTGAGTGTAGAAGCTGACCGTAAGAAAAGAGCAGGAAGATGCTCAAAAACGTGCCGGTGGCCAAAACCACAGGAAAAACGCTCAGGAAACCACCAAAAAAACAACGCCATAGACTTTTCAGGAAAAAAAAAAAACAAGCAGATTTTCCTGAAGTGTCTTCTGCTTCAAGAACTCGTCTAGTTCGGCTGAGTTTAAAAGACGTGGTGTGCACATAGCCAAACTTTCCAAATCCTTTTAAAAACATTGGGTTTCTGCTCCGAAAACTATGCAGAATGACTCCATGTGCACATAGCCATGAGGAGTGTTTGTAGGAGCTTCTCATTTTCTGAGGCTGTTCTGAAGAGTTATTTTCAAGTGTTTTTGTAGATTTGTTTTCTTTTGCTTTTCCCTGAAATTTTTTTTTTTGCAGACTTTTATTGGATAGGGCCTAGTTTTGAGGGGTTTTTCTTCAAGAGGTTCTTCAAAGAAGTGATATCCACTTACTTTTCTCCAACCCGGCATTTTTTTTTAAAGTCTGAGCATATAAACATTGAGTTGTTTTTCCATAGAAATGAACGGAAAGCTTATTTGCATGGAATTTGTGAGCGCTTTTCCTGATGTTTTTAGGAGCAGAGCCGTGCAGAAAAATGTTGGAAAAAGACACTGTGTGAACATACCCTTACAATACTATGCGAAACTGCAGTCTGACCAGTTTATCTCTTACTATGTTGGGGTCAGTTCCCACATCAGATTGGGGTGCAGTTTCTGCAAATGACATTCTGCAATAAAAAAAAATGAAAGTGTACTGCGCCCGAGAATTAGGTTTATACCTCAATCGCTTCAACAAGACTGCAGAAGATTTTAGGCATTAATGCTTGGATTTGGCCATTGCAAAAGATATGGCGTGCGGTGACTTTGCACAGAATGTAACACAAACACATATTTTTCATATTTTCGGGCTCGTTCTACAGCATATATTTTACATGACAAAACCAAAAGTCAGCACCCTTTTAGTACAAGTGCAATGTGTTGGTGCACATTCACACTGCGGCCATTGACAGACAAATATCACCTAAAAAACATTGAATAGAAGCCCTGCAGTAATAAAGAAATAGAAATACATGTTAGCAGTGCTAGGGTTAGGGTAGGGCCATCCGATTGGGTGCGCCTTGTGGTGGGATGGCTTGTAGGCTCTTTCAACCAAAAGTGTCAGCTATGTTATTTACATGTATTATTACGATTTCCTTACTGCAGGATATCTGATCATTGTTTTTATTGTAGATTTTACATATATTTCAGTTTTGCCTTAAGGCTTATTCACCCAATTGGTTTTCTCTACATGTGCAATAAAAAAAAAATCATCACAAGGATCAGTATAAGTAAATGGGGCTACTCTCACACTTTTTTTTTCTTAATCTTTTATGGATCTGTGTGCCTGTTCTGAAACACGTCCTATTCTGGTGCAGTTTGTGAATCAAGTTTATGGGAGTGAGAATAAATGTAATAATAAAAATAATTTTTCTTTTTAGCGCCAACATATTCCATAGCACAGGAAGTGCGTTTTTAGGCCACGCTGAAAACTGTGGGTATTGGGAGTTGATCGAAATATCCTGGGTAGAGCATTCCAGAGAATTGGTGCAGCACGTGAGAAGTCTTGGAGACGGGAAGTTCAGATTATTGAGGATGTTAGTCTTTTTTTTAACATTGTAGCATATGGGTGATGGATGCTTTTCTGTATATGGCACGCCACGCCTAAGAGTAACATCAGTCACCTATAGGCTATAATGGCATCCGTTTAATAGGCAAGTCATGAAAAGCTCAGTTAAATTGACTGATGGATGCTGCTGCTTGGTGTCCCTCACTGCCTCCATTTAATGTATACATTGGGAGCTTTTATGAGCGCTGGGCCTTATACTGATGGCAATATGGGGCCTACTGGATTTACATTACTGACTGGGGACTAGTGGGAGCCGGTACACAGCAACTTGCTGAGAAGCCTGCAGGGGTGTTGGGAGATGTGTGCTCAGGGCTAACGAGAGGCCAGATAATTATTGAATGCAACTATGGATCTGAAAAGATATTAAAGGGATCAAGCCACTCGGCTATGGCCATGGGAACAAATCCTCACAATAACATCAGAGATGGACTCTCTTAAGACTCTATTAGGGTGAATAGAAGCTGCAGGGGAAGTTCTGGAAATGCTGTTAACTGGCAAGTAATGGAGTAAGATAACATCCTACAACAAGCAGTAAATGGCGGCTCCAGCATATTCCATTCCAGCTCACAACACATCTATGCATGGAACAAATAAAGCTATGGTGCTGGAGGGCGAGTCACAAGTAATTACTGACATGGCGGCTTAAAATAAAAACAGCCCTTCCTTCACGTGGAGATCTCCGTCCTGGACTTTATGTTACTCTCCTGATGATCACACTGGGAGACCTAATAGGCGTCTTTACTCCGAGAAGGTAATGACGGCTTTAATTAGCTTCTGATTCCAGACCACTAATTACAGGCTCAGCTATAATATCAGCCGGAATTACTGGTTTATTTTGGTCACAATAAAAACACATGCCAGTGTGAACGAGGCCACCAGCGAGGGCTGCTGGAGATACTGGGGTGACATTGCCAGATGGACAAGTCTGTCAACACCAAACTACAGTGTACAGAATAGGAAATTCTCCAAACCCTTCCTGTAGAAATGCTCTAAAGAGGCACCAGCAGTCGAGGATCATTGTTCATCAATCCTCAATGATTACAGCTGCTCTCATACATTCACCTGGGAAGACATCTGTCCATCAGACCTCCATAACAAAAATTACAGAACTAAAATAATGTGGTTGCATAAGTGTGAACACCCTCTTTTAACTGTGGATGTGGTTGTTTTCAGAATTAGCCAGTCACATTTAAACAATGTTAATTAGTAGTCTGTACGCATGGGCAAACATTTACAGTGATTCCGAGTTACCCAATAAAAGTTTAGTTCCTGTTGTAGAATTTTACTGGCATTTCGTAAACAAAAGGAATCTCATCGCTGAAAGTTATCAGTGAGAAGGGTACAATTTTTTTTTCAAAGCATGAAACAGCCTGCCAATCACATTTAAACCCATGTTGCATAATAGTGCACAGCTGCCGTCATTTACAGTGATTCTGATTAACCCCATATAAAATTTTGCTTTTCTAGTAGGATTTTTCGGATGTTATCGTGCATTTTACAGCAGAACTATGGTCTGTAAACAGCTGACAACACAGCAAAGGCATGTATCTCATTGGTGAAAGTTTTCAGTCAGGAGAAGGGTGCAAACAAATTTCAAAGGCATTAAATATTGCAAGGAACACCAAGAAGACGGTCATCAAGAAGTGGCTTAAATTTGGCACAACAGTGACGTTACCTAGAACTGCACTTCCCGCAAAAATTGATGAAAATACTAGAACAAAAAGAGCTGAAAATTATAACAAAAATTGGACTGGGAGGCTGCAGCAACATTATAGGAGCAATCTAACAGATCTGTGCACTACTGCAAGGAATAGCGGGCAAAGATTGCCAATCCTAGATGTACTATTCTGACTCCTACCCAAAAAGACTGAACGCAGTCATAAATTCAAAGGGTACGTCCACAAGGTACCAAGTTGCAGGTTGAGCACATTTAGGCAACCAAATTATTTTAGTCTTTACTTTTATTTTTCCACCTGAAAAGATTTCACTTTGTTTTTCAATTGAATTGTACAGATTATAGGTGACATTAAAGGTGACAGAGTTTCTGACATTATTCTTCTTGGTCTAATTTTGTTACATGACAATAGATTGAACCAAACTGAAGGAGACGGTGTTGTGTAATCTACAGGGATGAAATTGATTACAATAGGGATGGTAATATCATACTGCAAATGTTATACTGTAATGTTCACAAATCTATATTTTACACGATGGTATTGTTATAGGAAATGCCAGTCTTATCTAGATATAAAGACTTAATCATTCCTGCAAGTTCAGTCCCTTAGAGGAAGAGCAGCTGTAATATGGACCTCCGCCTATCATGAGTTTCATCTGTATGCAGCTATTTTACCCATTATGTCACCCATCCCTGAGACTCATGAGTCATCATAAGTATGGGCAGTGGCAAATTCTCTGTTTTAATGCAGCTCAAGTACAAGAAGAGCAGAATTCAGGGTAGCGTCATTGTAAGAGGAGATGAGTCAATATACAGTAATCTATTATACTTGTTGTGAATGTTTTGGAAATGAATTCTGAGCAGAAGCTCTCTCTGGTGGTTACAAACAGTACTGAACCATTCAATGAGGATTGGCAATCAGGACTCACAGACTGGCTTGATATAAGGGAGGTTCCCTCCTTTAAATCAAGCCAGTCTGTGAGTCCTGATTGCCAATCCTCATTGAATGGTTCAGTACTGTTTGTAACCACCAGAGGGAGCTTCTGCTCAGAATTCATTTCCAAAACATTCTCAACATATACTCATCCATTATTCCAATACTGCCGTTTGGTGTATAGTAAATGAACTGCTTTTACTTTTAGCATATTTTGTCACGTAAGATCTTAGAACTAAAGATAGATAGATAGACAATTATACACCAGACACACATATATATATATATTGCCATGGGCGTACCCACCGTGGGGCAGGGGGGGGCCGTTGCCCCCCCCTAGGAGCAGGGGCGCGCCGTGCCAAGATGAGGCCATCGCATCAGCCGGCCCTTTAAAAGGTGCTTCTGGGCTGGCTGCGACTCACATACTAGACTGTATGGGCTCTTTCCAGCGGTGTGACATCGTTCCCGGGGGGCGTGTTCTGCAAAGCCAGGAAGCCAGGAAGAGAAGCCGCAGGAGGGAAATCTGAGGTCAGTCAGAGTCCTCAGTGACATAGGAGGATTTATTAATTAATGGGTTGATGTCTCCTTATCTACAGTAATATATACCTGACAGGAGCCCGTACAGTCTATATCTACAGTAATATATACCTGACAGGAGCCTGTACAGTCTATATCTACAGTAATATATACCTGACAGGAGCCCGTACAGTCTATATCTACAGTAATATATACCTGACAGGAGCCCGTACAGTCTATATCTACAGTAATATATACCTGACAGGAGCCTGTACAGTCTATATCTACAGTAATATATACCTGACGGGAGCCCGTACAGTCTATATCTCGTAATATATACCTGACAGGAGCCCATACAGTCTATATCTACAGTAATATATACCTGACAGGAGCCCGTACAGTCTATATCTACAGTAATATATACCTGACAGGAGCCTGTACAGTCTATATCTACAATATATATACCTGACAGAGCCATACAGTCTATATTATATAATATATACCTGACAGGAGCCATACGTTATATCTACAGTAATATATACCTGACAGGAGCCGTACAGTCTATATCTACAGTAATATACACCTGACAGGAGCCCGTACAGTCTATCAGTAATTACACCTACAGGAGCCATACAGTCTATATCTACAGTAATATACCTGACAGGAGCCCGTACAGTCTATATCTACAGTAATATATACCTGACAGGAGCCCATACAGTCTATATCTACAGTAATATATACCTGACAGGAGCCCGTACAGTCTATATCTACAGTAATATATACCTGACAGGAGCCCGTACAGTCTATATCTACAGTAATATATACCTGACAGGAGCCCATACAGTCTATATCTACAGTAATATATACCTGACAGGAGCCCATACAGTCTATATCTACAGTAACATATACCTGACAGGAGCCCATACAGTCTATATCTACAGTAATATATACCTGACAGGAGCCCGTACAGTCTATATCTACAGTAATATATACCTGACAGGAGCCTGTACAGTCTATATCTACAGTAATATATACCTGACAGGAGCCCGTACAGTCTATATCTACAGTAATATATACCTGACAGGAGCCCGTACAGTCTATATCTACAGTAATATATACCTGACAGGAGCCTGTACAGTCTATATCTACAGTAATATATACCTGACAGGAGCCTGTACAGTCTATATCTACAGTAATATATACCTGACAGGAACCTGTACAGTCTATATCTACAGTAATATATACCTGACAGGAGCCCATACAGTCTATATCTACAGTAATATATACCTGACAGGAGCCCGTACAGTCTATATCTACTGTAATATATACCTGACAGGAGCCCGTACAGTCTATATCTTCAGTAATATACTGTATATCTGACATACAGAGGCTGGGCTGGGGCTGATGTATATACAGGTGCTGGTCTGGGGCACATTATTAAAAGAAGGAGACAATGATGGGGCATATTACTACAAGAAGGGGACAATGATGGGGCATATTTCAGGGTGGAATCTACTTGCATTCCATGCTTAAATCTATCTATCTATCTATCTATCTATCTATCTATCTATCTATCTATCTATCTATCTATCTATCTATCTATCTATCTATCTATCTATCTAAAAAGAAGAAAATTAGAGCAGCACAAAGAAAGAGTCCTGGTGCAGAGCCCCCCAGGCAAATACCAAACATCAATTATAGAAATCCAGACAAATTGGAGGCAGCACACCGTTTGTAGTGAATAAAAAGCTGTTTAATAAGACCAAAAGGCGACGTTTTGGTCCAAACAACAGAACCTTTCTCAAGGCTTGAGAAAGGTTTGTGTTGTTTGGACCGAAATGTCGCCTTTTGACCTTATTAAATAGCTTTTTTTTTCACTACAAACTATGTGCTGCCTCCAATTTGTCTGGTTTTCTATCTATCTATCTATCTATCTATCTATCTATCTATCTATCTATCTATCTATCTATCTATCTATCTTTCATTTTTTTTCCCCAAAGATCAATCCAATTGCTGTGTTTAGAAAGGGCAGTGTGAATGGCTCAGTGTCAGTGTGTGATAAACACGCATGAGCTTGAAGTCCCCCTGCTGAACAGAAGAGAAGACTGCAAAGGTAAGCCTAAAATCAATAAATTGTTTACATAATAGGATTGATCATGGTGGTATTTCTCCTTGTATGTGATATTATTGGTCTTGGTATAAGGAATTATGTTGTGTATGGCGTTCATTTTCGTTTTATTCACATTTTTTGTTCTTATATTTTACAACCTGAACGACCATGGCTTGCCCCCCCCTAGTTTTGATCCTGGGTACGCCCATGTATATTGCTGTTCATCCTTCGTAGTCGAAGTTGACGATGACTTCAGAGTTGCGCGGGGATTGAAGTCATGACTTGCGCTTGACTTTGATGAAAGTGAGGAAGAGCTGCGCAGGTCGCCAGCCTCCCTCTCTCATCCATCCCGATCAAGTCCCAGTGGCCAGATCCAGAGATGGGTCAGGATGCAATGGATGGCCAGCACTGCGCCCTCTCAGCTCTCCATAACGCTGTGCTTTAAATCGCTTTTCTCTCCGTTGAATCTTAGATGGTTTCTTCTTCACAGTCCACTCACATGCGCAGTTAGGCAAACCCATAAAGTCACCGTGGGCCTCAAAAGGATTCCAGGGCGTACCCCCTGCCGCATGGTAGCAATTACGTGGAGGTACCGCCCTTTTCTCACCATGGAAACAACAAAAACCCTCACTGTAGCATTGATCCACTCCCGCCTGGACTACTGTAACGCTCTATTACTTGGCCTCCCCATTACTCGACTATCCCCTCTCCAGTCCATCCTTAATGCAGCAGCCAGGGTTATCCATCTGGCTAATCGGTACTCGGACGCGTCCGCTCTTCGCCAGTCCTTACACTGGCTGCCCATTCATTATAGGATCCAATTCAAAGTACTTGTTCTCACCCACAAAGCTCTCCACACTGCAGCACCCCCCTACATCTCCTCCCTCATTTCTATCTATCGGCCTAACCGACTGCTGCGCTCTGCAAACGACTTTCGACTAACCTCTGCACTAATCCGTACCTCCCACTCCCGGCTCCAAGACTTCTCCCGCGCTGCGCCAATCCTCTGGAATGCTCTACCCCAAGAAATTAGGACTATCCACAATTTGCATGGTTTCAGGCGCTCCCTCAAAACACATCTGTTCAGAGCGGCCTATCACATTCACTAATCAAAGTCATTCTATGTGTAAGTGTGTGTGTGTAGCCCATTCACTATCTCCATCCATCCCTCACTCCCTTAAGATGGCTGGACCATCATTGTAAATGCACCATTGTATATACACACCTGTATTTTGTATCTCCCCCACCTCATTGTAGATTGTAAGCTCTCACGAGCAGGGCCGTCTTATTTTGCTTTAATTACTGTATTGTTAACGTTGTTACTTATGACTTGTGTTTTGAAACTGTTAAACTGTAAAGCGCTGCGGAATATGATGGCGCTATATAAATAAAGATTATATAACCCTAAGGTGAGAGCGGAGTACCAGATGAGGACAAAGCTAGGGATTTATGTTTATGAGTTTCTTTTGGTGCTGTGCAACCTGTGGCAAGCACTAAAAACTGCACGTGTTCGGATCAAAACTGCATTGCCTGTGTGAACACTACCTAAGGCCTAATGGCAACTTCCATAGAGCTAAATCCCTACAATATACAAACATATCTAGATAGATAAATATATCTTTATATATGCATATTCTTTTATATATATATCTCTGAACGTCACAAATAGAATTTATCATGAGGGGAATTTTTAAAGTCAGTTTTGCTTGTTGCTGCGTTGCATTTATTTATGCCGAGGCACGATAAATTTGTCACATCCCTCGGTATAAGGTTGTGTTCACAGGTGGCGTTTTGCAGCCTTTTTTCTGCACCCAAAACCTTCCCTCTTGGCAGGAAAAACTCTGTGTACAAAACACATGCATTTGTTGCACTTCCCATACGTTTTTGCTGCATTTTGCTGAGGTTTTTGTGACGCTCTTTCCTGGCGGATTTCATCTGTGTTTTTTGTCGATACTATATGTTAATAAAATAATTTTAAAACAGTTGAGATGCAAGTTCCTATTGAACGGCCCATCTAAAATACTGAAACTATGCTTAAAAATGCTGCAAAAAGTTATTCAGTGTTTGATAATCATTTTTGGAGTTTGTCATTGCTTTCAATGAGGGTAACAATGGAGCAAAAGCCGTAAAACAAACACAACAGGGCTCCAAATGCACGGAAAAAAGAGCAATGTGTGCGTGAGATTTCAGAAAACTCACAGATTGTGCTGTTGCTATAAAATGCTATGTATTTTACACAGCAAATATACTGCAATTATGCGACATGTGACATACCCTAACACTTTTGATTAGATGTGTTTTTCTACTGTTTCACGTCACCCCCTACAGGAGTGAGAATTGCTTTTTTTAACTTGCAATACATAAATTTGGCTTACAGATTATTTGCATAACTATTCATACCCCCTTTACTTTCAAAAATGGCAAAACCAGCCTAAAATAGCAGAAAGTCGCAAGTTTTTGTGCAGAATCCACATGCAAAATAATTTGCAACTTTTTGATGCCAGAAAACTGTCAAAAAGCCTTGATGAATTCCCAGAGTGATGGATTGGCAGACAACACTATTCTACTCATTAATATACAAGATTTCCTAATAAAATGGAGAACAGAGTAACAGATGCCAACTGGTGGCGCATCTTATAGACCATTCAGTTGATATCAATTGGGCTGTTAATAGAAGTATTGGGCCGATCATTATAATGTTATGGCTTCATTTTATAGTAGAAGCCAAGACTCTGCAGTGGATTGTTAAGAAGCATTTCTAAATTAACACAAACAGATCCCGCTAATTTTAATAGACAAAAATTACTACCAGAAAACAGATCCCAGAGTAAACAATATGACTACATTATAAATGCATCATAATAGTGAGCAACATGATATGGATGGATGCAAGTCCACCCCGACGCGCGTTTCGGCCCTGCCTTTGTCATTATTGTTATCATATTGTTTACTCTGCGAGCATTAGTTACCTTGTTGTGCAGACTTACGCTGTGCCATTATGCATTCAATCATGTGCTATCATTAATGTGGTATCTGTCAATTGTATTTCCCTTGGATGTTTCGCCCTTATTTTTACATGTGCATATATACAGCTCTGGCAAAAATTAAGAGACCACTGCAAAATTTTCAGTTTGTCTGATTTTTCTCTTTATAGGTATATTTTTGAGTAAAATGTAAATTGCTCTTTTATTCTATAAACTACTGACAACATGTCTCCGAATTTCCAAGCAATTGATTTTGTATTTATTTTCAGAAAATGAAAAATAGTCAAAATAACAAAAAAAATGCAGTGCTTGCAGACCTCAAATAATACTAAGAAAACAAGTTCATAATCATTTAGAAACAACAATACTAATGTTTTAACTCAGGAAGAGTTCAGAAATCAATATTTTGTGGAATAACCATGATTTTTAATCATAGCTTTTATGCGTCTTGGCATGCTTTCCTCCAGTCTTTCACACTGCTTTTGGGTGACCTTATGCCACTCCTGGTACAAAAATTTAAGCAGTTCTTCTTTGTTTGATGGCTTGTGACTATCCATCTTCCTCTTACTTACATTCCAGAGGTTTTCAATGGGGTTCAGGTCTGGAGATTGGGCTGCCCATGACAGGGATTTGATTTGGTGGTCCTTCATCCACACATTGATTGACCTAGCTGTGTGGCATGGCGCATTGTCTTGCTGGAAAAAACAATCCTCAAAGTTGGGGAACATTGCCTGAGCAGAAGGAATCAACTGTTTTTCCAGGATAACCTTGTATGTGGCTTGATTCATTCATCCTTCGCAAAGATTAACCTGCCCAATTCCAGCCTTGTTGAAGCATCCCCAGCTGAAAATTAGACTAATCAGAAAAGATTACCTTACTCCAGTCCTCTATAGTCCAATCCTTATGGTCTTTGGCAAACTTCAGCCTGGCTCTCCTTTGCTTCTCATTCATGAAAGGCTTTTTTCTAGCTTTACGTGACTTGAGCCCTGCCTCTAGGAGCCTGTTACAAACTGTTCTTGCCGTGCACTTCTCCCCAGCTGCCATTTGCCATTCGTTTTGTAGGTCACTTGATCTTATCCTGCGGTTGCTGAGTGACATTTGTATAAGATGACGGTCATCCCGGTCAGTGGAGAGTCATTTTCGCCCTCTGCCGGTCTGTAGCTTTGTTGTCCCCAATGTCTGCTGCTTGACCTTGTTGTAATGGAGTACCATCTTAGAAATTTTAAGGATGGAGGCAACATGATGCTCACTGTATCCCTCTGCTAGTAAAGTCAGAATTGAACCCTTCTTTTCCTCACTCAAGACTTTTCAACTCCTTTGGCATGGTTAAAAGTTATGTTTTTCATTCCTATTACTTTTGGAATATTACTAGCACTTGTTTTGCCATCCAGCTTGTCCTATTGCAAGAGGATTGTGAACACCACAGCAGTGTTTTTTTATACTTTCCTTTGTTAAATAAGATTTGGTTCAGGTGATCACCTAATCAGAAGCCATTAAGTAGAATGAGGTGTACTCTGGTTGGAATCAACTGACACCGGAATGGAATGGCTGTCAGACATGTAGAGAAGCTGATTTTTATAAAGCTGTGCAGAGGTCTCTTAATTTTTGCAGGAGCTGTATTTATCCCCCTCCCCTACTCCTGTTTTTTTCCTAAATTTTTTTTGTAATTTCCTATCATTGAGGACATTTAACTTTAATAGAGCCTGGCGGTTGTTATTTTTGGCTGCATACTGTGCTTTCATAAAAATTATGCAATTGCTGATCAACAGTTTGATAAAGGTCCTTAAATGGATATTTTTATGAAGTCAATCCCTGTCCATATGGTCTAAAATCTATATATAAAGCTAAGTGTATGTATGTGTGTCTGCATTAAGCCACGCCCATTCCACAGAGCCACACCCACTTGGGTTGCTCCTGTGAGGCATGGCTGTGTATACGACACGCTTTATTGTACATCGCCCTGTGTGTCAGCTCCGCCGCCGAATACACCGCTAAGCAGCAACCGAGCCCTTTCCCGCCACACCGAACCACTCCATACAAGATGGTGGACCGCGAACAGCTGGTGCAGAAAGCCCGACTGCAACCGAGCCCTTCCTGCTACACCGAACCGCTCAAAAAAGATGGTGGACCGCGAGAGGCTGGTGCAGAAAGCCAGACTGCATCCGAGCCCTTCCTGCGACACCGAACCGCTCAAAAAAGATGGTGGACAGCGAGCAGCTGGTGCAGAAAGCCCGACTGCATCCGAGCCCTTCCTGCGACACCGAACCGCTCCATACAAGATGGTGGACCGCGAGCAGCTGGTGCAGAAAGCCCGACTGCAACCGAGCCCTTCCCGCCACACCGTACCGCTCCATACAAGATGGTGGACCGCAAACAACTGATGCAGAAAGCCTGACTGCAACCGAGCCCTTCCTGCCACACCGTACCACTCCATACAAGATGGTAGACCATGAGCAGCTGATGCAGAAAGCCCGACTGGCCGAACAAGCCAAGAGATAACACGATATGGCGGCTGCCATGAAAGCAGTAAGAGGGAGTGCTGTATGAATGGCTGCACACGTGCTCCTGTCTCCCACCACACTGCAGTATCGCCGGCTCCTCAGCGCAGGACGCTCTGCCGGCAGCAGCTGACACCGGGCGGCGGGTTACGTCAGCATCGCCGCTGGCTGCAGCACAATTTTTTGACTACCTCCCCGAGGTGCATGTGGCCTCCTGGGCTCAGAGGAAGAGGGTGGGGGGCTGTGAGTCATGACTGGGGAGCCAGACACTATAGATGAACTGTGGCCAGGGATAGGAGCTGAAGCCTGTCCTGCCATACACGCCTCAGTACCTGGCATTGCCAGTCCTCACCCATCACATCCACTGGCAATCTGGTGCCATTTTCTTCCTTTTTAAGTAGTGGGGAGACACAAAGCAGTGGTGGGAGGCAGTACCAGCCTTTCCAGAAGATTCTGGATGTCATATTGCAGAGGAGAGGCTGGACTGTCTGGCGGAGGGAGGGGAATCAGGAACAGGCAATTGTTTAAATGGATTTCGGGGACCTGCTCTGGGTTGTGGGTGCAATATTCTTATTAGGGGAGCACTTATTTTTATAGACCATCCAATGTTGCTGACTGGGCAGACTTGCTGCCCTCACACATGGCATCATCCTGTACATGTCATGAAGGTTCGTATTCTACACATAAGCTGAAGACTTAATTCACTTGAGAAATTCTCCTTCCAGATCAGATGCCATGTATACCATGTAACGAAGCAGCTGTCACTCATACACCTCTGTAACGTGCTGCCGTTTCTATATCTGGATGGCATGCATGGCCTGTTCAAGAGTTCGAACTGCCGAAAATCTGTTCATCTTTGCACCGGAAGGAAAAACCAAAAATGTTTTTTATCAAAAGGCTCTTGAATGAGTTGAAAATAAAATACTATCAATACTTGAGTAATCGTTTAGTTAATTTGTGTTGCAAATCTATAGTGTTGATTTATGATGTGAAATGTTGTTAAGTGCAATATAATCATTATAATTTGTTATAACTAACCACAGTTAGTGACTATTCCCGGGCAGCGCCGGGCTCTTCAGCTAGGCTGAGGCCTTTCCGGATCTTGTCAGGTGGAAGATGCTATAGCAGTGATGGCGAACCTTGGCACTCCAGCTGTTGGAGAACTACAACTCCCAGCATGCCTCAACTGCTGCAGGTTGCAAGGGCATGCTGGGAGTTGTAGTTTTACAACAGCTGGAGTGCCAAGGTTAGCCATCACTGTGCTATAGCATATAGATGTAGCCAGGTCTAGTGCCTTTGATCATCTAAGCACCCCCTGGTGCTGGCCCCAGCTGCCAAATTATCCCAAACCAGCTCCCACAATCCCTCTCTTCTGTCCCTGTAGTGTGGGCTATATATTTAGTAGCATTCTAAGGGGCGCACGCAGTGTGGGGCACACGCATCCCATAAGGCAAAGCATCACAGAAGCTAAACATCATGTGAACGGCAGTTATCCATGGCAGTTAGTCAGGGCAGGAATCAGGTAACCACACTTTGCTTTCCCTTTTCATTATGTGTTTTATTGCTCTTCTCCTCTGTTCCCTTGCCATCCACATTCACCGCCCCATCCCCCACGACTCATACACATCAGCCCCTCTATACTTCCCTCTCCCATGTACAGCTCCCATGCACTCCTTACCTTCTTTAAAAACCTCAGCCCATCTTGCCCAAACACATCGCAGAAAAAACCTACTTACAATTCCAACAACTACTTGCTCTTTATTGTCTTACTCCTACTGATTTCAGGGGACATCTCCCCCAACCCTGGTCCACCATTCCCCAACCTCAACCCCTACCCTACCTCATATCGAAACCATAATAATCTTATTAATATTACTTGCACTCCCTCATCTCCTTCTTTTAATTGTGCCCTCTGGAATCCACGGTCTGCATGTAACAAGCTTCCCTTCCTGCACAACTACTTTCTGAACAACTCTCTTAATCTGTTGGCCATCACTGAAACTTGGATTCAGGATTCTGACACTGTCTCCCCTGCTGCCATTTCCTATGGTGGCTTACAGTTCTCCCATTCCCCGAGACCCATAAACAGACATGGTGGTGGAGTCGGCATACTCCTGACCCCACAATGCACTTTCCAGGTCATCCCCCCAATTCCATCATTCTCATTCCCTTCTTTTGAGGTCCACACCATCAGGCTCTTCCGTCCCTTCTCCCTCAGAGTAGCGGTCATATATCGGCCCCAAGGCTCACCCACCCGGTTCCTTGACCACTTCTCAGCCTGGCTGCCGCACTTCATGTCCTCAGAACTACCAACCCTTATCCTTGGAGACTTCAACATCCCCATTAACAGCCCTGCTTCCATATCTGCATCTCAGCTTCTATCACTAACCACTTCTCTAGGCCTCTCACGGCTTTCAACGTCTGAGACACACAAGGACAGTAACACTCTTGACCTGGTCTTTGTCCGGCTCTGTTCAGTCTCCCACATAAATAACTCACTGCTTCCACTCTCTGACCACAACATTCTCTCCTTCATGCTCACAAATCCTCGACCACCCCAGCACACTCCTACCTACCACACATTCAGAAATCTACAAGCCATTAACCCTCAGACACTTTCAGACTCCCTACACTCATCACTGTCCCCAATCTCCTCTTTTTCTTGTCCTGATCTGGCTGTTCATCACTACAATGACACTCTTAGAAGCACCCTTGACCAAGTAGCGCCGCTCACCCTCAGAACTTCCAAACACACAGTAAAACAGCCCTGGCTCACATCGCAAACTCAACAACTCCAGCGATGCTCTAGGAGTTCTGAACGCCTATGGAGAAAAACCCGCACACCAGAAGACTTCATCCACTTTAAATACATGTTAAGAACTTATAACGCTGCCCTTCACCTCACCAAACAGACCTACTTCATCACCCTAATCTCCTCACTAGCCAACAACCCCAAGAAACTTTTTGACACTTTTCACTCCCTTCTCAAGCCAAAAGCACAAGCCCCTGTCACAGACATTTGTGCTGATGACCTGGCCTCCCACTTTAGAGAAAAAAATAGATAATATCCGTCAGGAAATATGCTCTCAACCACCAAGTGTTGTCACTCCCATCCCTCCCTGCATTTCCCCTGGCTCACTTTCCACATTTGATCCCATCACAGAAGATGAAGTCTCCAGACTCCTCTCTTCCTCTTGTCCGACTACATGCACTATCGACCCCATCCCCTCACATCTCCTCCAGTCTCTTCAGTTGTTACAACTCACCTAACTACAATCTTTAATCTCTCACTCTCCTCTGGCATTTTCCCATCCTCCTTCAAACACTCCATCATTACTCCATTACTAAAGAAACCCGCTCTCGACCCTTCCTGCACAAACAACTACAGACCAGTCTCCAATCTCCCTTTCATCTCTAAACTTTTGGAGCGCCTAGTCTACTCCCGCCTTACCCGTTACCTCTCCACTCACTCCCTCCTAGACCCTGCACAGTCCGGTTTCCGCCCCCCACATTCGACTGAAACTGCGCTCATCAAAGTGACCAATGACCTTCTGACAGCAAAACGTAACGGTGACCACTCTCTGCTCATTCTTCTCGACCTTTCTGCAGCTTTCAACACGGTTGACCACCGTCTACTACTCTCTAGGCTCCAGTCACTAGGCATTAAGGACACTGCTCTCTCCTGGTTCTCTTCCTATCTTTCTGATCGCTCATTCAGTGTTTTGTTCTCTGGCTCCACGTCATCTCCTCTTCCTCTCGCTGTCGGGGTACCTCAGGGCTCAGTCCTTGGCCCCGTTCTCTTCTTTCTCTACACGGCCCCAATTGGACAGACCATCAGCAGATTTGGCTTTCAGTACCATCTTTAAGCTGATGACACACAACTATACACGTCATCCCCCGACCTTACCCCAGCTGTACTACAGAACTCCACCGACTGTCTGTCCGCAGTCTCCAACATCATGTCTGCTCTCTATCTGAAACTCAACCTCTCCAAAACTGAACTTCTTCTGCTCCCGCCGTCTACTAACCTCCCTAAATTTGACATTTCCCTCTCCGTGGGCAGCACCATAATAACACCCTGTCAGCAGTCTCGCTGTCTGGGTGTTATGTTTGACACCAATCTCTCCTTCACCTCCCACATACAATCTCTTCCCGCTCTTGCCGCCTACACCTAAAGAACATCTCCAGAATCCGCCCTTTTCTCACCATGGAAGCAACAAAAACCCTCACTTTAGCATTGATCCACTCCCGCCTGGACTACTGTGAGTCACCCGCCAGGGCCGTGGGATACCCGGCACCGGGCCTGTCGTTTGCTATGGGGGATGTCACGGTAGCTACAGCTCAGTCCGTGGCCCTGGGACTCACCAAAAAGGGGGGTTGTATTTACAGGGGATAATGTCAATTGAATCGTGACGCCACCTGTGGTGTCTGGTGAGGCTCACCAGCGCTGCAGCAGTCCACTGAGGCCGATGTTATGGCAGCTAGATGGAATCGCTCCCCACAGGTGGAGCGGGCCGTCAGGGCAGCGTATGAGTAGGGATGCAGGACGGAGGGGATCCGGCAGGATAGGAACAATAAAGGGGAACACACACAAGTCACTTCAGTACCTTTACTGGAGTTAGTGCAGGAACATCCCGGGCACTGTAGGGTGAAGGGTGCACATTCAGATTCTCCCCTAGTGAGCAGGTATAGGGCCTCCTGTTTCTTGCCTCTCTGTAATCAGTTTCCAACCTGCCTGTAGCTAGGCCTGAGTTTGTCTCTATCCTGCACCCGGCTGACCTTGTGGTAGGGCCTTCTCTTGGAGTACACTTTCCCTGCTTGCTTTTCCTTGCTTGCTGGAACTCCGTGTCCCCTGGCTCTGTTACGTATCAGCTCTGTAGTGCTCCTGAGACCTGTAGTCCTCAGAATTCCGGTTGTCTCCTACTGGGTCGTGGAGATCCCTGTAGGATCGGACCTGGCGTCCGGTATATACTTGCCCCAGCAAGTATGAATTGGTAAGGCTTTCTGCCCTTGTACTACTCTCTCCTCTTGCCTTCGGCCTACTCTGGCCCTCACTAGGCTATACACACTGGCAGTTGGTGGGCTGCCTCTTCTGCCGCTCTCTAGAGCGTCGGCATGCTCCTAGCTTTCTAGTCTGATTTGCTAGACTCACTCTGCTCTGCAGACTGACTTAGACTGCTCTGCAGACTGCAGACTCTTGCACACCTGTCTGCTCTGAACTGAGCTGCACTGAGCAGAACTGCACTGACTTCCTGCCTTCACCCCCTTTTATATCCCTATCAGGGCTCCCCCTGGTGGACTGAGGAAGGGTGAAGGTGTGTGTATGTGGTGAGACCTCTAGTGGACGAATCCTTCATGCACCCTTCCAGGATATGTGAAACAGAGCGCAGCTGGGCTCCACATTTGCAATGCTCTATTATTTGTCCTCCCCGTTACTCAACTATCCCCTCTTCAGTCCATACTGAATGCAGCAGCCAGGGTCATTCATCTGGCTAATCGATACTCGGACGCGTCCGCTCTTCGCCAGTCCTTACATTGGCTGCCCATTCATTATAGGATCCAATTCAAAGTACTTGTTCTCACCCACAAAGCTCTCCACAGTGCAGCACCCCCCTACATCTCCTCCCTCATTTCTATCCATCGGCCTAACCGACTGCTGCGCTCTGCAAATGACTTTCGACTAACCTCTGCACTAATCCGTACCTCCCACTCCCGACTCCAAGACTTCTCCCACGCTGCGCCAATCCTCTGGAATGCTCTACCCCAAGAAATTAGCACTATCCACAATTTGCATGGTTTCAGACGCTCCCTCAAAACACATCTGTTCAGAGCGGCCTATCACGTTCACTAATCAAAGTCATTCTATGTGTAAGTGTGTGTGTGTAGCCCATTCACTATCTCCATCCATCCCTCACTCCCTCAAGATGGCTGGACCATCATTGTAAATGCACCATTGTATATACACACCTGTACTTTGTATCTCCCCCACCTCATTGTAGATTGTAAGCTCTCACGAGCAGGGCCGTCTTATTTTGCTTTAATTATTGTATTGTTAACGTTGTTACTTATGACTTGTGTTTTGAAACTGTTAAAATGTAAAGTGCTGCGGAATATGTTGGCGCTATATAAATAAAGATTATTATAATTATAAAGTAAACGTACAACATTCTCCAGATTTTTTAATCACTTCCACTAGAGGGCGCTCTTTAATGGCATATACATGTAGATTTCCACTTTCCTTATGACTTGTCATTCATACCTGGGTTGCTAGTCTCTACCTTGAGATGTGACCTGGTCTGAGCATCTCATGATGGGGTGCACATTTGTGATTTGGCGTAAATATAAAGTTACCAAGGATTTCTGTTGACATTCGATATTCGTCAGTAGAGTCTACCTTATAAGGTATTTTCTGTGGAGGATGACAGATAATAAATAGATTGGACTGAATGCGGTTGTCCACAGGGTAGTTGATAACTTGCCTATAGATGGGTGACCTCCCACTGGCACCTGCGCCGATCGTCAGAATAAGACATTTTTCTCTCCGTTACAAAATGCAGCGTCAGATCCGATGCCCGATCATCGCTCCATTTTCTATGGGGCTGCAAGAAAAAAACGAGTAACAACTCCACAGACAGTGAATGCAACGGCAGCTGAGCGTACGCACTACTTCTACATTCTAAAAGGGATAAAAGCTCCTGTTCTGCAGATCGGTGCAAGTCCCTGTGGTCGGCCAGTAAGTTACTACCTACCCTGTAGATACAGTCATGGCCAAAAGTTTTGAGAATGACACAAATATTATATTTTCACATGATCTGCTGCCCTCTGGTTTTTATGTGTGTTTGACAGATGTTTTTATCACAGACAGAAATATAATAATTGCAAACATATGAGTAACAAAAGCTTATATTTACAGTTAGAATGAGTTAATGCAGCAAGTCAATATTTGCAGTGTTGACCCTTCTTCTTCAGGACCTCTGCAATTCTCCCTGGCATGCTCTCAATCAACTTCTGGACCAAATCCTGACTGATAGCAGTCCATTCTTGCACAATCAATGCTTTCATTTTGTCAGAATTTTTAGGTTTTTGTTTGTCCACCCGTCTCTTGATGATTGACCACAAGTTCTCAATGGGATTAAGATCTGGGGAGTTTCCAGGTCATGGACCCAAAATCTCTATGTTTTGTTCCCTGAGCCATTTAGTTATCACCTTTGCTTTATGGCAAGGTGCTCCATCATGCTGGAAAAGGCGTTGTTGATTGCCAACCTGCTCTTGGAGGGTTGGGAGAAGTTGCTTTTGGAGGACATTCTGGTACCATTCTTTATTCATGGCTGTGTTTTTAGGCAAGACTGTGAGAGAGCCGATTCCCTTGGCTGAGAAGCAACCCCACACATGAATGATTTCAGGATGCTTAACAGTTGGCATGAGACAAGACTGGTGGTAGCGCTCACCTTGTCTTCTCCGAATGAGGCGTTTTCCTGATATCCCAAACAATCGAAAAGGGGATTCATCAGAGAAAATAACTTTACCCCAGTCCTCAGCAGTCCACTGCCTGTACCTTTTGCAGAATATCAGTCTGTCCATGATGTTTTTTCTGGAGAGAAGTGGCTTCTTTGCTGCCCTCCTTGAGACCAGGCCTTTCTCCAAGAGTCTCCGCCTCACAGTGCGTGCAGATGCACTCACACCTGCCTGCTGCCATTCCTGAGCAAGCTCTGCACTGCTGGTAGCCCGATCCCGCAGCTGAAACACTTTTAAGAGACGGTCCTGGCTCTTGCTGGTCTTTCTTGGGCGCCCTGGAGCCTTTTTGGCAACAATGGAACCTCTCTCCTTGAAGTTCTTGATGATGCAATAGATTGTTGACTGAGGTGCAATCTTTCTAGCTGCGATACTCTTCCCTGTTAGGCCATTTTTGTGCATTGCAATGATGACTGCACGTGTTTCTTTAGAGATAACCATGGTTAACAGAAGAGAAACAATGATGCCAAGCACCAGCCTCCTTTTAAAGTGTCCAGTGGTCTCATTCTTACTTAATCATGAGAGATTGATCTCCAGCCATGTCCTCATCAACACCCACACCTGTGTTAATGGAGCAATCACTGAAAAGAGGTTAGCTAGTCCTTTTAAGGCAGGGCTGCAATGATGTTGAAATATGTTTTGGGGATAAAGTTCATTTTCTAGCCAAATATTGACTTTGCAAGTAATTGCTGTTAAGCTGATCACTCTTTATAACATTCTGGAGTATATGCAAATTGCCATTAGAAAAAGTGAAGCAGTAGACTTTGTAAAAATTAATATTTGTGTCATTCTCAAAACTTTTGGCCATGACTGTAGATGATAACTTGTTTTCACCGGACAACTCCTTTAATGATTTACATCCCATGCATATTTTTCAATAATAGGACCCCATGGGAGATGTATCCCACCGGCCGCCTGTAGAGCTGGAATGTCGCTGCCCTGTGTTAGAGCTTTATGTGCGGAGCTTTTCTAATGACGGGGTCACACAGAAGGCCACAGTGTGATGCGTACAGGACCTGACATGTCACAAATTTAATGACCTTTTACAATCTGTTGTCAGTGGAAACTAGATTGTCAATGGTAGAATTCTTTCCTGAATAGATGATCATTGTTACTGTAGTGTTCGTACAATATCTGCTCATCATTTCCCTTGGCACTGGGCAATGCCCTCAGCTGTTGTCCGCTCCATGGATTGCTGTGTTGGTCTGACTTTGCATGTTGCTGTCCGTCTTCCATTGTGTTAGACATCACGTCATTCTCTGTTTTATATTCATCTAATGACACATCTTAGTAAAGGAGAGACTGTGTCCAGGCGGATATTAAATCCTCTATGCCTAGATCATTATCGTTCCTCCTCTATATATTGTGCAGGGCCGAGTGGAAGAGAACATGATGCAATCACTTCTAGGGCTCCAGGACAGTAATATAGGTGCGTTACCTCTTTATGTTCATTCCCAATTCATCCCAGTTCCGCTTTGCCACTTTTCATTTCCGATTCGAGGTTTGGTAAAATCTAGAAATGTTTGATTTTTCCCGACTGCTAAACAGTGGACAATTTGTGGGAAGCTCCATTCTTACTTCCCCGCAGTGTTTGACATTACAGAGACTAATTAGGAAGACCACCAAATACTAAAATGTGGACTATTTAAACCCAGACTTTCCTAACTACCAAGTTCTTACCACCTCCTGACAAGACCTACTCATTGTGACAGGCTTGGTAATATCACAATACATCATGCCAGGCACTGGTGTCCGTGGTATGCGGTGGCACAGCACCATTGCATTCTGAGCAGGACAGCGATGAGCGAAGCTCACATGTAAGTCCAGTAGCCAAAGGCCAAAAAATCCTGCATTACCAATCCGAAATAAAACTTAACTTTTAGTTGTTAAATTTAAAATGTGAGTAACTAGTGCAAATCATATACAGAAATGCACATTAAAATTACACTCTGTTCCTTATAGCTCTTACCTATGTTAAGATGTTTTCCAAGAGGTCACATTGCTTCGCTAGTTGACTCATTCATTTGTATATACAGTACATATGGATAGATCTACCTATCTGTAGCTACATAGATGTATAGCTCAAGTTCCATAACTAGTAGGATGAGCGAACCCCAATGGTAAAGTTCAGGATCCATACCTGACACCTAGGGTCCGTTAACAAACCCTGATCACAGACTTTTTCCTGTTCGGTACACCGGTTTAATAAAACCTGTTGTAAGGCTGCTATGTGTACTCTGCACCTTTCTCATGTGGGAGTACTCTTCCCCACCGCCTGTTGGAGTACTGTGCCTTTAAGCTGCTGTGTGTACTCTGGCCCCCCTCCTGTGGGAGTACTGTGCCTTTAAGCCGCTGTGTGTACTCTGCCCCCACCTGTGGGATTATTGTGCCTTTAAGCTGCTGTGTGTTTTCAAGTAGTTTGGGAAATAAATAATTGGCATCAGCCGTCTTGTTGCCATTTCTAGGGCAAAGAAATAATTTTTCAGGACCAGTATGTTTTTTAGTAGTCTGGGAAATAAATAATTAGCATCAGCCATCTTGTTGCCATTTCTAGACCAAATAAATAATTTTTCTAAACCGGTGCGTGTTTTATAGTAGTCTAGGAAATAAATAATTGGCATCAGCCATCTCGTTGCCATGTACAGCACCATAGAATCAATGGTATAATAAAAATAAATAAAAATAATAATCCCCTGCATGATGTTCCACCCAGTCCTCACCCCTTTGTACACACAGCAGAAAGCTGCAGCAGTTTGACAGTGTTTTGTCATCAGCATCAGATGTGCTGCAGTGGTCCGCTGTTTTCACTACCCCTCCTACATACTCATTCTCCAACAGAACAAGTGGTTGGGCATCAGTGCACTCAATCTCTTCCACTTGTGGGTCAGGGCCAGGTGGATGGGCCATGGAAACACAGCCAGCAGAGTCATCAAAAACAGATGTGACTGCTGTATGACTTGGGGCTCAGACTGCTTGTCTGATTTGCAAGGGGGTGAGGTGGAAGAAGACAGATGCACATAGTCCGCATGTGCAAAATCTGCAATTTCAGCAAGGGACTGGGGGAAAGACAGAGCAAAGGGACTGAAGGGATACTCCACCAACCAATCTAAAACCACCTCTACTTGTTCTGGCCTCACCATTCACCCAGCGGTACTCGGGCCTACGAAATTACACAGAAAGTCCTGTTGCCTGCTTGCAGCAGAGGAAGGTGTTTCATTTGGCACGTAGCAGACCTTAATCGACCACGTCCTCTTTCTCTCTGCAGCATGTACACCACCACCAGCAGCAACTCCTGTTTGATGCTCTCATTGTTTTCAACCCAAAAAAACTGCAGATTATTACACAGCCTGTATACAGAGAGAAACTGGCCAGCAGATTATTACACTGCCTGTTTTCAGAGTACCAGCAATAAAATCAATAAAAACAAAACACAAAAACAGTGTTGGCTACCTCCTCCTACTCTGCATCTTTCACCTACACTGCCACCTTCACCTCCTCCTCCTCAACTTCCTGCTCCACTTGGACTTCCGCCTCCTGGTTCAAGATTATAATTTTTCTTTTTTTATTCTATGTTATTTTAAGTCATTTTCCTATCCACATTTGTTTGTAGGGCAATTGCCCTGCTCTTACCTTCATTTGGCTTCCTTTTGCAGCCCCCTATTCCTTACTATGACCATTTTACAACCATTTAAAGCATCGAAATTCGAGTTTCCATTGATGTCTACTGGGTGTGGGGTCAAACGAACCGAACTCTTCACTGAAGCTTCGTCGAACTGGGCGAACCCGAACATCCACTGGTCCACTCATCACTAACAACTAGCATAAAGCAACAGGATTGCCGTCCAAATTTAACCATCAGAGATTGTATCCTATTTTGTAATACCTAATGACCAGAGGAACAACGCACTAATAGCAAAGATGCTCCTCAACATGTTTCACCCTTATGGGCTTCATCAGGGTAATGAGGCAAATGCACGCTGTCATGATTTCCCAGTATTGCCAGTGCGAGTGGGCAATAACATGACTGCATGTTTACAATTTATGGTCATATGCCGACTAGATCCGTTCGAATTCTCTCCATACAAGTGAGTTCTACAAAATTCTATGTATGGTGGAAAACTAACACAACAGACTGAAAACACCATCCCAACAGTCAAACATGGTGGTGGCAGCATCATGCTGTAGGGAGTTTTTCTTCAGTTGATGGGAAGATGGATTGAAATACATGTCAATCCTGGAGGAAAACTTGTTAGACGCTGCAAAAGAATTTAGACTAGGGCGTAGGTTTGCCTTCCAGTAGGAAAATAACCCTAAACATAATGCCCAGAGCTACAATGGAATGGTTTAGATCAAAGCACATCCATGTGTGTGAGTGACCCTGTCACAGTCCAAACCTAAATCCCACTAGAGCTAGTGTGTAAAGAAGAATGGACAATAATTCCAGCCTCTAGGTGGGCAAAGCTGATAGACATATACCCCAAAAGCTTTGCAGCAGTACTTGCAGTGAAGGGTGCTTTTACGATGTATTTGCTCAGGGGGGCTAAATACAAATGCATGTCGCAATTTTCAGATTAATATTTTTAAAGTAATTAGAAAACCATGTATCATTTTCTTTACACTTCATAAATTCTTGCTATTTTGTGTTGGAATACCATATAAAATCTCAATGAAAACATTTAAGTTTGTGGGTGTAACATGAAAAAATGTGGAAAAGTTCACAGGGTATGAATACTTTTCCAAGGCAGTGTATTTCCACTATTTGCATACATCTTAGGGAACACAGAGTGCTGCTGTACTCTTTAGTTTGTGTATAGTGCAGTTACAGCAGCTTGTACCTCTTCTCACTTCTTTATTCTGTGTGAAAGTCTTTTGTTTTTTTTGTTCATATGAATGATCTGAACATCAACATGTGAGACTGAACTAACAGAGGAGGGGGACAGGTAAAAAAATTTAGTTTACTTATCTAATGTGACAATTTATCATTCACGTTTGGCCAATCATGCTTACACATATTTTCAGGTGTAAAATGATATCCAACAGACCATGTTTTTGGCAGACAATAGTATAATTTCCAAACATTGGTTTGTAGGCAAATTTGAGGCTAGGTGCAGACGGTGCGGAATGGGCTGAGGAATTTTCCGCGCAGTTTTTGTGAAATCCGCAGGTAAAATGACCTGTTTTTTACCTGCGGATTTACTGCGGATTTACTGCGGATTTCCCCAGCGGTTTCAGACCTGCGGATTTCTATTGACAGGGTGGTCACACGAGTCAAACAAGTGTTTGACTCGTGTGACCAACTTTTTACTATTGATGCCGCCTATGTCGCATCAATAGTAAAAAGATCTAATGTTAAAATAATAAAAAAAATAATAAATAATGATATTCTCACCTTCCGGCGGCCCCGCAGCTTTCCCGCCTCTCAGCGACGCTCCCGGCAAGTTTCGTTCCCAGGAGTCCTTTGCGGCAATCATCCCGATGACGTAGCATCTCGCGAGACCGCTACGTCATCTGGGTGATCTCGCAAAGCACTTCTGGGAACGCGATTGGCGGGAGCGTCGCTGAGAGGCGGGAAAGCTGCGGGGACGCCGGAAGGTGAGAATATCATTATTTTTTATTTTAATTATTGTTTTTACATGGATATGGTACCCAGGGCTTGGAGGAGAATCTCCTCTCCTCCAGACCCTGGGTACCATCCGCACATGAACCGCTTCCGCATGGTGGGCACAGCCACTTAGAGCAGGTCTGACAACGCTGCGGAACTGCACAAAAGAAGTGACATGCTGCGGATTTAAATCCGCACCAAATCTGCGCGGAAAAATCCGCAGCATGTGCACTGCGGTTTTTTTTTTTCATTGAATTTAATGCTACTGTATGTCACTTGCAGTTCTGCTGCGGATCCGCAGCGGTAAATCCGCTGCGGATCCGCAGCAGAATCCGCAACGTGTGCACATACCCTGATAATTTCGGACGACTTTTATCTTATGTACATGAGCAGCTTACAGGGGTTTCCCATGAATGACATTTATTACCTATCAATGAGATAGGTCATAGAATCATAGAATCATAGAATAGTAGAGTTGGAAGGGACCTCCTGGGCCATCTGGTCCAACCCCCTGCTCAAAGCAGGATTCTCTAAATCAGTGTTTCACAACTCCAGTCCTCAGGACCCACAACAGGTCATGTTTTCAGGATTTCCTTAGTATTGCACAGGTGATAATTTTATCACCTGCTCAAGCATTAATTCCATCACCCTTGCAATACTAAGGAAATCCTGAAAACATGACCTGTTGGTGGGTCCTGAGGACTGGAGTTGAGAAACGCTGCTCTAAATCATCCCAGACAGATGTCTGTCCAGCCTCTGTTTGAAGACTTCCATTGAAGGAGAACTCACCACCTCTCGTGGCAGCCTGTTCCACTCATTGATCACCCTAACTGTCAAAAAGTTTTTTCTAATATCTAATCTGTGTCTCCTCCCATTCAGTTTCATCCCATTGTTTCTAGTCTTTCCTTGTGCAAATGAGAATAAAGATGATCCTTCTACAATGTGACAGCCCTTGAGATATTTGTAGACAGCTATTAAGTCTCCTCTCAGTCTTCTTTTTTGCAAGCTAAACATTCCCAAATCCTGCAACCGTTAGTTAGGACATGGTTTGCAGACCGGTCACCATTCTGGTGGCTCTTCTCTGAACTTGCTCCAGTTTGTTGATGTCTTTTTTAAAACGTGGTGCCCAAAACTGGACACAGTATTCCAGATGAGGTCTGACCAAAGAGGAGTAGAGGGCAATAATGACCTCACGTGATCTAGACTGTATGCTTCTGTTGATACATCCTAGAATTGCATTTGCCTTTTTTGCTGCTGCATCACACTGTTGACTCATGTTCAGTCTGTGATCAATTAGTATACCCAAGTCTTTTTCACATGTGCTGTTACTTAGCCCTATTCCTCCCATTTTGTATATGCTTTTTTCATTTTTATTGCCCAGATGTAGTACTTTGCATTTTTCCCTGTTAAAATCTATTCTGTTAGTTGCTGCCCACTGCTCCAGTTTATGTATATCTTTTTGAATCCTCTCTCTCTCTTCTCTAGTATTAGCTACCCCTCCTAGCTTTGTGTCATCAGCAAATTTGATCAGTTTACCCTCAATTCCTTAATCTAAATCATTGATAAAGATGTTGAACAATACAGGGCCCAAAACAGAGCCTTGTGGTAGCCCACTTGATACATTCTTCCAACTGGATGTGCAGCCATTTACGACCACTCTTTGGGTCCGATCACTAAGCCAGTTATGAATCCACCTAACAGTTGCCTTGTCCATTCCATGCTTAGTCATTTTTTCAATAATGATTGTGTGAGATACTTTGTCAAATGCTTTGCTGAAGTCAAGATATACTATATCTACAGCATTTCCCTGATCCACCCAGTCAGTGATTCTGTCATAGAAGGAAATTAAGTTAGTCTGACATGACTTATTAGTTACAAACCCATGCTGACTCTGTTTAATCACTTCATTCTTATCCAGGTACTTGCATACATGTTCTTTAATAATTTGTTCAAAGATCTTTCCTGGTATAGAAGTCAGACTCACCGGCCTGTAGTTCCCTGGGTCCACCTTCTTCCCCTTTTTGAAGATAGGAACAACATTTGCTCTTCTCCAGTCTTCTGGGACTTTTCCTGTTCTCCAAGAATTTTCAAAGATTATGGACAGTGGTTCAAGAATTTCTTCTGCTATCTCCTTCAGTACTCTGGGGTGTAATTCATCTGGACCTGGAGACTTGAATTCATTTAGGTTAGCTAAGTGTTTCCTCACTGTCTTTCTGTTTATAGATATCCTGGATTCTTCTATTCCTTTAATAGGACAGTGAAGATCAGTTGATGTTACATTTCCTTTCTGAGAGAAAACAGATGCAAAATAGGAATTTAACAGTTCAGCCTTCTCAACATCCTGTCTTACCATTTCATCATTTTCATCCTGTAAAAATCCTATAGCATCTTTGACTTTTCTTTTACTTTTGACGTATCCCCAAAATCCTTTTTTGTTGCTTTTGATGTCACTTGCAAGCCTTAATTCATTGTCAGCTTTAGATAATCTGATTTGTGCCCTGCAGGTTCTGCAGATGGCATTATATTCTTCTTTAGATATGTCTCCCTCTTTCCATTTGATAAACATTTCTTTCTTCCTTTTTAGCATGTGTTTTAGTTCTGTGTTCATCCATCCTGGTTTCCTTAAATGCTTCCCATTCTTCACTCTTTTCGGAATTGTTAACAATTGTGCTTTGAGAATCTCATTTTTCAAGATTTTCCATCCTTCCTGGACATTTTTGTCCTTAAGGATATCCAGCCATTGGATCCCTCCAAATCTTTTTCTGAGTCCCTTAAAATCTGCCTTTCTGAAATCTAATCTTGACGTCTGAGTCTTCACAGGTCTTCCTCCTCTTGTTATCCAAAATTCTAAAATAGCATGGTCACTACCTCCTAGGGTCCCAGCCACTCTTACCTCCTCAACCATTTCTTCCCTGTTTATAAGGATTAGATTCAAGGTAGCAGATCCCCTTGTTTTCTCCCCTACCTTTTGGAAGATAAAGTTGTCAGCAAGAGAGGATAATAATTTCCTCGACCTGTTAGTTTTGCCTGAGAGAGATTCCCAACAGATGTCTGGATAGTTGAAATCTCCCATGACCACTATGTCATATTTTTTGAAGAACTTGGCCATTTGATGCATAAAGAGTTCATCCATATCTTCAGCTTGCATAGGTGGCCTGTAGTAAATGTCTACAATGGTGTCCTTTCCATTGTTCTGTCCTTGTATTCTTACCCAAACAGTTTCCACAGAACTCCCAGTCTCTGAAGCGTCAATCTCTGTGCAGATATACGCTTTTCTAACATACAATACGACACCTCCTCCTCGTTTATCAAGTCTGTTTCTTGCAAATAAGTTGTATCCTTCTAGCCTTGTATTCCAATCATGTGTATTGTCCCACCAAGTCTCAGTGATTCCAATGACATCATACTTCTCCTGCGTTAGTAGTTCCAATTCTCCTTGTTTGTTGCCCATGCTTTGTGCATTTGTATAGAAACATTTTAGTTTGTGATTGGTTTCTCTTCCTCCAATATTTTTATTATGTAGATTTTTTTGTCTTTGTTCTTCCCCTTCACTTCTAATAGCAGAATTCTCAATAGTATTTGTCAGGTGTATGGCTTTTGCAGGCATTTTGCTTCCCTTCCCACATTGTTCTAGTTTAAAGCTCTCCTGATGAGTGTAGCAAGGCGACTTCCAAATACATGTTTTCCAGTCTTCGTAAGGTGCACCCCATCCCTAGCAAGTAGTCCATCGTATAGGTAATTCACTCCATGATCCAAAAATCCAAATCCTTGCTGACATCGACATAGCCAGTTGTTCACCTGCAGAATCTTCTTCCACCTCCTTGTTCCATGGACATCCACTGGAAGGATGGAAGAGAAGACCACCTGCGCTCCCAGTTCTTTCACTTTCTTACCTAAGTTTTCAAAGTCATTGCAGATGGTTTCCAGGTCGTTTCTTGCGGTGTCATTTGTCCCCACATGTATTAGCAGGAATGGGTAGTCATCTGTAGGTCTGAAGAGTCCTGATATCCTGTCAGACACATCTTTAATTTTTGCACCTGGAAGACAGCACATTTCTCTTGAGGTTAAATCCGGTCTGCAGGTGATACATTTCTGATTGCCGGCACCCCCACCGATTACTAAGTGTTACATGCTCTAGTTTCCTTACTGTGTCACCTTGTATCTGTCACTTTATTCCACTGTCACTTTTTGTGAAGTCCTGTGTAAGTGACGAGACTGGCCAGGGGTTACTACTGTGTCCCTAAAACACCCTGCTATAGTACCCCTGATTGCACGTGTGTGTTATGGGGACTAGCTGTTCACCCCTTTTTCGGCCACAAGTGGTATAATGGAATGGTGACCTTAACCTCATGTGATGAATCAGGGAGGCCAACAACAACTGTTTAAAAAGTTAAAAACAGCTTTACTTGAATTCTTTAATTTACTATAATTTACTTTAATTTAATTTACTTTACTTTATTTAATTTTAATTTACTTTAATTGAATTCTTGAATAGTGATGAGCCACCCCCGTAGTGTTCGAGTTCGGTTCGCCGAACAGCCGTGTGCGACGAACTGTTCGACGAACAGTTCGTCGAACACCGTTAAAACCAATGGCAGGCAAACTAAAACACATAGAAACACATAGAAAACACATAGAAAACACTTCAAAGGTGTCCAAAAGCTGACAAATTGCTCAGAAGACACAACTAACACATGGAAAAGTGACAAGTACATATAGTCATGCGAAAAGAAAAGAGGTGGAGGAGTAAAAGGAGGGGGAGACACAGGTATAGGCATGTTATGCCCTTCTAAAATCAAAAAAGTGCCAAGCCGACACGGCCAGTCCGTTCCTGCCCGTGCGACCTGCGTGTCGCCGGGTTTGTGCCAGAGCTGCGGTGGACCCTGACGGCAAGCCCCCCTCTCCCAATACTGGTGCCTGTCCGCTGGTGGGTCGAGCGAACCCCCCTGCGGTGGAGGAAGGTCTAATCATTTTTATTTAAATTGTCTCTCTAATTTGAATGAGTACACTTTAAATCCTTTTACAAGGATCTATTGGAGGGCAAGTCTCATGCCAGCAGCCGCGGTAATGCCAGGTCCAGTTGTGGAGCCCAGCTGTGACTGAATCCATATCTCCCAGAAGGGTGCACTGAAAGAGGATACCACTAGAGGTCATTATACACATACACACACGTACAGCTACCTTAAAGACCACCAGAGGGAGCTGTGTTAGGCATATAAAAAGAAGTTTAGTTTCAGTTTCTAGTCAGTCATCTCAGGGAGTCGTCTCTGAGTCTGAGTTCTGAGCAGCCATCTCAGAGAGCTCAGTCATTCTGCAGAAAGTGACGTGCAGAGCTGAGGATAGTGAGGCTGCAGAGCTATTCGGTTCCAAGTAAGTGGAGTCTAGTAAGAGTGAAAGAGAAATCACTCCAGCCTAGTCAGAGCTGAATTTAGAAGTGTAGCTCTGTAGAAAGCGTGCCGACGCTTAAAGAGCAGCGAAGAGGCGGCCCACCAACTGCCAGCGTGTGTGATCGTGTAAGGATCCAGGTAGCCGAAGGCGAGTGGAAGTTAATGAGACAGAGGAGCCTTAATAGCTCATCTCAGCAAGAAATACCGGACAACGGGGTCCGAGCCTATAGGGATCTTCACGACCCATTAGGAGAACACCGGAGTTCCTGGAGGACTACAAGTCCCAGGAGTACCACAGAGCTGATACGTAGCAGGATCAGGAGGACAGAGTCTGGCAAGCAGGACGCTGTGAGCAGAGACTGTGTACTTTCAGAGAGAAGGTCCAATCACAAGATCAGCCAGGTACAAGACGGAGACCAAGTTAGACCTAGCTACAAGCAGGTCAGGACTTTATTACTAAAAAGCAGAGGATAGGAGGCCATACACCTACCAGTGGAGGAATCTCAATGTGCATCCTTCACCCTACAGTACTCCGGGAAGTGCCTGCAACATCTACAGTAAAGGTACCAGACTGACTTATGTGTGTGTCTCCCTTATTATCCCTGACTGCCGGGTCCCCATCTGTCCTGCACTTCTTATACATCTATCTGCCTTGGAGGAATCAGCCTTACTTGTGGAAGGCTTAACATCTAGCTGCACAATATCAACCCTCCAGTGGATCTGCATAGCAGCGCTGGTCATCCTGACCAGGCACCACAAGTGGCGTCACGAATCCCCATATCATTATTCAAGTCACCTGTAAATATCCCCATTAAAGTGAGCGCCCAGGGCACGGACCGAGCTGTGCTACCCGTGACGTTTCCCATAGACATCAACGGGCTCGGTGCCGAGTACCCCATAACCCTGGTGTTGTGCGACTCATTTTACTTGGCGTCACAAACAGGATTGTGTGCCCTGCAGCAACGAAGTAACTTGTGCCCGTTGCCACCGGGTACTGTGTGCCTCACTAAAAGACTGTGTTTTGTATGTGGTGAAGATTTCCCGCCATTTGCCCGCCATTGCCCGCCAATTACAGCGCTACGGCGCGAAAACTAGTGGGCGTACCTGCAAAAGCGCGCTGAGTCCTAGACACACCCCCAACGCTGACGCGGCGGCAGGTCCTGTGAAGAGCTACAGTGAACGCTCTGACGTCAGAGCGCCAGCGACACAGGTCCTTCTACACACCCCTGTGCCCTGCGGAGCTGCAGCCTTCAGAGAAGGTAGGCTACGATTAACTAGGGGGGCGCAAACATGTCGCAGCAGCCAGCCGACAACGCGGCCCAGGCCGACGGCCTTAATGACTTACCCCTCGGCGCTGCCGCACAGGCTGGAAATGCTGGCCCCTCACCTGGTCCTGTGGCCCCAATAGTACCGCTAACGCTGCCATACATGCCTGGAGTGAAGTGGCTCCCTCAGTACAGCGGCAAGCCAGACACCCTGTCAGGGTTCAAGCGGAAAATATGCAGTATAATGGACATGTACCCTATGACAGAAAAGCAGAGAGCTGCAGTGTTAGTGGGACAATTAACTGGTGCTGCTGAGAGAGAGGTAGAGACTTGGACAGCTGCAGACCAGGAGTCAGTGCATGCAATTTTCTTAAAGCTACAGACTATCTTTGAGGACCGCACTGAAACAGATCTCCGGATGAGTTTTTACCAATGCTCCCAGAAACCAGATGACAGCATTAGGGACTATGCCTGCCTACTACAAGGGGCCCTGCGAGCACTCAAACAAGTTAACCCCATGAGTGTCTCCAACGAAAATAAAATGTTAAAGGAACAATTTGTACGGGGGTTGAGGTCCCAAGCTGAAAGCCGGACTGTGCACTGGTGGTCCTTGGATCATCCTGATGCTACATTTGATGCTCTTAAGGACATGGCTATAAAAGGACTGCGTCCCCTGGAAACACCCGAGATGGCAACCCAGTGTCACCCGAGTGAAGCCACCCTAAAGCCAGCAGCATCCACCTTTTCCCCGCTGGTTGCGGAAGCCAAAACGCAGGTGGCGCCCCCTACTGAGCTGGACTGTTTGCGCTCAGAAGTGCGCCAGTTGACCAAAAACCTGGCCACTGTAATGAGTGCCCTGCGGCTGCCGACGGAGGAAGAAGGAAAGATCCTGCTAGCTGACTGCCCAGAGGATGTTCCTTGGATGCGCCGGAGGAGAGGAAGGACGTCGCCCCACCGGAGGAGGACAACGCCACCCCCAGGAAGGACCCGCGACCAGCATCATCCCCGCCGAGAGATCACCTGCTACCGCTGCCACAGAGAAGGTCACCTAGCAAATTGGTGTCCTTTAAACGAGCAAATCCTGGGTCCGAGGGCCAACACCCAGGAATAGACTCATCAGGCCCCTCAGACTGGAACCGCAGGTTTGTGGGAGGAAGACCATACCTGTCCATCATATTGGACGGGATTGCAATCCCTGCCCTGCTGGACACTGGATCTCAGGTAACCGTCATACCTGATGTTCTCTACAATAGATACTGGTCCAGTGACGGTCTCCAACCCCCAAACCCTGACTTTGCTGTATACGCCTCTAATGGCCTCCCTCTTGACTTACTGGGGGCTAAAAATGTAGACGTAAAAGTGGGGAGAGTAGAGCTAAAGAATCAGGGACTTCTTGTAGTAAAGACTGTTAATGAGGAAAATGGGTTGAATGTGGTTTTAGGCACTAACATTATTAGTAACTGTTTGGAGGAGGTTGTGTTTTTACTCCAACAGCTCGCCGAAATTGCCAGACCAAAGCAAAAGGGAGTGATCCGGAGGGAGATTCGGACCCTGATGTGCCAGCAGCAAGTGAAACTGACCGGTGGTGAGATTGGTAATGTACGGGTGACAGACCCGAACCCCATTGTGATACCCCCTATGAGTGAAATGCTTATTTGGTGTAGAGCAGCAATAGGTCTGAGAGGACAGAACTACCAAGCAGTAGTAGAGCCCCATTGTTCAGAGCACAGACCTACACTTTTGACTGCCAGAGGGGTAGTGGATGTACATAATGGGAGGGTGCCAGTGCGTCTTCTCAACTGGGGAGAGGATGAAGTCAAATTACCACGTTATGCCACTGTTGTTAAGTTACATGCTGTGGATAATAACTTCATTCACACGACGGAGCCCTTAACCTCCCCACAACCAGTGGAGGATAACGGTCCGACCACCCAGGTGGAGGATTGGTGTCAGCAGCTCCATGTCGGGACAGACACCACTCCAGCCCACCAGAAACAAGGAGTATACCGAGTAGTTCAGGAGTATGCTCAGGTATTCAGCAAACACCCACTCGACTTTGGGAAATTAAAGGGGTTCAACATCACATCCCCACAGGCAATCATCCTCCCATTAAAGAACGGTACAGGCCTATACCTCCAGCACACTACCAGAAAGCCAAGGAGATGTTGCGTGATATGAAGGAAGCAGGGGTGATAAGGGATAGTTGTAGTCCTTGGGCAGCACCTCTAGTCTTAGTCAGGAAAAAGGATGGAAGCATGAGAATGTGTGTAGATTACAGACAAGTAAATCGCATTACACATAAAGATGCATACCCTTTACCACGCATTGAGGAATCCTTAGCTGCATTAAAAACTGCTAATTACTTTTACACCCTTGACCTCACTAGTGGGTACTGGCAAGTAGCTGTGGCTGAGGAGGATCGGGAGAAGACGGCTTTCACCACCCCGATGGGACTCTGTGAGTTTGACAGAATGCCGTTTGGACTCAGCAGTGCCCCTGGAACGTTCCAGAGAGTGATGGAGAGCTGTCTGGGACATCTTAACTTCGAAACTGTGTTGCTGTACCTGGACGACGTCATCGTATACTCCAAAACGTATGAAGATCACTTGAAGCACCTGGCGGAGGTATTCGAGTCACTGTCCAAGTATGGGATGAAACTGAAGCCTTCAAAATGCCATCTGCTCAAATAAAAGGTACAATACTTGGGACATATTGTCAGCTCAGAAGGAGTAGCGCCGGACCCTGAGAAGATCACTGCCATCCAGAAATGGCCGGAGCTGAAAAATCTCAAGGAGGTGCGACAGTTCCTGGGACTGACAGGGTACTACCGGAGGTTTGTGAAGGATCTACACCAAGAAAGCAGCGCCTCTGCAAGACCTCCTGGTGGGACAGTCCCTCAAAAGCAGAAATTCTCCATTCCATTGGGGTAAAGAACAGGCAGAAGCATTCAAGGAAATGAAGGAGATCCTGACAGGTGATGAGATCCTAGCCTATCCTGACTACAGCCAGCCGTTCCTGCTGTATACTGATGCCAGCAATGAAGGATTGGGAGCAGTCCTCAGTCAGAAGCAAAATGGCCTGGAGAAAGTCATCGCCCATGCAAGCAGGAAGCTCCGCCCGACCGAGAGGAACCCAGAGAACTATAGCAGCTTCAAGTTGGAGTTCCTGGCACTGGTCTGGGCCATCACGGAGAGGTTCAAGCACTACTTAGCCTCCAGCAAGTTCACTGCCTACACTGATAACAACCCCTTAACGCATCTTGAAACAGCTAAGCTGGGAGCCATGGAACAACGCTGGATGGCTCGGCTGTCCAATTACCAATTCACAATCAAATACCGAGCGGGCCGCAAGAATGCCAACGCTGATGCCCTATCCAGGATGCCTCATGAATCGGACACAGAAGAAGAAGTGGATGATCTGGAAGAGATAGAACTACCTGCCTTTCATAGAAATGGGATGATCCATGAACAACAAGCCAGCAGGAGATCGCCTGGTAAGACGTTAAATCCCTTACCTCACCACAGCTGGAAGGAGACTCAGGACAGCGATCCAGTTGTCAGACGAATCAAGGAGCTGATATCTCAAGAAGGTTCCTCCTTGGAGAAGGACGCGCCTCTACAAGCAAGGCAGCTGTGGAATGAAAGAAGCCGGCTGTTCATCTATCGTGAGAAGCTGTGCAGGAGATACATCAACCCAAGGACCCATGAGATGGTATGGCAGATAGTGGTTCCCAGAGCAGACATCCAGATGGTGTTAGAAGCCTACCACGATCAAGCGGGACACTTTGGCTGGAAGAAGCTGGAGACCCTGTTGAAGTGTCGTTTCTACTGGGTGGGAATGCGCAGCTCCATCGAGAGGTGGTGCCGGAACTGTGGACCCTGTGGCCTCAGAAGAAAGGACTACAGCAGTCAGAAGGCACCCCTGCAACCCATCAAGACGACTCGTCCCTTGGAGATCGTGGCCCTGGACCATGTCAAGTTGTCACCCAGCCGGTCAGGATACTCCTATGCCCTGACTATGGTGGATCACTACTCCAGGTTCCTGGTGGTCGCCCCTGTCAAAGATCTGACGGCAGAGACAGCAGCAAAGATGTTCCAAGCATGTTTCTGTAGACCACACGGATATCCTGAGCAGGTACTAACTGATCAAGGTCCAGCCTTCGAAGCCGAATTATTCAAGGAGTTCTGTCACTTGTACGGGTGTAAGAAGATCAGAACAACACCGTACCACCCCCAAACTAATGGTCTCTGTGAGAAGATGAATCACATCGTCATTGACCTGCTGAAGACTGTACCACTCGAAGAGAGAAATCGGTGGCCAGACTTACTACCTGACCTGGTAGATCTGTACAATCACATACCTGTGAGTTCCACCAATTGCACCCCAGCTTACCTCATGCGGGCAAGACCAGGAAAGCTGCCCATGGATCTGGAGCTTGGTGTTGTAGAACCAGAAGCGGATGTGACTACTGGAAACTGGGACACAACCAGACAGGAACAGTACAGGAAAGTACAGGCCTGCGTTGAAGAAAGTCTCAATTGAGTCAGGGATAAGCAAGAAGACCGCTATAACAAAAGTGCGCCAGCTGAACCTTTCGCACCTGGTGAAGTCGTCCTAAAAAGAAAGAGGAGGTTACACAAACTCGACGATCAATGGGAAAGAGAGCCCTACATCGTCCAGAATTCAAAGTTTGACAACAAGAAAACGTGCATAATTAGCAAGGATGGAGGAAGAACGACTGCAACCGTATCCAGAGATCACTTAAAGTTGTGTCCAAATCCATTAAAGCTTCAAGAGGAAGAACCCGTTGTCAATCAAGAAGAGAGTAATGAATCAGTCATCCATACAGACTTAGGAGATTTCCCCGCGGATTGGCCCAGAATTGGAGAAGCTGTAATCATTCCCGTGCTGCAATTCTATCAACCACAAGAAGAACCTCTACATCCAGTTGCGCCAGTTGTTGCAGTAGAGTCAGTTCCAGAGGAACCTGCCCAAGCAGAACCCCAGCAAGTGGAACCCCAAGAGGCGATACCCAAGAAGTTGCACTTCAGGAAGATGGATCCTCTGCGGAAGTCGAACCGCATCGCCCAGTCGCTACTCTGCTTGCCAGATCCCAAGAGAGGTGGAGGCAGGTTTACAGGTTGCCGGCACGCAAGACAGACAGGGCAACTGACACCTCACCTACCACTACACCTCGTAGGTCAGTACGCATAACAAGAGGGCAATTACCTGTTAGGTACAGAGAGTAGGACCTAACACATGTACATAATCATCAAGAACCATTATATATAAATGTATATATTTTGCTTATACTATGCTTTAATATATTGTTATTTATTCATCTGTTTTTTTTCCCCTTTTTGATATTGAAACAAGTGAATGGACATTATTTTTACTTGTCTTCTAACCCTGTTGAGCATCCTTTTCCAAAAGAGACTGGGACTTTTTATGGTTGCTCAATTCCTCGTCATGCTAATGTATATAGGTATTTATTTACCGTTATGCAACCGTTCAAGAGTGCCTTACCTCCTGTAAAGGAAGAGTTAATTATACAATGTTTTATTGTTATTTGTTTTTGTATTTCAGCCCCGGAGTGCTGAGTTCTACTAGGGGGGAATGTGGAGCCCAGCTGTGACTGAATCCATATCTCCCAGAAGGGTGCACTGAAAGAGGATACCACTAGAGGTCATTATACACATACACACACGTACAGCTACCTTAAAGACCACCAGAGGGAGCTGTGTTAGGCATATAAAAAGAAGTTTAGTTTCAGTTTCTAGTCAGTCATCTCAGGGAGTCGTCTCTGAGTCTGAGTTCTGAGCAGCCATCTCAGAGAGCTCAGTCAGTCTGCAGAAAGTGACGTGCAGAGCTGAGGATAGTGAGGCTGCAGAGCTATTCGGTTCCAAGTAAGTGGAGTCTAGTAAGAGTGAAAGAGAAATCACTCCAGCCTAGTCAGAGCTGAATTTAGAAGTGTAGCTCTGTAGAAAGCGTGCCGACGCTTAAAGAGCGGCGAAGAGGCAGCCCACCAACTGCCAGCGTGTGTGATCGTGTAAGGATCCAGGTAGCCGAAGGCGAGTGGAAGTTAATGAGACAGAGGAGCCTTAATAGCTCATCTCAGCAAGAAATACCGGACAACGGGGTCCGAGCCTATAGGGATCTCCACGACCCATTAGGAGAACACTGGAGTTCCTGGAGGACTACAAGTCCCAGGAGTACCACAGAGCTGATACGTAGCAGGATCAGGAGGACAGAGTCTGGCAAGCAGGACGCTGTGAGCAGAGACTGTGTACTTTCAGAGAGAAGGTCCAATCACAAGATCAGCCAGGTACAAGACGGAGACCAAGTTAGACCTAGCTACAAGCAGGTCAGGACTTTATTACTAAAAGGCAGAGGATAGGAGGCCATACACCTACCAGTGGAGGAATCTCGATGTGCATCCTTCACCCTACAGTACTCCGGGAAGTGCCTGCAACATCTACAGTAAAGGTACCAAACTGACTTATGTGTGTGTCTCCCTTATTATCCCTGACTGCCGGGTCCCCATCTGTCCTGCACTTCTTATACATCTGTCTGCCTTGGAGGAATCAGCCTTACTTGTGGAAGGCTTAACATCTAGCTGCACAATATCAACCCTCCAGTGGATCTGCATAGCAGCGCTGGTCATCCTGACCAGGTACCACAAGTGGCGTCACGAATCCCCATATCATTATTCAAGTCACCTGTAAATATCCCCATTAAAGTGAGCGCCCAGGGCACGGACCGAGCTGTGCTACCCGTGACGTTTCCCATAGACATCAACGGGCTCGGTGCCGAGTACCCCATAACCCTGGTGTTGTGCGACTCACAGTAGCGTCCAGTAAAGCTGCTGCAGTTAAAAAGCTTTTATAAGGATCGAGCTTGGCGGTCCACCGCAAGGCGTCCTACCGCCACTCACAGCCCCGATGCTCTTCACTGATTGTCCCGGGGGCCCGAAGCATTTCCTTTGAAAAAATTAAGTGTCCAAACTACAGGTGGTGTAGCTTGCTTAACAGCTGGGTTAATCCGCTGACTGGCAGACACTGCTACTAGGCCCAAAATTATTATCAATTTTTCGGAAAAACCGAACTATTCGAAATCTAGTTGCCTCCAGCAACACAACTCTCAAGTCCTTATCTTCATCTGCAACCCGGA
Source organism: Oophaga sylvatica (assembly GCA_033576555.1). Taxonomy (NCBI): domain Eukaryota; kingdom Metazoa; phylum Chordata; class Amphibia; order Anura; family Dendrobatidae; genus Oophaga; species Oophaga sylvatica. The sequence continues at coordinate 87,900,691 of JARQOD010000001.1, forward strand.
TAAATTCTAATCCGGGTTGTTTTGCATGTAGGACCTCTAAGTGTTTATGTTGCGTCTCTATTATGAATGAATGGGGTGCAAGAATTTCAATATCGTACCATAGGCACCAGGTTTAAAATCAACTGTCATGTCAATTGCCAATCGTGCTACATTATTTATTTAATTGAGTGCTGTTGTGGGTTGCAGTACATCGGTCGGACGATACAGACGATGCATGCAAGGCTCAACAAGCACTGTCAAAATATCCGAAATGGGTTCATGCTACACAGTCTCTCAAAACATTTCTCCCTAGTGCACCAAAAGAATTTGAATTCGTTAAAACTCACTGTTATTGACCAGATACCACATGATATGCCTGATCGGTATAATAATCTAATAACAAGGGAGAGTTTCTGGATTTTTAAACTTGGCACACTGGCCCCTGAGGGGTTAAACCTCACTATTGAAAAAGTCACGTAATCTATGCATTTTGAGATTTATTTATTTTCATTTATTTTTCCTTGTGTACATTGTTTTTATGTTGTTTTTAGGTTGGTTTTATTCAATTTACCTGTTTGTTTTTTTTTTCTTTTTTGCAGTCATATTTGCATTTTTAATCATGTGGGTGTTCTGATTAATTGCCTTTTAATTTCATTTGCTGCTCCACCTTTATATAGCTTTCCTACTCCATTCTATGTATAACTGCCACCTGAGGAAGACGGAGCTATTCCGTTGAAACGCGTTGTGGATATCAATAAATTAAGACTTTTTAATATCAGCTGAATTGCGTCCCTCGCGCTCCTTATGACCGGATTGCTTTATCATCACTTATGTCTGATCCTCTCTTGAGGTACCCGGCTGGAGCTGCAGCGGACAACCTTAATCTCATCTGCCTTTATCGCCAGCCTGGCGCTCCTTTGAAACCGTCTATCTGAATTTGGTTGCAAAATTATTGTCTGGGCTAGATGCAGTTAAAAATTTGTAATTATATCTACAGCCGGTGGCTACTCCGCTGACTAGCAGACACTGCTACTAGGCCCAAAATTATTGTCTGGGTTAGATGCAGTTAAAAATTTGTAATTAGATCTACAGCCGGTGGCTACTCCGCTGACTAGCAGACACTCAAGCTTTGTAGCAGACCTCTGATTCCCAGGCTATAGTATGAGTAAACAGCTCCAGTCTTCACACTCAACCATCTGTGTTACCCCAAGCCATAGTATATGTAGTTTCTTACGATTAAAAGGGGGGTGGGGAAAGACCCAACCCACCTGTAATTGACGATGCCAACGTCACGTAAAACACAGCAAGGGGACTCCAAAAAGAGTCTCCATTTTTTCCAAAAATTTGGGGCACAGACACCACTTAAGTAGCATCAATTGCCCCAGAGTTGCTTAAAACGGTTGGTGAGGTGATTTGAACAAATCCTCAAGATTTTACTCTCCCCAGGATGACACAGGGGTAGAAAAGTCCTTGCGGATCCATGATTTGTTCATCTTTATGAACGTGAGTCTGTCTACATTCTCAATGGACAGCCGCGTGTGCTTATCTGTCAGACTCCGCACACCACCAGCAGCGCTGAACACACATTCAGAGAGAACAAAAATTTTTATTAATTTGAAAGCTGGTGGAGCTTAGTATAGATGGCCTAATACAATGAGTACCACACACTGCTACAGGCCCAAAATTATTCTACAGGCAAGATGCAGCTAAAAATTATTATTAATTTGAAAGCTGGTGGAGCTTAGTATAGATGGCCTATTAGAATGAGTAACACACACTGCTACAGGCCTAAAATTATTTTCCGGCCTAGATGCAGCTACAAATTATTAGCAATTTTAAAGCTTCAAACGTTTGGTGAGGTGATTTTACCAAATCCTCAAGCTTTTACTCTCCCCAGGATGACACAGGGGTAGAAAAGTCCTTGCGGATCCATGATTTGTTCATCTTTATGAACGTGAGTCTGTCTACATTCTCAGTGGACAGCCGCGTGCGCTTATCTGTCAGACTCAGCACACCACCAGCAGCGCTGAATGTTATGTTTCGGTAGCTGAGGAGTGCAGGTAAAAAAGGCAATACACCAGAGCAGTTGGAATCTATGAGATTGCAGTACCCTGACTAACCACCACAACTAGAGGCAGCCGTGGAGCGTTCCTACGTTGGTCCTAGACGCCTCGTCACAGCCTGAGAAACTAACTACACCTAAAGATAGAAATAGGAAAGCTATCTGCCCCGGAGCAGAACCCCAAAGATAACAGAAAGCCCCCAAACATGTAATGGCGGTTAGACAAGAGGAAATACTGACACAGAAAGAAAATAGTATGAGCAAACGCTGGGGCCCAAACTATCTAAATAGAAAAGGATAGGAAGGGTACTTACTGCAATCCCAGAAAACCCTGAAAAGCACCAACTCTACTAATTTCAAAATCACCTGAGATCACACGACCTCTACCACCTAAATTAGTTCTCTGGTGTAACAAAATCAAAACAGCAGCCACTGAAAAAACTGGAAAAAACAAAAGAACAAAACTCAGTGGCTGAACTAAACTGAGAGGGCAGAAGCCCCCGGAGGGGACCCTGAAGGCCCCCAAAGAAGTGCAGGACAAAATGCAAAAATATAGCACAAACACAAAAGAAGCAAAAGTCTTATCTGTAAGCAGGAGATGCAGACACGACACAGCAGGCTACAAGGGAAACTGGAATGAAGGATTCAGACCAGAACAATTGATCACCGGCAACCCTGATGGGAAAATGACTCCCTTATATAAGACCAGTCAGTAACACCTGATTCCCAGTCCTCACAATCTTCACTAGCACCGCTTGTAACCACCAGAGGGAGCCTCTGCTCAGAACTCATCTCAAACCCATTCACAACAGTACCCCCCCCTTGAGGAGGGGTCACCGAACCCTCATTTGAGCAACCAGGTCGGTCAGGATGAGTTCTATGATACGCACGGATAAGTCTCCTAGCATGGATGTCCGAAGCAAACACCCAAGAATTGTCTTCCTGACCATAACCTCTCCATTTAACCAAATACTGGAGTTTCCGTCTAGAAAAACGAGAATCCAATATTTTCTCAACCACATACTCCAGATTGCCCTCAACCAAAACAGGGTCAGGAGGCACAGCAGCAGGAACCACTGGCTCAACAAACCTCTTCAACAAGGACTTGTGGAACACGTTATGGATCTTAAATGTCCCTGGAAGAAGCAAACGAAAAGAAACAGGATTAATAATCTCCATGATCTTATAAGGTCCAATGAACCTAGGCTTAAATTTAGGAGATGCTACTCTCATAGGAATATTCTTTGAGGACAACCAGACCAAGTCCCCCACTTTAAACCGAGGACCATCAGTCCTATGCCGGTTAGCAAACCGCTGGGCCTTCTCCTGAGAGAGGGACAACCTCTCCACTACCTGGTCCCAAATCTGTTGCATACGCTCCACAACAGAGTCAACACCTGGACAGACAGAAGCCTCCGTCTGTCCCGAAGAAAATCGAGGGTGAAACCCAGAATTACAGAAAAACGGAGACATCAAAGTGGCAGAGCTAGCCCTATTATTAAGAGCAAACTCAGCCAAAGGCAAAAAAGAGACCCAGTCATCCTGATCAGCAGACACAAAGCATCTTAGATAAGTCTCCAATGTCTGGTTTGTTCTCTCAGTTTGACCATTGGTCTGAGGATGAAATGCCGAGGAGAAAGACAATTGAACACCCAGTTTAGAACAAAAAGTCCTCCAAAATCTGGAAACAAACTGGACTCCTCTGTCAGACACAATGTTCTCAGGAATGCCGTGTAAACGAACCACGTGCTGAAGGAACAACGGCACCAATTCAGAGGAGGAAGGCAACTTAGGTAATGGCACAAGATGTATCATTTTGGAAAACCTATCACAAATTACCCAGATGGTGGTCATTCTCTGAGAAACAGGAAGATCGGAAATGAAATCCATAGAGATATGGGTCCATGGTCTCTTGGGCACAGGCAATGGCATCAACAAACCACTAGAGCGAGAGCAAGGCTTGGAGCAAGAGCAAGTCCCGCAGGACTGCACAAATTCCCTGACATCACGAGACAAGGTAGGCCACCAAAAGGACCGACTAACCAAGTCTCTGGTACCAAAAATTCCGGGATGCCCAGCCAATGCGGAACAATGAATCTCAGACATCACACTCTTTTTCCATTGGTCCGGACAAACAATTTTCCAACAGGGCAGCGCTCGGGCCTATCCTCCTGACACCCCTCCAGAGCAAGTCTCAATTTGGGCGAGATGGCGGAAAGAACTACACCCTCTTTCAAAATAACAGAAGGATCAGATAACTCAGGAGAGTCCGCAAGGAAACTCCTCGAGAGGGCATCCGCCTTAACATTCTTAGTGCCAGGAAGAAAGGAAACCACAAAATTAAAACGTGTGAAAAACAAGGCCCACCTGGCCTGTCTAGGATTGAGTCGCTTGGCAGATTCCAGATAGACCAGATTCTTATGGTCCGTAAGGACCACCACCTGATGTTTGGCTCCCTCCAGCCAATGTCTCCACTCTTCAAAAGCCCACTTCATGGCCAATAACTCCCGATTACCTACGTCATAATTACGTTCAGTAGGAGAAAATTTTCGAGAGAAAAAGGCACAAGGGTTACTTTTAGAGGTCTCTGGATCTTTTTGGGACAAAACGGCACCTGCCCCAATTTCAGAGGCATCAACCTCCACCTGAAATGGCAGAGAAACATCAGGCTGCCGTAGAACAGGAGCAGAAGTGAATCTCTGCTTAAGTTCCTGAAATGCAGAGACTGCCTCAGGAGGCCAATTCACCACATCAGAACCCTTTCTGGTCAAATCAGTTAATGGTTTAACAATAACCGAGAAATTACCAATAAATTTACGATAAAAATTGGCAAAACCCAAAAATCTCTGAAGAGCCTTTAATGAAGTAGGTTGGACCCAATCACAGATGGCGTGAACCTTGACCGGGTCCATTTCAATAACAGATGGGGACAAAATGAATCCCAGAAATGAGATTCTCTGTACGCCAAAAAGACACTTTGATCCCTTCACATACAGAGCATTCTCTCTCAAAATCTGGAATACAGTTCGAACATGTTTCACATGAGAGTCCCAGTCATTAGAAAAAATCAAGATATCATCCAAATAAACAATCAGAAACTTGTCCACAAAATCCCTGAAAATGTCATTCATGAAGGACTGGAAAACGGAAGGAGCATTAGTGAGCCCAAAGGGCATCACTAGGTACTCAAAATGCCCTTCAGGGGTATTGAATGCCGTCTTCCATTCATCCCCGTGCTTAATGCGAATAAGGTTATACGCCCCCCTGAGGTCAAGCTTGGTAAACCAAGTAGCGTTTTTCACCCTGGAAAACAGGTCAGAAATCAAGGGTAACGGGTATTGATATTTCACAGTAATATTGTTCAAGAGACGATAATCAATACACGGCCTTAATGAACCATCTTTTTTGGCCACAAAGAAAAAACCGGCACCTAAGGGTGAAGAGGATGGTCTGATATGACCCTTCTCCAATGATTCCTTGATATAAGACCGCATAGCGTCATGTTCAGGTACAGACAAGTTAAAAAGGCGACCTTTAGGGAATTTACTACCCGGCACTAATTCAATAGCGCAGTCATAGCTCCTATGGGGAGGCAAGGATGCAGATTTACTTTCGCTAAACACATCAGAAAAATCAAACAAAAAGTCAGGAACATCCTGAGCCTGGGGGAGGCAGAAAAAACAGGAGTGTTGGTATTAACACATTGGCAGCCCCAACTGGTTACAGACACAGATTTCCAATCCAAAACAGGATTATGAGACTGTAACCAAGGGAAACCCAGCACGATAATGTCATGCAGATTATATAGAACCAAAAATTTGCAGCACTCCTGGTGATCAGGTTCAACCCTCATTATCACCTGAGTAGAAAACTGGGGTTTATTCTCAGCCAAAGGGGTAGAATCGATCCCCAGTAGGGGAATAGACTTCTGTAGGGGTATCAAGGGAAACCCACAACGTTTAGCAAAATCATAATCCATCAGGTTAATAGCTGCTCCAGAATCAACGAAAGCCTGAGCAGAAAATGAGGACAGAGAGCATATCAGAGTGACAGTTAATAAAAACTTAGTCTGAACACTACCCAAGACAACTGAGCGTGCAAAACGTCTTCCCCGCTTAGGGAAGACTGAAATAGCATGAGAGGCATCACCACAGTAGAAACATAACCCATTGCGCTTTCGAAACTCATGACGCTGTGCCCCAGACACCACTCTATCACACTGCATGGGTTCAGAAGCTGGTTCACAAGGCAACACCATTCCACGCATACTTCTCCGCTCACGCAAACGTCTGTCAATTTGAATCGCCAATGACATAGAATCATCGAGACCAGAGGGGACAGGGAATCCCACCATAACATCCTTTACATTATCTGACAGACCCTTCCGACAAAGGGCCGCCAAAGCGTCGTCATTCCATTTGGTCAGGACTGCCCACCTACGGAATCTCTGACAGTATAACTCAGCGTCATCAAGCCCCTGATTTAATGCCAACAAGGTTTTTTCAGCTTGATCAGTGACATTAGGCTCATCGTACAATAACCCCAAAGGCTGAAAAAACGCATCAACATCCCTCAAAACAGGATCCCCAGGTATCAGGGAAAAAGCCCAATCCTGAGGATCGCCGCGCAGGAGAGAGATGATAATTTGAACCTGCTGCGCTGCGTTTCCTGAGGACTTAGATTTTAAGGCAAAAAATAATTTACAATTATTTTTGAAATTCTGAAACTTAGCTCGATCCCCTAAAAACAAATCTGGCATGGGGATCCTAGGTTCCACAACAGGCAACCTAGCAAGATATGCAGCAATACTCTGAACCTCAGTGGCAAGCTGATCCACACGGCCAGACAACTGTGCAAACTCCATTGGGAGAAAAGATCCTCCCCAGCACCCAGAGATACAGAGGAAAAAAAAAATGCAACAAACAGAAAAATATCTCTGACAACTCTGACAACCTTTTTTCTTTCACAATATATATATATATTTTTTTCCTTCTGTGAGTACCATACAATTTTCAATTTTTTGGCCGGTGATACTGTTATGTTTCGGTAGCTGAGGAGTGCAGGTAAAAAAGGCAATACACCAGAGCAGTTGGAATCTATGAGATTGCAGTACCCTGACTAACCACCACAACTAGAGGCAGCCGTGGAGCGTTCCTACGTTGGTCCTAGACGCCTCGTCACAGCCTGAGAAACTAACTACACCTAAAGATAGAAATAGGAAAGCTATCTGCCCCGGAGCAGAACCCCAAAGATAACAGAAAGCCCCCAAACATGTAATGGCGGTTAGACAAGAGGAAATACTGACACAGAAAGAAAATAGTATGAGCAAACGCTGGGGCCCAAACTATCTAAATAGAAAAGGATAGGAAGGGTACTTACTGCAATCCCAGAAAACCCTGAAAAGCACCAACTCTACTAATTTCAAAATCACCTGAGATCACACGACCTCTACCACCTAAATTAGTTCTCTGGTGTAACAAAATCAAAACAGCAGCCACTGAAAAAACTGGAAAAAGCAAAAGAACAAAACTCAGTGGCTGAACTAAACAGAGGGCAGAAGCCCCCGGAGGGGACCCTAAAGGCCCCCAAAGAAGTGCAGGACAAAATGCAAAAATATAGCACAAACACAAAAGAAGCAAAAGTCTTATCTGTAAGCAGGAGATGCAGACACGACACAGCAGGCTACAAGGGAAACTGGAATGAAGGATTCAGACCAGAACAATTGATCACCGGCAACCCTGATGGGAAAATGACTCCCTTATATAAGACCAGTCAGTAACACCTGATTCCCAGTCCTCACAATCTTCACTAGCACCGCTTGTAACCACCAGAGGGAGCCTCTGCTCAGAACTCATCTCAAACCCATTCACAACAGCTGAACACACGTTCAGAGAGAACAAAAATTATTAATAATTTGAAAGCTGGTGGAGCTTAGTATAGATGGCCTAATACAATGAGTACCACACAATGCTACAGGCCCAAAATTATTCTACAGGCAAGATGCAGCTAAAAATTATTATTAATTTGAAAGCTGGTGGAGCTTAGTATAGATGGCCTATTAGAATGAGTACCACACACTATGCCCAAAATTATTGTCCAGGCAAGATGCAGCTAAAAATTCTTCTTTTTTTGAACGCTGGTGGAGCTTTGTATAGATGGCCTAATAGAATGAGTACCACACACTGCTACTATGAACAAAATTATTGTCCTGGCAAGATGCAGATAGAATTTTTTTTTTTTTTTTTTAAGGCTGGTGGAGCTTTGTATAGATGGCCTAATAGAATGAGTACCACAGACTGCTACTATGCCCACAATTATATTACAGGCAAGATGCAGCCAAAAATTATGAGTATTTCAACGCTGGTGGAGTTTTGTATAGATGGCCTAATACAATGAGTACCACAGACTGCTACTATGCCCATAATTATATTACAGGCAAGATGCAGCCAAAAATTATGAGTATTTCAACGCTGGTGGAGCTTTGTATAGATGGCCTAATACAATGAGTACCACAGACTGCTACTATGCCCACAATTATTCTACAGGCAAGATGCAGATAGAAATTCTTTTTTTTTTAAACTCTGGTGGAGCTTTGTATAGATGGCCTAATACAATGAGTACCACAGACTGCTACTATGCCCACAATTATTCTACAGGCAAGATGCAGCAAAAAATTATGAGTATTTCAACGCTGGTGGAGCTTTGTATACATGGCCTAATACAATGAGTACCACAGACTGCTACTATGCCCACAATTATATTACAGGCAAAATGCAGCCAAAAATTATGAGTATTTAAATGCTGGTGGAGCTTTGTATAGATGGCCTAATACAATGAGTACCACACACTGCTACTGTGCCCACAATTATTCTACAGGCAAGATGCAGATAGAATTTTTTTTTTTTAAACTGTGGTGGAGCTTTGTATAGATGACCTAATAGAATGAGTACCACACACTGCTACTATGCCCAAAATTATTGTCCAGGCAAGATGCAGATAGATATTTTTATTTTTTTTTAAGGCTGGTGGAGCTTTGTATAGATGGCCTAATAGAATGAGTACCACATACTGCTACTATGCCCAAAATTATTGTCTAGGCAAGACGCAGCTAAAAATTATGAGTATTTCAACGCTGGTGGAGCTTTGTATAGATGGCCTAATACAATGAGTACCACAGACTGCTACTATGCCCACAATTATTCTACAGGCAAGATGCAGATAGAAATTCTTTTTTTTTTAAACTCTGGTGGAGCTTTGTATAGATGGCCTAATACAATGAGTACCACAGACTGCTACTATGCCCACAATTATTCTACAGGCAAGATGCAGCAAAAAATTATGAGTATTTCAACGCTGGTGGAGCTTTGTATACATGGCCTAATACAATGAGTACCACAGACTGCTACTATGCCCACAATTATATTACAGGCAAAATGCAGCCAAAAATTATGAGTATTTAAACGCTGGTGGAGCTTTGTATAGATGGCCTAATACAATGAGTACCACACACTGCTACTGTGCCCACAATTATTCTACAGGCAAGATGCAGATAGAATTTTTTTTTTTTTAAACTGTGGTGGAGCTTTGTATAGATGACCTAATAGAATGAGTACCACACACTGCTACTATGCCCAAAATTATTGTCCAGGCAAGATGCAGATAGATATTTTTTTTTTTTTTTTAAGGCTGGTGGAGCTTTGTATAGATGGCCTAATAGAATGAGTACCACATACTGCTACTATGCCCAAAATTATTGTCTAGGCAAGACGCAGCTAAAAATTATGAGTATTTCAACGCTGGTGGAGCTTTGTATAGATGGCCTAATAGAATGAGTACCACACACTGCTACTATGCCCAAAATTATTGTCTAGGCAAGACACAGCTAAAAATTATGAGTATTTCAATGCTGGTGGAGCTTTGTATAGATGGCCTAATACAATGAGTACTACAGACTGCTACTATGCCCACAATTATATTACAGGCAAGATGCAGATAAAAATTATGAGTATTTCAACGCTGGTGGAGCTGGCAAAAAGTGATAGCAACTGATGTAACCTAGCCCTCAAAAGGGCTGCAATTACGAATAGTCACTACTCCCAAGTTGACCTATCTGTCTATATAGAGCACAGACCTGCCTGCTAAAAGTGCTAGGAACTGCTGTAACCTAGCCCTTAAAAGGGCTGCAATTACTAACTAGTCCCTCCCTACTCCCTAAACCTTCCTGTCTAACTGCAGATTCGCTTCACAGTCACTGTTACAAAGATAGCGCTAACAGCAGCATCAGTGCCGTCTAACACTGAGCTGCAGCAGTGAGAAAATGGTGGCGAGGGGGGAAATGGCTGGGTCTTATAGGGCAAGGACATGTGACATACACAGCCAATGACACATGCCCTTGCTTGTGTGAAAAAAAAAGCACCTTGCTCCATGTGTGCGCTGCTGATAGGCTGACAGACTGCACCGCCCATTGGAAATGCGGGAAAGAGAAAAAAAAATGGAGATCTTCATTATCTCTGCAGAGATCCATCCCATGCACCACTGTACACTCAAACTGTGTATTAACAGTGATTCTCAGCATTACCGTGAAAAAATCCAGTGACGATTTAGGTGCACGAACAGTTATCGAAAATAACCTCGAACAGCCGAATTTTTTCAAAATTGTTCGGATTCGTCGAACGGCTCGAACACCGCCCAAGACAGCTCGAATTTGAAATTGGCGAACAGTTCGCTTCGAACACCGCTCATCTCTATTCTTGAATATGGTTCCCAACATCTGATAATGCATTCCTTGAAATATTTCTTACACATAAGGCAGAGGCTCATATCTTAGTTTCTTTACAAACGGGATAGCAATGATGTTCAGCACATTTACGAGTAGCAGTATTTCTTCTACTACTGTCAATATCCTACACTACAGTGCAGTACCCCATGCTCTTTCCTGGTCAGATAAATATTCTAGATTACTCCTCCAGGACCAGTTTTACACGATGTCAGTAGTCCACTCCGCACTAGCTGCCTACGGGACTCACACCTCCGTCAGCTCCATTTATTCCTCTGCAAGCACTCCCTGAAGGTGAAGGATCCTTCTTGTATACTAGTCACACTGGTCAATGTGTGTCGCTGCGACTTCCTTTCTCCCTCTGCAGTCCAGCTCTTAGATGGTAACCAGCTTCTGTAACACAGTTCTGCGCTTTAACCCCTTTAACCCCTTGATTCTCAATCGCAGCACGTTTTCCACTTGTGGCCTGTAGCTATATAATGTTTCCTGCTACTCCAAAAGCTCAACTCCATACTGCCTAACAGGAACTAGCTTCTGTACAAATGCCCCAGTAACTCTTCCCCCACATTTCAGTAGGCTCCGCAATCATGGGGAAGACTGCTGACTTGACAGATGTCCAGAAGGCAGTCATTGACACACTCCACAAGGAGGGTAAGCCACAAAAGGTCATTGCTAAAAATAAGCTGGCTGTTCACACAGTGCTGTATCCAAGCATATTAAAGTTGAGTGGAAAGAAAAATTGTGATAGAAAAAGGTGCACAACCGGGATAACAGCAACCTTGAAAGGATTGTTAAGAAAAGGCCATTCAAAAATTTGGGGGAAGATTCACAAGGAGTGGACTGCTGCTGGAGTCATTGCTTCAAGAGCCACCACACACAGACGTATCCAGGACATGGGCTACAAGTGTCGCATTCCTTGTGTCAAGCCACTCATGACCAATAGACAATGCCAGAAGCATCTTACCTGGGCCAAGGAGATAAAGAACTGGACTGTTGCTCAGTGGTCCAAGGTGTTGCTTTCAGATTAAAGTAAATTTTGCATTTCATTTGGAAGTCAAGGTCCCAGAGTCTGGAGGAAGAGTGGAGCGGCCACAATCCAAGCTGCTTGAGGCCTAGTGTGAAGTATCCACAATCAGTGATGGTTTGGGGAGCCATGTCATCTGCTGGTGTAGGTCCACTGTGTTTTATCAAAACCAAAGTCAGCGCTGCCGTCTACCAGGAAATTTTAGAGCACTTCATGCTTCCCTCTGCCGACAAGCTTTTTGGAGATGGAAATTTCATTCTCCAGCAGGACTTGGCACCTGTCCACACTGCCAAAAGTACCAATACCTGGTTTAAAAACAACACTATCACTGTGCTTGATTGGCCAGCAAAGTCGTCTGACCTTAACCCCATGGGGTATTGTCAAGAGAAGATGAGAGACACCTGACCCAACAATGGAGATGAGCTAAAGGCTGCTATCAAAGCAACCTGGGCTTCCATAACACCTCAGCAGTGCCACAGGCTGATCGCCTCCATGCCACGCCGCATTGATACAGTAATTGATGCAAAAGGAGCCCCGACCAAGTATTGAGTGCATTTACTGAACATACATTTCAGTAGGCCAACATTTCAGATTTTACAATCATTTTTTCAAGCTGGTATTATAAAGTATTCTAATTTACTGAAATAATGACTTTTGGGTTTTCATTGGCTGTAAACCATAATCATCAACATTAACAGAAATAAACACTGGAAATACATCACTCTGTAATGACTCTATATATAATATATGTGTTTCACTTTTTGTATTGCAGAACTGAAATAAATTAACTTTTTGATGATATTCTAATTTTGCGAGAAGCACCTGTAATGACTCTTGCCTGTTTATCTTGCCCCACATTTGATTATTTAGGGATCGTTCACACAAGAGTATAAATCGGATCAAGGTTATATTATGGGGCAGTGCAGATCTGCAATTAATTTCTCACGACGATTCGGCATGAGAAAACAATCGAGTGCATCCAACAGTCGGATTGCTCGCACCCACATAAGTCTATGGGTGCATGTGAAACATCGGACTGCGCTCCTATGTCATCCACTTGCAGTCCGATTACCACGAATATGGGCAATGGAGGAGATGGAGATATTACTTTCTCCATCTCTTCCGCACCTGTGGGGCGATTCTTTCATGCAAGAGGATTGGAGCACAGAACACTGACACTCGCCTAAAACTCTGACAGAGTTTGAGCCAAGTGTCATTTGCATAATTAACCTGATTCTTTCACATGAGGGAATCGATGGCAGTGTTCTGTCCCCACATGAGGCGAATGGAGGTATAGTTGAATGGGCCTGGGAGAGTTTTCCTACCTTCCGCTTCCTCATGCAGAGCAGACAGGACCAGTGCTGTTCAGCGTCCGGAGAGATGATGCACACCAGGGATTGTGAAGTCCAGACTTGTTTATTTGGAAATCTGGACATACAGCTTATGATTGGTATACAGTAACTTCTCCAGAAATGCAGGTGAAACGAGGTGCAGAAAGATGTAGCACCAAGTATGGCTGCAAGTGTGACCAGCAAGAATGTATTGGGTGGTCGAAAACTGATGCCTTTCACAGCTCGGTGCAAAGCGTGTCTCTCCCATAAAGAACTAACAAGCAAATGGCTGCTAACAGGAAGAAGAAGCAGTGACCTCAGCACAGGAAGTGAAAGGCATGTACCAGAATTAATTAGTTACAGGCTGCCACACAGAAAGGGCCACCAGGTGACAGCAGAGAGCATGAAAGAATAGATTATGCACAGCATGGAAATAACACAATACATAACCAGACAAATGGAACAGCACACTCCCCGTCTGAAATTCCATAAGGGATTTCACTATACTAGTGCTTTGGAAATTCAGTCCAACAACCTAGAAAAAACAAACACATAAACATGCATGAAATGCAATAATAACTTCGAAATGAGGTAAATGAATGTCTTTAAGTCAGTTCTTGAGGTAATCCAAAGGAAACCCATCTTCGGATCAGAGAAGCCGCACTAGGCCAAACTATCTCCGACCCAACGGTAATCCAATGGAAGTACTGGTGCAGTGTTCTGCTCGTCTTTCATCCTACCGGAATGTCTGCGGTAGAGAGCGGTTTTTGGCAGACGTGCCAACCATGACAGTCTTTGTCTCCATGTGAGTCGTAATAAGATCTCGCAATGTGGACTAACCTTGCGATGGTCTTGACGAGTTTCATCCAGTTGGAGAAGCGTTCGAAGCGCTGGCAACCGAGGCTGGAGGTTGGTTTAGTGTTCGTGGCCAGAGCACTGACCTCGGAGCGGACTTCTGGATCGCCATCTGGATCCTGGATGCTGAAGACTTCCTGGACACATTCACTTCCTTTCTGTTCCAGCAGGAACTTCGGACCTGAAAGCCAAGAAGAGTTAGCAAAAGAACTTATAGACATAGGTCTAGTGGCGTGGTCCGCTGGATTAAGCTCAGATGGGATATAGTGCCACTGCTCAGGCTTGGAAGACCTCCTTATTCTCTCGATGCGGTTACTGACATACACGTAGAAGCACCTTGTTTGGTTGTGAATGTAACCTAAGACAACCTTACTGTCAGTGTAGTATTGTACGTCATCTATGTTGGTGTCCAGCTCATGCTATAAAGTCTGCGAGTTCTACTGCAAGCACACTCCCACAGAGTTCGAGCCTGGGAATAGTGTGGTCAGGCTTGGGAGCCAACTTAGCCTTGCCGAAGACGAACCCAACGTGATCTTGATTATCGGATCCTGTCACCTTCAGATAGGCAACGGCTGCAATGGCCTCCGTGGATGCATCCGAGAACACATGGAGTTCTGCCCTAGTGCTATAGCGGCAAGTGTGGTTGTGGCGTAGCATCTTGGTATGTGGATCTCATCCAAGGCACACAAGGACTGCTTCCAGGTTTCCCATTTTGGTTCCTTATCAGGAGGGAGTGGGGCATCCCAGTCTTTGACGGTTTCGGAAAGCTGTCTCAGAAGGGATTTACCTTGTATGGTAATTGGTGCTACGAATCCCAGTGGATCGTATAAGCTGTTCACCACTGAGAGGACACCACGTTTAGTGAATGGTTTGTCTGCACAGTTGATTTGAAACCCGAAGGTGTCGGCTGACAGGTTCCACCTCAGGCCTAAGCTTCTCTGCACAGGCGGACGGTCTGGTCCCAGGTCAATGTCTTGAATCCTGGTGCGTGGTCACTTGACTCAAAGGCTCTCATGACAGCTGGACTGTTTGAAGCAATTTTGTGCAGTCTAAGCTTGGCTCGGTACAGCATACCTTGGGTCCTCTTAAGCAGGTCAATCGCTGCTTCTTCTGTGGGTAGAGATTTCAGTCCATCATCTACGTAGAAGTCTTTTTCTACAAAGTCTCTGGTGTCTGTTCTATATTCAGACTCTCCTTCCAGTGCAGTTCTCCGCAGGCCATAGGTTGCCACACCGGTGGCGAAGTGCTGTTCCCGAATACGTGCACCCTCATGCGATACTCCACCATCTCTTTGCTGGGGTCGTTGTCCTTGTGCCACAAGAACCTGAGGAAATTCCTGTGATCCTCTCTGACTATGAAACAGTGGAACATCTGTTCAATGTCGGCAGTGATGGCGATGGGCTCTTTCCTGAACCTCATCAACACTCCTACTAGGTTGTTTGTTAGATTAGGGCCCGTGAGGAGGACATCGTTGAGAGATATGCCTTGATGTTTGGCGCTTGAGTCAAAGACAACTCTGATTTGCTTAGGCTTTCGCGGGTGATATACTCCGAATGAGGGTAGGTACCAGCACTCCTCGTTTTCCTTTAAGGGAGGAGCTGGCTCGGCATAGTTATTATGGAATATTTTGCCCATAAAGGTGACAATGTGCTCTTTCATCTCTGGTTTGTTGCTTAGTGTGCGCTGGAGAGAGTTGAATCTGGACAACGCTTGTTCACGGTTGTTCGGGAGCCTTACCCTTGTAGCTCTGAAGGGTAGGGGAAAAACCCAATGATTAGTCTCGTCCTTAAGGAACTCATTGTCCATTATCTTGACAAATTCCTTGTCTTCCATTGACGGGGCTACTTTGTGGTCATCCTTAGTGGTACGAAACATTGATCTTCCCAAGTTGTCTGCATAGGGAGAAGGGATGACATCAGGCAGCTGTACGGGATGTGGAGGCTTCTCTGTCACCTCGTAGTGAAGAGGGCATGGTTTGCAGAAAATAGTGCGTCCATCCCGGCGTACGTAGGTCTTAAAGGAATTGACTCCTGTTCGGTCCAAGCATACATTTCCTATGACTACCCACCCCAAGTCGAGTTTCTGGGCATAGGGGGCATAGTTAGGACCATTACACTGTTGGCGGACTTTATGTATCCTTAAATTGTCTCTGCCGAGCAGAAGTAAGATTTCAGCATCTGTGTCCATAGGTGGGATAACGCTGGTTAAGTGCCTTAAGTGTGGCTGGTGGAACGCAGCTTCCGGGGTAGGGATCTCATCCCTTTGGTCGGGTATTTGATCGCATTCGATTAATGAAGGTAGTGGTATTTCTACGCCTCCGTTGATAGGGGTAGCAATAAAACCTTGTGCCCTTCTACCACTAGTCTCTATGCGACCCGAGCAGGTGTTCAGAGTGTAGGGTGTTCTGGTCCCCTGATACCAAAGGCTTCAAAGAACTTAGGTGCAGCCAGAAATCGATTGCTCTGGTCGTCAATGATGGCATAGATTTTTACTGCCTTCTCTGGATGCCCTTCTGGATAAACTCTGATTAGGCATATCCTGGCACAGCATTTAGCACTTTGGTTCTCCCCACATACCTCTGAGCAGGAGACAGCCGTGGTAGACTTGTCGTGTTTCTGTGGCTCCCCGCCATGGCTTGCTGCTGGACTAGGGGTCACTGCGACTGCTGGATTGCTGGTGGCTGAGGTTGGATGCAAGGCTGATGGGTGTTTGTCGCTATGACTCTCTTCACACTTAATGGAAGATTTACAGTCCTTGGCCATGTGTTCTAATGAGGCGCAGCACTTGAAACATATCCCAAGTTCGCTGAGGATTTTCTTGCGCTCCTGCATGGTTTTGGACCTGAAGCCTCTACATTTGTTCAATGAGTGTGGCTTTTTGTGAATGGGACACTCACGATTGAAAGATTTATCCCTCGACGGAATAGTGTACTGCTTATCAGCGGGTACTGCAGGTGATGGCAGGTTAGTCTTCCTGACACTTACACTGTTCCTAAAGTCCTTGTGTCTGTGTGTGATGCTTTCATGCCTTGATGAGGATGTTGCTGGAGCTGCAGTGTTAGACTCCTGGAAGTCTACAGTAGGCTAGGGTCATTCCTCATTTGGGCCTGTTCATCGACGAACTTGCAGAACTGAATGAACGGAGGAAAGGTGACATCATGTGACCTTTTGTACCTGGAGACGCACACTGCCCACTTCTCTTGCAGACTATGTGGCAACTTTGAGACGATTGGGTTCACCCCATGGGCAGTGTCCAGGTAGCACAGTCCAGACAGACGGGGGTCTCTTTTCGCAAGTTCCAGCTCCATAAGCAGATCACTTAAGTCCAGAGTTTGAGGGCTTCCTTAAGATTGATCCTTGGAACATTCTGCAGTCTCTTAAATAGGGACTTTTCTATGGCTTCAGCGCTGCCGTAGGTTCTTTCGAGTCCCTGCCAGGCAGCAGCCAGACCTGCTTCAGCTTGTCCCACATAGACGGTCCTAAGACTCTTGATACGGTTTGTGGATTCTGGACCCAACCATTTGACCATGAGGTCGAGCTCCTGCTCCGCAGATAGGTTGAGGTCAGCAATGGCGGCCTTGAAGGTTGCTTTCCAGGCTCTATAGTTCTCTGCACGGTCGTCGAATTTTGAGAGACTGGTGTTGATTAGCTCTTTGCACACCATGAACCTGGCAAACTCGGACATTTCTGATCCTTCACTCCTTGTTACCGTGTTAGCTTGTGGTGCCCCTTGGGTGTAAAGGCTGTGTGACGTGGAAGGGTGAATTGTTCCCGGGTAAAATGATGTTGCTGCAGGGTTGAGCTGTGGTGGATTAAACTATGGATATTCTGATGACGGCTGCTTGAACTGCGGAGGCGGGCTGGAGTGCGCCTTGTGGTCGTCTTGATGCGCACGTACCAGGGCTATGGGGTACTCGGCACCGAGCCCATGGAAGTCTATGGGGGACGTCACGGGTAGCACAGCTCGGTCCGTGCCCTGGGCGCTCACCGTAATGTGGGATATTTACAGGGGATGATGGGATGTTCATATAATTTGTCGTGACGCCACTTGTAGTATCTGGTCAAGGGAGAAACCAGCGCTGCTCTGCACAAACTCTGGAAGGGATGGTGCTGGGCAGCTAGATGGTAGGTCTTCTACAAGTAAGACGGGGTCCTTCCAGGGCAGATAGAAATAGGAGGATGCAGGACAGGTGGGGGAGTCTGCCGTCAGAGACAATAAGGAAAGCACACACAAAAGTCAGTTTGGTACCTTTACTGTAGAAATGGCAGGTACTCCCCGGAGCACAATAGGGCGAAGGATGCACATCAGGATTCCTCCACTGATAGGTGTATGGCCTCCTGTCCTCTGTCGTTGTACAATAAAGTCCTGACCTGCTTATAGCTAGGTCTAACTTGATCTCTGTCCTATACCTGGTTGATTTTGTGGTTGGATCTTCTTTCTGGCAGGACAGGGTCCTTGATGGCTGGCCTAGCCGGACTCCGTCCTCCTGATCCTGTTACTTATCAACTCTGTGGTACTCCTGAGACTTATAGTCCTCCAGGAACTCCGGTGTTCTCCTAATAGGTCGTGGAGATCCTTATAGGCTCGGGAACCGGTATCCGGTATTTCTTGCTGAGGGAAGCTATTAATGCTTACAGATCCCTCCAATTCCTCTTGCCTTCGGCCTACCTGGGTCCTAATAAGATCACACACGACAACAGTTGGTAATCTGCCTCTTCGCCGCTCTCTAAGCGTCGGCACGCTTCCTTGTGAGCTACACTTCAGATTCAGCTCTGACTGGGCTAAAGTGATTCCCTTTTCACTTGTACCAGCCTCCACTTACGCTCAAAGTGAACTGATTGAACAGCTCTGAACTGAACTTCACTGAGCTAGACTCCTCTCCTCTCATCTCCTTAATCTGTTCATTCTGATCTGATCTCCTCTGATCTGAGACAAAGTGAAACTAAACTAGTTTTTATATCCTAACACAGCTCCCTCTACTTGTCTTTTTAAGTAAGCTGCAATGTGTGTGCGTATAGTGACCTCTAATGGGATCTTCCTTTAGTGCATCCTTCTGGAAGATATGGATCCAGTCACAGCTGGGCTCCACATTCCCCCCTAGTAGAACTCAGCACTCCGGGGCTGAAATACAAAAACAGGTAACAGAACAATAACATATCAAAACAATTCTTCCTTTACAGGAGGTTAGGCATTCTTGAACTGTTGCATTAACGGTAACTGAACAATTATGTACAATGAGGGATTGAGGAATTGTTGAGCAACCATAAAAGTCCCAGTCTCTTTTGGAAAGGATGCTCAAAATAGGGGTGAGAAAACAAGTAGAAATAATATCCATTTCTCTTGTTCCAAGATGATAAGGGAAATAAATAATGGTATATACAGCATATATAAGCAAACATATATACATTTATATATAATGACTTTAAACAATTATTTACATTTGCCAAAGGCTAAACTAATCTCTGAACCTAGCAGGGATGTGTCCTTTTGTGCTACGTTCTGATCTGCGTGGTGCAATGACCTGTGAAGTAGCAGTTTCCCTATTTGTTCTATGTGAAAGAGAATTATAGAATTGTCTCAACCTCCCTACTGGGCTGGCAGGCACACTGTAAACTGAGGGAATCGGTGCAACTTCTGCAGGGGATCCTTCTTCCTGAGGTTCAGTTTCTTGGGATTCTGCTTCTTGTAGTGCTGCGTCTTGTGGTTCCACTGGTTGGGGTCCCGCCGGAACAGGTCCTTCGGGAACTGGCTCTACTGGCACAATTGGTACAATTGGATTTAGAGATTCTTCTTGCGGTTGATAAAATTGAAGCACGGGAATGATTACGGCTTCTCCAATTCTGGGCCAATCTACGGGGAAATCTCCCAAGTCTGTATGTATAACTGCTTCATCATTCTCTTCCTGATTGACAACAGGTTCTTCCTCACGAAGCTTTAATGGGTCCGGACACAACTTTAGATGGTCTCTAGACACAGTTGCAGTGGTTTTTCCTCCATCCTTACTTATTATGCACGTTTTCTTGTTATCAAATCTTGAATTCTGTATGATGTAGGGCTCTCTTTCCCACTGATCATCGAGTTTGTGTAATCTCCTTTTTCTTTTCAGTACCATTTCACCAGGTGCGAAAGGTTCAGCTGGCGCACTTTTATTGTAGCGATCTGCTTGTTTATCCCTTCCTCGATTAAGACTTTCCTCAACACAGGCCTGTACTTTTCTGTACTGTTCCTGTCTGTTTGTGTTCCAGTCTCCAGTAGTTACATCCGCTTCCGGTTCTACAACTCCAAGCTCTAGATCCATGGGCAGTTTTCCTGGTCTTGCCCGCATGAGATAGGCTGGGGTGCAGTTGGTGGAACTCACTGGTATATGGTTGTACATGTCTACCAGGTCAGGTAACAAGTCTGGCTACCGATTTCTTTCCTCCAGTGGTACAGATTTCAGTAAGTCAATGACAATGTGATTCATCTTTTCACAAAGTCCGTTGGTTTGAGGGTGGTACGGTGTTGTTCTGATCTTCCTACACCTGTACAAGTGACAGAACTCCTTGAATAATTCGGCCTCAAAGGCTGGGCCTTGATCAGTTAATACCTGCTCAGGATAACCGTGTGGTCTGCAGAAACTTGCTTGGAAGGTCTTTGCTGCTGTCTCTGCCATCAGATCTTTAACGGGAGCGACCACCAGGAATCTGGAGTAGTGGTCCACCATTGTCAGGGCATAGGAATATCCTGACCGGCTGGGTGACAACTTCACATGGTCCAGGGCCACGATTTCCAAAGGGCGAGTCGTCTGGATGGGCTGCAGGGGTGCCTTCTGACTGCTGTAGTCTTTTCGTCTGAGGCTACAGGGTCCACAGTTCCTGCACCACTTCTCGATGGAGCTGCGCATCCCTACCCAGTAGAACCGACACTTCAACAGGGTCTCCAGCTTTTTCCAGCCAAAGTGTCCCGCTTGATCGTGGTAGGCTTCCAACACCATCTGGATGTCTGCTTTGGGAACCACTATCTGCCAGACCATTTCATGGGTCCTTGGGTTGACGTATCTCCTGCACAGCTTCTCACGGTAGATGAACAACCGGCTTCTTTCATTCCACAGCTGCCTCGCTGGTAGGGGCGCGTCCTTCTCCAAGGATGAACCTTCTTGAGATATCAGCTCCTTAATTCGTCTGACAACTGGATCGCTGTCCTGAGTCTCCTTCCAGCTGTGGTGAGGTAAAGGATTTAACGTCTTACCAGGCGATCTCCTGCTGGCTTGTTGTTCATAGATCACCCCATTCCGGTGAAAAGCAGGTAGTTCAATCTCTTCCAGATCATCCACTTCCTCTTCAGTGTCTGATTCATGAGGCATCCTGGACAGGCATCAGCATTGGCATTCTTGCGGCCCGCCCGGGTACTTAATGGTGAATTGATAATTTGATAGTCGAGCCATCCATCGTTGTTCCATAGCCCTAGCTTAGCTGTTTCAAGATGCGTCAAGGGGTTGTTGTCAGTGTAGGCAGTGAACTTGCTGGAGGCCAAATAGTGTTTAAACCTTTCCGTGATGGCCCAGACCAGTGCCAGGAACTCCAACTTGAAGCTACTATAGTTCTCGGGGTTCCTTTCGGTCGGGCGGAGCTTCCTGCTAGCATAGGCGATGACTTTCTCCAGGCCATTTTGCTTCTGACTGAGGACTGCTCCCAATCCTTCGTTGCTGGCATCAGTATACAGCAGGAACGGCTGGCTGTAGTCAGGGTAAGCTAGGATCTCATCACCTGTCAGGATCTCCTTCATTTCCTTGAATGCTTCTGCCTGTTCTTTACCCCAATGGAATTGAGAATTTCTGCCTTTAAGGGACTGTCCCAGGTCTTGCAGAGGAGCTGCTTTCTTAGTGTAATCTTTTACAAACCTCCGGTAGTTTCCTGTCAGTCCTAGGAACTGTCGCACTTCTTTAAGATTTTTCGGCTCCGGCCATTTCTGGATGACGGTGATCTTCTCAGGGTCTGGCGCTACTCCTTCTGAACTGACAATATGTCCCAGATACTGTACTTTTTGTTTGAGCAAATGGCACTTAGAAGGCTTTAGTTTCATCCCATACTTGGACAGTGACTCAAATACCTCCGCCAGGTGCTTCAAATGGTCTTCGTACGTTTTGGAGTACACGATGACATCGTCCAGGTACAGCAACACAGTTTCAAAGTTGAGATGCCCCAGGCAGCTCTCCATCACTCTCTGGAACGTTCCAGGGGCACTGCTGAGTCCAAACGGCATTCGGTCAAACTCACAGAGTCCCATCGGGGTGGTGAAAGCCGTCTTCTCCCGATCCTCCTCAGCCACAGCTACCTGCCAGTACCCACTAGTGAGGTCAAGGGTGGAGAAGTAGTTAGCAGTTTTTAGTGCAGCTAAGGATTCCTCAATGCGTGGTAATGGGTATGCATCTTTATGTGTAATGCGATTTATTTGTCGGTAATCTACACACATTCGCATGCTTCCATCCTTTTTCCTGACTAATACTAGAGGTGCTGCCCAGGGACTGCAACTATCCCTTATCACCCCTGCTTCCTTCATATCACGCAACATCTCCTTAGCTTTCTGGTAGTGTGCTGGTGGTATAGGCCTGTACCGTTCTTTGATGGGAGGATGATTGCCTGTGGGGATGTGATGTTGAACCCCTTTAATTGTCCCAAAGTCGAGCGGGTGTTTGCTGAACACCTGAGCATACTCCTCAACTACTCGTAGTACTCCCTGTTTCTGGTGGGTTGGAGTGGTGTCTGTCCCAACATGGAGCTGCTGACATCAATCCTCCACCTGGGTGGTCGGACCGTTATCCTCCACTGGTTGTGGGGAGGTTAAGGGCTCCGCTGGGTGAATGGAGTTATTATCCACAGCATGTAACTTAGCAACAGTGGCGTAACGTGGTAACTTGACTTCATCTTCTCCCCAGTTGAGAAGACGCACTGGCACCCTCCCATTATGTACCTCCACTACCCCTCTGGCAGTCAAGAGTGTAGGTCTGTGTTCTGAACAATGGGGCTCTACTACTGCTTGGTAGTTCTGTCCTTTCAGACCTATTGCTGCTCTACACCAAATAAGCATTTCACTCATAGGGGGTATCACAATGGGGTTCGGGTCTGTTACCCGTACATTACCAATCTCACCACCGGTCATTTTCACTTGCTGTTGGCACATCAGGGTTCGGATCTCCCTCCGGATCTCTCCCTTTTGCCTTGGTCTGGCGATTTCGGCGAGCTGTTGGAGTAAAAACACAACCTCCTCCAAACAGTTACTAATAATGTTAGTGCCTAAGACCACATTCAACCCATTTTCTTCATTAACAGTCTTTACTACAAGAAGTCCCTGATTCTTTAGCTCCACTCTCCCCACTTTCACGTCTACATCTTTAGCCCCCCGTAATTCAAGAGGGAGACCATTAGAGGCGTATACGGTAAAGTCAGGGTTTGGGGGTTGGAGACTGTCACTGGACCAGTACTTGTTGTAGAGAACATCAGGTATAATGGTTACCTGGGATCCAGTGTCCAGCAGGGCAGGGATGGCGATCCCGTCCAATATGATGGACAGGTAAGGTCTTCCTCCCACAAACCTGCGGTTCCAGTCTGAGGGGCCTGAGGAGTCTATTCCTGGGGGTTGGCCCTCGGACCCAGGACTTGCTCGTTTAAAGGACACAGACGTGCTGGGTGACCTTCCCTGTGGCAGCGGTAGCAGATGATCTCCCGGCGAGGATGCTGATGGTCGCGGGTCCTTCCTGGGGGTGGCGTTGTCCTCCTCCGGTGGGGCGACGTCCTCCCTCTCATCCAAGGGACATCCTCCGGGCAGTCAGCAAGCAAGATCTTTCCTTCTTCTTTCGTCGCCAATTGCAGGGCACTCATTACAGTGACCAGGTTTTTGGTCAACTGGCGCACTTCTGAGCGCAGACAGTCCAGCTCAGTAGGGGGCGCCTCCTGCGTTTTGGCTTCTGCAACCAGCGGGGAAAAGGTGGATGTTGCTGGCTTTAGGGTGGTTTCACTCGGGTGACACTGGGTTGCCATCTCGGGTGTTTCCAGAGGTCGCAGTCCTTTTATAGCCATATCCTTAAGGGCATCAAAGGTAGCATCAGGATGATCCAAGGACCACCAGTGCACAGTCCTGCCTTCCGCTTGGGATCTCAGTCCCCGTACAAATTGTTCCTTTAACATTTTATTTTCGTCGGTGACACTTATAGGGTTAACTTGTTTAAGAGCTCGCAGGGCCCCTTGTAGCCGGCAAGCATAGTCTCTAATGCTGTCATCTGGTTTCTGGGAGCATTGGTAAAACATCATCCGGAGATCTGTTTCAGTGCGGTCCTCAAAGATAGACTGTAGCTTTAAGAAAATTGCATGCACTGACTCCTGGTCTGCAGCTGTCCAAGTCTCTACCTCCCTCTCAGCAGCACCAGTTAATTGCCCTATTACCACCGCAGCTCTTTGCTTTTCTGTCATAGGGTACATGTCCATTATGCTGCATATTTTCCGTTTGAACCCTGACAGGGTGTCTGGCTTGCCGCTGTACTGAGGGAGCCACTTTGCTCCAGGCATGTATGGCAGCGTTAGCGGTACTATCGGGACTACAGGGCCAGGTGAGGGGCCCACATTTCCATCCTGCGCTGCAGCACCAATTGGTAAGTCATTGGGGCCGCCGGCCGGGGCCGCGCTGTCGGCTGGCTGCTGCGACATGTCTGCGCCCCCTTAGTTAATCGTGGCCTACCTTCTCTGAAGGCTGCAGCTCTGCAGGCACAGCGGTGGAGAAAGGACCTGTGTCGCTGGCGCTCTGACGTCAGAGCGTTCGCTGGAGCTCTCCACAGGACCTGCCGCCGCGTCAGCGTTGGGGGCGTGTTCAGGACTCAGCGCCTTTTTGCAGGTACGCCCACTAGTTTTCGCGCCGGGACGCTATAAATGGCGGTAAATGGCGGGAAATCTTCACCACGATACACAACAGTCTTTTTTGCAAGGCACACAGTACCCGGTGGCAATGGGCACAAATTACTCCGTTGCTGCAGGCACGAGATCCTGTTCGTGACGCCAATTTTAAAGATGATGCACACGTACCAGGGCTATGGGGTACTCGGCACCGAGCCCATGGAAGTCTATGGGGGACGTCACGGGTAGCACAGCTCGGTCCGTGCCCTGGGCGCTCACCGTAATGTGGGATATTTACAGGGGATGATGGTATGTTCATATAATTTGTCGTGACGCCACTTGTAGTATCTGGTCAAGGGAGAAACCAGCGCTGCTCTGCACAAACTCTGGAAGGGATGGTGTTGGGCAGCTAGATGGTAGGTCTTCTACAAGACGGGGTCCTTCCAGGGCAGATAGAAATAGGAGGATGCAGGACAGGTGGGGGAGTCTGCCGTCAGAGACAATAAGGAAAGCACACACAAAAGTCAGTTTGGTACCTTTACTGTAGAAATGGCAGGTACTCCCCGGAGCACGATAGGGCGAAGGATGCACATCAGGATTCCTCCACTGATAGGTCTATGGCCTCCTGTCCTCTGTCGTTGTACAATAAAGTCCTGACCTGCTTATAGCTAGGTCTAACTTGATCTCTGTCCTATACCTGGTTGATTTTGTGGTTGGATCTTCTTTCTGGCAGGACAGGGTCCTTGATGGCTGGCCTAGCCTGACTCCGTCCTCCTGATCCTGTTACTTATCAACTCTGTGGTACTCCTGAGACTTATAGTCCTCCAGGAACTCCGGTGTTCTCCTAATAGGTCGTGGAGATCCTTATAGGCTCGGGAACCGGTATCCGGTATTTCTTGCTGAGGGAAGCTATTAATGCTTACAGATCCCTCCAATTCCTCTTGCCTTCGGCCTACCTGGGTCCTAATAAGATCACACACGACAACAGTTGGTAATCTGCCTCTTCGCCGCTCTCTAAGCGTCGGCACGCTTCCTTGTGAGCTACACTTCAGATTCAGCTCTGACTGGGCTAAAGTGATTCCCTTTTCACTTGTACCAGCCTCCACTTACGCTCAAAGTGAACTGATTGAACAGCTCTGAACTGAACTTCACTGAGCTAGACTCCTCTCCTCTCATCTCCTTAATCTGTTTGTTCTGATCTGATCTCCTCTGATCTGAGACAAAGTGAAACTAAACTAGTTTTTATATCCTAACACAGCTCCCTCTACTGGTCTTTTTAAGTAAGCTGCAATGTGTGTGCGTATAGTGACCTCTAATGGGATCTTCCTTTAGTGCATCCTTCTGGAAGATATGGATCCAGTCACAGCTGGGCTCCACAGTCTTGTGGTGATGACTGCTCCTGAGGGGACGCATCATGGCGTTGGTCTTGGGTATCTGTGGAGACTGTTGGTGCCACTGGCACCGTAAGTTGGACCGACTTGGACGTTTCCTCAATGTTGGGTTGAACGTCGCTGGAGAAGGTGTGCGCTGCAGATATCTGTTTCTGCACGTAGTCGCTGGTAAGAACAGCTGGGACGTCTTCTTCCTGTGGTGGTAGGCAAATCGGTTCGAGGTTTTGCTTCAATGCTTGCTCAAGCATTTTTACTTCGGCTAGCGCGATTTCTTCCTCCATTTGTGTTGGAAGAATCTTTGCTTGAGCCTCTGCCTCTGCTTTCTTGGCTTCTGCCTCTGTTTCAGCTTTCTTGGCTACTGCCTCTGCTTCTGCTTTCTTGGCTACTGCCTCTGCTTCTGCTTCTGATTTCTTGGCTACTGCCTCTGCTTTCTTTTCTGTAAAGGAACGTCTTAGTTTGGATCTCTCTGCATTTAAGCGGGCCTCTAGAATTCTGTCACTGAGGGCTGAAGTTCTTGAGCAGGATGATTTATACGACCTGTAAGAGCGTCTGGATGAGCCTGACCTGTGGGATCTCGATTCTTGCAGATGAGCAATATGGAGCTCCACTTTATCTTTGGCGTCTTGCACGGCGGCGTTCCTTTCTCTGTCTGTGGAATCTACTTTGCATAACTCTGATGAGGCTTCATCAATATTAGAGTCTTTTAGGAAGGCGGCATACCTTGCGGACAGTCTCTTGTATCTACCATGGGCCGTTTCTAGCCGTCTTATAGTATCCTTTAAACTCACTTCATCATCTTTGTGGCGTTGGACACTTGACATGAGGGAGGTAACTCGCTCCCATAGGTCGTCCAGGTTGTCATTGTACTCATCCTTCGTATTGTGATAATTTTCGACAGCTTTTATGGTTGGTTTGACAGAGCGATTTTGTCGAACGACTTGGTCTCCTGGAAGCGTTGGTTCTGCTTCCTGGTCTTCATGATGGGCAGTGTCAGGTTGTATTTGCTCTGTTTCAACAGTGGGAAACTGTGCAGGGTCTTTTTCGGCCATTTTGATTTAAGGTGCGCTGTCTCTTTAAGAAACTGAACTTTTGAATTGGAGGTCGGAAATCACAGTGCAGCTTAGTTAAGACGTCCTGATAAGATTCCCAAGGTGTTTTCAGCGAATTGTGGGGTTTTACAGTCTGACAATCTGCATTGATGTAATATAACATGCAGAGAGTCTCTATGCACAATGCAGTCTGGGGTGATGCTGCAGATAGTTTCTTAGCAGAGCAGGGCTGCAGTATGTGAGCAGGCAGGGCGCAGGACACGTGGATAGGGATATAAGGGTAATTCTGGCCGGGTTTCAAGGCAGTTTTCGACTGTTCTGTCCCCACATGAGGCGAATGGAGGTATAGTTGAATGGGGCTGGGAGAGTTTTCCTACCTTCCGCTCCCTCATGCAGAGCAGACAGGACCAGTGCTGTTCAGCGTCCGGAGAGATGATGCACACCAGGGATTGTGAAGTCCAGACTTGTTTATTTGGAAATCTGGACAAACAGCTTATGATTGGTATACAGTAACTTCTCCAGAAATGCAGGTGAAACGAGGTGCAGGAAGATGTAGCACCAAGTATGGCTACAAGTGTGACCAGCAAGAATGTATGGGGTGGTCGAAAACTGATGCCTTTCACAGCTCGGTGCAAAGCGTGTCTCTCCCATAAAGAACTAACAAGCAAATGGCTGCTAACAAGAAGAAGAAGCAGTGACCTCAGCACAGGAAGTGAAAGGCATGTACCAGAATTAATTAGTTACAGGCTGCCACACAGAAAGGGCCACCAGGTGACAGCAGAGAGCATGAAAGAATAGATTATGCACAGCATGGAAATAACACAATACATAACCAGACAAATGGAACAGCACAGGCCATGTGACCACTACCTAATATGAGATATCTCTGTAGTAATAACCTGCCACATGTCTTCTCTGGACATTATCATTTTAAACTTAAACTTACATAGGTAGTAACGTTGTTCTTTTTCATTTTTGCAACTGTAAATGTAAGCTCTTCCTTCTCTCCTTTACCTGTATGTATGGAGTTTCTTACTTGTATACAAGAGATGAGAACATCTGGAAGATTCCTTGAATAAATAGGTATTTTCACCAATTTGTAGTGCGCCCTTTCTGTGTCACTATCGTCTGGGCCCATAATCTGTTGCAGATTTTAGCTTTCAGCAGAATCCATCAGGACTCAGACACTGTGTGAGGATAAATGCAAAGCACCTGTGGTCAGCAGCGGTGCTGGGATATAAGAGACTAGTATCCTCCTCCGACGAGTCACAATCCAGCAGCTATCAGCTGTACGCTATAGCTGACAACTTGCTGCATCAGCCATGATCAGTGATCATGGCTGATATCCCAGAACCGCTGCTGACCACAGGTGCTTTGCACTCCTGCCGACCAGCAAGTTCGTCTCCTTTGAGACCTCTGACGCCACGGCAGGTCCTGTCTTTGTTTCCACCATCTGGACCCACAGAACTGCTGATCGCAGCCACCAGAACACCAAGAAGAGGACTGAAAACACATCGCTGCAAAGGAAACCTAGAGGCATTTACTCTAATCAGCGCAACTGATTTTGGACACATCTCCTGGGAACCACAGGCATTAACTGGTCCTGCACAGTGCTAGGGACTTTTGCCACCGGTCGGGGCAGTCCCACAGTGTTCTCTTTTATTCCTTGTTTTGTTATCAATTTTTTTTTTTTTATTTTTGTTTTATTTTTCTTCCGTTTTGCCAACGCAAACCATTACCAGTGGCAACATAAGGACAAATTTTTTACTAACTGGACAACTTGTATTTAGAGCGTATGTAATGCTACATACGTTTTGGGTATCATTAATCCTATTAAGCTCTACATATCTAATATACTGCTTACCCAATATCCCATCAACTTATCTAACATCGCGGGTTTGCAGCATTGTCCCTTTGTCGATGCATTTATTTGATCTTGCTGCATTTGTTTGATCTTGCTGCATGACTTCTTATATGCATGATTTCTGTTTGCATGACACTTATAGTCACTTTTCAGCACTTTAGTCACTTTATCCTCTACATCCATATTTTAGGTCTATTGTGCATATTTATTTCGTGCTCTTTATCAATGGACAGTAGGTTTTAGTACCATGTGTGAGTTTCTTGTTGCAGTCTGTTTTTATTATTAAATATATTCTCTATATATTGTGGATTAGTGAGGTTTTTGTGCGCACTAATATATTACAAATTTTTCATTAATTTATTTTTCCGGCAAAGGAGTGGTCTTTGTCTTATTTCTGCAGCACTGTAGTGTATACTCAAGCGCAACCATATTTTATTCACTGTGTGAGAATAAACTGTTTTACCTGGGACATACAGCAACCATTATTTTCTTCATCAACAGAGAATTACAACAAGGCAACAGACTCACGTAAAAACATAGAAGTCGTAGAGTCAAGAAAAGAACTACACACATCAACAAGCTGTAATAATTAAAACAACACTGCTTTCCGACCAACACAATTAAGCTGCTGTTGCATAATCCATTTGGGTTTTTAGAAAAGTTTTCCCCAACTCCAGACCTCCAGAGCCTCCAACAGATCATGTCTTCAGGATTTCCTTAATGTTACACAGGTGTTGGAATTGGCAATACTAAGGAAATCCTGAAAACATATTCTCTCGAAGACTGGAGTTGGGAACACTGTTTTGGACCCTGGGCAATTGTATATTTATCACCTATTCCGTTGATAAGTCATACGTCATTAACAGCAAAAGCTCGTTAAGGCCACATTCACACATTCAGTATTTGGTCATTATCTTAAATCAGTATTTAGAAGCCAAAACCATGAGAGGAACAATCAGAGGAAAAGTATAATAGAAACACATCACCTCTCCTATATTATCACCCACTCCTGGTTTTGGCTTACAAATACAATATTGAACAAATACTGAAAGTGTGAATGCGGCCTTAGGCTGAGCCCACACGCCATGGGCGTACCCACCATCGGGCAGGGGGGCAGCTGCCCCTCCCTAGAAGCAGGGGCACACAATGAAAGAGAGCGGAGAGAGCAGCACAATGCCGGCTCCCTCTGCCACAGGCTGCAGTGCCTGTCTGTGTGCACAGTGCACAGAGCTGCTGTCTCATCAGAGGAGCTTCTTCCTGGCTGCAGCAGCTGTAGTTTCACTTTCTGCCCTGCAGGCTCTGGTTGTCTCAGCCACACTGGGTCCTAATGCCCTCTGTGTGCAGACACTGGACACTTCCTGCTCCTGCCTCAGCCACTGCCTGCAAGCTTCATGGTAAGAGGGGATAGAATTTATTAAATTCATTCTGCTCAAGCATGTCATGGTCACTGTGGGGGAATGTGAGAGGATGGGGGTATTGTGGGGGCTAAGGCACTGGGGGGTTAATGTGAGAGGATGGGGGTATTGTGGGGGAGGGGTACAGGACACTGGGGGGGGTTAATGTGAGATGGGGTATTGTGGGGGCTAGGGCACTGGGGGGGTTAATGTGAGGATGGGGGTATTGTGGGGGCTGAAGTGGGGGAGGGGCAACAGGGCACAGAGAGTGAATGTGAGAGGATGGGGTATTGTGGGGGAGGGGATACAGGGCACAGAGAGTGAATGTGAGAGGAGGGGGTATTGTGGGGGAGGGGATACAGGGCAATGGTTGGTGAATGTGAGAGAATGGGGATATTGTGGGGGCTGGCGCACAGGGGTTGATGTGAGAGGATGGGGTATTGTGAGGGAGGGTGGACAGGTCACTGGGGTTGAATGTAAGAGGATGGGGGTATTGTGGGGCTAGGGCACTGGGGGTTTACTGTGAGAGGATGGGGGTATTGTGGGGACTGAAGTGGGGAGGGGCAACAGAGCACTGAGGGGTGCATGTGAGAGGATGGGGGTATTGTGGGGTCAGTGGGACAGAACACTAAGGGGTGCATGTGAGACGATGGGCTGTTGGGGTGTGGGTGGTGGACAGGGGAGGTAGGGGGCTTTTTTTTACTTGTGAGCTCCTTAATACTTTAATAATAGATTAATATTTCAGTATTATTATAACAAGGGCATAGACAGACGGCCGTATAGCTCATGCGAGGATCACACTGCAATCCTCGGACTTGCTGGTACCGCTCCTGACATGAGCGCGACTGCCATGTATAATATATGGTATATACAGCGTAGTGTCGCATACACTGCTGTATTATACAATATACAACAGTTCTAATGCTCCATACCTAATATGCAGGATAATGTACAGTGTATATGATGTAACGTGTATAAGATGCGACATTGGCTTGCCCGCCCCCTAGTTTTGATCCTGGGTACGCCCATGCCACACGCTGCAGACTTTTTCTATCTGAATCTTCTGCAAATCTGCAGCAAGTTCACGACAAACTCTCAATGTGTTACATATGTTACAGAAAAGGATTTAGCAGCAGATTAGCAGTGGATTTCACCGGATGCACTGTAGATCCTCAACAATCTTACAGCTGACATACTTGGGTTAGAAAAATATTCCACATCTGTACAATGTTATTTTCCTGAACCTCATTCACATGAATTTTCCCAGACCTAATGAATACATGTCCGGTTCTCCAGTAATCAGGATCACCATGTGGAGCTATACATTGACGCTTCTTGCTGCTATTAGATTTTCATCCTGATGCTCGTTAATCACTGTGCTCTCTGACATCTTCCTAATAGGCAGCTTCTATGGAGGAGTCTGACATGATACATCTGTTTACAAGCCCTCTTCTATCAAAACCCTCTGTCAGTTCTGTCTATTCTCCTCGCCTGCAGATGATGAATGCTGTGAGGATGTGATCTGAAGATATTTGCATTAGGCCAGTAACCCTGTCAAAATAATAAGAGTATTCACGGACCTCCAGCTTCCCGGTGATAGTAAGCGTGCACTGAAATCAGAACTTCAGCCGGAGAGCTATAGATAGTAATGGTGAAGCCTGTTTCCCACTGTCAGACAGCACTGCGCACCATACCAGTATCATACCCGGACAGGTGTAGAGTACACCTAGTGATCCTCATCCTACACTATTGTAAAGGTCGGCCAGGGCCGTAGTCATGGCCGAGGACACCGGGGCTCCCAAGCCCTGGCCTACCTTCACAGACTCACCACTTCCATTGTGTAACTCACTTGCCTCTTCATTCTGGGAACTGATGTAGGCTTCTCTCCTTCTTATGAGGTTACCTTTGCCCTTGTGTGAATAACTTGAGACACAGTCGAAGTAAAATTCCAAATGCAAAACTTTACTCTCAGAACTTCTCAGTACATCCAGATACAGTACAGCATCTACAGCAGCTTTAACATCACACATCACATCTTGCTTCCTTTCCTTCCTTGCTCTGCCACACGGCTCCTTAACGGGACATACCGCACTGTACGGTTCCTCTGTATCCTCTCTGTGCAGCCTTGCTTCTTCTGGGAGTTCCCCTGGCTGTTTCGCCCTAGCCTCAAAGGTGTCTGCCCATGCTAGTAACAGCCACATGATGAATAACCGCCCATGTGTCCTGCCGTTACTCATCATGAGGCAGTTACTGCACGGGCAGACGCCTTTAAGGCTGGGGCAAAACAGCCAGGGGAACTCCCAGAAGAAGCCAGGCTGCACAGAGAGGATACAGAGGAACCGTACAGTGCGGTACGTCCCGTTAAGGAGCCGTGTGACAGAGTAAGGAAGGAAAGGAAGCAAGATGTGATGTGTGATGTTAAAGCTGCTGTAAATGCTGTACTGGATCAACCTTTATGGAGCAGAATATGGGCATATTATTCTTTGGAGCATCTTATGGGGCCATCATGAACTGTATGGAGCATAATATGGGGCTCCTGATTTAATATGGATATTCAAAAACATTTAACCTACTGATGTCTCAATTAATTTTACTTTTATTGGTATCTATTTTTATTTTTGAAATTTACCAGTACCTGCTGCATTTCCCGCCCTAAGCTTATACTCGAGTCAATAAGTTTTCCCAGTTTTTTGTGGCAAAATTAGGGGCCTCGGCTTATACTCGGGTCGGCTTATACTCGAGTATATACGGTATATCCCCTGTATATCCTGTATACACTGCTGCCTGGTGTATATACAGTTAGGTCCATAAATATTTGGACAGAGACAACATTTATCTAATTTTGGTTCTAGACATTACCACAATGAATTTGAAACAAAACAAATCAGATGCAGTTGTAGTTCAGACTTTCAGCTTTCATTTGAGGGTATCCACATTAAAATTGGATGAAGGGTTTAGGAGTTTCAGCTCCTTAACATGTGCCACCCTGTTTTTAAAGGGACCAAAAGTAATTGGACAATTGACTCCAAGGCTATTTCATGGACAGGTGTGGGCAATCCCTTCATTATATCATTCTCAATTAAGCAGATAAAAGGGCTGGTGTTGATTTGAGGTGTGGTGTTTGCATTTGGAAGGTTTAGCTGTGAAGGAAACATGCGGTCAAAGGAGCTCTCCATGCAGGTGAAACAAGCTATCCTTAAGCTGCAAAAAACAGAAAAAAACCCATCCGAGAAATTGCTACAACTTTAGGAGTGGCAAAATCTACAGTTTGGTACATTCTGAGAAAGAAAGAAAGCACTGGTGAACTCATCAATGCAAAAAGACCTGGGCGCCCACGGAAGACAACAGTGGTGGATGATCGCAGAATACTCTCCATGGTGAAGAGAAACCCCTTCACAACAGCCAACCAAGTGAACAACACTCTCCAGGAGGTAGGCATATCAATATCCAAATCTACCATAAGAGAAGACTGCATGAAATTAAATACAGAGGGTTCACTGCACGGTGCAAGCCACTCATAAGAATCAAGAATAAAAAGGCTAGGCTGGACTTTGCTAAAAAACATCTAAAAAAGCCAGCACAGTTCTGGAAGAACATTCTTTGGACAGATGAAACCAAGATCAACCTCTACTAGAATGATGGAAAGAGAAAAGTATGGCGAAGGCGTGGTACAGCTCATGATCCAAAGCATACCACATCATCTGTAAAACATGGCGGAAGCAGTGTGATGGCTTGGGCATGCATGGCTGCCAGTGGCACTGGGTCACTAGTGTTTATTGATGATGTGACACAGGACAGAAGCAGCCGAATGAATTCTGAGGTATTCAGAGCCATACTGTGTGCTCAGATCCAGCCAAATGCAGCCAAACTGATTGGTCGTCGTTTCATACTACAGATGGACAATGACCCAAAACATAAAGCCAAAGCAACCCAGGAGTTTATTAAAGCAAAGAAGTGGAATATTCTTGAATGGCCAAGTCAGTCACCTGATCTCAACCCAATTGAACATGCATTTCACTTGTTAAAGACTAAACTTCAGACAGAAAGGCCCACAAAACAAACAACAACTGAAAACCACCGCAGTGAGGGCCTGGCAGAGCATCAAAAAGAAGGAAACACAGTGTCTGGTGATGTCCATGAGTTCAAGACTTCAGGCAGTCATTGCTAACAAAGGGTTTTCAACCAAGTACTAGAAATGAACATTTTATTTACAATTATTTAATTTGTCCAATTACTTTTGGTCCCTTTAAAAACAGGGTGGCACATGTTAAGGAGCTGAAACTCCTAAACCCTTCATCCAATTTTAATGTGGATACCCTCAAATGAAAGCTGAAAGTCTGAACTTCAACTGCATCTGATTTGTTTTGTTTCAAATTCATTGTGGTAATGTCTAGAAACAAAATTAGATAAATGTTGTCTCTGTCCAAATATTTATGGACCTAACTGTATATATATAATATATATATATATATATATACTAGAAATAGGCCTGATGCTATCGCATCGGGAGTGCGGTGAAATTTAGACATCACCACTATTCCCTATGCAGGCGCAGTAACAGCCACAACTACGCACTCTACCCGCGCATGCGCGGTAACAACACGGCTGTTACTGCGCCTGCATAGGGAATAGTGGTGACGTCTAAATTTCACAGCACTCCCGATGTGATAGCATCGGGCCTATTTCTAGTATGTTATAATCAGGGTATTTCAGGGTGTTGCCCCTCCTCAGGGTAAAGTTGGAGATCTGATTTGGCTAGGTGAGAGGCCTCTGACTGGGCTCTAAGGTGTAACGTTTCTCCTTATAGAGCGTGACAATAATGACATACCAGCACATGTGTCGGCAAATTGACATTCTGATTTGGCTTTTATGCTAAGTCATGTCACAAGGCTCATTACAGGGTCGAGATATTGACTTTTAGGATTCTTACTTCCAATTGGTGGCACTAGAGTTAAAGTTCTCATCCTCTCTGAACAGACAATTTGCAGAATGCATACTGGTGGTCACGTTCCTACATGTTTCTCAATTAAATATTGGAACATTGAAACAAACAGGAAGAGAAACTATTCTGCATATGACCACATATATGCAAAGTGCGAATCATGAGACACGTGATGACCAGTCGATGAGGCAACCAAAGCAGAATCCTAAGAATGTGTACATTACATACTGTTAGGATACAGTCAGATAAAGTGTATCCTTGGTCTGGAAAACGCCTCTAAAGCCTCCATGCATGTTAGATTTAAGTGTTATTGGCCGACTATCTAATGTATATTGGGACCTCCTATCTCTCACCTGACCTTATTTCAGCATAATTTCCATTGGAATTTCAATCTCCGATCCTTTTGTTTTTAGGTATAATCTGCTGTTGGAAGAGTCTGTCAGAAGCTGATCACATGCAGCGGCGTTCACATGCTCAGCTCTGTGTTTTTCCCTCTGGCGTGGTGAGCGGTCTCTTCACTGATGTCAACGCTCACCACACCATCTGGATGAAGCTGAGTTGGGGATCGTCATGGGACATAAGCATTATGGATTATTGGTGGAAAGGTGAGTATAACTTTGAATTTTTATTTGTACTTTTTGGTTAATAAATGGGTAAAAGAGGGTTGGGGAGTGTTTATTTCAATTAAAGGATTTTACTCTGTGTCTTTATTAAATTTGACTATGGGGTTAGCAATAGGGTGTCTGATAGACACCTCTCCATTACTAACCCCTGGCTTCATGTCAGCAAACATAAAACAGCTGACATCAACCCCACAACTATTCCCTCACTTGCCACTGTACCAGTGCAAGTGGGAAGAGCCGAGGCTGAGCGCCAGAATTGGCGCATTTAATGGATGCACCATTTCTGGGGCAGCTGAGGGCTGATGTTCTTATTCTAGGAGGGGGCCATTATCCATGGCCCCATCCCAGCCTATTCATAACAGCCGGCAGCTGTTTGTTAAGCTTTTGCTGGTGAGTAAATATAGAGGGGACCCCACATGATTTTTTTTGGGGGGGTCTTTCCTATAATAACCAGTAAAGGCTAAGCAATCAGCTGTGAGCTGATATTAATAGCCTAGGAAGTTTCATGGCTATTGGCCCTTTCCCAGAATATTAACACTATCCAACAGTTGTCGGCTTTTCCTCAGCTGGTTAGGAAAAGTATGGGGGACACCGTTTTCTTCAAGTTTCATCAGTGTCGCTAGGTCTCGCTGATCACATGGAGACGAGGCGACAATGATGAAAGTTACATTCAGCACCAGGCACCTGGGAACAGCACTATCTGTGCTGCTTTTCCCAGGCGATGGTAGGTGTCAAACTGATGCGGCACACCGACGCCACACGTATGTAACACACGGACGCACAGATATGGGTAGTATCGGTACTGGTTTTTCCAGTACTGATAATATCAGGACTTGTGAAGTAGGCTTAAGGAAGACTTGCCAACTCTCCTGACTTGCCTGTTTTACTAAATACTTGCTTGTATTCCTCATGAAAGACTTGATCTGTTACATCTTTTCTTATGACTCAGTGCTCTGGTGTTCCTCCTTTAGTCTTATAGCACCACTCCAGCATGTTTTTTTCAGTGCTGAAGTAGCGCTTTAAATGTAAGTCCCTTACCCCCAGTCATATACTCGCCCTCCTGCATCTTCCCCGTCGTTTTTCAGCACCACTCTGGTTCCGCAGCGCCATCTTGTGACAGTAGCTGCTGACTGGACGGAAGCTCTCAATGCAAGTCTATGAGAGCCAGAACCTCTGCACAGCTCCATGAAACACTGGAGCTACTCGGCAGGTCATTTTTCACCAGAGATTGATGGGAGCGAGACTGGAAAACAATGAAGGCGGCGGCGGCAGGTGAGTATGAGACAGGGGACAGGGGAATTACATTTAAAGCACCACTCAAGGGGTGCAATAAAATATAAAACCGCTGGAGTGATGCTTTTATATAACAATCGGGTCTCACCATTCCCCACATCCGTTTTCTAATTTGCTAGGATATAGTAACATTATAAATATAACATTTATTTTATAGGTATATAAAAAACAAGCAAAATAATAAACTATGAACAGTGTTAACAGATATAAATATAAATACAGTCATGACCAAAAGTTTTGAGAATGACACAAATATTATATTTTCACATGATCTGCTGCCCTCTGGTTTTTATGTGTGTTTGACAGATGTTTTTATCACAGACAGAAATATAATAATTGCAAACATATGAGTAACAAAAGCTTATATTGACAGTTAGAATGAGTTAATGCAGCAAGTCAATATTTGCAGTGTTAACCCTTCTTCTTCAGGACCTCTGCAATTCTCCCTGGCATGCTCTCAATCAACTTCTGGACCAAATCCTGACTGATAGCAGTCCATTCTTGCACAATCCATGCTTTCATTTTGTCAGAATTTTTAGGTTTTTGTTTGTCCACCCATCTCTTCATGATTGACCACAAGTTCTCAATGGGATTAAGATCTGAGGAGTTTCCAGGCCATGGACCCAAAATCTCTATGTTTTGTTCCCTGAGCCATTTAGTTATCACCTTTGCTTTATGGCAAGGCGCTCCATCATGCTGGAAAAGGCAGTGTTGATCGCCAAACTGCTCTTGGAGGGTTGGGAGAAGTTGCTCTTGGAGGACATTCTGGTACCATCCTTTATTCATAGCTGTGTTTTTAGGCAAGACTGTGAGAGAGCCGATTCCCTTGGCAGAGAGGCAACCCCACACATGAATGGTTTCAGGATGCTTAACAGTTGGCATGAGACAAGACTGGTAGTAGCGCTCACCTTGTCTTCTCCGAATGAGGCGTTTTCCTGATGTCCCAAACAATCGAAAAGGGGATTCATCAGAGAAAATAACTTTACCCCAGTCCTCAGCAGTCCACTGCCTGTACGTTTTGCAGAATATCAGTCTGTCCATGATGTTTTTTCTGGAGAGAAGTGGCTTCTTTGCTGCCCTCCTTGAGACCAGGCCTTGCTCCAAGAGTCTTCGCCTCACAGTGCATGCAGATGCACTCACACCTGCCTGCTGCCATTCCTGAGCAAGCTCTGCACTGCTGGTAGCCCGATCCTGCAGCTGAAACACTTTTAAGAGACGGTCCTGGTGCTTGCTGGTCTTTCTTGGGCGCCCTGGAGCCTTTTTGGCAACAATGGAAACTCTCTCCTTGAAGTTCTTGATGATGCGATAGATTGTTGATTGAGGTGCAATCTTTCTAGCTGCGATACTCTTCCCTGTTAGGCCATTTTTGTGCATTGCAATGATGACTGCACGTGTTTCTTTAGAGATAACCATGGTTAACAGAAGAGAAACAATGATGCCAAGCACCAGCCTCCTTTTAAAGTGTCCAGTGGTGTCATTCTTACTTAATCATGACAGATTGATCTCCAGCCATGTCCTCATCAACACCCACACCTGTGTTAATGGAGCAATCACTGAAAAGAGGTTAGCTGGTCCTTTTAAGGCAGGGCTGCAACGATGTTGAAATGTGTTTTGGGGGATAAAGTTCATTTTCTAGCCAAATATTGACTTTGCAAGTAATTGCTGTTAAGATGATCACTCTTTATAACATTCTGGAGTATATGCAAATTGCCATTAGAAAAAGTGAAGCAGTAGACTTTGTAAAAATTAATATTTGTGTCATTCTCAAAACTTTTGGCCATGACTGTACAAAGGAAAGTTGTCAGAACAAATATATTTTCTTATTCGCCGTGCTCTCAATATATCAAAAAGATGGTAGGAGCAGCATTCAATGTAATAAAGATTAATACTTACATATACCTACAGTGGAAAATAAGTATTTGATACACTGCCGATTTTGCTACCTACAAAGAATGGAGATGTCTGTAATTTTTATCGTAGGTACACTTCAACTGTGAGAGACAGAATCTTTAACCCCTTTATTCCATCCAACGTACTATTCCGTCCATGTGACCCTGTACCTCATTCCCATGGATGGGATAGTACGTCCCATGCGATCAGCTGCGCTCCCGGGGGGAGCGCAGCTGATCGCAGCCGGGTGTCAGCCGTTTATCACAGCTGACACCCGTTACTATGTGCCAGGAGCGGTCACGGACCGCTCCCGGCACATTAACCCCTGGCACACCGTGATCAAACATGATCGCGGTGTACCGGGAGCACAGGGGAGCATCGCGCAGGGAGGGGGCTCCCTGCGTGCTCCCCTGAGACCCTCAGAACAGCGCGATGTGACCACGCTGTTCTGAAGGCCTCTTCCCTGCAGGACCCCGGATCCAAGATGGCCGCCGGGTCCTGCAGGGAGGCGGCTTCTTCAGTGCCTGCTGAGAGCAGGCGCTGAGGAAGCCTGCAGCACTGCCTGTGAGATCGCCGGTCTCACAGAGTGCTGTGCACACTGCGAGACCAGCGATCTGGTATTATAAAGTAATGTCCCTCCCTGGGACAAAGTAAAAAAGTAAAAAAAATACAAATAAACATGTGTAAAAAAAATTCCAAAATAAAAAGGAAAAAAAAAATATTCCCCAATAAATTCATTTCTTCATGTAAATAAAAAAACAAAACAATAAAAGTACACATATTTGGTATCGCCGCGTCCGTAACGACCCGCCCTATAGAACTGTCCCACTAGTTAACCACTTTAGTGAACCCCTTAAAAAAAAAAAAAACAAAGCAAAAAATCAATGCGTTATCATCATACCGCCAAACAAAAAGTGGAATAACACACGATCAAAAAGACGGATATAAATAAACATGGTACCGCTGAAAACGTCATCTTCTCCCGCAAAAAACAAGCCACCATACAGCATCATCAGCGAAAAAATAAAAAAGTTATAGCTCGCAGAATAAAGCGAAGGAAAAATAATTATTTTTTATATAAAATTGTTTTTATTGTATAAAAGCGGCAAAACACAAAAAAATGATATAAATGAGGTATCGCCGTAATCGTACTAACCCGAAGAATAGAACTGCTTTATGAATTTTACCACACGCAGAACGGTATAAACGCCCCCCCCAAAAGAAATTCATGAATTGCTGATTTTTGTTCATTCCAACCTCCCAAAAATTTAAATAAAAAGCCATCAAAAAATGTCACGTGCTCAAAAATGTTACCAATAAAAACGTCAACTCGTACCGCAAAAAATAAGACCTCAAATGACTCTGTGGGCCAAAATATAGAAAAATTATAGCTCTCAAAATGTGGTGATGCAAAAACTATTTTTGCAATATAAAGCGTCTTTTAGCGTGTGACAGCTGGCAATCATAAAAACCCGCTATAAATAGTAAATCAAACCCCCCTTTATCACCCCCTTAGTTAGGGAAAAATAATAAAATTAAAAAAATATATTTATTTCCATTTTCCTATTAGGGTTAGGCCCTGTGCACACGTTGCGGATTGTGCTGCGGATCCGCAGCAGTTTTGGCGCTGTGAACCGGACGCCATGTACAGTACAATGTTAGTGAAGGGAAAAAAAAAGCTGTGCACATGATGCGGAATTTTCCGTGCGGATTTGGTGTGGCTTTAAAACCGCAGCATGTCAATTCTTTGTGCGGATTCCGCAGCGGTTTTACACCTATTCCAATATAGGTGTAAAACCGCAGGCAAATCCACACAAAAACAGCGGCAAAACCGCAGTAAATCCGTGCTAAAACCGCAGGTAAAACGCAGGTCGTTTTACCTGCGGTTTTAGCAAAATCCGCAAGTAAATCCACAACGTGTGCACGAGGCCTTAGGGTTAGGGTTGGGGTTGCGGCTAAAGTTAGGGTTAGGGTTGGGGCTAAAGTTAGGATTAGGGGTGTGTTAGGGTTAGGTTTGTGGTTAGGGTTATGGTTAGAGTTGGAACTAGGATTAGGGTTGTGTTGGGTTTAGGGTTGGAGTTAGAATTGGGGGGTTTCCACTGTTTAGGCAGATCAGAGGCTCTCCAAATGTGACAAGGCGTCTGATCTCAATTCCAGCCAATTTTGCGTTGAAAAAGTCAAACGGTGCTCCTTCACTTCTGAGCTCTGCCATGCGCCCAAACAGCAGTTTACCCCCACATATGGGGTATCAGCGTACTCAGGACAAAATGCACAATAACTCTTGGGGTCCAATTTCTTCTGTTATCCTTGGGAAAATAAAAAATTGGGGGCGAAAATATCATTTTTGTAAAAAAAAATGAATTTTTTGTTTTTACGGCTGTACGTTATAAACTTCGGTGAAGCACTTGGGGTTTCATAGCGCTCACCACACATCTAGATAAGTTCCTTGTGGGGTCTATTTTCCAAAATGGTGTCACTTGTGGGGGGTTTCCACTGTTTAGGCACATCAGGGGCTCTCCAAATGCGACATGACGCCCGCAGACCATTCCATCAAATTCTGCAATCCAAAACGTCACTACTTCCCTTCCGAGCCCCGACGTGTGCCCATGTTTTCTCCCACATATGGGGCATCAGCGTACTCAAGGCAAATTGGACAACTTTTGGGGTCCAATTTCTCCTGTTACCCTTGTGAAAATAAAATATTTGGGGGCGAAAAAAATCATTTTTGTAAATTAAAAAAATATATATATATTTTTACGGCTGTACGTTATAAACTTCTGTGGAGCACTTCGGGGTTCAAAGTGCTCACCACACATCTAGATAAGTTCCTTGGTGGGTCTATTTTTCAAAATTGAGTCACTTGTGGGGGTTTCCACTGTTTAGGCACATAAGGGGCTCTCCAAACGTGACATGACGCCCGCAGACCATTACATCAAAGTCTGCAATCCAAAATGTCACTACTTCCCTTCCAAGCCCCGAAGTGTGCCCATACAGTAGTTTTCCTCCCACATATGGGGTATCAGCGTACTCAGGGCAAATTGGAAAACAACTTTTGGGGTCCAATTTCTCCTGTTACCCTTGGGAAAATAAAAAGTTGGGGACTAAAAGATCATGTTTGTGGAAAAAATATGATTTTTTTATTTTCATGCTTGTGCGTTATAATTTTTAGTGAAACACCTGGGAGTTCAAAGTTCTCACCACACATCTAGATAAGTTCTTTGAGGGGTCTAGTTTCCAAAATGGTGTCATTTGTGGGGGGTTTCCACTGTTTAGGCACATCAGGAGCTCTCCAAACACGACATGGCGTCCAGCCAATTCTGCATTGAAAAAGTAAAACGGCGCTCCTTCCATTCCGAGCTCTGCCATGCACCCAAACAGTGGTTTACCCCCACATATGGGGTATCAGCGTACTCAGGACAAATTTCACAACAACTTTTGTGGTCTTGTTACCCTTGGGAAATTAAAAATTGTGGTGTAAAGATCATTTTTGTGGAAAAAATATGATTTTTTAAATTTTAACGGCTCTACGTTATAAACTTGTGTGAAGCACTTGGGGGTTCAAATTGCTCACCACAGATCTAGATAAGTTCCTTAGGGGGTCTAGTTTCCAAAATGGGGTCACTTGTAGGGGTTTCCACTGTTTAGGCACATCAGAGGCTCTCCAAATGCAACATGACGTCCAATCTCAATGCCAATTTTGGTTGGAAAAAGTCAAATGGTGCTCCTTCCATTCCGAGCTCTGCCGTGCGCCCAAACAGTGGTTCCCCCCCACATATGGGGTATCAACGTACTCAGGACAAATTGGACAACAAATTTGTGGTCCAATTTCTCCTGTTACCCTTGGGAAAATAAAAAATTGGTGACTAAAATATAATTTTTGTGGGAAAAAAATAGGATTTTTTATTTTCATGCCCGGGCATTATAAACTTGTGTGAAGCACTTGGGGGTTCAAAGTGCTCAACACAAATCTAGATAAGTTCCTTAGGGGGTCTAGTTTCCAAAATGGGGTCACTTGTGGGGGGTTTCCACTGTTTAGGCACATCTGGGGCATTGCAAACGGAACATGACTCCCATCAATGTCTGCATTCCAAAACGTTACTTCCTTTCCAAGCCCTGCCGTGTGCCCAAACAGTTTCACCCCCCCAACATATGGGGTATCAGCGTACTTAGGACTAATTGGACGACAACTTTTGGGGTCCAATTTCCTTGGGAAAAATAAAAAATTTGGGACTAAAAATCATTTTTGTGGAAAATTGTTTTTTTTTTTTTTTCACACCCAGGCATTATAAACTTTTGTGAAACACTTGGGGTTCAAAGTGCTCACAACAGATCTAGATAAGTTCTATAGGGGGTCTAGTTTCCAAAATGGTGTCACTTGTGGGGGGTTTCCACTGTTTAGGCGCATCAGGGGCTCTCCAAACGCAACATGGCGTCCAATCCCAATTCCAGCCAATTTTGGTTTGAAAAAGTCATATGGCGCTTCTACCCTTATGAGCTCTGCCGTGTGCCCAAACAGTGGTTTTCCCCCACATACTGGGTATTGGCGTACTCAGGAGAAATTGCACAACAACTTTATCTGTCCATTTTCTCCTTTTACCCTTATGAAAATAAAAAAAAGTTTGTAAAAGATCATTTTTGTGATTAAAAAGTTAAATGTTCATTTTTTCCTTCCATGTTGCTTCAGCTCCTGTGATGCACCTGAAGGGTTAATAAACTTCTTGAATGTGATTTTGAGTACCTTGAGGGGTGCAGTTTTTAGAATGGTGTCACTTTTGGGTATTTTCTGCCATATAGACCCTTCAAAGTGACTTCAAATGTGAGGTGGTCCCTAAAAAAAATGGCTTTGTAAATTTATTTGTAAAAATGAGAAATCGCTGGTCAACTTTTAACCCTTATAATTTCCTAACAAAAAAAATTTTGGTTCCAAAATTGTGCTGATGTAAAGTAGAC
This sequence comes from Oophaga sylvatica, assembly GCA_033576555.1. Taxonomy (NCBI): domain Eukaryota; kingdom Metazoa; phylum Chordata; class Amphibia; order Anura; family Dendrobatidae; genus Oophaga; species Oophaga sylvatica. The sequence continues at coordinate 87,944,976 of JARQOD010000001.1, forward strand.
ATGTGGGAAATGTTATTTCTTAACTATTTTGTGTGACATATCTCTCTGTTTTAAGGGAAAAAAAATTCAAAGTTTGAAAATTGCAAAATTTTCAAAATTTTCGCCATATTTGCGTTTTTTTCAAAAATAAACGCAATTTATATCGAAGAAATTTTACCACTAACATGAAGTACAATATGTTACGAGAAAACGGTCTAAGAATCGCAAAGATCCGTTGAAGCGTTCCAGAGTTATAACCTCATAAAGAGACAGTGGTCAGAATTGTAAAAATTGGCCTGGTCATTAACGTTCAAATCACCCTTGGGGTGAAGGGGTTAAAAAACCACAGAAAATCACAATGAACAGTTAAGCAAGTTGAAATGAAATGTTCTCTAAAAGTCCTAAACTTAAAGATGATACATTTGCTATGTACAGTGCCTTGCGAAAGTATTCGGCCCCCTGGAACTTTTCAACCTTTTCCCACATATCATGCTTCAAACATAAAGATACCAAATATTAATTTTTCGCGAAGAATCAACAACAAGTGGCACACAATTGTGAAGTTGAACGAAATTTTTTTTTTTTTTTAATTTTTGTGCAAATACAAAAACTGAAAAGTGTTGTGTGCAATATTATTCGGCCTCTTTAACTTAATACTCTGTTGCGCCACCTTTTTCTGCGATTACAGCTGCAAGTCGCTTGGGGTATGTCTCTATCAGTTTTGTACATTGAGAGGCTGAAATTCTTGCCCATTCTTCCTTGGCAAACAGCTCGAGCTCAGTGAGGTTGGATGAAGATCGTTTGTGGACAGCAGTTTTCAGCTCTTTCCACAGATTCTCGATTGGATTCAGGTCTGGACTTTGACTTGGCCATTCTAACACCTGGATACGTTTATTTGTGAACTATTCCATTGTAGATTTTGCTTTATGTTTGGGATCATTGTCTTGTTGGAAATGATCAACAAATCTCCGTCCCAGTCTCAGCTCTTTTGCAGACTCCAACAGGTTTTCTTCAAGAATGGTCCTGTATTTGGCTCCATCCATCTTCCCATCAATTTGAACCAGCTTCCCTGTCGCTGCTGAAGAAAAGCAGGCTCAAACCATGATGCTGCCACCACCATGTTTGACAGTGGGGATGGTGTGTTCAGGGTGATGAGCTGTGTTGCCTTTACGACAAACATATCGTTTCATTGTTGCCAAAAGTTCGATTTTGGTTTCATCTGACCAGATCACCTTCTTCCACATGTTTGGTGTGTCTCCCAGGTGGCTTGCTGCAAACTTTAAATAACACTTTTTAAGGATATCTTTGAGAAATGGCTTTCTTCGTGCCACTCTTCCATAAAGGCCAGATTTGTGCAGTCTATGAATGATTGTTGTCCTATGGACAGACTGTCCCACCTCAGCTGTAGATCTCTGCAGTTCATCCAGAGCGATCATGGGCCTCTTGACTGCATCTCTGATCAGTCTTCTCCTTGTTTGAGATGAAAGTTTAGAGGGACAGCCCGGTCTTGGTAGATTTGCAGTGGTATGATACTCCTTCCATTTCAATATGATCGCTTGCACAGTGCTCCTTGGGATGTTTAAAGTTTTGGAAATCATTTTCTATCCAAATCCGGCTTTAAACTTCTAAACAACAGTATCACGGACCTGCCTGTTGTGTTCCTTGGTCTTCATGATGCTCTCTGTGCTTCAAACAGAACCCTGAGACTATCACAGAGCAGGTGCATTTATATGGAGACTTGATTACACACAGGTGGATTATATTTATCATCAGTAGTCATTTAGAACAACATTGGATCATTCAGAGATCCACAATGAACTTCTGGAGTGAGTTTGCTGCACTGAAAGTAAAGGGGCCGAATAATATTGCACGCCCCACTTTTCAGTTTTTGTATTTCCACAAAAATTTTAAATAACCAATACATTTCGTTCAACTTCACAATTGTGTCCCACTTGTAGTTGATTCTTCACCAAAAATTAACATTTGGTATCTTTATGTTTGAAGCATGATATGTGGAAAAAGGTTAAAAAGTTCCAGGGGGCCGAATACTTTCACAAGGCACTGTATTTTAGTAAAAAAAATATATATATTTATATATATATATAGATATATATATATTTTTTTTTATCTTTTACATTTTAAAATTTAAAGGTATGTGTGGAGAAAAAAGGGCACAGAATTTCAGGAAAACAACTTCTCTCCAACCATTAGGCATGAGGTGGATCAATCATGCTTTGGGGTTGTGTTGCAGCCAATGGCACAGGGAACATTTCACGGGCAGAGGGAAGAATGGATTCAATGAAATTTAAAAAAAAAAATTCTTGATGCAAACAAAACATCATCTGTAACAAAAGCTGAAGTTGAAAAGAGGATGGCTTCTACAAATGGATAATGATCCTGAACACACATCAAAACCCACAATAAACAATCTCAAACGGCGCAAGCTGACAGTTTTACATGGACCCTCACAGTCCCCTGATCTGAACATCATTGAAAATCTGTGGCTAGACCGCAAAATAGCAGTGCATGCAAGACGGCCCAGAAATCTCACAGAACTGGATGAATTTTCCAAGGAGATGTAAATTCCTCAAACAAGAATTGAAAGACTCTTATGCTACAAAAAGCGTTTACAAGCTGTGATACTTTCAAAAGGGGGTGCTACTAGGTACTAACCATACAGGGTGCACAAAGCCCATTTTCCTCTTTGCAATTTTTAAAATGTAAAATATATATATATACATATATATATATATATATACAGTACAGACCAAAAGTTTGGACACACGTTCTCATTCAAACATTTTTCTGTATTTTCATGACTATGAAAATTGTACATTCACACTGAAGGCATCAAAACTATGAATTAACACATGTGGAATTATATACTTAACAAAAAAGTGTAAAACAACTGAAAATATGACTTATATTCTAGGTTCTTCAAAGTAGCCACCTTTTGCTTTGATTACTGATTTGCACACTCTTGGCATTCTCTTAATGAGCTTCAAGAGGTAGTCCGCGGAAATGGTTTTCACGTCACGGGTGTGCCCTGTCAGGTTTAAAAAGTGGGATTTTTGGCCTTATAAATGGGGTTGGGACAATCAGTTGTGTTGTGCAGAAGTCTGGTGGATACACAGCGGATAGTCCTACTGAATAGACTTTTAGAATGTGTATTATGGCAAGAAAAAAGCAGCTAAGTAAAGAAAAACGAGTGGCCATCATTACTTTAAGAAATCAAGGTCAGTCAGTCCGAAAAATTGGGAAAACTTTGAAAGTGTCTCCAAGTGCAGTTGCAAAAATCATCAAGCGCTACAAAGAAACTGGCTCACATGAGGACCGCCCCAGGAAAGGAAGACCAAGAGTCACCTCTGCTTCTGAGGATAAGTTTATCCGAGTCACCAGCCTCAGAAATCGCAGGTTTACAGCAGCTCTGATTAGAGACCAGGTCAATGCCACACAGAGTTCTAGCAGCAGACACATCTCTACAACAACTGTTAAGAGGAGACTTTGTGCAGCAGGCCTTCATGGTGAAATAACTGCTAGGAAACCACTGCTAAGGACAGACAACAAGCAGAAGAGACTTGTTTGGGCTAAAGAACACAAGGAATGGACATTAGACCAGTGGAAATCTGTGCTTTGGTCTGATGAGTCCAAATTTGAGATCTTTGGTTCCAACCACCGTGTCTTTGTGCGACGCAGAAAAGGTGAACGGATGAACTCTACATGTCTGGTTCCCACCGTGAAGCATAGAAGAGGAGGTGTGATGGTGTGGGGTGCTTTGCTGGTGACACTGTTGGGGATTTATTCAAAATTGAAGGCATACTGAACCAGCATGGCTACCACAGCATCTTGCAGCGGCATGCTATTCCATCCGGTTTGCGTTTAGTTGGACCATCATTTATTTTTCAACAGGACAATTACCCCAAACACACCTCCAGGCTGTGTAAGGGCTATTTTACCAAGAAGGAGAGTGATGGGGTGCTACGCCAGATGACCTGGCCTCCACAGTCACCAGACCTGAACCCAATCGAGATGGTTTGGGGTGAGCAGGACTACAGAGTGAAGGCAAAAGGGCCAACAAGTGCTAAGTATCTCTGGGAACTCCTTCAAGACTGTTGGAAGACCATTTCCGGTGACTACCTCTTGAAGCTCATCAAGAGAATGCCAAGAGTGTGCAAAGTAGTCATCAAAGCAAAAGGTGGCTACTTTGAAGAACCTAGAATATAAGACATAATTTCCGTTGTTTCACACTTTTTTGTTAAGTGTATAATTCCACATCTGTTAATTCATAGTTTTGATGCCTTCAGTGTGAATGTACAATTTTCATAGTCATGAAAATACAGAAAAATCTTTGAATGAGAAGGTGTGTCCAAACTTTTGGCCTGTACTGTATATATACCTAAAATACAAAGGAAATGTGTCATCTTTAGCTTTAGGCCATTTAGAGCAGGGTTCCCCAACTCCAGTCCTCAAGGCCCACCAACAGGTCATGTTTTCAGGATTTCCTTAATATTGCCCAGGTGATAATTGCATCACCTGGGCAATACAAAGGAAATCCTGAAAACATGACCTGTTGGTGGGCCTTGAGGACTGGAGTTGGGGAACCCTGATTTAGAGACCAATAACAGTAATTTTAACCAGGGCTGTCCTAACTTTTACATGTCATTGTATATATCTAGACAGCAACATAGATACATTGTGTATGATATATATATATACATATATATATATATATATGAGTCGCACAGCCAGGGCCTGTGGGGTACTCGGCACCGAGCCCGTTCACTTCAATGGGGGATGTCACGGGTAGCACAGCTCGGTCCGTGGCCCTGGGCGCTCACTAAAAGGGGGGATATTTACTGGGGAATAAAGTATATACAGTTTGTTCGTGACGCCACCTGTGGTACCTGGTCAGGGTGACCAGGGCTGCAGGGTAGATCCTCTGAGGGGTTGTTACTGGGCAGCAAGGTGTTAAGTCTTCCACAGGCAAGACTGGATCCCTCAGGGTAAATGGCGGTGTAGGGGTGCAGGAGCAATAAGGCAGACACACACACGAAAGTCTCTTTCTGTACCTTTACTGATGGTAGTTGCAGGCACGTCCCAGGAAGCTGGCAGGGTGGAGGATGCACGTCCAGTAATCCCACTGAGTAGGTGTAGGGCCTCCTTACTCCAGTTGTGTGAGTTTCTGACCTGTATGAAACGAAGTCTAACTCTGTCTTCAGTTATACGCCCGGCTGACTTTGTGGTGAGGCCTTCTCTTGGATAGAACAGTGTCTCTGTATGCAGCGTCCTGCTAGATCCCCATCTTCCTGACCTCGGTTACGTATCAGCACTGCTGGGCCCCTGCGACTTGAAGTCCCACAGGGTCTCCGGTATCTCCTACTAGTCGTGTATATGCTAGCAAGCTCGGACCCGGTGTCCGGTAGTGCAGAGTAGAGGTAAGCGATCAATGCTGTTTCAACCTCTGTCACTGTCCTCTTCTTTCCACTCGCCTTTCGTCCTACTCTGACCCTTAACATAAGCACACTAGCAGTAGATAGCTGATTCTCCTTTCTCTTCACTGCTCTCAAAGCGTCGGCACGCTTGCTCACTGAAACTACACTCAGTTGACTCAGTTCTGACCAGGCTGAAGTGGCTATCTTCCTCCACTCTTACTGGCCTCCACACAATAAACTAAGCTCAAGCTGTAGTCTTCAGTCTTTCAGTCACTACTGTTCCCTTTCCTTCTTTTCCTTCTAAGGCTCTGTCTGAAGCAGCTATCAGGACCTTCCGTCAGACTGATCTATGCACACTTCAAGAGCTATCTTTCCACGCTCCAGGGGAACTAACAATCTGTCACGTTCTGAGGTAACTCTCCCTCTCAGCTCGTCTCTCTGAGGTAAACTGACACTTCTCTCTGTGAGGTGATCTGATCTCACTCTGAGGTAAACTAAATCTAACTGCCGTCTCTCCACAACCCTTATATATATAGATACTCTTCAAGGGCTCCCTCTGGTGGCTCCAGGGAATAGTGAAGGTGTGAATGAATATCAGGTGCGAGTGTGGATTTACCTTCTGTGCATCTCCTGGGAACATGTGGCTCCAAGCGCAGCTGGGCTACACATATATATATCACGAAACATCTTTCATTTCACCAGAGCTGTTTAAAAGAAGCTGAGCTGTGATTGGTTGCTATGAGCAACAGTTTTCTCACTCCACTACAACACCTCAGCAGACAGTGACTGGGTGGTTCTGTCCCCAGGGTCTCTTAAAGGGATCATTGGTATGGAAGTTAGGGCAATTCCACTAAGCGCTCTGGTTCTGACCCCAGGTGTTATGTTTTGGTAGCTGAGGAGAGCAGGCAAAAACGGCAATACACCAGAGAGGTTGGAATCTACTGGATTGCAGTACCCTGACTAACCACCACAACTAAAGGCAGCCATGGAGCGTTCCTACGTTGGTCCTAGACGCCTCGTCACAGCCTGAGAGGCTAACTACACCTAAAGATAGAAAGAGGAAAGCTATCTGCCCCGGAGCAGATCCCCAAAGAACATAGGAAGCCCCCAAACATGTAATGGCGGTTAGACAAGAGGAAATACAGACACAGACAGAAAATAGTAGAGCAAACGCTGGGGCCCAATCTGCCTAGACAGAAAAAGGATAGGAAGGATACTTACTGCAATCCAAAAAAACCCTAAAAAAAGCCAACGCTACTAATTGCAAAAACACCTGAGATCACACGACCTCTACCACCTAAATTAGTTCTCTGGTGTAACAAAACTAAGCCGCAGCCACAGAAAAAACTGGAAAAGGCAAATGAACAAACAACAGTGGCTCCAGGGAACCGAGAGGAGCCCAAGCCCCCCGGGGGGGGGAAAACCTGGCCAACCTCACAGAAATGCAGAGAAATATGCAAATGGCAAGCACAAAAACAAAAAAACTGAAAATATCTTATCGGAGAGCAGGAGAAGAGGCAAGACTCAGCAAGCTTCCAAGTGAACCAGGAAACAACGTTGAGACAAGAACAATTGATCACCGGCAACCATGATGGGGGGAACCTCCCTTATATCCAGCCAGTCCGTGATTCCTGATTGCCAATCCTCATTGAATGGTTCAGTACTGTTTGTAACCACCAGAGGGAGTTTCTGCTCAGAATTCATTTCTAAAACATTCATAACAGTACCCCCCCCTTGAGGAGGGGTCACCGAACCCTCATTTGTGCAACCAGGTCGGTCAGGATGAGCTCTGTGATACGCACGGATCAGTCTCCTTGCATGGATGTCTGAAGCAAACACCCAAGAATTGTCCTCCAGACCATAACCTCTCCACTTAACCAAATACTGGAGTTTCCGTCTAGAAAAACGAGAATCCAATATTTTCTCAACCACATACTCCAGATTGCCCTCAACCAAAGCAGGTCAGGGGGTGCAGCCATAGGAACCACTGGCTCAACAAACCTCTTCAATAAGGACTTGTGGAACACGTTATGGATCTTAAATGTCCCTGGAAGAAGTAACGAAAGGAAACAGGATTAAGAATCTCCATGATCTTATAAGGTCCAATGAACCTAGGCTTAAACTTAGGAGATGCAACTCTCATAGGGATATTTCTTGAGGACAACCAGACCAAGTCCCCCAATATAAACCGAGGACCATCAGTCCTATGCCGGTTGACAAACCGCTGGGCCTTCTCCTGAGAGAGGGACAACCTCTCCACTACCTGGTCCCAAATCTGCTGCATACGCTCCACAACAGAGTCAACACCTGGACAGACAGAAGCCTCCGTCTGTCCCGAAGAAAATCGAGGGTGAAACCCCAAAATTGCAGAAAAATGGAGACATCAAAGTGGCAGAGCTTGCCCTATTATTAAGAGCAAACTCAGCCAAAGGCAAAAAAGAGACCCAGTCATCTTGATCAGCAGACACAAAGCATCTCAGATAAGTCTCCACCAATGTCTGGTTTGTTCTCTCAGTTTGTCCATTGGTCTGAGGATGAAAAGCAGAGGAGAAAGACAATAGAACACCAAGTTTAGAACAAAAAAGTCCTCCAAAATCTGGAAACAAACTGGACTCCTCTGTCAGACACAATGTTCTCAGGAATGCCGTGTAACCCGAACCACGTGCTGAAGGAACAAAGGCACCAATTCGGAGGAGGAAGGCAACTTAGGTAATGGCACAAGATGTATCATCTTGGAAAAACTATCACAAATCACCCAGATAACGGTCATTCTCTGAGAAACAGGGGTCGGAAATAAAATCCATAGAGATATGGGTCCATGGTCTCTCGGGCACAGGCAATGGCATCAACAAACCACTAGAGCGAGAGCAAGGCTTGGAGCGAGAGCAAGTCCCACAGGACTGCACAAACTCCCTGACGTCATGAGACAAAGTAGGCCACCAAAAGGACCGACTCACCAATTCTCTGGTACCAAAAATTCCGGGATGACTGGCCAACGCGGAACAATGAATCTCAGACATCACACTCTTTTTCCACCGGTCTGGGACAAACAATTTCCCAATAGGGCAGCGCTCGGGTTTATATCCTCCTGACATCCTTCCAGAGCCAGTCTCAAATTGGGCGAGATGGCGGAAAGAACTACACCCTCTTTCAAAATAACAGCAAGATCAGATAACTCAGGAGAGTCCGCAAGGAAACTCCTCGAGAGGGCATCCGCCTTAACATTCTTAGTGCCAGGAAGAAAGGAAACCACAAAATTAAAACGTGTGAAAAACAAGGCCCACCTGGCCTGTCTAGGATTAAGTCGCTTGGCTGATTCGAGATAAACCAGATTCTTATGGTCCGTGAGGACCACCACCTGATGTTTGGCTCCTTCCAGCCATGTCTCCACTCTTCAAAGGCCCACTTCATGGCCAATAACCCCCCCCCCCGATTACCCACGTTCATAATTACGTTCAGTTGGAGAAAATTTTCGAGAGAAAAGGCACAAGGGTTACTCTTAGAGGTCTCTGGATCTCTTTCGGACAAAACGGCACCTGCCCCAATTTCAGAGGCATCAACTCCACCTGAAATGGCAGAGAAACATCAGGCTCCGTAGAACAGGAGCAGAAGTGAATCTCTGCTTAAGTTCCTGAAATGCAGAGACTGCCTCAGGAGGCCAATTCACCACATCAGAACCCTTTTTGGTCAAATCAGTCAATGGTTTAACAATACAGAGAAATTACCAATAAATTTACGATAAAAATTGGCAAAACCCAAGAATCTTGAAGAGTATGTTGAGCATTCCGATACCGCAAGTATCGGGTATCGGCCGATATTCGCGTTATCGGAATTCCGATACTTAATTCCGATACTTTTTCAATATCGTATACCGGAATCGGAAGTTCCCATAATTCTTTGAGAGGCAATGTGATTTTAGTCAGCCAATGAGGAATCCTACGAAGTGTGGGCACATCCTGTAATGCTGCGGTCATCTTAACTAATGGCATGGCTGTGATTGGCTGCTGAAATGATGTCAGAATGCACTATAAAAAGGCGCCGCCGCCATTTTTAGCGTCACTGTGCTGTGAACTCATAAGGGACAGAACGCTACTCTGCTCACTCTGAGGGACAGTTAGATATTGCGATTTTGTGTACTACTGTGCTTGAGGCAGGCATATTTACCAACCGCTGTGTAAAGCTTCATTTTGCCAGTGTTGTTTTAACAGCTCTGTGCAAGGTGTGTGTGTGAGAGTGCAGGTGACGCTGCAGTTTGCTCTGCATCCACCGCTGTTTGTAGGCATCTGCACGTGTCACTGACTCTTTTTTTTTTTTATTTTATTAGTGGAATTGGTGCAGCTCCATTATATTAGAAAAAAATCAAATCTATTAGTGTGACGTGCTTCCATCCGTATACAATACATTGGTGCAAACACTAAGAAGTACACAAAGGAGCTTTTCACAGATAGTGAATAGTTGTGTTTCAGTGTTCACTGCAGTCTGTGAGGTTTTGATTTTTTGAGTGCAGATCACGCTCCAGTTAGTTCTTCAACCACTGCCGGTTGTAGTCTGCTGAGCGGTGTCACTGCCTCATCCTTCACATTTTTCTCTAATTGGTGCTGCTCCATTTTAGTGGAAAAAAAATCTAATCTATTAGTGTGACGCGCTTCCATCCGTATACAATACATTGGTTGCAAACACTATAGAAGTACACAAAGGAGCTTTTCACAGATAGTGAATAGTTGTGTTTCAGTGTTCACTGTATCTGTGAGCTTTTCATTTTGTGAGTGCAGATTACCTCCAGTTTGTACTTCAACCACTGCCGGTTTGGTAGTCTGCTGAGCGGGTCACTGCCTCATCCTTCACATTTTTCTCTAATTGGTGCGCTCCATTTTAGTGGAAAAAAATCTAATCTATTAGTGTAACGCGCTTCCATCCGTAACAATACATTGGTTGCAAACACTATAGAAGTACACAAAGGAGCTTTTCAACAGATAGTGAATAGTTGTGTTTCAGTGTTCACTGCAGTCTGTGAGGTTTTGATTTTTGAGTGCAGATCACGCTCCAGTTTAGTTCTTCAACCACTGCGGTTGTAGTCTGCTGAGCGGTGTCACTGCCTCATCCTTCACATTTTTCTCTAATTGGTGCTGCTCCATTTTAGTGGAAAAAAATCAACTAATTAGTGTGACGCGTTCCATCCGTATACAATACATGGTTGCAAACACTATAGAAGTACACAAAGGAGTTTTCACAGATGTGAAATTGTGTTTTCAAATGTTCACCCGTATCTGTGAGCTTTTCATTTGGAGTGCAGATTACGCTCCAGTTTTACTTCAACCACTGCCGGTTGTAGTCTGCTGAGCGTTGTCCCCTGCCTCACCTCACATTTTTCTCTAATTGGTGCTGCTCCATTTTAGTGGAAAAAAATCTAATCTATTTGTACGCCTTCCATCCGTAAACAATACATTTGGGTTTCAAACACTATAGAAGTACACAAAAGCTTTTACAGATAGGAAAAATTGTGTTTCAGTGTTTTGCAGTCTGTGAGGTTTTTATTTTTTTGTGAGATCACGCTCCAGTTGTTCTTCAACCACTGGGTTGAGTCGGAGGGTGTCCTGCCCATCCTTACATTTTTCTCAATTTTGGGCTGCCCTTTTAGTGGAAAAAAAAACTAAAATATTATGTGACGCGCTTCCATCCGTTACAAAAAATTTGGGGTTCAAACATATAGAAAAACCAAAGGAGCTTTCACAGATATGAAAAATTGTGTTTCGTGTTCCTGCAGTCTGTGAGGTTTTCATTTTTAGGCTTACGCCCATTTGTACTTAACCACTGCCGGTTTGTCGTGAGCGTGTGGGGACTGCCTCATCCTTTTCATTTTTCTCTAATTGGTGCTGCTCCATTTTAGTGAAAAAATCTAACTATTAGTGTGACGCGCTTCCTCCTTTAAATACATTGGGGCAAACCTATAGAAAAACACAAAGGAGCTTTTTCGTAGTGAATAGTTGGTTTTTGTGTTCACTGCAGTCTGTGAGGTTTTCATTTTGGAGTGCGATTTTTGCTCCAGTTTGTATTCAACCACTGCCGGTTTGTCGCTGAGCGTGTGTCATGCCTCATCCTTAATTTTTTTTCTAATTGGTGCTGCTTTTCCTTTTTTGGGGGGGAAAAAACTAATCTATTAGGTGCGCCTTCCATCGTATCAAATACATTGGTTGCAAACACTTAGAAGTCACAAAGGAGCTTTTCACAGATAGTGAATTTTGTGTTTCAGTGTTCACTGCAGTCTGTGAGGTTTCATTTTGTGAGTGCAGATTACGCCGTTTGACTTCAACCATGCGGTTGTAGTCTGTGACGTGTGTCACTCCCCAACCTTCACTTTTTTCCTAATTGGTGCTGCCCATTTTAGTGGAAAAAAATCTAATTATTGTGTGACCGCTTCCATCCGATACAATAATTGGTTAAAAAACACTATAGAAGTTCACAAAGGGGCCTTTCCAGATACTGAAAGTTGTCTGCAGGTTCCTGTAGTCTGTGGGGAAATAACACCTAGGTTTTAATTTTCTGCTTTTTTTCAATCTACCAAAGAAAAGTCATGAGTAAGGCCGGGTCGTGGTCGAGGCCGTGGTTTTGCAGAGGGAGAGGCTGGGGATTTTGTGGCTGCTGCCGCACCCTGAACAGCATCCACCTTTTCCCCGTGGGGTTTTCCTTTTTTGCCCCTTTTTTTTAGGGCCAGGTACCCCCCCTGTGAAAAAAAAATTAAGGTTGTTGGTTGGAGGGGAGCCAAGCATCGACTTAATACTTCCCCCTCCTCTCGGACCACCCCTTTTTTAACAACCATCAGTCCTTCACCCCCCTGCCAAATTCCCCCGGCAGTCAGGGCTCTGAAAGGGGCCCCGTGATCTCTGCTTCTTCTCAGAACTTTTTTTTGGGGGAAAAAAAGGGCCCCCCAAGCGCTTCGGGGGTGGAAGAAGGGAGTATTCAGTGATGCCAACAGCTGTGTCTCTCTGAATCTGAAGAGGGGGTGAGCCGTGCCGAGGCAGCCAGGGGGAACGCATTGATGATGATGAACCGTTGCCATTTTTTTACTGGTGCTGGCCAGCCACCCAACCAGAGGTTTTTTGGGAAGGGGTAGTGGGGAGAGATGGGGCCAAGACCCAACATGGCGTGGGGAACAGGAAAGGGGGGGAACTTGGGAAAGATTGCACCAACGGGCCCCAAAAGTAGGGAGAGGGGGCTGCAGACTCGCTTGCCCCTGCCTCCCCTTTGGCACCCTTCGGACAGTTCTCTTACAAAGCCAAACGGGCTCCCGGCTTGCTCTGCGTGGTCCTTTTTTGAACAGTTGCAGATGAAAATTTCTATGTCAAAGGGGAAGCTGTGTAACAAAAAAAATTTAAAAAGGAAAAGTGTCATAACCTTAATACAAAAAAAATGTGGAAAAGTGCGGTCAAAGCACTTTTTTTATTACAAAAAACCATGGAGAGTAGGCCAACTACAGCAGCCCTCATCTTCGCTCTGTTGGGCCTCTTCCTCCCCTTACCACAGTGGTTCGGGGTTCCCCAAAGGATCGCCTGGAAAAAACCCCCTCATGTTTTCCCCAACACAGTGTTTTCCACCCACAGCTGCAAGTTCCCCCTCAACCTCAAACCCGGCCACAAAAAAGCCTCGGTAGCAAAACTTTTTTTAAAGACGGCATATCGGCAAACCCCCGAACAGGCTTAATTGGCATTTTAAACCGGGCCCCGAAATGCTGTCATTCGGGGTGGAGACTGACGTTTCCGTGAATTAATGGGGTTGGAGCCCCCCAAACAATGGCCAGCGATTTTTTCAGAGGCAAAACCCTCCCCCGGGTTTCAAAAGCATGTTAGGCAAAAATTTTAAAATGCTACTAACCCGTCAGTGCAAGGGGCCCCCCGACCCCGAGCGTGGACCCCTACCCCGGCAGGGAGTTTTTCACCACTGCCCCCTTTGGGGGAATGTTGTGGGCCCGGGGACAGATCTTGCGAGGGGTGTACGGTTCTGCCAACTCCAAGGGGGCCGGAACAAGTTGTCCACATTTTTCTCCCCACTCCAGTTCCCAAAT